>CM057167.1:7003697-7105992 GCA_029962745.1 Echinometra lucunter
GGTAGCCCTGGTTTAGATGTGATATCAGTCGGAATGGAAAAAAAAATACAGATTCATAACATTTCTAGAAATCACCCTTTATGATGTGACTGCGTCTCTATTATCATTTATTGCGAAGGGAATCGTTACATGATTAGATAAAAGTAATTTTAAGAATGTGGATCCTATTCGACTGAGGTCCTGATTGGTCAAACAAGAATTTGTATAGGCAAATAATGAGCTTTATATCATTCTCGTTTGGCATGTCAAAGATCTCAGAGATCACTGACTCTCACCTGCGTCGATGGCTGGCGTCGTATATGACCCAGCATATAAGAGTAGTTTAATAGATGGATGCAAAGTGGCCCGTGTAAATATTGCTTTAGATAACTTGCATAAGCCTAATTGTCTTCATCAGCTTAGTTAGCTGCTGTAATGACGCAATCTAGTCGCCCTGTGTGCAGCAGATAATGGGTGATTTCAAGTACGGTGTTGGAGGCTGGTGTTGGTGTTGTGAGAACACCAACACCAGCCTTAACACCGAACTTGAAATCAGGCTGGTGTTGGGATTGACCTCGCAAGATTTGACGTATTTCCGGTAGTCAGTGTTGCTTTCTGGTGTTGAATGTCGTCTGCTGAACCGAGTATCACGGTTCGTGTTGACGATTTACATGTAATTTCCCCATTCACCAACACCAGCCCCTAGGGATTAGGAAATTCATGATTTCAAGTACGGTGTTGGTGTTGGTGTTGTAATCATATATGTTATTGCTGCTTGTCCCTCGCGGAGCAGGCGGCACTTTTTGCTACGGCCACTCGAGACATGTTGGTGGTTAAACCCATTTCGCAGTCAAAACAACTTGGAATAATCAAAACCATATATTTTCCTTGGAAGAGTGATAATTTTCCTCTTGAATTCTTCAAATGATTATGCAATTCGAATCCAATAAGATGTAGATTTATTAGAAATTCTGAGGGGAAATGATTTTATCGTCGAGATTTTTCGCTATGGCGTATGGCGTCACTCGGTGTTGAGCTATCGATAAGGTGATCGGATCAGAGCGGTATCGTCCCTCTAAACTGACCGACGGTGTTGGAGCTCGGTTCAGCAGCCTTTCCACGCTCTCAACACCAACACCAACACCGCACACCGAACTTGAAATCACCCATTGTGCCTGTTGCAAACCCAGCGTCATTACGCTTGTGTTATTATCTTAACCAATCAAGGCTAACCTGCGAAAGAAATTAGTCCATACGCTCATAATTCAAAGAAATGTTTTCATTATTCATTTTGCATTTGATTTTGGCCGACTTCATTCTCATATCTATGTTGCACCTGCATGGTTTACGTGAATCGTCATCTCAATTGCGTCATTCCTGCGTTAATCTGGCTTGGGAATGCACTTAATCTATACACCGGTTAGCAAAAGTATTATATGCACTGTTTATTTCGCAAACACTTTTTACAGTCACTAAAGGTGTTCCACGTCACGTCAGCAAATGACGCTTAGTTGGAGCCGGGCCTCAAGGACCACGGTAGCCACTGACGCAATCATACGCCAGAGGTAGTCTTTATAGCTACCTGACTTGGGATAGGTCACGATGAAGAGATCGTCAGGTCGACAGGCCAACTTCCTGATGCCCTTCAAGGCCTCTATAGGCATGAAGTTTGGCATGATGACCCCATCATACTCATA
This sequence comes from Echinometra lucunter, assembly GCA_029962745.1. Lineage (NCBI taxonomy): Eukaryota > Metazoa > Echinodermata > Echinoidea > Camarodonta > Echinometridae > Echinometra > Echinometra lucunter. Next base: position 7,005,374 of record CM057167.1, read on the forward strand.
GCAGGTCTTTACCACTGACTCGGGAACCTTGCAGGAAAATCCAGCGCTCATGTTGACACTTGTATCTGCACAAGAAAACCAGAACAGAACACCAGATTCTAAGCACACAAGGTACTATTTAGTTGACTAGCGCAGGGATGCGTCAGTGTGTGATGCGGCATTTCACGCGTCATGTGATATGATACATCAGTCAAATAGTGAACGTACGAGATGAAAAAATTAAAACAATGCCTTTGATAATAGCGCATGGGCGAATCACCTGCAAATGGTCGATTCGTGTCGCTTTTGACACATGGCGCATGGCCGAATCGCGTTCACAGGCTCCATTATTGACGCATGTAATGACGCCTCGAGCCGAGTGAGTTGACCTAACAGAGAATGAGAGATCCACCAGTCAAGTCAATGAACTACAGTTTTGATGCTAGCTTTCAAAAATATCATGGCAACGAATGTGAATGGATGGGCTTTTCATGTCAACAACTGATTCGAATGTTAATTGCTGTACAAAACTCATTGCGATCACTTCTACTCGGAGCTACAAGGATAGTCTACTCCTGCGGTGATCGTTACATCGGGAGCTTCCCGCTGGCATTGGCAATATATCTTTCAAACACGATCTATTATTCATTTTGTGCAAATAATGAATGTCAGTACCATGCACCGTAAATAAACATCGAAGTTCCATGGTGCACTAACCATTCAGAGCAATAATTTCTGCAAGTCATTAATCAGATCATCTGCAAGTGATTTTTTTTTTCCCCTGTGCGATTTTAATTACACGTCATCAGTGTATGGAAAGACGAAAAACTATGCTTTTCATTTTGATTTGAGGCCTTAGAATACTAAGAATACAGGGTATTGCACAGATTACCTTGGGTAAATTATGGTTATCATGTAAAAATTGCCATAGTCACACTCACAGAGACGGATATTGATGATAGTATATAAACCATTTCACCAAACATACCCATGTATATATTGGAGTGTCGTTTATTTAGCATGATACAGTGAGCAAAGCATGCATAAATAGTCGTATGGGGAAGAAAATTATCTTACATGACAAAAAATTACCATAATTTTAAAAAGTGGTTATCCAAATAATTTGGAATATACCTAAGACAGGCCTATGACAACGATAAATCACATCAACCTAAGTAGTTATTATCAGACCCCTGTCATTGCCTATATAATGATGCTCGGGCTCTTCATTTCAAAACATCTTATTTACATAGTTATTCAGCAGTGTTTGATATAACCAGAAGAAAAACGTTGATGCCAATAAGTGAAGTATTTGAGTCACAAGAGAGAGAAACGTATATTGAAGAGAGGGTGAGAGGGAGAGAGAGGGGATATATCGGCTCAGAGCCAGAAGGGCATTAACTATGTATTAAAGTATATGGGTCAACACCCTTCTGGCTCCAAACAGACTACATTTGGAGAGAGGATGGGAAAGAGTGTGAGATGGTAATAAAGATATGGAGGAGAGAGTGAAGCGAGAAGGTACGTGTTAACATAATGGAAATAGAATATCAAATTAAAAGTTTCAAGATTATAAATTCTACAAAAAACTTACCCTCTTGTTGCTGTCTCCTTTTCTTTTTAAATGAAAGAGCTGGACATTGACAAACCAGGGTAGTTTTCAGATTGATGTCACCTTAATTCGGCAGTTATAAACGTGACATTCTATTTAACTTTAGATGTTTAATACAGAAGCAAGCATACGGCCAATGACAATGCATATGTACTTTGGAACATGACCTGATTTCAAGATTAGATCAATTATACTGAGCTTGACTTTCAGACAAATTAAAAGCGATTTTATTGTGAAAGGATTCAATACTAGCATTGTACGTCGTTTATTCGTCGCCTACTACGCTTGGTCGATTACTCAATCTTTAGCATTGCAGCAACTTTAGATGACGCTATATAGTATTTTTTTAAAACTGTATCCCAGGGCTAGAGTAAGTTCATCCACACAAATGCCCTTGAATATCTACAGAATGTCTTATCAAGGAGAAACCAATCATTGTGGGATAATTACATGCATTAAGATAGACAATGGGGAAGACATAAAGCATCGGTCACATTCAAAGATTTACTTGAATTCTGGTCATGCGATCATTATCTGAAAGAAACTGTTCCAAAGCAACTGGGAGGGTTAGATTAGTTGTATATAAACACAGGTGTGAGATTTGGAGATTAACGAATTGATAAGAAATAGAGGTGCCGTGGTCGAGTGGTTTAAGGCGCTTGACTGGAGATGCGAGAGTTGAGGGTTCGATCCCCGGCGCGGCACTTTTGCCCCTGAGCAAGGCATTTTACCTACATTGCTCTTTTATCGTATAACAAATAAATGAACATGCTATAATAGGCATCTGAATACCAACGTGTGCAAATGTTTTCTTTAAAAAGAAGAATAGAATTGAAAAGAAATTCACTTACTTTTCCCAGAAGGTACTTGCACTGCACAGAAAATGAGTGAATGGGACCACACATATCTGGCATGAATGTTACCTTCGAACTTTTCAGCTCTTTCTTGTTATAATCCAATAAGAGGGCATTTGAAGAGTAATCATTCTCGGGGACATTACTAACTATGATATTCTTCCTAACTGACATGGAAATAATTAGAAAGCTCACAAATTATTTTTCACATTTTCCAGAGCTCAAGCTTAATTTTAAGGATAACGAGATTTTGAGATGCACTGTAAGTATTAACAGATACCATGAATACGGGCATAGTCACAGGTACACTGCATCAAAAGGATGAAAATCTGGCTATCGCTACAGCTGTTATCGGCCATGTGACCCAAGCCTTTGGAGGTGGTCTGTGAAAAGATTTTGTCTCATATTTGAAAGTATTCTTCCATTTAATACAGGCATCGCGGAATACAACAATGCTGATCTGGTGAACGCTCAAAAAAAGTCAGAATGCATACTAGACCGAGACGTCGTTCTCGGGGCCGTCACTCCAAGGGGGCTCTTTGACAACTTCCCAGAGAGCCTATGATACCGAAATTGTGATCTCGTGGGCAGTCGTTCTAATGGCTGTCGTTTTCGTACATTGTCGGACTCATCATGCTCTTGGGCAGACGATCAGGGCCCCGTTTCATGAAACTGGATATATAACAAGTTGCAATAACTGTTATAAGCTACTGAAATCCTTGCATATGACTGGCTGAAAGCAAATTTGTCATAGAAATGTGGCAGTTGTTACTGATAACAAAAAAGGGTCCCAGACCTGTAAACAGGTTAACTGTCGGTGTTTTGTTGGCTGCCGGGTCGAATGGCCTGTCGGTCTGGTTAGTTGTCGGTTTACCGGGATAAGCTGTCGGTCTTGCGGGCTGTATCCTATAAGAGCAGCTACCATAGTTCCGCTAAACCTGACTATCCGTGTGTTTACTGGAATTTAATTGTTTATAACTTTGTACTGCGTCATTCTCAGTCTTATGTTTTTAACCCACTGACTACTGTATTCTCAAAATCCTATGAACGGGGACTATACAGTAGCCAAAGGGGTAACTGTCAGTCTTGCTATCATAATGAAAAGTTACTTATCTTCAAAACGCAGTGGTTTCGTTCAACATACTCTCAAATTATGTTGCGAGTAATTTTTATAGATTTCCTAGTTATGCATTATGCTTCGCTACGACATCCATGAAAACAGGAAGATTAAAGTTCGACAGCTGAACAGCTTGGAACTTGTGAATGTATACACCTGTGATACAATTGTTTGGTGTATAAATGTTTCTTTATTTGAAGAAAGAGATGCAATTTCTGTATAGTTGGTATACACGTCACCCGTGACCTAATGGCGATCCATAGTTTGTTAATGAGTAATGCCAATCACGCAACACGTCTACAAAACATTGTAACCCTTACCCACAGTCAAACATGTAACTCTATAAACAGATAATCAAAGGGTCTGTCATCCCCAACCCCAGTGTTTTCATTCCTGTTCTTCAAAGATATCCAAGGTTGTGAGAGAGCGATGCGAGGGAGTGATAAATTTCAAACACTTTTATGTTGACAGCGTTCAGTGTTGCACAATACCATATAGGTTTTAACTTCGTGCCTACAGTAATAATAATTTCAGGGTTTTTTTTTTTTTTTTTTTTTTTTTTTTTTTTTTTTTTTTTTTTTTTTAAAGATATACAAGGGACGCTTTCTCATCCTCTCTGCGCGTTAAGCCCACCGCACACCTTGCGACCCGACCGTACCGGTCTGCAACTGATTAATCGCAGGGCAGTCACATGCCTCGACACCGCATCTCTTGCGATCCGACTATAATACTGCTGTCTGATTGGCTGGAAGTCGGACTGAGCCGCCCTGCGATCCAGTTATAGAGATTCGGCATGTTAAATACTTACGACTGCCCTTGCGATGTGTCTCCGATTGGTCTGCGTCTCACAAGCTGACAAGAGCTGTCAAGTCACATCTCTTCTCAGTCGCAGACCGGTCACATATCGGTGTTATCATGTTTATTATGAATAACAATTATGTGGAATTCAATACCAGAGAACATTATACAGGGGTGAGGAGATGCTGGAAAATGAAGAACAAAAATCAAATGAAAGGAGAGGAAGAAATTGAAAGGGTCAAAGGTGAAAGAACTTTCGTATATTTTCCTATGTCTAGAATTTCTGAAATATTAACCGCATTTTAAGAATTCGTTTGATTCGCGTCGACAGAGAACAGATGGGACTGGATTTGGTGTGTAATTAGAATTAAATATTAACTCTTAAAACGTCACTGTTTCGATCGAATTGATCTAGAACCTGCTCTGCAAAGAACTTCTGAAATGCAATAAATATATCAACATGAAACGTAGATTCATTTTCTCATTCTAAGTTTTGAATTCGTGGTTCGATCAACCAGCTTATGCTTCGAGAATTCAACATGGTGCCGTTGCTAATCCTAACGTTTTCGCTTTTCATCGCGGGTAATTCTGTGGCCGATCGCATTTCAGGTAACAAATCAAATTATTTAGGATTTTAAAATATTTTTGCTCTTCTTCATGATAATTCCTGTTTTATTATTTTTTCTTTATTCTCCTTGTTTGTTCCTTTTTAAATGTGGAAAAATATAAACGTCTCAAATTTTGCCATATAACTATTATTTTTCTGGAGATGTCTTTTGCATGCATATAAATTATGCCTATAGCTGTACTTTTAATGTTCATGCTGGTATAGACGGAAAATAAATTGTAACAGAGTCATCGACATTTACATGTAATTTTTAAGACAACAGATAACTATCTGTAATATGGCTTTGAGAAACTTAACTGTGAGTTTCAAAAATATACCCAGATTAACTATCTTAATAAATTCTTAAAACCATTTCTCTATTTTAAAAAAACCCCTTCGACTCGTCTCTCTCAAACCCCTCTCTTCCTCTCTCTCTCTCTCGCTCTATCTCCAAACATTTTTCTCTCTTTCTTTCTTCTGTGTTTTTTAATACCCCTGTGCCCCCTTCCCCTCTTTGGATCTCTCTCTCTCTCTCTCTCTGTCTGTCTGTCTCTCTCTTTCTCCGTATAATACATCCCTGTTTTTCCCTCCCTCTGCCCCCTCCCCACCTCTCTCTCTCTCTCTCTCTCTCTCTGCCCTCCTCTCTCCTTTCTCCTCTTCCCCTTCTTCGATCCACGTCTATCCTGTTAACAGGTGGTTATCATGTAGACTGGGAAGCTGAACAGCAGAGCCTTTACCAAGCCTACCAGGACTATCGATATCCCTTTGAGCAGCCCGGAGAACTCATGCCTGGTCTGACCGTTCAGGGTATCATCAGTGCTCTCGGGAAGACCTGGCATGAGACGGAGATGCGTGAGGTTTTCGGCCTGTTCTGCAGGGACATCGCTCCCAAGTTGACGGTGGCAGTTCCCTTCATCAGTGACATATGCCAGCCAGTCTTTGATTCCCTGAACACCAACACTTTTATCGACGGGAAAGGAATCTGCAATGCCATATATTCCTACCTAGGAGCCCCGATCCCTGCTCTACGAAGACGACGACGAAGAATGTCGCCTGATGGCTCGCTGACAGAGGACATCTGGAATTTCAATTTCGAGAAAGTGGGCCATGACATCAATAGCCAAATCTTTCATCTCTACAGTTACGACCATGAATCTGTTTGCAACGCTTTCAATGAATTCGTCAACTCTGAGATATCCACTCAACGCTTGATCCACGACGCTGGAAAGATCCTCCTGGAGGAAGCCATTGCCCAAGGTTCCCTCATCTGCCAACACTGGGATCAAATCTACGAAGGCCTCCGCCAGGCTGATGAGCAACTCACCGATGAGGGGTTAATTCCTAACTACTACCATACACTCATGACGGAGGCGTCGCGACTCGTCGCCGATTTCAGCGGCTTTGACAGTCGAGAAGCCCTCTGCGACGCACTCGTCCAAGCCTCTCCGCCAGCCGACAATTATTACGACTACAATGCTGAATATGATCCCTCAGTCATCTCTTCCCTTGCTGACCATATCTTGTGGCACGCTTTCGATACCCTGACCAACGCCGACCCATGCACTCAGCTTGCCACCGATGGCATCAACATGATCATTGCTTTCAGCCCGTTCATAGACTACGTACAAATGATCTTCGGTCTTCCGTCAGTCGGAGAGGCATGTGCATACGTCGATGCTGCATTCGGGTTCGATGGTATGATATTTGTATTCCTTTTGAACAGAAATCGAACAAAGCCACCAACTTTGCTTTTTAGATTTGTTTTTTAGATTTTTTTATAATTCATTGCCGGATTATCTAATGGCTAAATCTTATTTCTTCAGGCATGCCCCACATTAGCGAAAACCGAGTAAAGATATATACTTCGAAAATGGCGCTTATAACGCATTTTCATATAACTGGAACCGGTTTGGTTTCCAAGATCCCCCCCCCCCCCGCCGGCTTTTGAATACACTGCATAGCAACGATAGATGAAGGCTCACTATATCTCAATTTTTATCGTTCGCATCTTAATTAAAGCTTGAGATATATACACTCCAAGCTCTGTTTCACGATCAGCTCTTTACTTTATTACATACCTAGTAGGAACAAAACTAATACATAAAAGGGGTGGACATATGCCTCAGAAAAAAAAAGTTTCGCACTTTACAGAAAGGTAGTGTGAGTCTCCAAATTTTCGTAATAAGGAATGATGATGATGATGATGATGATGATGGTGATGATGATGATGATGATAATGATGATGGTGATGGTGATGATGATGATGATGATTGTAGTTTACTTTGTAATGTAATGCCTCAATATGTATACTAGAGTGCAATTCAGCTTTCGAGCTGAAATATGGTTTTTCATTAAATAACTTTTCAATCATTCAAATCAGTCAATCAATCAATGATAAGGTTTCCATTTTTGAACGGGGGAGGGGTTTGAGAGGAAAATGTTGATTTGGAATGTGAAGGAGGAACTGAACTCTGCCCCACTGTGCTCCTCACCGGTTACACCGCCCTTGAGTTATCATGTCACATCCCCAAAGAAACATATAGCAGTAAACGAAATCGTTACCTATGTAACTTTATACCTATTGAATTCGGACAATAATAACTTTAAACTTTTGTTTTATTTTGCGAAATGAAAATTTAGAACGATACTTTCATGTTTGGATTATACTCAGTCATCAAGTGGTACTCTAATCATCTTCTTCATTTTGTTTCTTTTCTTTTTCTTTTCTTTTCTTTATTTTGGATCTGAATTTGTCTGTCTTATAGGATGTTATGCTGAACCTGATACGTGTGCCAACGGTGGATACTGCCAGGATTTCTATGACATCTTCACTAGTTCTTTCCGCTGTACCTGCCCCTACGGATATGCAGGATCAGACTGTGGAATCGGTAAGGTTGTCAGAAATAGGCCGGGGAGCCCTCGAGACCACCCGTGTCGGTCTGGTGAACCTTGGGGAGCATTTCATGAAGACTCTTGTCAATGAGTTTTTACTGAAAAATTTGCTCTCAGCCAATTAGATGCAAGGATTTCAGTAGCTTATAACAGTTGTCAGTGAAAATCACCCACAAGACTTCATGAAATGCTCCCCTGATAAACGGTGACAGATTAAGGCCTACGAGATTCATTATTATGTCGGCCCATAGGACTTTTGTTCAACTTTTTTATAGGCTTCTTGGTGAGACCGACATAATGGTCTCGTGAGCTGTAGCTATTAGAATAAAAAGAAACAGAACTTTGGGGAGGGGACAGAAATCATGGGCCCAGTCCCAAAATATTATTAATAATAACGATATTAATGATCATAATGATGATGATAATGATAATAAAATCGATGATGATAATGATAACCATAAGAATAATAAAAAAGTAATTACATATAAAATGCAACAAAGCAGAACGTATTCAACGGGATTTAATGATATCTGTTAATTTCCATGTTTGAATATAAGCTAGCTGACATTTTAATTAAAAACAAAATGTATAGTTGAATTATTCCCTGGTAAAACTATCTTCAATTACTTTCAGATGTTGTTAAGTTTTAATCCGATCAGGAAGATGATGGACTGAGTCTCTTTCAGCAATGATCAAAGAGAAGTGTTTTTTTTTACTTAAGTGACGTTTTTGCTTGAAAAGTGTCGTATCAGATCAAAATTCAGTATGGCTCTGTTTACATTTATGCCTTTGATATCCTCTACAACTACATGAAATTGTCATGGCCCAATATTCTATTAGTCTAATTGAAATCAGAATTACCTTTAATCAATATGACTGATATCATTATAGTTATTTGTTAGATGGGAAGTATGCCTCACAGGACCATTTGTAAGATTGTAAAGTGTTTCTGACTGGACATGTTCTTGGTTTTAAAGAAACGTGAAATCACTCAAAATCACTTAGAATCCAAAGTAGAAATCTTAAACACAATTCTGTAAATATCCTCATGTAAATTCGTCGAGTTGTTAATAATGTTTTTTCTTTTTCTCTTTTTTTTTTTACTTTCCGGTTATCATGATTATCCAGAAGTCCAATACGAGTAGGTAACGTCACGTGACAACTTAGAAGGTAAAAGGCAACTCCAGTACCTGTCTTGGAGGACTGACTGATCTCCTGTAATCAACTAACAAAATGATATGAGGACTAAGTTGATGATGATAATTACATTATGATTAACATGGTTTGTGGTATAGAAGATAGGAATTAGTAGAAGTATAGGAGTGGTAGTTATAACTGGGGGTTTGTCTGAAATATCTTTGATAATAACAATAACAATCAGGGGCGTAGATAGCGGGAGGGGGGAGGGGATGCATCCCCCCCCCCCACACACGCACATTTTGAGGTGGACTCATATATGTGTGTGTGTACAAAATATGTACGAATGGGTTAATCATCCCCCATTCCTAGTTATGATGTCTATACACTAATGATGACAATGTATTAAGCTCATTCAAAAAACAATATAGATGATAAACTTGACTGATGATAAAAGGGTCAAATTGCATCTACCACAGCATTTAGAAGTTAGTCAAGGAATGAATATTCTTCTAAACCTAATATAGAGACGATGACTGTATTCCACATCGGCAGAAACGATGTTAGTTAAATGGTTTCCAGAACACAATAGTTACAGTAAAAGGCCTTAAGATTTTGATTTGCAAAAAAAAAAAATTGTTCCTGTACACCAAAAGGGCTTTGTTGCATCAGAAATTTTGCATTGCTGCAAGATTGGTTGTTTTGATCATGTAGTCATTGGTTTATTCATTTATTTATTTATTTCATCATATATCTATTTCTTTGTTTATTCAATTTCATTCCATTTCATTTATTTCATTCTATTTAATTTATTTTATTTTATTTTATTTTATTTTATTTATCTATTCAGCTGACTGGCAACAGTAATAACAGCACATAACAAGTAAACAGAGATAGAAGTAGATGGAAAGTCTTGATCGCCAGTGCAATGTTTGAAACAGACAAGTCAGCCTAGCAAGCAAGCATTACGTTATTCAATTATTTATTTATTTATGATATTTATTGAGGTTGGTACACTTTCACCAAGGATGGTGATTTTCCACGAGGCTATGTTAGGTAATATTGAATAACAATCATCAATAAAAACTCATATAGTTCATGTGATTTATTAAGGTTCTAAAGTAAAGTGTTGTGATATATTTTGATGTCAATAAAATTTATTTCGAATCGAAATGATTTCTGATTTTGTACTTTATATGGAAATGTGGCAGAGATAATTTCTGAGAAAGTTCGTGTATAATAAAACATCGAAATAGCGGACACAGGGTATGGGGGCAAGGGGTCCAAGCGACGCTCCTATAAGAAAGGCAGTGTGCGTTAATTGCGTTGGCATGAAATGACATGTTGTGGTGAAATGACTTGTTGTGTTGCCATGTGCTGGGGGGGGGGGGGGGGGGAGTCTGAGTTACTTATTGCTGTGTCGTGTGAAATAGCAAAAATTTTCTCATTGCGATATGTGGTTTTAGTGCCTATTTACACCAGTGTAACAAGTAGGTACACTCTCAAAACAAACTAGTTAAAAATGACTAGACGAAAGGGTCAGCTGGGTGCAACTATTATTCTAGTCATTTTTTACTATTTTCTGTAGTCTTTTTTTTTTTAAATACTAATTTCTAGTCGTATTTTGACTAGAACACATTCATTTTTGACTAGAATATAGTAAGATTTTAATAAGTTGCACCCAGCTGAATCTTAATGTAGTAATTTTAACTATTTTTTTTAGAGTGTACGTGTCCCTCCTCCCCCCCCCCCCCCATATAAGACATCATGGGGAGGATGGGGAGGGAGAGAAAGGGAGAGAGGGGAGAGAGAGAGAGAGAGAGAGAGAGAGAGAGAGAGAGACTGGGGAAGACAGTGTAAACGTAAGATGACAAGACCCTCTCTTAACCCCCCCCCCCCCTTCCTTTCCAGGGCATTATTATACACAAAACGCTTATCGATCATTTGACATGTTTGATAAGCTCAGTCGGACCCTGTTACCGCACAAAATTGCTCAGGCGACTGACGGCACATCAATGGCCTGCATATTTTGGAACCCTCACGAATTTTCTTGTATTAAATGGTTGATTAGTTCACCTGACTCCTAAGAAACCAGGGGACCGACGGCTTTAAGTACCCTCTGAAGGACTTGGTAATGAGGATTGATACCTTACCAAGAGCATTAGCGCATCCACTTGGTTTCGAACCCGAGTATTCCCGGTTACGAGACCACGTACTGCTCTACCACTGAGCAAAACAACTCCTCGGGTGTTCGTGTTCTGCACAAGCTCAATTTCTCACAGTATTCTTTAACACAATCACACTAATAGTCGTTCCTCTTTATACCATCACTCTCCCTCTTTCTCCCCTTGCATTCATACGCCCATAACCACATACAAAGGCACACAGTACACACAACCACCCATCAACACAAACACACAAACTGGCAGAGGTCCCGGGGGGAGGGGGCACCGTCTCCCCCCCCCCCCCCCACCTTTTTCAAGTGTTCCACACAGACAAGCTGTTTCAACCCCATGAGATTGAATAATTTTTCGTACTTCTAATTAATATACATATAGATAGTCAGGCAAACAGAAACACACAAACAGATACCACACACCCAGATATCCCAGGCGATTACCACTCCCACATCCGGACAACTATTTTCCCCAGACAAAATTATCGGACGATAACCGCCCAGGCTATTTTCCGCATGGGCTCCACGCCGGCACGGTGGTGGAGCAAGGAGTTTCAAACACATTGAAACTTCTTCGCTGGAGCCCTTGACCGGTAATTGTTATACGGTGGATGGAGCCCCTTGCGGGTTGGAGCAAGGAGTTGCATGTGCTTGAAACTCCTTGGCTGGAGCCTTAAACCATGGAATATTTTTTTATCACTGAGACAAATCCACATAGGAAATTCCATCCTTAGGACATGACCCCAAAGATTTACCCATCAGTGCAGTTATCAAAAGGACATTTGTAAGTATATAGGGGGACTTGTCCTTAATGCAAAACAATTCATGTGATATTCTTTAATGAATTGGGCAATTAAACCCACGACATTTATTACCAGCATTATCAAAACGAGAGGGTATGGGGTCCATTGAAATTGGAGAGCACAACATGTTTTTTTAATTTTTTTTTTTTGCCGGCGACCAGCATTTTTTCAATAACGAAACAGACATACACACAATAATAATCCAGTGTACGGAATAAGTCAAATGTATGACATAGGCCTACAATTAGACATACTGAACTGCTGAAGAGTAATAAATGATAAAGATCCACAAGACAAAAGTAGCGAGCACAATTTTGCTGACATGATAAGCTAAACTGGCATAATATGTTTGTTTGTATAGCTCTTGTTTGTGTGTGTGTGTGTGTGTGTGTGTGTGTCTCTCTCTCTCTCTCTCTCTTTCTCTCTCTCTCTCTCTTCTCTTTCTCTCTCTCTCTCTTTCTCCTCTTGTTTATAGTATGATATCTGTACTTTTATACATTATACTATAAATTTGTTGTTTCAAGACGAAATGTGATTATATTAGTATCGATTTCTAGAAATTCAACTTTTGTTCTCAACACACTAGACCATTACGCCACTAAGGTCAAATCGGGTCACATCGTTGATAAAGGCTGCAGTGGATAGCCGAAAATTTTCTAGTGTGTTGAAAAACAAAAGTTGAATTTCTAGATATCTTCTACCAACATAGATAAACTTTCATGATGGTATTATCGATTTCTTTGTTTGTTCAATTTTTTTCTCGTTCTTTTCTGTTCCCTTTTTTTTCTTCAAAAAAGGGCAATGAACTTAAATAGTATTGTATTGAAATAAAAGGAGTAAATCTGAATAATAAAAACACAGAATTAGAGCATTAGTGTTTAAACATGATTAGGCCTATTACTGTTACATTGGTGGCTATGTTATATATTTCGAAAAAAAATGCTGTATTATATTCTGAATTGGTCCGTATTATGTTGTATTATATTCTGAATTGGTCCGTGGCAGTTCTTCTTTTTTCTTTTTTTTAATGATATTTTTAAATGGTAATCATGACATGCATATTCATCTTCCGTTTTGTTTCTCTGTTTTTGTTTTATGTTCTGTTTTTGTTATTACGTTCTGTTATGTTTTGTGAATTGAGAATGATCATGAATGTTTGGATTTAAATCAATGAATTTTGAATTTGAATTTGAAATTGTCAGGCTCTTAAAACAAGGGTTTTGGGGGGTCTCATTACCCCATTTGGGGGAGGAAGGGGAAAAATGCCCCTCACCCCTCCCCCTACGGCCTGATATGCAGGTTACAACCCGGGCAATTACGCCATGTCCAATTCTAAGACAATTATTACGAGCAGGACAAAATGACCTCGTACACTTTCCCAAGACATGTTACCCGTAAGACAATAATGCCTGCAATGAGGTCCAATTATCCTGTGTTAATACACTATATGATACCTACACAAGGACCCCCTCCCCCCGATAACTGCCCCTGGACATTCTCTGTGACAATTATTGACCCCAAGTTATTTACCCATGGAACGTGCCCCCCTCCCCGCACCCGAACACAAAAACCGTAGGATAACTACGCTAGAATAATACCCCCCCCCCCCTCCAACAAAATTGCTACCCCCTGAACAGTAGTCATTCTCGGAACAATGACCCCGGGATGTTTACCCCTTGAACGGTTAATACGCGCCCCCCCCCCCCCCCCCCCCCCTCGGACCAAAACCCTTACGTATCCATGATCCACAAAATAACTGCCCCTGGACACTGGTCATTCCTGGGACCCATCCCCTCCATCAGGAAACTGCGTAGGCACTATGAACATGACGGACAAAGAAAGCGGACAAAATAAACAACCCCTCATTCTACCCTTCACAGTGGTTCTGGTAGTCAAAAGCACATCTCTTCACTGCTATTGTCTAAAATATGAGGAACAGGTGTCACATGCATATTCACCTGGAACTACATGATTAAACATAATAGCTGTGAAGGGATGTGCTTTTGACTACCAGAACCATTGTGAAGGGTAGAATGAGAAGTTGTTTATTTTGTCCGCTTTCTTTGTCCGCCATGTTCATAGTGAGGATAACTACGCTAACCCATACAAGGTAACTGTCCCTGATGGACACTAGTCATTCCTGGAACAACGATCCCTTGAATATTTGCCCATGGAACGGTTAATTTCTTCCGCCAATTATCCAATGACCCATATTTATTAAACTCCTTCCCGAAAAAAGAGAAACAACTGGAGAGATTGCCACTGTAACAAACCAATCAAGGCAAAATACGAACCCTTCAAGTACTATCATTTTAGATCAATAACTCTAAAACAATAAAATAATATCACATTATTTTCCGTAAGACTATCATAACAAGGACAGTTTCCCCATGGCAATACTTACTTGCATATAATTACTTTACGACAGATAGGCGTACTCATCAGAGTGCCGGAGGGGGGGGGAGGGGGGGGGGGAGGCAAAATGTGCAGGGGAGTCAAAATGTGCATCATTTTGGTATACCCGTAGATTCCCGGCAGGTGTAATTGCACTATACCAGCACATTTTGACAACGAAGCTCCGTTACCCAAATGTATGGTGGCCCTGAAGTACGCTCGATAACAGGTCATGTGCGACGTAAATTTCGCGGCTAACTTAGAGTCCCAGTCGCGAAATTCGCAACCCGTGACGCAAAATTCATGACCCTTGACGCGAAATTCATGACCCGGGATGCGAAATTCATGACCCGGGATGCGGAATTCATGACCCGGGATGCGAAATTCATGACCCGGGACGCGAAATTCGCGACTGGGCCGGAAGCAAAGTTCGCGTCACGGGTCGCGAATTTCGCGACTGGCGCGCAAAGTTGGCCGCGAAATTCACGTCGCACATGACCTGTTGTCGAGCGTACTTCAGGGCCACTATTAAATAATTGTGCAGGCTAGGGGACCAAGATCCGGGACCAAGATGTGCAGTGACATATACACATCTTAGTCCCTGCACAGTTTGGCTCCGTTACCAAAATGTACCGTAACAGACGTACCCCACGCCTCCTCTTTCTCGCTTCTGACAACAGTTACATAACAACAATTGACCGCATTATGCCTTTCTTTATTTGGTTTTATTATCAATGAGCCATTCTGCCAGTGGTCAGTGCAAATAATAAGATAGCATCGTCATGATTGCATTGTAGACCACTGCGTATATGTTTACTATGTCAGCTCTGTCAGAGGCTAGGCTGTTTAATATTACTGTATTGCTCAACGTCCTGACCTACAATTCTGGTCTTTTCTTTTCATCTTCGTCGTTGGTTTTTCTTCTTCTTTTTTTTCTTCTTCTAAATTTTGAGGTCAACCATGTCTACCGGTAAGTGGATGTGATCTGTATTAATTATTATCGCGTCAAACTCGAATTGTGCTAGAATTATACCTATTCCTAGGTCTCAAAAGATTAAACAAAGACATTTCTTAAACATAACTTAAACCATAAAGCGTCAGGTTTAATTCAGAAGAATACCAATCAAATGGTATTTCCTAGTTGAATTTATACTTAATAGGTTCTTATACGTAATACTTCCCTGTATTGCGCAATAGTTCCCATATACCCATATACCATTACACTCTCTGTGAAATGAAATAGCCTATGTGAAATTCTGAGTGAATTTGATGCTGATCAATGGAAAGTTCAATATCGTGCTTCATGTTCTTGTGCATCATAATTCCATTTGATTTGTCTTTTCGGCTTCTGCTCTACTTTTTCTTCCTTTTCCTCTACATCTGCCCTTTTCTGTTCTTTTCTTCACCTCCCTTATTACGACCGTCATTCCCTGTTCATTTGAAAATGTATTTTGTATTTTGTTTATTTTATTTTATTTTATTTCGTTTTATTTATACAGGGTAGCCCCGTCAGTAATCTTGTACTGTTTTTCAGGGGGCCCTGTAGACAAATATATACAAAATAACAATCAAACAAACAAAAGAACATAACAAAATAACAAACATAAGAAACAAAATAAACATAACTAAATACATGAAACAAGATGAAAGTAAGGAAGTGGAGAACAAGACTAAATATTATAATAGATTTCAACCAGTATTGTAAGGAAAGGAAATTCAAATGAAGTTATGGAAGCATACCCCCCCCCCCCCCCCCCCCATAATGATCTAGATACATGTAACTAAGTGTGGATACGATATGCCAAAATTTACTTGTCCGGAATGAACTTATGAAAAACTAAAAAGTTAAAAAGTTAAGGTCTTAGTACATACATCTCTGTTTCATATACTGATCTCGGTCCTAACATAATACTCTGCATCCCGCTGTGAGCGAGGGGGCTATTCCCTAGGAGAGCACCATTTCAAGTACTGGGAACAAAATGCATTCTTACTCTGGGCATTTCGCACTGAGGGGGGTAGGCTATTCCAAAGTATAGGCCTATTTCATGCATTTCTTATTTTCTTATTGCATTTTAATTTCAATTTTAATTTTTTTCAGCCTTTGGCTGTTATTATTTTTTTATAAGTATTACTAAACAATTCATTTCGATACAATAGTCAATTCAGTACAAAAATTGGACACTTAATCATGATCGGAAGTCGATCTCCAATTGAAGAAGAAGTAGAAAGAGTTCCTCAACTTTGTCAGTTGTTTTAAAGCTTCTAAATTCCATGATAAGTCAAAGGTTAAAAAATTATTGGGCGCCTCCCCCCCCCCCGATCAGTCAATTTTGACTGAAGTTGAAGGCAATTTTTAGTTTTAATTTTAATCGATTTTTAATCTATGCATGTGTTTATGATTTATTTCAAATCATAATCAAACTATAACATGTGTTATTTTTTCCCCAACCCCCGACAGGTGCGACGAGCAATGGGTTTTCCTCGCCTGTTCCCGACTGCGTGGTCGGGCATTGTTACGAATACGAGGGCGTGATCATGCCCAACCTCATGCCCAAAAGGGCATTCGATGGTGTTCGAAACTTAAAGGTCAAACCTGATGATTTCTTCATCGTTACTTATCCAAAATCAGGTAGGTCATTTATCAATCTAGACTAAGTGTGCGGGACAACAGATAACAGTGTATCTAAATTGAAAGACTAAAATAAATCCTGTATACACTTCGGCTGTACATTTTTATCTAGACCCTTGGCTTCGTGAAACTGTTTTTAAAATGTAAAATAGATTATGTGTCTACAAACTATCATCATCCAGCTTCCGAGGCGTCGCTTCCTATACCGACTAAGCTTGTGAAGGTTATTAGCTCATACGCCAGTTATTAAGAGCATTGTTTGCACTTTTTTCATTTACCCCTAAAACCATTATAATTTTCATTTGCCGCGTAAAAAATCTCGCCACTCACTGACGCTGTCTTACATCAGACAAAGAGACCAATGCTCTTTGTATGCAAGAGTACGTTTGGACGGAAATCTGTCTTGAAATATGAGGGGGCATGTACATCACAATTTCCTGACGAACAAAAATAAAAACAAGAACAAAGAACTAGAGTTCTCTCCTCTTTCAAGTGCCTCTTTCAGCCACAATAATCACTGACAAGCAATAAATAAATAAATAAATAAATAATAAATAAACAAATAAATAAATAAATAAATAAATAAATAAATAGATAAACTAAACCCCCTTTTACTCCTAACTTCCCTTAAATATTAAAATTACAAAATTGTGGGGGCGACCCCCCCCCTATAATAACGTGAAATAAAGTAATCTAACTTGAATTCAATCCGATTCAGTTTTTTTCTATTGTTATCTAACCATGTGGGATTATTTTCAATTTTCAGCATCACTAGCGTTCGCATTCATATGTTTCAACATATCTTTGGTTACTTTATTTGCTCACTGAAATGCAAAAAATTCAGCTGTAAATTCGTCCTTTTTCCTCACAGTCGGCACTTATCAGCCTGTGCAAAGCTGATTCACTTGTTTCGATTATCATTTTTATAGACATATCTCGAAAGATAAAACTCTTCCATTTGAAGTATCATATTGCAATGAATTTATGCAACGAAATTAGTCAATTTATCAGGGAAGTGCCTATGACTATGTTATTGGTTGAAATAATCTCAGCTAGTAAAAACAAAACATTCCGAAAAGCTCCTTTTGAATGAATTAATTTGATGTGGGTCCCCCCCCCCCCCCCCTTATCATTTGACAAACTCCGAGCGGCATATATTAGAAGTGATAGAGATTGGGGAATTGAATTCTGTATATCCACTATGTTGTTGTTGTTGATGTTATGATGTGTTAGTATGGATACCTCACCCCCTGCAATCCCCCCTTTCCCCTCCACACACACACATACACACTTTCCCTTCCTTCAATCTACCAACTCCCCTATAACGTTATTTCGTTGATATTATCCAGGGACAACATGGGCTCAACAACTCGCTTTACTGATCAAGCTTGATGGCGACACATCAGCGGTAGAGGGCTCACATATAATGAAAATGGTCCCATTTATTGAAATTTGTTTGGACTATAAAAACCCCGAGGTAAGATACATTTCTTTTACATTTAATACTGCATTTTGCAGTGTGAATTTCATAATGAAGATGATTTTTTTCTAGACATTTAACTTCAAACAAACATGACTTGTGACCATTTTAGTGATGTACCTATATACGGGGGGGGGGGGGTACACAGTGGGCATAGACGCGCCCTTCCCTCAGTCGAATGGGGGAAAAGGAAAAGAGAGAAAAAAAAAAAGAAAAAAGGAAGAAAACAAAATGGAGGAGATGAACGAGAACCGCAGACGATAGAACTCCTCAGCTGGGGCCTCGTAAATTCGCATTTCATTTTCCACTTTGCCCACCTGTCCACCCCACCCCCATGAGTTAGACAGTACTTGCTTATTGTTCTTTGCTGTGCCTTTGTTTCCTTCTGTTGCTCTCCATTCAATGACGGATAGGCTATAAGACCCCCCCCCCCTGAAAAAAGGGGGACGGCTACTCCACTGAAAGCCAATGTGAAACATGTATCTTTTCAGACAGCTCCACTGAAGATCGATGAGGTAGCAAAGATGACATCACCACGATTTATGAGGACTCACTGTCTACCGAAATTCTTGCCCGTTGATGTTAGCACCGATGATCCAAAAGCTAAGGTTATTTACTTATTTATTTGTAATTATAATCATCGTAACTATACTGTTATCAATAGTTATCATCATAGTAATCATCATCAGTATTATTGTTGTTATTATCATTATTACTATCATTATTATCATCATGGTTATCATTGTAATGATTATTATTATCACCATTATCATTATTATTGCTGTCATTACTATTATTATTATCATTACTATAATTATATTATTATTATTATTATCATCATCATCATCATTGATATTACTGGTATAATACTACGACTCACTATGTACTGAAACTCCTACTTCTCGATGTGAGCGCCAATGATCCAAAATTCCTGGGGGTGCCGTTGCATAAAGACTTATCATAGTAACTTTGCCATCAATGGTAACTACCATGGTAACGTTGCTAAACAGCCAATCTAAATCCAGTATTCCATGAAAGCTACCATTAATGGTAAAGTTACTATAATAACAAGTTTTATGCAACGGCACCCAGGTTATTGTATACTGAAACTACTATATTACTGTTTTTATGATTATGCCGTTAATATTTCTATCTTTAAATTCATGCTGAACACATCACTACTATAATTACTACGACACTTCGAATGTTATACTTCTTTACTACTGCTGCTACTGTTGCTCCATCTAGTGCTTCGATGACGGCGATGGATGATGACGAATATTATTAGCTCACGACAAATACGACCACACAATTAATTTCATTTATTTGAATAATTATGATAAATATCATAATAAACATAATATACACGCCAGCCTTTTAATGTACAATGGAGACGGACGGCAGTAAACGTGCCAAAATACCATGTTGGTTTTTTCCCAAAGACGTTTAAAATATAATTTTGTTACTCCATTTTGTCCGATCCCCCATCCTTAGGTACTCTACGTAGCTCGGAACCCAAAAGATGCTGCAGTATCCTATTATCATTTCTGTCGGAATATGGACACTCTGCCCTCCTACGAATCTTGGGACGTTTTCTTTGAAGAGTTTCTCGCCGGCAGAGGTAAATTGATGCCCCTTTTTCCTAGTCAGAGGCAGCCATTTCCGTCACATGTATCCCCCATTCTGTATAGTAGCTACATTAATAGTGAGCACATATCCATCTAAGGAGATGCTTAGGGTGTCTGCAAAGTATTACTATCTATATTTATAATTCAATCAATTATTTACACATTTTTGTATGAATAATGATAATAATAACCACCACCTTAAAGACGACTGGATTCCGAGTTTGAGAACAACGATATTTCGCCTGTATAATTGTGCAGTTATTTTGTATAATGTTGTTGAAGTCTTATCATGCTTAATTTTTAATGTTTGTATGTTTTTGCTTTTTTTTTTTCAAACTTTCAAAGCCCCTCAAGGATCTTGGTTTGAAAACGTGTTGCCATGGTGGAGGAGAAGAAATCATCCAAATGTTCTCTTTCTCAAGTTCGAGGATATGAAAAAGGTCAGATGTTTTTGATCGATATAATAATGTTGTCAACATTAACTTGCTGTTCTTAATTAGATTATTCCTCTTTAGTTTGGAGTCCAGTTTTGGTAAGAGATCCTCAGTCGGTTATTTGGTTGGTTGGTCGGTTGGTTGGTTGGTTGGTTGGTTGGTTGGTTGGTTGGTTGGTTGGTTGGTTGATTGGTTGGTTGGTTTGGTTGGTTGGTTGGTTGATTGGTTGGTTGGTTGGTTGGTTGGTTTAGTTAATTGGTTTGTTGGTTTGGTTATTTGGTTGGTTGGCTGGTTGGTTGGTTGGTTGGTTGGTTGGTTGGTTTGGTTGGTTGGTTGGTTGGTTGGTTGGTTGGTTGGTTGGTTGGTTGGTTGGTTGGTTGGTTGGTTGGCTTGGTTTGGTTGGTTGGTTGGTTGGTTGGTTGGTTGGTTGGTTGGTTGGTTGGTTGGTTGGTTGGTTGGTTGGTTGGTTGGTTGGTTGGTTGGTTTGGTTTGGTTTGGTTTGGTTTGGTTTGGTTGGTTGGTTGGTTTGGTTTGGTTGGTTGGTTTGGTTGGTTTGGTTGGTTGGTTGGTTGTTGGTTGGTTGGTTGGTTGGTTGGTTGGTTTGGGGGTTTTAAGGCGCTTATCATTACTAAATTAGAATATTTGCGCCTCACTCAAGTAATGTGGCTGTTTTTATAGGCAACAATATTCAGTGCAAATAAATTTTGCTGATTAGAGTTTAATACTTAGCAATTCAGATTAAGGGGATGAAGGGAAAAACCTCAATTATATTCAAAATAAAACCTAATCTGGATGAATGATCAAATTTCAAGTATTATTTACATTTTCTGTCGGGTTTGTTACATAATGTTGATTCATATCTAATTGTCAGTTTTTATAACCAATGTGACCAAGCATACAGAAGTATTGGAGGTTTTCAGTGGAGCTTTTTTTTTTTTTTTTTTTTTTTGTCTTCTAATTTATAGGATCTTCCTGCAGCCGTCAAACAAATCGCTGAATTCATGGGTAAATCTTTTACTGATGACGTCATAGAGAAGATCTCGAACGCGTCGACGTTCAAAGCGATGAGAGAAAACCCTTCATCGAATCCAGATTTTATGATAAAGGGAGTAATGGCTGAGGAAAATAAGTCCTTCATGAGAAAAGGTATCGTATTTTGTAGGTGGATACCACCTAGGTTGCCGCCCCCACCATGTTTTTTCCCCTCTCTCTCTCTTGGGAAGGGAGATTGTTGAGGAGATTATGCCCATCGTGAGAAAAGGCATTGTATTACTTATAGGTTGATACTCTCTCCTTTTATGATAGAAAATGGAATTAATTGATTCTTAGTGCCATCAGACTTATTAACAAGCTCCAAAATGAAATATCCCCTTATAAATTTGACATTTCAGAACCCTGTTTTAGCACTAAACCAATATTATCAAGTGATCATGCTGGGGTAATGATAGTTACATTGTAAAGCGTAATAAAGTATTCACGTAATTCGCTAAAAAGAAACATTCTTGTTGTTATTATCATCATTATTATGTTTATTAATATTATCATCATCATCCTCATCATCATGATAACCATGATAATAATGATGATTGAATAATATTGATAATGATAATAATGATAATTATGATGATGAGGATGATGATGATGGTGATGATGATGATGATATCTGACTTCAAGTTTGAATCGAAAACATCCGCGGTTGTCATTGACATTGTTATATGTTCTGATTGATATTTTCCTTCGTTTTCATGATCTGCCATTTGTAGGCATGGTAGGAGACTGGAAGAACTATTTCACTGACGATCAGAACAGACGATTTGACGAGCTTTTCAAGAAAGAAGTCGCTGGTACTGGACTCCAGATGGATTTTGGACCTGCTTAGCCTATATTTTTTTTGGGCCAATGCAGGCTGTTAGTGTGTCTCGGAAATAATTTTAAAGGATTAACTCAGAAATAAGTCGGTCTCAAATCGGTACGACAATTTTGTGACAGTTGCACGTGAATTACATGTATGTTATGCTCAACTCTCAAGACTGTCTCGTCAAGTTCTCATCATGATCGTAATAGTATAATAGTTCATCTTTGAGCTGGAAATCATGTATGCATTTATCAGATTATTAAGCGTGCAATGTACACTTACCGTCTTCAAATGAAGGTAGAACGAATTTTACATCAAATTTAATATTCGTTTAGTTTTTGATGATAATATTCAATATATGCCCCAAAATGGCATTTTTAAGGCAAACGAAGTCATCCTATTTTCATTTAAACTTGTTTAATATTCACATAATGCCCCAATATGCCCAGAATACCGTTCTTAAGGCAAACGAAAAGATCTCCTTTATCTGTGTTTAAAATTAAAGAAAAAGTTCTCGAAAACTTTGTTGCAAACAGTAGATCAAAGGAAGACCCCAGTGACCTGATCGATTGTTCCCCCTTTTTTTCTCCACCACAATGTTTATTTGCTTGTTTATTTTGTTGTTGTTGTTGTAAATGAAGTTATTTCGTTTGATTGGCTGTTGATTTCGTCTTTATCTTATGAAATAGACAGACTTTGGGTACATGGGATTCCATAACCATGTCATCATCCGTGAAGAATAAAACAAAAAGATTGTTTTAATTTTTCTTTTGAATAAACCGTGTTTTGTTCAGTTACACAATCATATCGCTAAAACAATAATTATTTTGTCTTCTAATCGAAAGTTTATAGGAAATGTAGTCAAAGAGCGAGTCGTCTAGTGAGGAAAAAAAAAAAGAAAAAGAGCGAGAGAGGGGCATAATCCAGCTGGAAGGATAGGCCCTAGGTGAGATAGAGCGAGAGAGACAGAGACAGAGACAGAGCGTTATGGCGTTATCAGAGCGTGAGATGAAGGACACAGTGAGCAACTAGCTGTGGTTTTGTAGCCGTTTTGTAGCCGTTTTGTCTCCCTTTTATAGCCATTTTGTAGCCCTTTTGCAGCCCTTTTGAAAACGGCTACAAAACGCGAATTTTGTCCAATTAGATTCCTCCATAGGAAATTGTACATAAAACGGCTACAAAACGGCGAATTTTGTGCACTCTGCACAGCTTGGTTCACTGTGGGAGGGAAAGACACGGAGAGGAGCTAAGATGGGGTGACACAGAAAGAGAAGTCGCTGGGGAGAATGACGTGGAGCAAAGGAGAATATCCTTTTTGTTAAACCAATGCCTACAGTGCTCTTTATGACATGAAAATATCACTGTCTGGAAATCTCAGCTAGGCACCTTCTTCTCCTCATCCCTCCGCTGTATAGTCGGAGATCGTCGGGGTTGACCCCGCATCTGGCACCCCAGACCCAGAAAATAATATCAGGCTTAACCCCCGCCCCCCAAAAAGCTTAGGTTCCTTTCGTTGTACTATTATATAATACGACAATACACCTGATGGTGGACTGTACTTCAGAAGAAGAAGAAGAAGAAGAAGAAGAAGAAGAAGAAGAAGAAGAAGAAGAAGAAGAAGAAGAAGAAGAAGAAGAAGAAGAAGAAGGAGAAGAAGAAGAAGAAGAAGAAGAAGAAGAAGAAGAAGAAGAAGAAGAAGAAGAAGAAGAAGAAGAAGAAGAAGAAGAAGAAGAAGAAGAAGAAGAAGAAGAAGAAGAAGAAGAAGAAGAAGAAGAAGAAGAAGAAGAAGAAGAAGTAGTAGTAGTAGTAGTCATCTCCCCCCCCCCCCCCCCCCCCAAGTTTGGATCCACAGTGTTCGAGACCAGAGACGTGTCAGACCTGAGACGTACTTTAGCGTAGATGGCGTTTTATGAATCACAGTTTTTCTTGACAACAAAAATGGCGAGTGACAACAATCTGTTGAAGGCGAACACAACGTCTCAGAAATTGGATGATATCACCGCAAAAGATGGAGCTGTTGTACCCTTGGCTACGAGTTTGGATATTGATGAGATCCAGTAAGTTCTTAAGTAATTTCGATTAAACTTTGAAGTCACACAATGAGTTTTATTAACCAAGATAAAGAGTGTTACGATTGCGGGCAGTTGTGGGAATAGGCCGCGATTCAGCCTGCCTGCGCCGCGGGACTGGCCGCCTCGCCTCGCCTCGTGTGTGGCTGACTGCGACTTGAGCTGTGTCCGAATGGATGGACATGTCCGAGCACTAGTGTGACTGTGACAGTGTGAGTAGTCCAGGGACATCTGGAGAGTAAAAAAAAAAAAAAAGCGCTAACGCTATTTATTCTCCATGACGTCCAGCGTTTTTTTCCTCCTGTATGGTACATGTAATTCTACTAGTAGATCTAGATCTACTCATCGACCACCTTTTTTGAAACCGACCACCTTCGCGCAATGCTTTCCTGCGCATGAAATAAAAAAGTACGCGTGGAACGTGGCACAATACCCCACACAGTAATCAAACGGGCTATCGTAACCAAAGTCCAAGAGAAATTAGGATGAAATAACAGAACTTAATTATTTTTTTTAAAAACTCTGATAATGAAAATGACAAATACGTGCTTAATCAATACAGAGGACGGGCAGTTGGTTTAAATAATGAGCTCACACAGGCGCCGAGTGAAAAACATCACATGCGTTTGTCGCCGAGATTTCTGTGCGCATCGTACGAGTCAACAATCTGAACATGAGATGTTAATCTGCTGCATTTTCTGCACAAATGAGACGAAATTAAGGGAAAACCAACAAATATTTTCTGAGATACAACGTAACCAATTAAAGGCGGTCGATGAATAGCAAGTCCAACCTACATAGCAAGCATCTTTATTCTTGGCACTTCAAAACAACCCCTGGAAAATCACTTTCCCATGGGCCAATGACACCACCAGCCTTGTAACTATCGGCTGTGGTCATCACGAACCCGACTAACACTTGGGACTAAAAATCAGACGCACGAAAACCGAAATTTAGATCTAAATCTATCGTAGGGTAGCTGGAAAAACTCACCGCTTGTTTACGTTTCCCCAGCGTCCAATGAAATGCAGATAGAAAATGGCGACTAACTTGCGCATGCGCATCGATGCGTGACTAGATGCGAGCGATCTTGCAGACGTTTTCAAAAAATTTACGGCGAGAATTGCCGTCATGTAGACAAAATTTGGATGGCTGTTATCTATAGATCACATACTATTGATTATTGCCCCTCGCCGGAAGGCTTCTTGTTCGCACAAGAAGGACAGTGCCATCTTTTGGCAATAATATACACTGAGAATCCCTTGAAACTTGGCCAGAAAAAAAAAAAATCTTGGAAAAAGTGATTTATCTTGATAGAGCACAGGTTATAACTCTACTTTTAAAATCATTGTGAGAATTCACTTTAAATTAAAGTTTAAAACATTGAATCCCCTCCACAAAAGGTCCCCCCCCCAAAAAAAAAAAGGGGGGGATGGGGAGACAGTGACAGTGTACAACTACAATGCTAAATTAGTCTGTATGATTGCTGAGATTGGACAAAAGTCTTTCAAAAACAGACTGGATATGCACTGGTCTTCTTTACACCACAGTCCCCCTTAGAATCTATCCACCATGCATGTTATAGCTACATGTAGGTCTAGGGTTGGAACAGGACAGGTACCATTTGAAGGAACGTCCGGAAGTTTCAACAGGACCATCTCTATACTGATGATGCACTTGTGTGAATTATTGCATGTGGAGCTGTAAACTTTGGTATATGATGTTGAGTTCTTGTTCCAAGTCTGTAGCAAAGGGGCTCCATCTTGATAACTCTGCATGTAAACTCAGCAATATATATATATAAGTTCATATTATTTTGATCTTGTTCCACACTCTCTATAGACCTTCCATCTCCGACCAGCAGAAGGTTGGGTTCTTTCGTCAGGACCGGGCAGCTCAGACCCTGGAATCTGAGATCCTGGAACTCAAGCAGATGACCATTGTGCTCCAGACATTGCTCAGAGTAAGGCTTGGTTACTAACAGGATGTGGTGTTCATTCAGACCTCCAAATTTTAAAACATGAAGAGGAAATTTATGCATACAGACCCTGAACATTATTTTCGTGACAGAGGTCCCATTCTCGACAGAGGTCCACATTTTGTGGTTTGGCCTAATATCTTTTGATGCAAAGCCCTAAAAATCATACCATATACATGAGCAGAAAGAGCAAAAAATTCTACACAAACTCTGCCCATTTTGGTTGCGTCAATATTCGTTGTTTGATGCTGAAAATTTTTTGAAGGAAAATAAGCATTAAAACCCTTAAATTGGCAATGTGATAGAAGGTTTAAAGTCACCGTTTTCCCCTGCAAATTGGCAACTTTTTGACTTCACATCATAATTTCTGTCAATTTATATTCATTTCAGATACATGACGTTTTATAAGAAAAATGTAGCAATAAAATAAAAATGTTGGTGTTGCCAATTTGAAGAATAAAAGCTGATAAAATTAGGCTTTAAATAATTCCTGTCACGAATGGGTTAACCCCCTATGAAACAAGGTTGAGTGGAGCTCTGCCTCATGTGACATATCTTCTAAGTTTTCCATTATGTAATTTCATATTATTTGGTTCTTGTTTCATACTCCTGCAACATCTCAATGGCTCATATCAAATCAATTTCAAACAATTTAGACTTCAAGGTCACTTCTGTGAGAATCTACTGCTCTCCTGATCAGACTATCTGTGAGGTTTCTAATAAAGGAACTGGGTACCATACTCTAGTCATTTTATAATGATGCATTTCCATCACCTCTGTTCTGCAATATTTTGGTGTCATTTTTTTTAGGAATCAAAAGAGCTGAAGAGAGAACTTGCAGTGGCCAAGCAGGTGATGAGAGCAGACTATGAGAATAAACTCCAAGAGAAAGCTCTTGACATGTACTGTAGGATCAATGAACATGTGGAAGTCCTGGAAAGGGCACATAAAGAGGTAACAAATATATGAAATATGTAATATGGGACATTTCAATAGATAACACTGAAAATTCACCTTACAATTTTCTCTAAAAGAAGCCTGTGTATTGTTCCACATATAATACTTGGTAAATAAATATGAAGCAACAAAGCTTCACCTTTCTTTTTTTTTTCACTTGTAAATGAATGGTATATAAGGGGGGAAAAAGCCCAAGCAATATTATCTTTTTTGCCTCCCAGCAGCATAAAAGTGTGGACCAATCAAACTCTTATAAAGATAGAGCCAGGAAAATGTTATGTCACAGGTTTATCTGCACAACTTTTGGCAAGTCTCTCTTATTTGAGCATGAACTATTATTGACACATCAATGTGCATCTCATTGTTTTAAAAGTATGTCATATCATCGGCTTCCCGGAAAAAGGCCATTAACGCGCACGTGCGAGAAATGTACGTTTCAAGAAAAACGCGAATGAAGTTTTGACCTTATTTTGAGCTTTTAGCAGCTATTGTATTATTTTTCCGTCCTAACTCTCAAACTTTCTGACTGAGCAAGATTTTTTCTTCAATGATATTTTGTGCTATTATTTAAAACACTCTAAAGGTTTTCTAATCATTAGCATTTTATCCTTAACGGCTTTCTTCTGGGAACAAAAATGCGCGAGTACATAAATCCAGTTCCCGGAAAAAGGCCGCTAATGCAAATCGGTCTATGCGTGTAAGCACGTTGAGCGAAGAATTAGTGTCTTTCTTCCGGGAGCAAAAAAATGTGCAATAGTTCCCAGACAAAGGACGCTATTGTGAATCAGTCTATGCGCGTAAGCACGTTGAGTGAGGAGGAATTCACGTGCTTGCTTGATTTTGTCTTTTGGCTTATTACGTCAAAATGACGTCAAATTGAGGTTCGAGAATGGTATTAGAAGAAAGCTTATGACATGCTTTTTCCATTTCTGCAATGAAAAAAAATGGCGGGAAAATTGAGAAAAGGTCGATAACGGCCTTTTTCCGGGAAGCTGACGATATGTGAACGCAGACACACACAAAAAAAAACACAGGGTTTGCTGCGGTGGTTTGCCACTGGTTATCTGATCAAGCCTTTAGACAGTTTCATCCACCAAGTGGATCGGACATCTTTGGACCAAGAAGAGCTTGTCCACTCATTTACTTCCAAAAAAAGTCTATAAAAGTTGACATTGTGGCACGCTAATGCCATAAAGGAAAAAAAAGGGGGGTCTGAACCATACTCAAATGCTTGTTTCATGGAATTATGGTATATTCTGAATTTCTAAACTTAATGACAGTGTAATTGAGGGGAGAGATGGTTTATATTTGGCCATGAACAATTTTTTACCATTTTCATATCTTGCTTATTTAGCTTATAGAAGTATGAGAAGATTAATTTGTTTTTTGGGTTTTTTTTGCTGTCTGTCTTCAACTAGCGAGTGGAGGTTGTGAGGAGAAGCTTCAGACAACAACTCACCAATGCCATTGCAAAGATTGCCCATGATTGGAAGGTAAGTTTCTTCTGTTTGTCAATTTTTTTTCCAGTTTACAAAGAATGCCATGACATGAAAATTAACCTGTCCTCTGATGTAGATGGTATGAATTTTCAAAATATTGATATTGAATGAAATGTTTTTTTTACCAAAGGAGGGTCAGTCTTTCTTCTCAAATTTGAACAGATTTTTTAAATCATGGAGTAATACAAAGCAGAACATTGGAAAGGGCAATATGGTTGTTGGCTTGTCCTTCAAAATTCTATTTGTAATTCATACTGTTATTATGGAGCACTAAGGATTAAAAGCAAAAATATTCATTTAAAAAATGAAAAGAAATGGAATGTATGAAGAGTCATATGGAACAAAATCATATCAGCTTTATGTATTTTATCTAATTTGAGGAAAACTTTGTGTTTTATTCTATCAAATTGAATGAGATACAAAATGAAGAACTTAGCACTATGCCTTATTCTACATAAAATTACATGAAAATTGAAGTGTGATTATACCTTATAACAGGAATCAATATTACCGATTAGGGGAAGTACTGCATTTCAGTTTGTGGGTTCCTATTTTCTCTTCCTTTTTCTTTTATTCTCTCAGAATCATGCGAGTAAGAAGATGAACGCTGAGCTGAAGAAACAGTCCGGTCACACCGCTGCTCTCATGGAGGAGCACAAGGCTCTGCAGAACCAGGTGGCTTCTCAGGAAGGCATCATTGAGATGCTGAAGATGCAGCTAGAACAACAGGCCAATGTGAGTAAAACAGTCCCACGGATGGGATGTCGGGGTATGTGTATCGCCAGGCTTCATTTTGGGATAGTGTTTATTCTGATTGAATTTGATCAAGATATAAGTGCAGAGTCCTGCACTACGCCAGGGCAGTGGTTTGTGAGGTTCAATCAATTCTGCTGGTTGAAAGTATGTATGTATTGACATATGTTATGTATAACCTGGATAAGCATAACTTAATCCACTCTTTAATAGATTACTGCATTACAATGCAGCATTAACATTAACAAGACAGAAATAAGGTTCCATTTACTGAAATGTAGGAAGCTCACAGACACATTCTTTCTTAATTAGATTTTTTTAATATAACTACAATTGATAATAGTGAAGACAGAAGCTTAAAGATGTTAGTGAATGCTTTCATCTACAGGCCTCAAGGAGCGTGCATTCAAACCCAGTTCAAACCCAGTACTGTCTGAAAAAGGCATCCTAGGATGAGATGTTGACATGATGGAGGCAATAGTAGCATTGAATGTATTAGCAGATTGTAGATTACATTGGCTTTCTGCCTGCTTGCCTATGGGCACTTGTGTCTGAAGCAGCAAAAAAAATACACGGGAGCTGAGAGTGATTTCGCTCCTGTGAGCTATTTAATAGCTCTGGTAACACAAATTACCAGAGTGAAAATATTGGAATATGTATGGAAAAATCGCTCTCATAGGCCTCTCTAAGTATGGACTCAACTTCAGTAACGATAGAGATATGCACTGAAAAAGTCACTCTGGCAAAACAAAAAATAGCTTTCCTGAAAAAAAAATTATGAGAGCGATTTATTTTGTTAAATAACGAAAAAGAGCTCTCGCGAAAAAAAAGAGTAATTTTTTGGCTGGTCTGAAGGATTGTAATGAATTCCACCATCTTTGGTTTCAGGCCCCCAGGAGTGAAGCATCCACACCCAGTGCTGTGTACGAGGTAGAGGCACTCAAGGATGAAATGGTAGTCATGAAGAGGAAGGTGGATGGTTTAGAGTCGGCTCTAGATGGAAAGGATGAACTCATAGAAGAATTGAGTAAGCACATGTGTTAATCCATTTAGGCATAGTAGTAAATAGTTTTCTGAAGAGCTAAATTAATCAGCTTTCACTCCTCAAATTGGCAACAATTATTTTTATTTTCCACTCCAACACGGTTCCAAAAAAATAAAAGTGCATTTAACATGAATGAATGTGATTGAATATTTAAATAATTTGACTGAAAATTGCCATTTTTTTTTACACAATTGTCTAATGGCAGCCAAAGAGGAGGGTAGAATAAAATATTTTTGATAAGTTCTCATACTGTTCCACACGTAACAAAAAACACATGCACCGGGTATTTTGATGTTCCATCTCTTATTTGGATGCATTTTAATTTTAATTTCTCAAGGGTATCACATGAGTTTTTGCTGAAAAATACCACTTCTGTTTTGCTTGTTTGTTTGCAGATAGAGATATTGAGAGGCTGAACAAAGATGTGGAGAAAGAAAGAGTTCACATCAAACAGGTGAGATACCATAGTAGCAGTGTTTTTGAGAGGTATCCATATAAAAAGATAAATTGCTTGTATCCTTCTTTAAAGGAGAAGTCTAGGCGATTTCTGTAAGCATGGATCATAAAGAGAAAAAAATTCAGCGGCTAGAAAATGTCTTCCTTTACACAACATACCTTAGGATTACAGAGTAATCAACAATTAACTTTTATAAACAGTAGTTCTAGTACGAGCCCATTTTCATCCACAATACAGTTCGCACCCCGGCCCAGTGACGTAGCAAATGCACAGTGCGTGCACAGCGCGACAGTGAATCACTGCAGTATCTCATATCGTGCCGTAGTTCCTTTTTTTTTTTTTTTCATGCATATTAGTAGATCTACAGTCATATCATTTCTGATTTTATTTATGCTTCTTGTGCCTACTTGTTAGCCTCAGAATTTGTAAAGACCGTTAAATCTGACCATTTCAATCGACGGAAAAACTTTACAATTTCTCGTGGGCTCGTAGCCCATCACTTTCGAACGCCCACACCCTATCCACCGCCACTTGCCAACATCCCGGCTTGAAGTGGTCCTCGCACACTTTCATTGACTACGAAAATTAATAAGTTTTGATGTCGAATTTGTCAGTTCTAATATCATTAATCCATCGGGCACACCTCTCCCTGTCCGTCATGGGATTCGGGATTGCAAAAAACTTCTCTTAGGAACAGAACTGGTGCGATTTGTACACCCAAAAGCTAGACATCTCGGCATTTTGCATAGAGAATGTGCAGAGAATAAGTGTGCATGCGCAGTGCAAATGCATCGCCTACGTCACGCGACCAATGACCATATTTGGGTTTCGGTGGGAAATTCAATTATTTGGAGTAAAAAAACGAACACTTGATCGATATTTAAAAATCACAGAAATCACTTTGATGAATGAAAGTAGCATTATCTGTTAGCTTGAATTTTAAGCTTTATAGCGTAATTTTAATGAAATCGTCTGGACTTCTCCTTTAACTCTTGCACGTTATCTGAATTGATTGCAAGGTTACTAATCAATTGTGAAAGTTACTACCACCGATCTTTTATCTGCATAGTAGTTGTGATTGATATCAAGTTTGTTGCTATAAATTCAGATATGAGATATCACAAGGCGTTTTAATCCACAGTTAAGTGTTTGGACCATTCAGCTATGAAACAACTATCACTATGACTTACTAAATGCTTGTGGGTAAAATGATTAAATAATGTCTTTTTATTGTCTCTGTTGTACAGTTACTGAAGGAGTTAGAAGATTCTAAAGCTACAGCGATGCAAGAGATCTCATCTTTGAAGAGACAGGTTAGTATTTTAGGCATTTTGAAAAAAAATAAATAAAAACATAGTTATTAACCCTAGCCCACCAGAACCATGTGACACCTGTATTAAGCCTATGGGAAGGAGATAATTCAGTAGTCAACGGGTTAATAGATTCCGTGGAACTAATAGAACTATCAGTACGATGAAACATAGTGTAGGCAAAAGTGCAGGAACATTTTTAGAAAGGAACAGATGATCTTGAAGTGCGTAGTTCAGTAGCACCTCATGTTATACAGAGCTTAGAAATAAACTGTATATATATGTGTTATTAAGCAAAAAGAAAAAAACTTGTTCTCTCGTTGTCATGGAAACCAAGAAAATCTTGTATACAAGGCCATACAAATCCAACTCCTTGCCCATTTTGAAACAAATACCCTCTCCTTTTTCAGTAGCAAGGATTTACATTAACCCACTTAGTATGATTTAATTTCAGAATAACACACATTTTCCATAGACCCCAACCCAAGTTATCTCTGGCTTAGTGTTAAACAGGTTAAAGAGAAGTCTGCCGCCTTTGATTGATTTATTTATTATTTATTTGGCATTTCCAATAAACAAACTGATTACAAACATTAAAAAAACATGAATCATATAAATGCATATTCCTATAGCAGTCCTCTGAGTGCAATAGTTGGCTGCCAGGGAAGAGGAGAGTTAACTTAATCACTATGATTATATAATTGGATGTATTCATTCCAAGGAATTATGACTGAAAGGCATATAGTGATGTAATGACATTCAAATATATTTACACGTATGTATAAATGAATGATTTGTGATAGTGCTTTGTTATATTTGTGCTACTTTGTTTTCTTTTTCAGGCGGAGAAACAGAGAGTGAGCATGGAAAAAGATATGCAAGAGAAGATGAAGAAATCAAGAGAAGATGTAAGTTTTTTTGTGTAAAAATTCTGAGACAAATTTGCTTGATGGCAATTTCTGAGGTTACTTGCAGGTTCTTCAGGAATACTACTATCTTTTTTGAATTTCTAATTCTAATACATGACATTTCATATATTGTACAGTAACTGCAATATTTTGTGTATGAAATCTGATTCTACTGTATGAAATGTCATATCTTGTGCAGTAACTACCTTATTTTGTGTATGAAATGTGAGAAATTCATTCATTTGACAGTGAAATGTATATTTTGTGGATGAAATTACCTATTTGGGTTCGTTTTTCTTGTCTTCAGATGTTGAGCCTTGCCAAGCAGCATGCTGAAGAAGCTAAAAAAGTGGAGGAAGAAAAGATGAAACTTATGGCCGAGAAAGAGAAGCAAGCCAGGGAACTCCAGAAAAATGTAAGTTTTTGACTCTCGGTAATTCGTGAAATTTCAAATCCCCATCTCTTTAGGAGCTGCAGTTGCTTGATTCTCTTTACGTCAAGCTGTTATGAACTAGAAAGGTGATCGGGCATGCTCCACTTACGTCTCATCTACGTTTCATTGGGTGAAAATACAGGATTAAGGTTAAGAATAACAGTGGGTTCTTGTATAGTGCTCATGTCTGTCAGAATTGGTAGAACTGGTAGTATTAAGACCTGTAGTCTGGGAGACGCATCAACACAGTTGCTCATGAATTATGCATTCTTACTAATTTGCATAATTCATGCACAACAAGGGTTTGCGCGCCATATTACCACTCTTGTGCTGTGCAGCACACGGTCAAGGGCTTTTTTTTTACCATGGAGGAGAAAATTTCGAGTTTGGAGGAAAAAGTGGATGGATTGACTAAATTGCTGGATAATTTGCCAAAGGAAAGAGTGTGCCAAACCAGGCACAAGGAGAAGACCCGTCCAGTCCTTATTTGTCAAATATTCCTGATAATTTGACTGCTGGACCAAATACTTCAAGACAGTTGACAGCGAGCGAGGGGGCCGTTAACTTGAACGACTTGCAAGCCGAATTCGCTGCAATTCAGGACTCTTTCCAATCTGTAAAACTGCTGCCAGATTAATATGAAGATGTGTGGGCGTGTCTCCTTTCGACATAAGTTTTCCCAAAAATTAAGCTACAGTTGTGTTAGGATTATATGTATTGTGTGGGCCAGGGTTGAACTTAACCCATTCGTGACAGAGGTCCACATTTTGTGGTTTGGCCTAATATCTTTTGATGCAAAGCCCTAAAAATCATACCAAATACATGAGCAGAAAGAGCAAAAAATTCTACACAAACTGTACCCATTTTGGTTGCGTCAATATTCGTTGTTTGATGCTGACATTTTTTAAAAGTAAAATAAGCACTTAAATCCTTAAATTGGCAATGTGATAGAAAGTTTAAAATCACTGTTTTCCCCTGCAAATTGGCAACTTTTTGACTTCTCATCATAATTTCTGTCAATTTATATTCATTTCAGATACATGACGTTTTATAAGAAAAATGTAGCAATAAAATAAAAATGTTGGTGTTGCCAATTTGAAGAATAAAAGCTGATCAAATTAGGCTTTAAATAATTCCTGTCATGAATGGGTTAAGAGATTCAGTTCAAACATTTACTTTCATTACAGGATCAAGTTTGCCAAATTTTTAGTACAATTCTCTTAGCAGTGAAAATCATTTTTCTTTTTTCAAATATATTTTTGTTTTAGAGTTTGTGAGACTTACAATTTCCATTCTGTTACAGGAACAAGCATCCATGGCAAAGGCAGCAGAGTCAGGAGAAGAAATATCAAAATTGATTCGACTGGAGAAGCATCTGAGAGGAGAGATTGCAAGACTTAAGAAGGAACTCGCCAAGAGCACCAAACTATGGGAAAAGAAGTTTAGCGTGTTACAAAGAAGGTGAGTTAGCAAGAAAGAGAGAGACAGACAGATGCTGATAGACAGACAGAAACATAGTAAGAAGGGGGGGGGCAGAAATTAGAAGACAGAGAAAGAGGAGGAGGGGGAGAGTGAGAAAGAGAGGGAAAAAACATGGAGAGAGGGGAACAGATATTACAAGACAGCAGAGAAAGAGGGGGAGAGAGTGAGAAAGAGAGAAAGAGAGATGAGACATTGCAAGACTTAAGAAAGAGCTCACCAAGAGTGCAAATCTGTTTGAAAAGAACTTTAGTATGTTACAGAGAAGCGGGTAAGCAAGAAGAAAGAGTGGGTAAAGAGGAGACATGAACAAGGGAGAAATACATAGAACGACAGAGAAAGAGCCTGAAATAGCAAAAAAAAGAAAAAAAAAATGGGTTTTACTGCAATTCAGATCAGTAAAATTACTATATACTAGGAAATAAGCAAGCGAGAGAAAGAGAAGGGGGGATTTTTGAAAAAACCACCCGGTACCTGTTACTGTCTTATTTGTAATTACAGCATGTATGCATTGAAGGATGAGAGCTATCTTAGGCAAACATTACAGAAGCAAGCAGCTACTTTACATCATGCAACAGTCATGTATTCTGTAAGTATGATCACCCAAACACCACAGTTTTTAAGTTTTTATTTAAGTCAGAAAATAATCTTACAAAATTGAGTTATTCACATGTTTAATCATACCTGCCAACAGTTCCTATTAAATAGGAATATTTCCTAATTTGTTGAAAAGAAAATTACCATTTTAACCCGTTCGTGACAGAGGTCCACATTTTGTGGTTTGGTCTAATGATTTTTTATGCAAAGCCCTAAAAATCATACCAAATACATGAGCAGAAAGAGCAAAAATTTCTACACAAACTGTGCCCATTTTGGTTGCATCAGTATTTTCTGTTCGATGTTGAAAATTTTTAAAATGAAAATAAGCATTAAATTTTAAAATCACCATTTTCCCCTGCAAATTGGCTACTTTTTAAATTCTCTTCATACTTTTTGCCAATTTATATTTATTTCACATACATGACTTTTTATTTTAAAAATGTAGCAATAAAAGAAAAATTTTGGTGTTTCCAATTTGAAGAATAAAAGCTGATCAAATTAGGCTTTAAATAATTCCTGTCACGAATGGGTTAACCCATGTGTTCCAATTTCTGTACGAATTTGTCTGTAGAATGGTTGTACACACATAGGGGGCAGTGGGGCAACGGCCCCCCTAGAAATTTTCAAAATCCCACTTTTTTCTATTTTTTCCTTTTTTTTTTATTGAGAATTTCCCCAAATTCCACCCGAAATGTGCACCAGCTTGTTCAATTTTAATTCTAAGAATGAAAAGGCTCCCACTCAGTCGCTTCGGTCCCTTGCTTGCGTATTCCCTCAAATATTTGAATATATTCTTACCCTTGTAGGGAAAAAATCCTGCATACGGCCTTAGTTTGTGGTACTGGTATTGAACAGAAAATTTAAGAATGTTCCTATTTTTGCAAATTTCTTGATAATTTGTTCCTATTTCTTGGCTGTCAGGGTTGGCAGGTATAGTTAAATGTTTATCCTTTTGAATAAAGCCTGAGATAACTCGGTCTGGAGTGTATGTGTGTTATATCAAAATTGAATCGTATCCAACAAGTTAGTTACAAAAAAAACCTTACTTGCCACATTTCTTCTGTCATGTGATTGTGTGATGTACAGTAGCCTATAGATACTGATCAGTGCACCTTCAATGATTTAAAATTGTTCATTTGTCTGCTGAGCGCTAGAGCATTTACCCATATCCTTTTTGCAGGGAGTTGATATTCTTCTGTCCTTCATTAAGTTCATTTCAGTTCATTATTTCACTCTTTAAAAAGTATCAAAATGTTACATCACATAGTTCCAATTACTGCTTCCCCCCCCCCCCTCCTCCCAAAAAGTGGGGGAATCATAAATAGCCATGGATTTTCGAGGATGATTCCCTAAGAGTACACACTGAAATTCACGTGGAACATAAAATTTAAGAAAGACATTTGAAAAAGAACTTCAGATAGGATTGAGGAGAGGAGAAAAGATTGATTTTCTGAGTAGGCTCCAGTATGAATGTTATTACATCAGTGTTTAAGTTGTTCAGCAGTTGGTTTATTTCTTAGATTTAGATTGAGTCCATGGTTGTATTGTATTTTGCAAACCTCACTTTTCTATAGTAATGAAACATCACTGATGCATGTTCACCTACCATTCACACACTGAATGTTCAGTGACTGTTATGGTTTCTGAAATTTGTGTTCTTTCCATTTAGAATGATGCCCCAGGAAGCGTATCAATGAATGCCGTTATCCAACCTCAGGCTCCCCAGCCGTCACCTAATACTAAGCACAAGGGACCACACCCTCCTCTGGTATGCAATCTAATTCATGTGTACACTTGCAGAAATAACAGACTACACGAGATTGTATTAGTGTGGTTTTGAATACGATCAGCTACCGGTACTTAGTCATAAGAATGATAAATCTTCTGTTAGTTTTAAATGTACCATTATTTCAGCCATTAACAAGTATATTCATGGGTTAAATCAAAAGATAGTTCTTATTATTTTTGGTGTCAAGGTAATATTTACTATCTTCATGGAATTGCATATTGTGTGTGTTATTTTAGAATCAAAACAGATACATGTACATTGTGGAAGTTCATATCTAAATGTAATTCCTCAAATTTATCAGTGCTCTAAAGACACAGTTAAAGCCTCCAGATTGTTTGTGCCAAGCATGGATTTAGTGTGTTCAGTGAATAATGATTACCTTCACTTTACTTATGCCATGCTATACATCAGATGAATTGAGAAATACCATATCAGAGTACTTACAGGTATGTTTTCTTATCTTCATCACCATTTTTCCACCTTGGTTCCCTCTCGCTCTCTTGCCCTTATTTTTCAGCCTGGGATAGGTCAAATCAACCCCACTAGGGACAGGAAACTTGATGTCATGTCAGCGTACACAGTCTCCCCGCCTCCTGGGAGGGGTGTGGAATTATTCTCAGTTAATGGTAAGTGCCTTATTTCTGATTTCTTTGTTAGAGTACCGCATTTCATCTTTCAAACAATCTGTTTCTGTTCTTGCAATGTTGACAGTTACAATCTGGTATGGGTTTGTTCTCATTGAGATAATATGATGCAGTGATAGACCCTTGACAAAAGGTAAACACATATTCATTTTACTACATTATTATTTCATTCCAACCTTTAATAAAAAGTAGAATTTGTCAGTTAGTAATTTGTTTCTTACATGTTCCTGTTATCCTGTTATACAGAGGGTCAGATCGTGGAACCTGATGATGATTATGAAAACTTCACTGATGGCAACTTCTTGCCCCTCCCAACTCCTCCCCCACCCAGGTGAGAATTTGACATTGTGCACCCTCCCCCATCTTCTCCCGTCTGCCGTGATTAACCTGTGTGACAGGTGCCAATGATATGACTAATATTTTGATTTTGATAACCTGTAGTGAAACTTAAAAACTTACAGTGTTTGTAGTTGTTTACAGTAGTAGTAGTAGCAGCAGCAGTGGTACAGGTAGCCATAGTAGTTGTTGAAGTAGAAATATTAATTGTAGTAGTAGTGGCAGTAGTGGTAGTGGTAGTCGTAGTCGTAGTCGTAGTCGTAGTAGTAGTAGTAGTAGTAGTAGTAGTAGTAGTAGTAGTAGTAGAAGTGGTAGTGGTAGTAGTAGTAGTAGTAGAAGTGGTAGTGGTAGTGGTAGTGGTAGTGGTAGCAGTAGTGGTAGTAGTAGTAGTAGTAGTAGTAGTAGTAGT
This sequence comes from Echinometra lucunter, assembly GCA_029962745.1. Lineage (NCBI taxonomy): Eukaryota > Metazoa > Echinodermata > Echinoidea > Camarodonta > Echinometridae > Echinometra > Echinometra lucunter. The sequence goes on from CM057167.1 coordinate 7,044,435, forward strand.
AGTAGTAGTAGTAGTAGTAGTAGAAGAAGTAGTAGAAGTAGTAGTAGTAGTGGTAGTGGTGATAGTAGTAGTAGTAGTAGTAGTAGTAGTAGTAGTAGTAGTAGTAGTAGTGGTAGTAGTGGTAGTAGTGGTAGTAGTGGTAGTAGTAGTAGTAGTAGTAGTAGTAGTAGTAGTAGTAGTAGTAGTAGTAGTAGTGGTAGTAGTAGAGGTAGTAGTAGTAGTGGTAGTGGTAGTAGTAGTAGTGGTAGTGGTAGTAGTAGTAGTAGTAGTAGTAGTAGTAGTAGTAGTAGTAGTAGTAGTAGTAGTAGTAGTAGTAGTGGTGGTGGTAGTGGTAGTAGTGGTAGTAGTGGTGGTGGTGGTAGTAGTAGTAGTAGTAGTAGTAGTAGTAGTAGTAGTAGTAGTAGTAGTAGTAGTAGTAGTAGTGGTAGAAGTGGTAGTAGTGGTAGTAGTGGTAGTAGTGATAGTAGTGGTAGTAGTAGTGGTAGTGGTGGTGGTAGTGGTGGTGGTAGTAGTAGTAGTAGTAGTAGTAGTAGTAGTAGTAGTAGTAGTAGTAGTAGTAATAGTAGTAGTAGTAGTAGTGGTAGTAGTAGAGGTGGTAGTAGTAGTAGTAGTAGTAGTGGTAGTGGTAGTAGTGGTAGTAGTAGTAGTGATACAGAGAAGGGTAATAGTCATAAGAAGTAGCGACATTGGTACCACTAGTAGGGGTATGATGTTACATTAGATTATGTATAATTAAGAGCAGTATTGTTAAAGAGACAGGGATAGAATACTACATGATCAAGGAAGCCTTTGTGGGTGGGGAATAAAGAGTAATGTTGCAAAAATTGTTCCAAACATCCTCTTTTCTTTGCTGTTTTTGATTAACTGGATAAAAATGATATAACACCACCCTGCCAGCACCTTCTTTCTCACACTCTAACTGTCATCCTATACTCTCCTAGCATGTACCCTCCCGACCCAATCGACATGTATCCTAACATGGTTTCCACATATACCAAAGATTACAACAACCCCTGGCTTTTACCCAGTGGTCTCTGAAGGTACAGTTTAACTCATTTTTGAAGGCTGAGCATCGCATTGAAATAGCTTGTTTGAAATGCTGGCAAAATAACAAAATAGCAAAGTTCCAAGCAAAGTGATTACTAATTATTGCTAGTGTGCCTGAAGAAATATTTGCCTTTATTAGTTTTCCTTGCAATTGCTTAAGGGAATAGAAAAATATTGTGAAACAAACACTATCATTTTACAGTGAAACCTGTCTATAAAGACCAGCAAAAAGAGACGAGAAAAGTGGTCTTTATGGGCAGATGTTCTTTATGTACATTTTTTTAAAAATATGTGCTTCAATGGGAAAAAACTTTTCTAGCAAAACAAAAAATGCCTTTATAGACAGGTGGTCACTAAAGCAGGTTTGACTGTATATGCTTGTAGAAATTTCCCCAATGCCTCTTTCTCTATTGTCTTATTTGAACAAGCATTTGCTGAATGGGCAGTGAAAATTTTTTTTGAAACTTGAGTGAATATGCGTGAAGACAGAAATTACATGCTGTGTATGTTTTGTTTTGCTAAAAATTCCTCCATACCTATTTTGATATGGATCATTTCTTAAACAGTATTTTAAAGCATACATTTCATGTGTCTTTCATTTCCTTTTATACCAAGTTTACTCTGCATCTTGTATGCTAACATGTATTGCATGATTGCTAATGACTGGTCATTCTAAGGAAATTACATCATACACTTTGGTCTATCATGTGCTTTGCTTCAATATCTTCATCCATGATATACATGTATATCTAAAACATGGCTTCCATATCTCATCTGTAATTTAGAATTAACTCTTTGCAATTTATATGTACTTCATATGTCGGAAAATAGCATTAAACACGGACATACTAAAGCTTTTCGACATGCACTCAGAGTAAAATCGCATGAATGAACAGAAAGCCAAATCGAAACAATATGTAATGGAAGCGAAGGAACAATACGTGCGTAAATGAAGAGCTGTGATAGGCTGTCACGGTAAACAAAATTAGCCTAGCAGCCAACCGGTTACTCAAATAATATTAAAATAATGCAAGCGTTTTTACAAACTCCTGATGGCACAGAGTGGGGTCATTGAACTGAATGTATGCTGCTTCGAGCATGCGCAGATGTGTAAAGCTTTCGATTTGGCTTTCTGTTTATTCATGCGATTTTACTCTGATGAGTGCATGTCAAAAAGCTTCAGTATGTCCGTCTTCAATGCTATTTTCCGATTTTGCAATACCAAACACCTTTTCAGTTACTTCATATGTCTTACCCTCAAGCTCACCTTTTTCTCTTAATATTGAGCTTCCCATCCGTGCACTGACTCTCACAGATCATGCTGTACATTCGACCCTGTCTTAGTGGCCACCTCCCTATAAAGGCTACCTGATTATATACCGGTAGTGGTTGCCTATATTTCCTCCCTTGAAGATGAAATACAGAGTACATGTGCATGTTATAAAACCTGCCTTTAGCACCCACCTGTCTGTAACAGTGTTCACTTTTCCTTGTCCCTTGGATGGACTTTATCAACGGGTTTGCATGTATTTGCAACCCCCTTTGATTGCTTAATCTTTTCTTCTCTTTTCTTTTCCATATTTCTTTCTTTCCTTTGTTCTTTCGTTCTTTATTACCCCTCCTCTCTCTCTCTCTCTCTCACTCTCTTGTCTGCTTTCTTCACTCCTGCACTGTAGCAAAGTGCATGCACTTTTGTATAATAAATTCAGTGCATTTACTCAGTAGGCTTTTTTTTTTCAGTTGCTCCTCAAAGCTTCTGCACAAACTTGTTGCATTCACATTTTCATCTGTTGACCACTCTTCACCCTCTCCGTTGAATACTTGTAAATCATCTGCATTCTCAAATGATACATTGGGTGATTTCAAGTTTGGCGTTGGTGCTGGTGTTGGTGTTAGAAGCACAATTTTGATTGCTTTCCATAGCTCCAACACCTAATCTGAATTTACAAAAGTGGTTCAAATGACATTATTGACTGCTCAACTCTAAGTGACAGTTCTCCTAAGACCAGTTTTATTTTTAATTTGGAGCTGTGTTGATGTAAATATCAGCCTAACACTAACACCAAAAGGTCAACACCAAACTTGAAATCACCCATTGGTGTTGTCTTGTTTTGGTTATTGTGTGTGCTGTTTTAAGCTTCTGTCTGACTATTTCTTTACTGATTACACCATGCATGCACTTCGTGTGCTCTATGTAGCACTGTAGGTGCCTGTGCTCGCTCCTCTACGGCCAGATTTATGATCTGCACAAGTGTGGTGAATCCGATGATGATATTCATGAGTTTTCGCTCTGTTGGTTGGTGAAATTTCTGCATCACCCTTTTGCACCATTTGCACAATTTGCACTCTCTTCATTGACATTAGTATAGTATGAACAGCCATCTTCCACTCCTTTCATTACTGCAAAATATGGAAGATTACCGAATGTTCCTGCTGCATTTAATTGAATTTGGTGTATGCTCTGTTGCTCTCTTAGGTGGATAAATGATGACAGCAGGCCTCCATCTGGTAACCCTAATCTTTTGATGGCATCTTGATTCCAGCTGATGGTGAAGATCTTCTTGGATGATGGAAAATCTAGGGACATATAGCTCCTTTTTGTTTTTGCCCCACGGTCTTATGGCTTATTCCATCAAGTTTTAATCAGCCACCAATACCATTTTCCTTCCCGGCCTTAATGTCACATGTACCACTTGCTCGACTAAGGTCCATGACGATCCCAAATCGGTCAAATAGGGCGCAACCGTGTAACAGATGTAATTCAACTCCGATGTGCCTGTTCTCCAATTGGAAGACCAGAGTACCCCCAAAATACCCATTTTACCATCACATGACTATTAGATATCTTAGTCAGGGAGGAGTGTAAATTTTCATTGCAGTGGTATTGCTATTTCTTCCAAGGTCACATTGTACATGTACAGATTATAAGGTACATGCAGTGAACATTACTCAGCCTGATAACTGTTACATGTATGTGACCCCAAAACATGAACAAATGAAATTAAATGGTTTTATCACTTCCCTCGTCCAGGCAGAGTATACTACAAAGCATGAAGGCTTAGTTAAAGAGCAATTTCATTGGTTGCAGGCAGAAGGGATCGAGCGCCCTTGACCAGCAAAAGGGAACAAAGGGACATGCGGTCAAATATTGAGATATTTAAGAAATCTACGAATAATTACTTCAAGAAATTTATACCAGATCTATTCTGGAATGTTCTTGAAGTTATTACTAATATTTGACCGCATGTCTCTTTGTTCTCTTTGCTGGTCAAGGGCGCTTATTCCCTTCTGCCGGGCAACCGACGATTTATTTTTACAAATCCGATCAAAAGTTATGAACAAAATAAAAAGTGAACATTTCGGTACCATATCAACTTGACAGTTCACGACAAAGCTGGCATCGTGCTTGCCAAACTTTAGCTAATATACTTTTATGGTAGGGGCTTTTTTCTACCCTCGGTGAGCTTTCTGAGTAGTCAGATGTGCTGTGTTATTGATACAAGACTTGATCAGTCTGGCTGTGACTAAGATGTTCAGGTTTTTACTTTCATTTATGTAGTAGGTTTAGTTTCAGCTCCATGTGTATGGGCAAAGATGGCAGAACAAGTGAAAAATAGCAACTTCTCTTCTCTTCGTTTAAAAGGAGAATTGAATCTTTTTTCCTTTGAAAATTATCAGTATAAGTGTAGAGACCTTTTTTATACAAACTAATTTACTAAGAATGGATCAAAATAATAGGCTAGCTAAAATGCTATTTTCAAATGAATGTATCTTGTAAATACAAACTGTTATTATGTAAATATGTACTAAATGTATATGTATTGTAAATAAGATTACTTCCAATATGTACTTAATTGAAACCGTCCGAATTTGATATTATTGAAATGTATTATGCACATTGCTACTGCCTTTATGATGTCGATCAATTCTATTTATAAATGTATTTATTTGTATTTCTTGTAATTACCCACCAAATGCTTATAAACCTAAGTGAAGATGCGAGTCAAAGCAAACATTTCCTTACCAATTGTGTATCCTTTGTATACTTGTGGTATTGCATCATACTGGTATGTATTGTGGTCGTTTTCTATGATGGACAGAAATGCATTTTCTTGATAAAATGAGGCAAGAGTGCTTTGGAATTGCATCAAATCATTGCTGTTAAATCAGGATTTTTTTTGTGTTTGTGTGTATGGATTGATTGTAATATGGTGTAATTTCCAGGGGTTGTTTCACATAGAGTTAAGTTGGACTTTGAGTTATGCGTAAGTGCCAATTTAACGTGTAATCTCATTGATAGACTTCCCAATAGCACTCGTCCCCTGAGCATGACCCGACCAATGTGGTAATGCATGTTATACAGCATGCAACGAGGAATTTAAGTGCAACTTTTAAGTCCAACTTAACTCTGTGAAACACCCCCAAGTTCATTGATTGTGAACAAACCCTACTCTTCATGTAAGAATAAGGTTTATGAAGTTAAGAATAGTTGTTAATAACCTCTTCTGTTATCTTCCCTTCAAGCTAATTTTCTGTTTACACTCTCAACAGAGGATCCTATAATGATCACAATGTGCCTTTCTCTCCCTGTATCAAGTACCTCCATCCCTTTCATGCCCCCTTTCCATTTCCTTCTCTCTCTCTCTCTCTCTCCCTCTCTCTCTCATAAATTCCTCTCAAAATATCATGATCATCTTCTACTCTACCATGCCTTCCTTGCTCATTTTTCTCTTCATTTTCATCCAGTTCCCTCCCTTTTTATATATTCTTTTAGAATGCTCTCATTCCTTCTCCTCAACCCTCCTTTCCTTAATCTCATTCATTCTTTCTATCCCTCCATTTCCCACAATTCAATGACAAGCTGGAAAAAAATAAAATATTCAGACCCATGATTCGGTTCTTGAACCTCCAATAAATTTTTAATACACTGTCTTTTCTTTTTCAATGTCAGTTGCGATTCTGTTCACACAAGGAAATCACAATCGCAACTGGGTTCATTTAAGTTCTGTTACATTCATTCAAAATAAATTCCATTCATCTGCCACATGTGAACAGCTCTAAAAAGAAATCTTGTGACGATACTTCGAAATCTACATATGGTAATGATAGGACAAAAGCCATCTCATAAAATGAGAATGGACAATATACAATTAGTCATACATCAGCAACATACCAATGTACTCCAGGTACTGCCTTTAATTCAGATGAATGGCTAGGATTAAATTTACAAACTCTGCCAGTTGTTTGTGCACGGATAATCTATTGTGGATAACACTCAAAGAAAGAAAGAATACAGGACAGATTCAAATGACAGAACTACGCAAGGTTGGAATTCCTTCACTCTCAATTTCGCACAATTTCAATTTAGAAAAAAAAATCTTGATATAAGTTATAACTCTCAACATAAATTCTTTGGGCCCAGGAGCGGGCAGTGTTAGACAACTAGCCCTGAATAATAAGAAGCATGAGGGTTTTCTTGGACCCGTAGACATGTCATGCCAGCTCTAGACTTCATTGGTTTGGGAAGGGGATAAGTTAAGCTAGTTCCTCTGCCAGTCTGTCGGCCTTGTCCTTGACCTCTTGGATGTTTCCTACCATGTAGAAGGCAATCTCTGGTAGATGGTCCAACTCGCCTGAGAAAAACAGGAAATAAAGGATACAACTATATGCACCACATTATCTAAAGTGTCACATGTTCGAAATCACATAGAACATAGGGGAGGGTGACATTTAAGTAACTTGGGTTACTATACATTTCGTAACAAAACATGCATAGTTCTTATGAATAACAAGTTTGCAGCGTAGACTGTCAAAACTTTAGCATGTATGGTTCCATTTTGACAGGACTGCATACATATGAAAAACTGATGTTCAACAGACTGTACATCCAGATATTCGAAACATTTTTTTTTCAGACATCCAGAAACCTTCACAACCTGACATTTTCCCAAATGATTTTACCAGGAAAAATCCTGCATGCATTGTGAAATTGCTTATTGTGAGTCATTCAGTTTGCGATAAACTTCTGCATGAAAGTTTCTCATATTGATCCCAGGGGGGTGTTTCATAAAGCTGTTCGTAAGTTACACACGACTTTACGCACGACTGGAACGTGTTCTTGGGTTTTAATCAGATTCTCAATCATGTACATGTAGCACAAGAACATATCACCAGTCGTGCGTAAAGTCGTGCATAACTTACAAACAGCTTTATGAAACACCCCCCAGATCAATTTGACAAACACTCACCCTTGACAATGGACTCAAATCCATCAATAGTCTCCTGCAGTGAGACAAGCTTGCCTGGACTGCCAGTGAACACTTCGGCAACCTGGAAGGGTTGTGAGAGGAACCTCTGGATCTTCCTGGCACGGGACACGGTCAGTTTGTCATCCTCGGACAACTCGTCCATACCCAGGATAGCAATGATGTCCTGCAGGGTCTTGTTGTCCTGTAGTAGCAGAGTGAAATGACATTTAACATGATGTTAACCAACTATGCATTTCACATGCAATAATGCACATCAATCTAGAAATTTTCACTACAAAGATTTGCTGTCTGTCCTGTATTAGTAATAAATAATAAATTCTCTGCCTGTGACATATTTGCAACGAGTTTTGACTTGCTTTTCAATTACATCAAATACTAATTTTAACAAATTAAAAATAATCAATGCCATTCTCAGAGAATGACGATTTCTGAAAGACGACGCCTTATCATTCAAAATTATATTCATTGATGACAACTTATTGAGCAGTATAAGACTAAAGGGCATCATAAAGTTTTACAGATTTTTTCAAACTGTTCGCGATCTGGTCTCCATCTCTGCATTTGTATTAGAGGTGTCGTCAACGTTCAAGTACTTACAATTTACAAGTTTCTGTACACAGTTTAAAAATACATGTATTAGTCTCCTGAACTAGATAAGAGAGTGATCAGGAAGAATGGTTATCTCACCTGAAGGATCTTCTGTACTCCACGAGCGATGGTGTAGTGGCGCTCTCCTACAACGTTGGGGTCCATGATACGTGAAGATGAATCCAGGGGATCCACAGCGGGGTAGATACCCAGCTCAGCAATACCACGGGACAACACAGTGGTGGCGTCCAAGTGAGCGAAGGTGGTGGCAGGGGCAGGGTCAGTCAAATCGTCAGCAGGCACATAGATGGCCTGGAATGACGGATGATTTTCAATGAGTAAAGCATGTGATTTCTGCTTTAAAGCTTGGCTATGTCTTCGAGATAGTAATGGGAATGGGCCAAGGACTTAGTATCAATAGCTCCTTATTCATTTCTACATAACTTGGCTCTAAAACCTATAGCCATAGATAATATGAAAAATGAATACACTTGGAATGGAGCAATTGGAAAGCGACAAAAAATAAATACATTAGAGTTACTTCAGCACAAGCAATTGTCACCAACATGTACAGCTCTTCATAAATGAAAGGATACTGGATGATCATAATAGTACATCACCATAAATTCACATATCATCTTTTTCAGGTCCATGCAATTTGAATGCACTATGCAATATATGCAATATACTCTTAAATATGTGAGGGTTTTTTTTTTAAGTTCTAATTGAAGAGATCAACAGATAATCTATTGCTAGCTGCAGAGAAGTAAGGCCACCCAAATGCAAACTATAGATTTATAATTTCCTTCCTCTTTACCAATAAAAAACTGCATTACGTCTAAGCAAGAGTATGTTAAGTAACTGACCTGTACTGAGGTGATGGATCCCTTCTTGGTAGTGGTGATACGTTCCTGCATAGTACCCATATCAGTGGCCAGGGTGGGTTGGTATCCTACAGCAGATGGGATACGTCCCAGCAGAGCAGATACCTATACATGATACATAGACAAAAGGGATGATAGTAAAATTAACTCTGAAGGCTTGTTCACATATGAAGCAGCAAAAGACAAGCCAATAGGAAGATTGTGTCTCGCCCACCCGTGGCTAAATAACACGAAAGTTTCCCCAAGTACATCCCTTGCCCTAACCAAGTTTGATGTCACAAGAAAGTCTTGCAGGTCGTAAAGTTTGACCTAAAATGACCTTTCACCTTACCATGTGACCTGACAGCACAATAGCATGAATGTACCCCTAGTGCATCTATCACCCAAATTTGGTTGCTATTGCAGCAACATGTGCCAAGTTATGCGTCATAAGAGAGTCTTGCAGGTAAACTTTAACGTTTGAAATACAAGAAATGACAGAGGAAAAGCAAATTCAAGAATTTGAAAACATCTGTAACATATGACCTCCAATGACCTTTCACCTTATCATGTGAAGTCCAACAGAATGATAACATGCACTTCCCCTTAGTGATCTGCAACCCAAGTTTGACTGAAAAGTGTGACACGGTTGCAAAGTTTTGTGTCATAAGAGAGTCTTGCACGTAAACTTTAACCGTTCAACGTTTGACCTGTAATGACCTTTGACCTGACCATGTGACCTCTGACTGGACCATAACATGCAGGTCCCCTTAGTGCATCTACAACCCAAGTTTGATAGATAAGTGTCACACGGTTGCAGAGTTTTGTGTCATAAGAGAGTCTTGCACGTAAACTTTAATGTTTGACCTGAAATGACCTTTGACCTTACCATGTGACCTATGACTGGACCATAACATGCAGGTCCCCTCAGTGCATCGACAACCCAAGTTTGATAGATAAGTGTCACACGGTTGCAGAGTTTTGAGTCATAAGAGAGTCTTGCACGTAAACTTCAACGTTTGACCTGAAATGACCTTTGACCTTACCATGTGACCTCTGACTGGACCATAACATGCAGGTCCCCTCAGTGCATCTACAACCCAAGTTTGGTTGAAAAGTGAGTCACGGTTGCAAAGTTATGTGTGATAAGAGAGTCTTGCACGTCAACTTTAACATTTGACCTGAAATGACCTTTGACCTTACCATGTGACCTCTGACTGGACAATAAGATGCAGGTCCCCTTAGTGCATCTACAACCCAAGTTTGATTGAACAGTGTCACACAGTTGCAGAGTTTTGTGTCATAAGAGAGTCTTGCACGTAAATTTTAACGTTTGACCTAAAATGACCTTTGACCTTACCATGTGACCTCTGACTAGAGCATAACATGCAGGTCCGCTTAGGGCATCTACAACCCAAGTTTGGTTGAAAAGTGAGTCACGGTTGCAGAGTTTTGTGTCATAAGAGAGTCTTGCACGTAAACTTTAACGTTTGACCTGAAATGACCTTTGACCTTACCATGTGACCTCTGACTGGACCATAACATGCAGGTCCCCTTAGTGCATCTACAACCCAAGTTTGGTTGAAAAGTGAGTCACGGTTGCCAAGTTATCTTTCATAACGTTTGTGACGGACGGACGGACGGACGGACGGACGGACGACGGACGGACGACGGACGGACGACGGACGGACGACGGACGACGGACGGACGACGGACGGACGACGGACGGACGACGGACGGACGACGGACGGACGACGGACGGACGACGGACGGACGACGGACGGACGACGGACGGACGACATTTGGATCCCTTAGTCTCGCCTTCACCTCCGGTGGGCGAGACAAAAAAGAGTTAACACGAGGTAAGAGGCATATTTTTTTTTTCGCGCCAATCGGACCTTTCAAGACCCTCCCCCGTTAAAACTTGGCTCTTCAAAAACCCTGTTAAAATAGTAAAATGGTGAACATTACGAAAGCTCAATTATGAGCCATTTTGAGGACAAGGTATTAGAGAGAAAAGCTAGGGGAGCTAACCTCTGATCCAGCCTGTGTGAAGCGGAAGATGTTGTCAATGAAGAGCAACACATCCTGTCCCTCTTGGTCACGGAAGTACTCGGCAACTGTCAGTCCGGTCAAGGCAACACGAGCACGAGCACCGGGAGGCTCGTTCATCTGTCCATACACCAACGCTACCTGTGAGTGAGTTCAAAGTGAAGTAGAGTCGATTACACCAGTGAAGAGAATGGAAGGGATACTTTGAAAAGTGGACAACCAAGCACCAATGACATGAATTGTACAGAAAATGGTGTCAAGTAACAGGCTTCAGGACAGGAATTTATTCAAACTTGGTAAAACCTTGGTGAAACATGGCCCAGCACATTTGTGAGTCATCATTTCAGAAAAAAGGAAAAGCATTCTTGAAAATGAAAAAATATGCACAGATAAATTATCATTATTGTTGGTGCCCTTTTGCAGGAAAATATGCCTTTGGTAATCTCTTTTTTTCCCCCTACATCTATCATTCTGAGTATTACCGCATGTGTGTCTGACACTTCAAATAACCCTACTGCCTTGCTTCCAATCACCAGCTGATATCCTTACCTTTGATGTGTCATCCTTAAGAGAGATAACTCCTCCTTCAATCATCTCATGGTAGAGATCGTTACCCTCACGGGTCCTCTCTCCTACTCCAGCAAACACAGAGTAACCTCCGTGGGCTTTGGCTACATTGTTGATCAGTTCCATGATGAGTACAGTCTTTCCTACACCAGCACCACCAAATAGACCTAGGCCACGGAAAAACATAAAGACGATCAATTTCCTAATATCAATAACCATAAACAAGGTTTCCTTCAGCTACAAGACATTTTGCTCTCTATGTTACGGATACAATGCCACTATTTAAATGTGAGCTTTGAATATCACTTCCATAAAGACACACTGCCAGTTCCAATTTACTCTCAATGAACATAAAAGCGGCTAGTGAGAGACTATTGACGCACCCACAGGCACAGGCATGAATCAGAAAGTGTATGAAATCGAATAGCCATTTGAATGTGCAAACATTGCTGCTTCAAATGCATCAAACGTTGATCCCTAAAATGCCAGGTAAAGTTCTGTGGGGTTTATTTCACAGTTACTAGTTGTATTTTTTTTTTCTTTCAGATAATTGGTGATTTCAGATACACTTTAAACATAACATTCCCAGGCCTTATCCCTCTTGCTTGTACACATACCCCCCCCCCCAAAAAACGCACATTTTACTGAAAAGTATTGTCTGAAATGGTCAAATCTTTGTACTAGACATCATTCTGTTACTCTCTTACCAATCTTTCCTCCCTTGGCATATGGGGCTAGCAGATCTACAACCTTGATTCCAGTTACAAGGATTTCCTGAGCTACACTCATCTCTACAAACTCTGGAGCTTCTGCGTGGATTGCCGACCTCCTGTGACACAGAAACAAAAGGAAAAGCATCTCTTTGAGAAGTCAAATCTATGTGTAGCACATCTGGACATTTTAAATGCTGGTTCAGACAGATTTTGAATAAGAAATGAAGTGATATATCAACAACCGTGGTTTCTGTTTTTATTTTTCCTTTTTTCATAAAATTTATTTATAAGTCTTCAGTGATGAATGATGTACAGTGGAAACTCGGTATAAACAGATCTGATATAACAATATTCCTGATATAACAAGGTCCCAGCTCTTTATATTCTTCTTGTTTTTTAAGCCTGATATAAAGATTCCTGCTATAACAAGGTAATTTTGATGGTCCAACTCCCAAGGGCCTCGCTATACTGAGTTTCCACTATACTATTTATTAAACATTTCTAACTCCATACTTACACAATTTATTTGCATTCATTTCCAAACACTTCAAAGTTTTTGTCATGTTGCCCACTGGAATTTGTGGAAGATAAACATGTTTTCCAGTAAAGTGTACTTCAACTTCCTACAGCTCTTTGCCTGTATGTACTTGGTTCACTGATCATGTCCTAGTAAATTATAATTTTTTTTTCCAACATGTATGGGAAGTGATAATATGTGGGTACAATTTCAGAGAAATATCCTTATCTAAATTTTAAAAAAAAAATCAGGGGAACAGGACTGCCCTATTGATGGACACTGACCTGTCTGTTGGAATTGGTCCTCTCTCATCAATGGGTTCACCAATGACATTGATGATGCGTCCCAGCGTCTCGGGGCCGACGGGGATGCTGATGGGTGAGCCAGTGTCAACGCACTTCTGGCCTCGGATCAGACCTTCTGTACCGTCCATGGCAATGGTTCTAACTGTGTTCTCACCTACACATAAAAACCATGTTTAAGTTTCATGAAAGTTTACAATTTATGTAAAATTCCTATTTTATTTGAGCACTTTTCAGGTTTGATACTTTTCTTCTGTTGAGAATCAATATTGTTAAATGCAGCAGAGGCAAGATGTATTGCATCCTACAGAAAAATATTACATCATCATTGGTTGAACTGAAAATTAATTACTAAGTTTGGAGAAAAAATATTTACTTATTACTTCTTCCACATGGTTTTTGCAACCTTTTAATTCACCTGTTTTTCTCAGTCTGTTCCCGTTCAGTTACTTCAGTCCATGTCATTTGGGGGATAATTTTGCAAGCTGTAACATACTTTTGGTTGACAATCAATTTGACCACATTCACTGAAAAAAAATCTAGGCCTTGCTAATGTTAAATGGTGGTATTTCATAACTAGCATAAAATATCAATTGCCACTCTGGATATTGTAAGATGGGTAGCTTAGTCAAACCAGACTCTTCTTTACGATAAAAGCATGTGAGAAACAATTCATCCCATTTCTTACCAAGATGCTGTGCGACCTCCAGCACCAGCCTGGTGCTCCTTCCTTGAACCTCCAAGGCATTGAGAATGGGTGGGAGGGCATCCTCAAACTGTACATCTACAACGGCTCCGATGACAGCAACGATCTGACCTGAGACTGGAGCTGCTGAAGCCTTTGCCTCAGCTGCATATGTTCTTCCTGTAAGAAAACAGGTATTGGGCTGATACTAGCATTGCAGAATATCCATATCACAATAAAAATTCTGTTTACAGAGAAGGTGCCGTGTCCTAACCAAACATGATGTAGTCAGGTGAGCATGGCCAACATGGAAGATTCCATGGTTTTACCAATTCTGCATAAGTTTCAATGGAATTTATAACTCTACATATTTTCATGTCGTGACTTCTGTAAGTAGACCCCACCATTATTGGTAGCAAGTTCTTGATTTTCTGAAAAATTTAGAAATTTCATTCTTGGGAACCGAACTTTTACCAAAAAAATAATCAGTAAAGTGTCACAACTGCATTTTGGTCCCCTATACAATCTCATTTTCCAAGTCAAAAATAATGGAGTCCCCCCCCCCCCCCCACCCCTTATATGTTTGTATTACTTTGTGGGGAAAGAAAAAAGGTTTTAAATGGCCTCCCAAAAACTGTTTTTAATTTGGTGCTTTGTTTTTCTAGTCTGCTAATTTTGGGGTTAAGATGCCTGAAATTGAAAAAGCCAAAGACTCAGGGATGTTGGGCACTAATGCACTTTCGTATGATTCACTCATCCTGTGTACTCGGTCAATGAATTGACCTCGTCCCGCAAATGTGACAAGTCTGTAGACCCCACCGAAACTACATAGCATGCTTTTCTATTGGTTACTCAACAGCATGCTGTCGAACTACGAGTCTGATAAGCGTCAGTTTTCTTCTTAAAATTCACCATTTTGTCATTCAGCAATTTGATTCGCTATTCAACATGCAAGTGATAGTGTCTTTCTCGTACATGTCGTAATTTGCCACTTGAAACAATTTCATTTTCAGTTCTCTTTCTGAATTTGCCATTTGCTAACTACAATAAATGAAGAAGACAAAGTTTTACTTTTAATGCCTATTGGAATTCAGGAACTGAATCATTTAGCCTAACTTGCCATTAATTAGGGCCGACCTAGAGAAAAGGGCAAATGTTTGATGACGATAGTTCATGAGTTACTTCAGTCTCCTCAAACTCACACTCACGAAGTCGCAAACACAGAAGCGGCACAGTCACAGACACGTTTAACGCATTCTTCACTACACACACACATGCACGAAACCGGTGATTAGCCGGCAATTTTCACAGATAAAATAGAGGACGATTATGGGTGGTTTGGATCAACTTACTGTTACATGTAGCTGCCGGTACCCATGTTTTAGTCGTCTGTTGTGTTAATGAGTTTGTGAATTGTGATTTTGCGGCTTTTAAAGCCGAAAAACTTGTCCTTGCCACCCTGCTAAACATGGCGATGTGAAATTCTTCCAGGGGTCACGCACACTGCACCGACTTTTCAGATGCCAGTTCGGAAGATGTCGGCAAATTTCGGAAAGAAAGGTCATGTGTCATGTGACAAGTATTTTTTGCTCTGATTGGCTGCAGCTGATCCAATGCGATTATTGATATTTTAGTAGCGCGTGAAACGAATGAATGGGCCGTTGTTTCTGAACGAAACTATAAACCAAACGACTGAAAAATTCGTTCTTTTAGGTAATGTATTTAAAAGACATCCATGGTTTTACGATAATTTTTATTCAGATTAAGCAGTTTCGATATCCTTTGATGTAATAAGAAATCA
Organism: Echinometra lucunter; assembly: GCA_029962745.1. Classification (NCBI taxonomy): domain Eukaryota; kingdom Metazoa; phylum Echinodermata; class Echinoidea; order Camarodonta; family Echinometridae; genus Echinometra; species Echinometra lucunter. Next base: position 7,059,839 of record CM057167.1, read on the forward strand.
GGTGGGTGTGAATGACGTGACTTGTTTCACATGATTTGGACGCAGGATGAGTGAGTGCTAACCGGCTGGAGATGGGGAACCTAGCTTCACCCCTGCCGTACCTCCGGGCGCCACAATGGACTGTTCCGCTTGGGCCAGTGCCGTGTCGGCGGTACGCGGTCGTAATTGTCTTAGTCTTACGCCATTCCTTATCATCTTAAACTTAAAGTTATGATTATGATTCGACTCTACTCTGGGAATTCTTATCATGTGTGCACGTGCATGACATGCATGTGATCCATGATGATGTGCCAGTGCGGCAAGATTTCCTTTTGCAACAGCCACCCAACAACATGCAAGGTGTGCTTTATTCGGCGTTGCCGTTAGCAAATATTTTGGGTGGCTGTCGCAAAAGGAAGTCTTTCTGCCAGGGCTACACCAGCAAGAATGCCAAGATTAGTGCATAAATAATGGCATGAATTATGTGAATGATGACGTGTCACTGACACACACAGTGACTGACACTTGTCAATCTACATGTAACTGTAATGTTAGTGTTACTGTTAGTGTTAGTGTTACTGTTAGACCAAAAATTCTACCTCGTTCGTTAGCCTCTAACTTTCTGAGCTTATGTTGGTAGGTTGACCGACCCCAAATACTTGGTTAGGCTACCAATAAAGACAGAATTTTCAGTCTAGATTAACTGTCTATTTTTAGGAATCTACAATGTAGGATCTGAACTGGAATTAGTTGTTTTTTTATTGGGTCGATTCACGCTATATTTTACATGTCATTTTTTTTTTCTTCATATTTTTGGTGGAATATATAGTGAGTAAACTGTCCCTCAAACTAAGTTACAGTTGTACTTGAGAGAGGAGAAAAACAGGCTGCCTCATCATGACATCACTGATGAGGAAACCCAAGTCTTTGGTGGCTGCCTTTGATGAAATTGTCCACTATTCATCCATTCTCTCAAAAGGATGTGAAGAAGGTGAGTTGTCTCCAAATCTGCCATTTCGTATTCCTGATGTTCCTCCACAAAAATTAGGTTAGAATTAGGGTTACCGGTTGCCTAGAGCAATCTAATAAATTATTTTTGGAGGGGGTGCGTATGTAACTCTTTCAGAAATATTCTGGTAAAGTGGAATGATATTGTTGGATGAAAAAGTTCTTTATGAGGAAGTCTCACTACAAAAAGATACATGTATCTTGCATCATTTAACAAAATGTGTGTTTTTCTTTTTTTTTTTTTTTTTTTTGAAAGATTGAACATTTTTAAAGAAATCTCATTTTAAGGGTAATCAACTACATGTACCTGAAGTTACATAAGTTCATACCTCAATATTGGTGAATTGCAGCACCAACTTTTTTTTAGTTTCTAACAAATAATAAAGGAATGTAAACTGAAATAAGGAATTAACTACCTATAGTTCATTCATGTGTGGTTTTACAGCTTAAAGACGGCTTAAAAATTATTTTCAACTTGCAGAGTTTATGATAGTGGTGAAGAACCAGGAGGAATGCAGAAAGAGATGGCTGGCTGTGGAGCAGGACAGGATGGGAGGCAAAGAACAGAGCATGAAACTTATTGCTGAAAGAGATGCACTACAGACGAAACTCAAACATGCAAGGTATGTTGCATAAGATCACTGTGAAGGCAGATCTTTACAAGAAAATTATATTTCTTTCCGTATGATCAATACACTGTGAATGTGATATAAAACAAAGTCAGCAAAAGAAACATACCTGTTTGCAAATTACAGATACTAGCCCATAGCCCAAATTGTAAAGAAATTATTAAAAAATAAGAAATTTAAGAAATGAGAGGACGAAATGCAAGGAGAGAATAAAAAGGGATAAACAATTTAAGAGAAATTTAAGAAGAATTCAATATGAAAATGAATGGGTTAGTCACTTTTTTTGAGTCATACAAGGCATGTGACAGCTCTGCAAATGGCAATAATGGGTCTGTATGAACTATATGACTTACTTCCATGACCATGCATACTGTCACTGTACATTAGCCAAATCACATTTACATATATACCGCAAGAATCCTTCTTGTTGAAGAAGTTGACACTATGTGAACTTAATATTTCGATTGGTTGTATTTTGTATCTTTAGAAATCAACTAGAATCGGAGATGTCAAGAAGAAAGAAGGCTGAATCGTCACAAGAGGATTTGGTAAGAATAAAACTTTGTTTTGTTTTGTTTTGTTTTGTTTTTGTTTGTTTTTGTTTTTGTCTTTGCAGTGATATTTAACTGTCTTATAGTTTAATTTAAAGGCTAAACCTTTAAGAATTTGCAACAAGTTGTTTAACTCGAGCCCCCACCCACCCACCCTCAAGAAAAGTGGACCAATAATACTGGGAGAATATTTGTTTTTATTGAAAGGCATTTACCCTTTTGATTATACCACATTCACTTGCTATTACTTTTTGTTAAAATTTCATCATTGATTGTACCACCTTTCATAGAATTATATTATTGCTTTATCATGTAGATTATAACTATTGCAGTTTAGTCTTTGGACTGCAAGAATGGATAGTTTTCAAATGAAATCCTTAGATCAATCAGTCAGTCATTGATCTTTCTATGTACCAAAATAAGCAATGAAAATGTACAATGATCAGTTCTCAGGCCTCTTTAACCCTAAAAAGACTGAAGGGAGGGGGGTGGAATCCACCCCCCCCCCCCCCCCGACATTTCGTGCGATATGTCCCTAATACGCGAAGCAATCGATATGACATTTCATGACTTTTCTTTCAAGTACATTTACTAAGAATACTACGAAGTGTTTAGACAAAAAATTAGCAGTTTTGGAGCTTTATTTAACGATTTAGAGCAAAATTCTGATTTCATGCATAAATTAGCATAATTAATTAAAAATAAATTGGAATAATTTTATTTTGGAACAATTAAGTATACAGTCCTGTAGATTACGTTGTGGGTGATGCGCGTGTTGATTTTCGGCGCGATTGCATCAGCGACGGAGATCTGGGGGTGGATTCTGCCCCCCCAGATAGAGCATGACCAAGAAAGCCCAGCCTGATTAGGGTTAAAAAATTGCCTCTTGTTTTGAACATGAAAAGTAAATTCTTGTCATTTACAAACCACCAACAGGAGCGTCAGATTGCCCTGATCCGTGAGCTCCTGACCAATGACAACAACAAGATGAACACACTGACGGAGAAAGAGCGTGAATCCCTCATGTTCCTCAGCCACAATGCCGGCACACCTCAGCCTGGGGCTGGCTCCCCTAACAAACGCCTCTCCTGCATCAATGAGAAATCTGCTGACCTCCTCTCGAACTCTGACCTTGACCTGGATCACACAGAGGAGGAGCTGGATGTGTCCGTTTTGAGGGATGGCAAGAAATGGCACCGCAAGAAGAGGGTGAGAAGAAAAAAAATTCATTTCGTTCAGCATTACAATTAGTAAATGAAAATTACTTTCTTGTTTACTCCAGCTCATCTTGGATGAGTTACATATCAAGCAAAATTTGACGTAGTGCTGTCTTTCAGTGCTTTCTAGAACTAATTGCTCCCCCGATCTTACAAGCTTCTTTACTGAAGACCTATTCTGATGCATTCATTTCCAAAAGAGCAGGAGTTTCATTGAGTTGAAATCATGTAAAATCTGTCACAAACTGTTCAGTTAATTCTAAGTTGTACTACACTCTTCCTTTTTAATGAGATAACACAAGAAGGTGATTGATTAAGAAAGTATTTTGAATTTATTGTCCTGTCTTCTCCATCTCTCTGTTTTATACCAGAAACCAAGTGCACCACCACTTGAAGAGGAAGACACACCACCAGCAAAGAACAAAAGATTGAGCCACGTAAGTAATTGCTATGTGTTAAAGTCATTCTTATGTATGAACAAGCATATTTGTTCTAAAGGTGCTGTGGCCTGATGAATAAGTCACATACTGTATGAACTAAAGCACAAGGTACAGGGATCAAATCCCTGCCAAACTAATGATGTCTTGCAGCAATGCTTTCATCTACATTGGCCATCTACAGTACCCATAAACCCATGTAAAGTAAGCTTCAAAAATGTAAAATGAATAGACCTTTTTTAAATACAGTGTGGAGAAATGGCAGTATTATCTGTTTTATTTGTTTATTATTTGTTGTCTTTATTAATGAAGAAATTGATTGATAGTGATGTATAGAAAAGAGCAGTTAATATTTGTATCAAAATTCTTACTCATTATATCAATCTGTTATACCTATAGGATACATCTATTGTAACCACAGTGACAGTGCCCCACGATCATGGGCCAATCGTTACTACTACCAATGTAGAGAAGACTGGTAGATACAGGAGAAGCATGAGTCAGCCAGCACTTCCTCTGAAAGGTAAAGATGATCTCACATTTGATGTGGCTTTCCACACTAAAAAACTGAATTATTCATTAAATATAGAATTTGAGATATTACAAAAATGTATATGTATACATCAGACAGAAAGTCCTTTGAATTTATTATCTCATAGGTCTCACACGTACACACAACTACAGGCAGCTACTTCTTCAAAACATTTCATTTATTAAAGTGACATCACAAGACCTTTAAACTGTAATGTAATGATGCATTTTATTACAATTTCTAAATGTAGTTTTCGATTTTGTTTATTTGTTTATTTTCTCTTTTTTTTTGAGGGGGGGTGGTTACTTTTAATCCATATGACGGTTTGGGAATTTTGCTTTGGTCTAATCTACATATGTACAATTAGTACTCACACAATTCTGATTAAAGTATGAAAATTGTTGTAACTGTATAAAATCTTACTGGAGTTCTTGTAAACAAAGAAGGTATCTTTTTGAGCTTGCAGAAGAGGGTGAGCAGTTCTTGTGGATGTCTCCACTTCAGCTGAGGACCCCAGGGTATGAGAGTGCCAGGCACCATTTGCTACCAAGTCGGTCAAGAAACTTTCAGTTTGATACCATATCTCATAACTCTTTGTTGCTCTTAACTTGCAGAAGAGGGTGAGCAGTTCTTGTGGATGTCTCCAATCCAGCTGAGGACCCCAGGCAATAAGAGAGCCAGGATCCACACATTCTGTACCAAGACAGTCATCAAACCGGAGTCATGTGATCCGGTAAGGCACATCTCCTTTTAAAGATGTGTTTATACATGTCATGGCAAATGATAATGATAATAGCCAAACCTGTTGAAATTAGATGCTGAACCTTTCCCATAGTAACTATTATTTTAAAATGAAAATGAATATTTTGATGACAAATAGACCTTCTATTATTATTCAAAATGTTCCTATTTCCTTGTTTCTTTTTCAGTGTGGAAAGCGCATCAAGTTCGGAAAGTATGCCCTGAAATGTAAAGGTAAGTTTTTAGATTCAAAGCATCCTTGTAAACTGCTTTTGAAAATAATGAAATTGAAATGAAGAGTGGCTTACTCGATCCATGAAGAAAGACAATTACGACTTGTATTTCATAATTGACAAACCAGGGTAAATTGTAGTTCACTGGGATTTAATGGTTAGATTAAAGACTTTATGTCGTAGTATAAATTGGGCATTTAAAATAACATTACTGGTAATATTTTGGTTCTTGTTTCTTTCAGATTGCAGATTGGTCTGTCATCCAGACTGCAAGGATAATGCTGCCTTGCCATGCGTGCCTACAACAGGAACCCCTAATAAGGCCAAAGCATCCGGTCTAAATGAATTCACTCCCGAGCATCCACCATATGTGCCATCATTAGTGGTAAGATCAAAGCTTGTATTTTACTTTTCTTCCTCTTTTTGTATGTTCCTTTCTCTTTCCTCTTATCAAGGGCTTCAAAATATTTTTTGGGTCTGTGTGCATGATCAAAGATAAGAGGTCTGGACCAAGACTGTGGGGACTAAAATGTCCTTGACAGCAAAAAAAAAATATACATCGATTCTGGGATCAGTAGATTGAAAGTCACAGAGGTCAATATGCATGAAATTAAAGATTTCTTAGGTTAGTTATCACCATACCTCAACCATGACTATGAGGAGCTGTTTTCGTTCTGGTTATCACAATATTGCATGAGCAGTTTAAGCCATATACTTCACAGAATTTAGACATGTAGGAGACATAGCTGCATTCTTCTTGTTCCTTTATATTTTCTGTTAATTTCAAAAGTATGTTAAAATGCAATAATAGATAATCATAAAGAAAAAGGGGAGATGCCAAAAAAGGAAGAGCTGGAATGGGACTACAAGGCAGCATTATTAACCCATTCGTGACAGGAATTATTTAAAGCCTAATTTGATCAGCTTTTATTCTTCAAATTGGCAACACCAACATTTTTATTTGTTTGCTACATTTTTCTTATAAAACGTCATGTATCTGAAATGAATATAAATTGACAGAAATTACGATGAGAAGTCAAAAAGTTGCCAATTTGCAGGGGAAAACGGTTATTTTAAACTTTCTATCACATTGCCAATTTAAGGATTTTAATACTTATTTTCCTTTTAAAAATTTTCAGCATCAAACAACGAAGTTTGTGTAGAATTTTTTGCTCTTTCTGCTCATGTATTTGGTATGATTTTTAGGGCTTTGCATCAAAAGATATTAGGACAAACCACAAAATGTGGACCTCTGTCACGAATGGGTTAATATTAGTATTGCATAAGTTGGTTAGTTGTTTGTTTTACCTGACTGCTAGGAAAGTTTGCATGCTTTGAAGTAAGCAACCAGGAAAATTCCCTGGAAAATGATATCCGTTTCAAATGTTTTCATACAGCTACATTTCATTTGCGTTCCCTTTTTTCCTCAGATTCATTGCATAACTGAAATAGAAACAAGAGGGTTTACAGAAGAAGGTCTGTATCGCATCTCAGGCTCAGATAGAGAAGTCAGGGAACTCAAAGAAAGACTCATTCTCAAGAATGAACCCCATCTTGTAAGTGCAAATGAACATCCATGGCAAGGGGCAATTAATAATTGAAGGTGTTGGAATCTAGTAGATAGGTTACTGGACAATGGCTGTGGCTGTGAAGATTCCAACAAACCTTATTGTGGCAGCAAATATAATATCTAGAGAACTTTGAAAGTCCATAGAAACATTAAATATCATGAAGTGATATCCAGTACATATGAAGAGAATTTTATCATTATTAAGTACCTAATTAAATGTAATCATTGATATGGATTACCTGATATATAAGTTTCATAATTCAAAGAGTACTGTATCAGAAATGTTGGATATTTTTAGCGTATTTGACAGTATTTATTCTGTATTTACTAGATTGCCTGAGTCTTGTTCTATATCTATGCACAAACGTCTTCAGTTTATCAAACTGATGATTCTCTGATGATGCTGTCCTGTTATGTAGGAGAAGGTACGAGACATCCATTGTGTCTGTGGAGCCCTCAAGGATTTCTTCCGTAATCTTCCAGAGCCTCTCGTCACGTTTGAGCTTCACCAAGCTTTCATGAAGGCTGCAGGTCAGTTTATTCAAGTTTTCACTGGCCTTATTCCCAAGACTTTATCTTATTATTCCTGCCTTAGCTCATGATGAAATGCAATAAGTCACAAATCATAGTGGAAAAAAAAAAGGATTTGTGGTTATTCGTGTAGTCAAAGACTTAATGTGGTGTTAACTTGATGGTATACATGTATGTGCGTGTCACTCCATGAGTGAATGGAAAAACACTTTTCACTTGCAGTCAAGTTTCACCCCAAAGAAAGTGACTGGGGGGCATAATTCCCCCCCCCCCCCTTCCTGTAAGTTTGTCATACTTTTGAAATAATCACCATTTACAATAACAGTTAAGAACATGCAGTGTTGTATTCCAATTGCTATGTTACTTTAGTCCTATTCCATATCTTGAACAACTTTGATGAAAGTATGAATACCATTGCCATTCCATATGTTGTATGTCTGCTTCTTAGAACTGAGTGACATTGATGAGAGTACAACGGCCATGTACCAGGCTGTCAGTGAGCTTCCACATGCAAACAGAGACACCATGGCATATCTTATTACTCATTTACAGAGGTGAGTAGTTTATTCTCATGACATAGACAATATTAATGAGGGATAATTAATTTCATCTTACCTCAGTAAAGGTTTAGGATTCAATTGCATTGCTATTGAATTTGTGAGGGCGAGCAGTGCTAAGGTACATAGTTGTCCAGTAGATAAATGATTTCTATATTTTCATATATCTGTTTATATTAGATATGTCTCTTTCTATTTGAATATTTCTGCGACTTTACTTATCTTGTTTATGTACATGTATATATTACCATGTTTTTATCTTGTACATATTTATATTGTTGGTTTTTATGCATATAGGGCCCCTTGTGATACCAGCTTATTGTTGTAAGGGCACCCCATTCAAATATTGTATAAATAAATAAATAAATAAATAAATAAATAAATAAATAAATAAATGTAATTTTTGTAGGACTCTGTTCATCCTATACATATAGGCTCTGTTTAGATATATCTAAAGTTCAGGGAGTGGAGATTGTGCAGGGTAATAATTGAATCCAGTGACCGGGGTAATGATAATACTGTAAGTGCGTTGGTAAGTTTACGCTTTTGAAGTGTCCCATAAGATTATTATTCATTTTTTATTCGAAATAGAGTATCCGAGAGCCCCGAATGTAAGATGCCTGTGTCTAACCTAGCCAAGGTGTTTGGCCCAACAATCATTGGGCATGGCTGTGCTGATCCAGACCCGATGCAGATGCTAAGTGATACCAAGACACAACCAAGAGTAAGTTACTACACTCTTCATCCCCTATCCCACTCTCCCCTTCCCAACAACTCTGTTAAGAATTTAAGATGCCAGGGTCCATAAACCTTTCAAGGGTTTTTGGACCAACAATCATTACACACCTTCCCCCCCCCCCCTCCCCAACCCCATTTTCAGATCATTATGCTGCTGCTGCATGATATCAAGACACATTTATACTTATTGTTTGGGGTTTGTTTGTTGTGTTTACAGTATAACATAAACATCCAGCAGTGTAGTTGCTGGCGCACAGCTGTGCTAGTAGTTAAGTCGTCATCATTGTTTCACAGACTTAGAACAATATCCTATTTTCCATGTGGGACAGTACCTGTCTTGCCATCCTCAAAAAATCCATCAAAACATAACTTCTTCCGCAGTGATCCATATGATCAACTTCCTGTGGGACTCTGAATTTTGTATTTGCACACGCTGTGGCACTTATTGTTTTAAGTGCTCCTAAATATTCATTTTTATTCAATATAGGCAGAGAATTTCCTTGCAAAAATCATTTTTCATTTCTTTCAACCTTCAAGGTTGTTGAGCTGTTGATGTCGCTCCCATCCGACTTCTGGAAAGCCTTCATCAACTTTGAGAGTGACACAGAGAACTCCAATATGTACGCCAATCACCATAGGACACCTGGTACTCCAGGCCATCCAAGTAAGATCATCCCTCAGACTAGTTAAGATATGCTTCAGGAAACACCTTTGGTTTTTTTTAGTGTAATGAACGAATGGCTCATGGGGATCTCTAATAACCAAAGTTATGTTTGGACATGGTTTTTATTATAGTGTGCAGTACTAGTGCCACGATTCTCTCTCTCTCTCTATCCCTTTACACAATACCCAAGAGTCAAAGTGCTTGAAGGGACTTCGAACTTTGAATTTGCTTTTCGCAGGGGTCGGTTGGACAAAAAAAAAAAAAAAAAAACTTTAATTGTGCACCTCTATTCAGATAAATGATGATTCAGAGTTTGTAAGATAACGAAGATTTACCTCATGGTGTATACTTCTTGTCGTCCTCTATAGTCCACACCAGTATGCTAGGACCTGTGCGTACCCCAGGGAAAACACCCGCAAAGACACCCTCCAACAGCAGCCTGGGCAAAGCCAAGACCCTTCTCGGCAAGTCATCGCTCACTCCAAGGTATGTATGTTTGTATTTAGTTTTTTAAATGTAGCATGTAATGTGATTGTGTCCCGGTTTCTTTGCATTTTTCCCCTTTGTAGTCCTGTGTGTTTCATCATCATGAATACATTTGAAGCAATGAATTGGAGCCTGAACAACAATCGGAAGGAAGCCACACATTTATAAATCTGGTACCATGTAGTGAGTGTGTAAATGGCCTTATTAGACTAACAGAGCATCCACCTTCCTCTTTGATTCAAATGACATAAGTGTTCAGTCATTGTTATCAAATAATTGTTCTGCATAAGTTAGGATTGGTCCAGCTGTGCGAAGATCGAGAATACAAGGCTATACTCCGTTCACATCTTGCTTGTCACTGGCATGATGAATGATGCCCAATATATGGGAATGCGTTTTTTTAATATGTTTGTCAATTCTGAAACTATACCCTGTTTTGTGTCATCCAAACATAGTGTGAAGAAAACTACTGATAAGAAGTCTTCTAGCATCTCATCAAGGTTTGTTTGGAAAAAAAAGAACATTATATATTACAATGTAGCCAAAGATATATGAGCTATCTTTTTTCTTATAACTTCTTCCACAAATATAAAAAACTCTTCCCCATCCCTCCAACATGGCAGTACAAGCAAGTACTACATATTAATGATATAGCTCGAAATGCAGGTTAATCTCATTCTGCAATAGACAAAGGTTTAATCTCTCTTTGTAGAAATATTTCATCTTTTGATGTTGATAGTGCCTAAAAATATGCATGTAATATACATCTGGAACATTGAATAGCATTTCATATGCATGTGAACAAAATGAACTGTAGGACTGTATATCCAAATTATAGTTGTCCATCTTAATTTTGTACAGTTTTCAGATTTTCATGAAAGGGAGTTAAAAAAAAAAAAAAAAAAAAAAAAATGTATGTGTTAAAGTCTGTCCTGTATCCCGTTATGTGTTTGTCTACTTCTATCCCCAATCCTGTGCTTGTACTTGTCTGTAATCCCATGTTCTGTCTATAACTTGTACATTTCCTTATGCTCCTCCTCCTCCTCCTCCTCCTCCTCCTCCTCCTCCTCCTCCTCCTCCTCCTCCTCCTCCTCCTCCTCCTCCTCCTCCTCCTCCTCTTCCTCCTCTTCCTCCTCCTCTTCCTCCTCCTCCCCCTCCCCCTCCTCCTCCTCCTCCTCCTCCTCCTCCTCCTCCTCCTCCTCCTCCTCCTCCTCCTCCTCCTCCTCCTCCTCCTCCTCCTTCATCCTCTCTTTGTCCTCATCCTCCTCACTAGTTTAAAGAAAGCTACTTCATCTTCCTACATGACGAGCTCCAATTATACGAGCACTGCAAAAAAGACAGTTGGTGGGACTTCAAGGTTGGTCCACACAAAGGGAGTTCACATATGGTTTCATATTCCATTGAGGGATGGTTAATACTGAGTGGTATGGTCCATGCTGATTCATACTGGGATAGAACTTTGCATTCACATGATATTTGATTTATATGTGAACTCCTCTGACATGAATGTACTATCACCCTAACTTTGTGTACATGTGTCTAGTACCCCTGATTCCCTGCTAATGTAAACAACATTTTTGTATCCATTAAATGTCCATAATTTAATCATATTTTAATCAGTTTTAATTTTATGTTATTGATGATTGGTTATTAACTGGCTATTATCAAAAGTAACCAATTATAACGCATATCAACAGGTGTATACCCGGATCTCCATTTCATAATTTTGTTATATTCCTCTGTACTTGACAGCTGTTTCAGCTTTATTGGTGTACATGTTATGAAGTTACAATTACTCTCATATTTGTAGCAGATAAGTACAAAAGTAACTACAGGGTTCATACAGGTCAGGGGATTTCTGGAAAGTCAGGGAATTGGACATTCTTTTTTCCAGGAGCAAAAAGTCAGGAAAAGTCAGGGAATTTGTCACTTTCTTCTGGAAAGTCATTGAAAAATTTTTAACTCAAGATATTTTTTATGTTAATAAATTAGTGCTTGGGCCAGCCCTGCATTCATTGTACTCAGATCAGCTTTGTTACTCTTTTAATCAGCGTGTTTTATGTAAGTTGTACATTACATGTCATGGGATTTTGCATTTTTCTGGCCTTGAAAGTCATGGAAAGTCCTGGAATTTTGAAAATGTGTAAGTGTATGAACCCTGAACTACTAACTCCTTTAATCTGACAAGTTTGGATTTCTGAGATGCCTTTTTTTTTTCATTTAGATCAATACTAGTTCACTTTTTTGTCTCGCCTGCGTAGCGCAGGCTGCAGGGCGAGACTATAGGCATCAATATCTTTGTTGTTGGCGCCATCGTCGGTGTCGTTAACAATCATACTGTAATCACAATATAAGCATATTTTGTCTTAATTTCCTCTCTTGGGAATTCACATGCAGGCTGTGGTATATAAAACAAGTATTGACTGCTTACCTTGGGGTCATGGTTAAAACTATAGCTCCTCCGATCTTGAGACTGCACATTTTCACTCTCATTTTGGGCTGTAGTTTCAACAATTTACAGTTTCAATGCCCCTCAAAGCAATCAATATTTGTATATTATCAATTTTATCACCATTTCATTTCATTTCATGGTGTTTTTGTGTTTCCATTCCATGTCTAACTCAGCTTTGGCAGTAGGTCATCCAGAAGTTCAATGAGATACACTCCAAGGTCTGTTTGCCTTGCTGTCTTTGTTATGTCTGTGTTTGACAGGTTGCAGTGAAAATTTCCTCTTTTTTTCTCTCTCTCTCTCTTCTTATTGCACTTGTAGATTTGTTACAAAGCTTGCAAACAGGGGAGATTACTTATTTGTTTTGCCATTTATGCATGAAATATTCTTGCGTGGATATATTCTGTACTGCACCAAGATGACTGCCAACTCTGGACATTAACATATCCACATACAGGAAAATTACCTCTGGACAACTACTTTTTAAAAGTGAACCCACTTGTTAACCTCAGACAAATACTTGAACCAGGGAGATAAAACTCCCATCTCCCTTCTTGAACCTTGGGGTAGTAACAGTAGTTGTTCAGGAGAAAGGGGGGGGGGCAGCAGGTGGTTATCTGATGGAATTCCCCATCCCCCTTGGGAAGGTTTCATAGGGGCTCGATGATCCAGGTGGTGGACTCAATACAGTCAATTCTTTGTGCTTTATGATTTCTTTCTCCATCTTCTCGTTTCATCTTTCTGATTATCTCATTGCACTTTTTGCATCTTACATGTATTGTGCATTTCTCAACTGAAAAAACTTGTTATGTACTTTGTACACTTAAGTTTTCTTTCTATGACAGTTCAACCTGTTTTAACATTTTGTTTCCTCTAAGGTTCAATGACAAACTTTTTATTTATTTTGATGCATGTGTACTTATAGCACAGCCTATCTGTATTTCTGACTCAATGTAAATCATGATTTTGCATGAATGTTACTACAGTGTAGATTTGCTCATTGGTGAAAAAGGTGAACCATTCTTTTGTCCTTCCTTGTCCGGTTCCTTGTGCAATATATTTCTGCTCTTTTATTTTCTCTTTTTTTTCTCTTTCTCTCTCTCTTAAATTTTCCTTTTCTCTCTCCCTCTATTGCAATATTTTGAATACATTCTAGTGGGTTGGATCTGTAGTACGAAAAAAGACATTTCTCAAAATACCTTTCCTTCAAACTTTCTCGCTATATTCTTTAAAAAGTCTGCAAATTGTAGTGTGGGATTCTTTTACTATGAGATCAGTAGCCACATTTATAGCATTTCTCTGCTGCTTGATGCTTGGGAGAAAAACCCAACCCTATATGTACATTATTTCCTCCTTAAAACCAGAAAGGCATTTGCTCTCTAGAGAAATATGATTTTGTGAATTCCCTACTGATTGTCGGTCAGTAATGTACATTTATTAAGGATTCTGCTGACCTTCAGTGCTTGTTAAAGGTGATTAAAATTTCATCAGATTAACATGTCTTTTTGTCTCTCTTTTTTCCCCTCAGGTTTGGCAGCAAGAGCGATCGCAGCAAGAAAGGCACTCACTTCTTTGCTTCTCCGACTCTCCGCTAGATGACATGTGCCCCCTAGGGGTCATCACGGTTGACGCTGCTATTGATTCCTGCATTAGCTTCAGATGGTTGTCTACCTTTGCATTTTTATTGTATTCTGTTATCTGTAGATGACAAAGTTACTCCATATATGGCATCATTCTATTTAGCAGATTGTACATAATGATTGAAATAAAGCAACTTTGATGTTAGATTGATTGATTTCAAGTCAGTCTTGCATTCTGATAATGATATCCACTAAAAATTTCTCATACTGAAATGAAACATACAAGAAATATTGAAGAATAAACATAATATTCTGTCATACGGACTTGTTAAAAGCTGGCAGGGTAATGAGCAAAGAGATAGAGAAATCCTGCTACTTTTTTCCCACACACATATCTAAAAACTAGCATGTTCTTATGTGCAAATGTGAGTCTCACTGTTTACTGACCATTATTTCCAGCAGGTTTTTGCTACTTTGGTCTTAACAACACATTTACTGCTTGAAATATATCAGTAATCGAGAATTACATGTACTTTGAGATTTGAATTAAGCCAATTTTCCATTAGGTGCACCTCCATTACAGGACAAAGATACATTTATTATTTACTTCAGTATAACCCTGATGGGAGAATTGTTGCTTTTATGTCTATTTTCTGCTACATATTGCATAAAGGCTTGTTTATATACAGAGCGACAAACCCCTCAGAAAACCCCATAGTTTTTGTGTGGAAATGAATGGCATACTTGTATGAGGCAGCAGGGGGAAAAAAACCCAGAGGCTTCTATGCATTTCTTTTTTTGCCACCTGGCGGCAAGAAGGTGGGGCCGAATCAAATTCTTATAAACTTAACGGAAAATATGATGTCACAAGATTGTACAAGCAACTTTTGGCTAAATTCTCTTGTTTGAGTGTGAACTATTATTGATGCATTATTGTGCATCCAGTTGTGGTGCAGGTAAAAATGTGGGGGTTTGCCAGTGGAATTTTGGATGAACCCTTACTCAGTAATTATAGTAAATGTAGATAGAGCTTTCGCAAGGAAAGAAGCAGATTTTTTTTTTAAGTACCATATCATATGTAGCTAGCTTGTGCAATATATAGAAACGCGTATTTATCCAGCTCTGCACTCTTTCCGGTTGACAGAGGGAAAATTCGTTTTTTGTAGATACTTTTAGATCATTGGACATCTGTGGCACAAGAACTTTATAAAAAGGCAGTGCTGTTTATGCTTCACTTCCAATTAAAAGTTTTTTCTGAACAAGAGGAGTAAATTTTGGAAGTGATTATTGGTCCATTTAACATAACCAAAATTTGTATATAAAAAATGTACATATATTGGTAGGTATCATAAGTTAACTTTACGTGTACAGTAAAGACTGTTTGGTAATCATTTGTTCTTGTCAAGTGGTGCTGGAAAGTTACAATGGAAATTCACTTATAACAAGGACCTTGGGACCATGAAAATTACCTTGGTATATCAGGGGAACGTTTCATGAAGTGTCTTGTCGGTGATTTTTACTGACAACTGTTAGCTACTGCAATCTTTGCATCTGATTGGCCGAGAGCAAATTCGTCAGTAAAAATCACTGACAGGACGCTTCATGAAATGCTACCCAGGAATCTCCTTGTATTGGGGTAAAACAAAAATAAAAACAAAGGAAGATAAAGAACAGGGACCAGCAAATTACCGTGATACCACAGATATTTTGCACTACAAAGATATAACTACACATTTTGAAGATTGTAGATTTGAAATGATATGTATTGAAGGATATACTGTAATTTATTTATGTAAGTGTATGGCCAGTGTCTTGTTAAACTTTTCATGCTCACACATGTAGATTATTATACTGTTGATAGTCTTGCTGAATGCAAGTGGACAAGCAAAAAATTGTTATCTATCATTTACATTTTTCTAGTCACTAGACATGATCTCACTTCTTTACATCTTGTACATTTGTGACTATAACCTTCTACAGTGGAAACTCAGTATAACAAGGTCCTTGGGACCAACAAAATTACCTTGTTATAGCAGGAATCTCATTATATCAGGGTTAAAAAACAATAGAATATAAAGAGCTGGGACCAGAGTATTACCTTGTTATATCAGAAATATTGTTATATCAGGGTGCCCTTGCATAAAAACTTGCTATTATAGTAACTTTGCCATCAATGGTAACTACTATGGTAACGTTGCTCAACAGCCAATCAAAATCTAGTATTCCATGAAAGTTACCATTGATGGAAAAGTTACTTTAATAGCAAGTTTTATGCAACGGCACCCAGATCTCTTTATATCGAGTTTCCACTGTAGTATAGATATATCATGCAGCAAGCACTTGTAGGATTAGCACGATACCTGGCTTGACATTTAGTCTTACTCAGTATGTCATGTATGAAACTAGAGAATAACTGTACGGACTTTTGATAGTATCACTGGTGAACTTATTTCGTACTAGTGTCTGTTATGAGGCGTCATGATTTTTCTCTGTTTTATGTTCACCCAGATTTACCAGCAATGCATATCTGTTTCATCCTAAGCAGAAGCATTGAAACACACAAAATTGTATGCACATTGGTTTCATTTATCTGAAATATGCTTATTTGCAGGTATATTTCTGTAGAAGCTGGTTTTCTTTTTTTTTTCCTTCGGAAGGTAAATCAACATTTGATTGTGTCAATTTGAAAATTCTTGATTGGTTTATATGCAAGTTAGTTGCTGAGTCATGATCTCTGTATTTTTAGTCAAAAGTGAGAATCAAATATTCAAATATGCTGTACATGTATATCTCTGTAAGTTCATATTTCATACATATACCTGTAAACATGTACATGTTTAATTGCATTAATTTACAATTTTATCATACACCTTGCTTATATCCTCTCTTCCACAAAATCATTGATATTTTCAGACTTAATTCCTTAGTTGTTGATCGAAATTAAGAGGTTACATTTTGATGAGGGATAATCAAGTACAGATGTATGTGTACTTCTTTCCCTACAATCTTTTTTTGTATTTCTATTTGTATATAACTGTTGGATGAAGAAGAAATGTTTGTCCATAGGTGATCCAAAACTTGCCAAATATCATCAAAACTCAAATCAACCAATTAAGATCTGAAGAGTCACAGAGAATGCTTGAAGTTGGAAGTTGGTTTTTATGAAATGAATATCCAAATGTTCAAGGAAAAAAATCACCATTGTAATATACATGTCTTCAAAAATCAAAACTCACTGATATTTCAGTGCTTGTACAGTGTAGAGTTACTTATTAATTATGCTAAAATTAGCCTTGTTTATTACAATTAGTATTTTTTACGAGGGATTTCCATTTATACTCACCATCATTTGTTGTTTTTGCACACATCATTGTCTGCGATTACTGCACAATATACATTTAGCTTGTGTATATGACGACAGATGCGAGCCTGCTTAAGCAATATAAAAAAAAATCATTTACTGTACTTGTTTGTATTTAACCTCTATAATAAGTTAAAACAAAAAAACATTAATTAATGGCACATACAAGTATAAGTAGCTGCATATTGCACAGGACATGGCATATACGAGTGACATTTTTTACAAATCTGATTCTGACAAATGATAACAATATTACTAAGTGCTTTATGGATGTTTTTTGTTTTGTTTTGTAGAATAAATCTTGATTTCCTTGCTCGTCTGCTAAATTTCTTATGTTCAGGACAGCAAAGGGATCAAAGAAAGCTGAACCAAGAAGTTTATCGGTTTCCATTTTTTTTTGCTGTGTGTTTGAATGAGAGTGTTTGGAGTACTATTTACAGCTCAATAATTATAAGGCATAGACCTAGTTTTGATAGTGCATATTCACAAATGAAATACTAAAGGTGGAAATTTTCATGCAATTAATGTTACGCACTCAGCCCAGTTGAACAAATCGTGCCTTTTTAATGTGCATGGACAGTTAGGATAACTGTATTCATGTGCAAAATAAGCAAAATATTTCGCAGAAGTGTCTTGCCACGTGAAAAGCGCAAACATTTCCACACTGTAAAATATTCCATGTTTACAGTACATGTACTCACTGTCCTGCTTACCCACTCTTTTTCTTGCTCCCCTCCCCCATCTCTTGCTCTCTCTCTCTCTCTCTCACTCTCTCTCTCTCTCTCTCTCTCACTTTCCCCTCCCTCTCTTTTCTCCTCTCTCTTCCCCCCCCCCTTTCAGTTCCCTTCATACTCCCTATTTGTTTTTTTCTCACTTCCTTTTTTCCCTGGCACCTCTCTATCGTTCATTTCATACAGTGGAATCTCAGTATAAAGAGCTGGGACCAGAATATTACCTTGTTATATCGGGAATATTGTCATATAAGGGGGTTGTTTCACAAAGAGTTAAGTGTGACTTAAAGTTGCACTTCAATTCCTAGTTGCGTGCTGTATATTACACATTACCACATTGGTCAGATCAGGCTCAGGGGACGTGTGCTTATCGATGAGATTACGCGTTATATATCGGATGCGCATTGGTGCTTGTGCATGACTCTGAGTCAAACATAACTCTTTGTGAAACACCCCCCAGATCTCTTAATGCCGAGTTTCTACTGTACACGTACTTGAGTCTTCCAAATTAGTTATGAACCTTCAGGTTACTCCATTCTCTTTCTACAGTAAAAATATTTTGTTGATATTCCATCCAAACTGCAACAATATTTCTATGGAATAATATACCAGTGATGTTGAGAATCACAACATCCTTTAAGAAACCTTCAAATCCAAGTTGAAATCCTATACATGCATCTTTTAACCCATTTGTGACAGAGGTCCACATTTTGTGGTTTGGCCTAATATCTTTTGATGCAAAGCCCTAAAAATCATACCAAATACATGATCAGAAAGAGTAAAAAATTCTACACATACTGTGCCCATTTTGATTTTGTTAATATTTGTTGTTTCATAATGGAAATTTTTTAAAGGAAAATAAGCATTGAAATCCTTAAATTGGCAATGCAATGGAAAGTTTAAAATCACTGTTTTCCCCTGCAAATTGGCAACTTTTTGACTTCTCATCATAATTTCTGTCAATTTATATTCATTTCAGATACATGACGTTTTATAAGAAAAATGTAGCAATAAAATAAAAATGTTGGTGTTGCCAATTTGAAGAATAAAAGCTGATCAAATTAGGCTTTAAATAATTCCTGACATGAATGGGTTAACAATACTTGACACAAGGACACTCATCTGGACTCTCTTATCTCTACATTTTCCTTTGCATCTCGGAATAGATTACATGTATTTCTAGATAGATGGCTCAATATAAATGCCTATTACAGGCGAACCTCGTTATAACAAACTCCTCTGGAACAAGGAAATTACTCCTTTATATCGAAGCCTTGTTATATCAGGGCTAAAGAACAAGGAAATACAAAGAAGTGGGACTGGCAAAATTACCTTGTTATAACGAGTTTGTTATAAAAGTGTTCTTTATAACGAGGTTCCACTGTATTATTAATATCCTTGCACATCTCAACCTTACAAAGCTGTCATAAGTCCCAACACATCTCCAACAGAATGACAAGAAGGAAATATAACATACTGTACATCATACTGTTTTATTTCCCATGACAAAAATGGTAATCATGAAAAACATTAATTACAAGTGAATCATGCACGGACAACTCGTTTGTTTAAAAAATAATACGATTTAAAGTAAATCCCCATGTAATCATTGTATGCTTAAAGCTGCATGAAATCCAACACTGAAACTAATACAGTGACAAAACTGAAAGAGAGATGTTGTTCGTATGCATAAACCTGTAAGAAATCTCTCACTGAAAATGATACATCGTACAAACTTAGGACTGATTTTCTTTCCTAGTTTTGTATGATTACTTCAGAAGGTAAACGGCTTTTCACTGCAATGGGTGTGACATTAACGTGTCATTCACACGTGGTGTGGGAAACTGTCTTTTAAAAAAAAAACATAGAAAAAGGCTTGTTTACGCATGTCAAGGTCTGAAAAGCATTATTTTTGCTTTGGTGTATGAGGGTGTGTGTGTATGTGTGTAAGTAGCTGATGCAAGGACAAGGTACATGTAGGTCATACCAGAGCTCACTTACCCATATATATATATATAAAGTAGCAAAGTGTGAAGTGTAGTACACTTCATAAAAAGCTGTGATAAACTATGCCATATGTGAACATGCCTTCAAAGTGTCCATACAAGATGAAGGTTACAGCAAGTGGAATACTGGTGTCTTTACTTTGTTATCACATACATGTAAATGAGTAAAGATGTCTATAAAGGAACCTCCAAATATGGCATAAAATCAACTCCCTTTCAAATCATAGAAGTGTATCACATGCAAAACAACAACATTGTCCCAATCAAATCTATGAAAACAATACCGGTTTTTCAAAATACTACTTAATACTGGAACCTGATATTCACATGAAATTCACTTTTGCATCATATGTGATGTGTAATTATGTATGTTCAATTACTATGAAGTTTCATGTTAACAATGTACAAAGGTACAAACTTCAAGATGTCAAGATGCTGATAGGGATTCACAATTCTTTTACGATTCAATTTTCTGTTTTTGAATTTGTTGAAATTTTGACATAACATTTCCTCAATATCATGTCCCTTACAGTGGATCATAGCAGTCCAAATTCAAATTTCCTGAATGGTTAACCTTTACTACAGACGAACTTGCGAACTTGAGACACTTGCAAAACAGGAAAATCATCCAATACTGTAAAGGAAGCAGGACAAGAGCATTACAATAATACTTGCCATACAAGTGGCTAACCCAAAAGTTTGACATTGAAGTTCGTTGTTTGTTAAACAATTCAAACAAAGGGGTTTCCCAATAAATGTAACTTCTTTGGCAAAGAACTTGTCTCAACAGAATCTTTATTTTTATTGATTTTTTATGTCTAATTCAACTTCTTTGGCATGTATTTTTCAAAACAAATTTCACACAGGGTAATCAGCATCTAATTTTGATTATGCACAGAAACCAATTACAAGATCTCATAAGTGAAATAAACACCTAACAACCAGGAAATAAAGAACCATTAAAGCCCATTTACAGATTGGGTATCAAAAACAAAATTGGCATGAAAGCAATCAATCATAGTTTTGACAGTGTCCATCCTGCGTAAAAGGATACATTTGTGAGATCATGTCATACTCCGTTCATAATTTCTGGAGAATTTGTGGATTTTAGTGCAAACATCTGAAGTGAACGCAACATTATGGCTGCACTCTACCCTACTCTGCATGCCAACTGCTTCCCGCACAACCATCACAGTACTTTGTTTTAAAAAAAATTGATATAAGATAACTGATGTAAAATCACACAGTGTCTGCAATGAGAGTTTTGTTTACTCAAGAAATAAGCATTAGCTTATTCAAGCTTATTCAAGCTTATTCAAGCGACTTCAAGATTATGGAAACTACATGTACACTGTACTTATACAGTGAAACTTGTACAGAGACCACCCAAGGAAGTAAAGAAACAGGTCTTTATGAGCAGGTGGTCTTCCCTTGAATATTTGTTCCCACTGAAACATGTACTAAAGGAACCTATTCATGAAAACCAAAATTGTGGTCTTACTAGACAGGTGGTCTTTCTATACAGGTGGTCACTAAAGTAGGTTTGACGGTAGTACATGTATATCTTATCCTCCTAAGCAAGGTTTCCTAAGTTTGTTCACATTTTGCCATTCAAACAACCAATTTCCTGCATGAATACCAAGTCGGAATGACCTTTAGCCTGTTTTTACAAAAATGCACTTTCACAACCAGAAGTAAAGATTGCGTGAAGCAGCAACAAAATCCCTTAAGACCAAATTCTCAAAGCTATAATTACAATCTGATGTCAAAGGGCTTTGCAACTGTGAAGCTTTGATAAAATTGTGATTTTAACAAAAAATCTGGGGGAATATATGACTACATTCTTTACTGAAGCAGGAAAAAAGAATGGCAAAGTTCATTCAGGATGTGTTTCCATTTGTTATTTCAGTACTAGGAAATTCATTACTAGTTTTGTTGTCGAGTCTCAGTCCTGACAATATGCGAAACTGTATGGAAACAGATTCAGAAACTTGTCCAAACTTGAAAACTTGTTTACACATGTCAGGAGTATTCATAGGAGTTGTAAATTACATGTGCCTCTTCCTTTTTTTTTTTAAACAGATACCAAAAGTGAATTTTTCATGAAAGTGGCTCGTATCAAGACGTCAATGACAGTCTTCCATATCGAAACTTAAATTGGCATCGCCAACGTATCTTTATATTAAACTTCAAACAGGGGACATCTATCTTCATCAAAGCTGAATGACAGTGATTTCGGATGGAGGTGACCTAAAAAAAAAATCATTTATGACAAGAATTATATTCAACATTCATTGTAACTACCATCTTACCCATACTGATTAGTTTAGATGGTAGTGACTACTCAATTAGGTCAAACTAATCATGCTGCAAGTCATATAGTCCATAGTTACTATATTACTCATATTTGTCATACAGTTTATTGTATTGTACTTAGCTAACAAAGGTGTCACACTCTACTAGTAGTATTCTTATCTAGTAGTGTCTTATTGTCAAAGAACTATATTTCCAGTGTGCTCTGACTGTAATATGATCAAATTTTGGAAATATACCTTCTTTCAAATATATTAAGAGACATGTAGAAAGGATGCAGATACTGCTATCTACCCAGCCATCATTTACACATATATGGCATACATGAAGGCAAATTATTTCCTGTTAAAGACAGCACAAGCAAAAAAAAAAAAAAAAGAGGGGAATCCAGGATAAAAAAGGCCATATTTCAGGAAATGTAACAATGACCCCTTGATGTATTAACAATACTGATCTTACATATTGTACATTTACATTTATGAAGATATAACATTGCCAGTGTTTGAATAAGGATGTAAAGAGGGCAATGTCTAATGATTTCTTTTCAAAGTTTTATATGCACCCAACAAATGCGTGCTTGTGAAAGGAAATATACCATTTGAGCGAATGCAATCATCATTATTAAATTATTATACCATACTCTTCCATACATGTGCATGATATTCAAGTTCTAATACAACTTCAGATCTGAATAATTGAAAACATATCAGAATGGCTTTACAGATGGGAATCTTTAAGCCAGCATCACTGTGTACAAATATTTGGGGGGACAGGTACAAAAAGATTTTTGCAAGTTGTTTCACGATCATTAGTACAAGAAACCTGTGATACATGTAAATAATGACAGATAGATTTCAGGGATTGAACAGGGAACCTCCAAACAAAAAGTGAAATTTGCAAAAATATTAACCCTTGCAAAAAACAGCTGCTTATACAGTATTTCAAGGGCTTGTGTTCACATGACATTTCTGTACAAAATTCATATTGAAACATGCTTGTCAGTGTGTGAACAGCCTCTATGCACTGTACAAGAACAAGGCACCCAAGTTGTACTCTGAATTTGTCCTTGAAAAAATGAAATGATGTACCTAGTGCAATTCAACTATAGTTTATGATACAGTAATATACACAAACTACACTAGAATGAAGTAGCTCACATACATTTAAATAGATAGAAAATAGAAAGATAAAAGAATAAGCTTATATTCAAAAATTGTACTCACATGAAATTTTATGCAATATGAATCATTCTGTGCTTGCTCAGAGTGACGTAAAGTAGAATAATGAAAAGCAAAAATTTCCATGAATTTTGTGCTGCATTTCAGAAACAGCAACTTAAAAAGAGAGAAAAATATGTGCATATCATTGCGCATGATGCCAAATTAAATGCAGTTGATATAACCCATTTGGGCGAGCAATTGTACAACTTCAATCTACAACCTGTGAATATAGTTGTAATGCTCAACAGCAGATATTTATCATGCAGAAATAACAATTTGTAATTATGATTACATGGCACTAAGTAGAAATCAATAATACTTTCAATGCAATATTTCAATACACACATCTACATGTACTAATATTTTTTTCTTTCCCAGTCATTTTTACTATTTTTGAGCATCAAGTGAAGTATGAACAACAAATAATTGATTTCAAAATTCAAATTCTCTTTTGTCTTCTTGGCAACCCCCCTAACAATGATAAAAACATTTCCCACAACATTAAAACAGGGCGGGTCCAAGGTATTCGGTGTTTGTCCCATACACTACCAAGTATTTCGGAGTAACAAGCATATATTGACATAAAATATGCCATTTCACTTCACCTTTTATCTGATCAAAACTCTCGTAAGCCTACATGTATTAACCCACAGCAGTACAGCGTCTCCTTTAAGTGACACTTTTGCAGTATCTCTTAATCCAAAATACTAGCAATTACAAATTGTACATGAGCAGAAAGAGGAAAATTAACTTTGAAATTTGAGTCTATTTCTTTCAAGTGTAGTACATTGTGTTGCTCTCAAATAATTTAACTGTAGCTCATCACCTAACACTCTAAACTGGGAACACTGTGAAAATTTGTCATCACTATTTCTGGACACAAATTGGCAATTCTTCAATTACATACATGTAATGCAATTTTCATCCACATTCCTTCATGTTATATGCATTTTCATTTTTCAAACAATGAAGGAGTGGAAAATAGATATAAATGCTGCCAATGTGGGATGGGAAAACTGATCAATTTTTCTCTTTACGAGAACTCTATACTGCTACAGGTTAACTGAAAGTCATTATTAGATATACTCAAATCTGAGACACATCGGTAACATATGGGACAAAATAGCGTGGACTTGCCCTACCATTAAAATCCAGTCGCATTGCAAGATGTATTTTTCTTTTACATATTCATATAAAAATGTGAAGTACCAAAGTAATACCCTACAAAAGCCATGACAAAGCTCATTCTTCTGCCAATCAACATCAAATTGTCTGAGTGAAAAAATGCCACACGGAATGCAGTGCAAGATTAATCCTCTGTGTCATGAACAGACGATTAGTGAGTCCTCTTTGTGTTCAAATCATCTTTTGTGATGATTGCAAGATTAATGCGTAGAGCACAATTTGAATTCTGTATAATACACATTTCCAGGGAGCCTAGCCTGAGTTAACTGAGGCTCAGAATTCAACGGGTTAAATGATCGATTGAAATCGCACCCTTTGCATGAAAAAAATGGCACATGTAATATATTAAAAGGTTACCCCCTCACGTTCAGAAGAAGGCAGATAAGTCCTTTTTGCATTCACAAAAATCTAACATGATTCCTGCAATAGGTCAAATCTCCACATGTGTATATACAGTCTATAAGAAATCAATATCAGGGTGTGTTCCCCACAGTCAGCTCCTTGAGTGGTGCATAGCCCCTTTCAGAAGTATGTTCTATATGTAGAGTGTTGTGTGTTAAGACAGACAGTATAAAGACACAAAATATCACATCAGATTTTCCACACTGTCAGAAAAGAACTCCTCAGGTGGTGCCTAGCCCCTTTTGCAGTATGTTCTCTGTGACACTACTGCAGTGCAGATGGTATATTTTGCACAATACAATATAAAGACACTTTATGTCATAACAGTGTGAACAGTATCAATCTCCAGTACTAACCGGTGGAGAAATAATCTGAGTGACTTCTTATTTATCTAGTGAGCACTTTTAATACTCTAGATCAGTTTACATTGTAGGCAAATGCTGGTTGGACACTCCTGACTTACATGTATAACCTTCCTATTACATTACGTGGCAATATATATCCATTAGAGTTTGAGACTGTTTGAGAAGTTTGGTTGCGAACTGGTAGGCTCGTTCCCGTTGACAGAGGATGAGTAGATCTACAAAGGACTCTTCTGCAGGCTACTTCTATGGATATCAAAAAGAGATTCTGTGAAAAGATGATGAAAAGAAAGATTTAGCAATGTTAGAAGAGGTGTAAACATCAATATACTTGACATTTATGAAGAAAAGATATTTTGTTGATGAGTATGAAAAAGTATGTTATTAATGAGACATTTTATTCTTACAGGACAGCATTTAAAAATTTGTACATAACTTCTGAAGAAAATAATTTTTTAACACCTTCAGTGATGTGAGCAGCCAATGAAAGTGTTGTAGCCTCATGATGGTTTTGACTTTCTTCCTCAAACAGAACACGATCTATATTACAAAATTTAATCTCATGAAAGCTTTTTATACTATCTTTGACAAATTGAAATCAAATTAACAGCCAAAGTTAATGTAAGATAATTGCTTTCAAAACATGATTTGACAGAACTTCAACTCTAAAATAGTGTACTAAAATAGCACACTAAAATAGCGCACTAAAATAGCGCACTAAATTAGTGCACTAAATTAGCGCACTAAATTAGCGCACTAAAATAGCGCACTAAATTAGCGCACTAAACTAGTGCACTAAAATAGCACACTAAAATAGCGCACTAAATTAGCGCATGAAAATAGCACACTGAATTAGTGCACTAAGATAGCATACTAAAATAGACTGCTCTAAGCATACTTACAAGAATGGAGGAAGATGAAGAGACAGAATGACAGACCAAAACAGAAATCTCTGTCATCTTCTGATCTGATTGCCAATCCATTCTAAGCCTTGATATAGTCTGAAAAGGAAAAAATAATACAGTTGTGTCATAAATCATTCAAATGCTCATGTTCTAGATAATGGTGGAAAGTTGAATCTGATCTTTTAGTCCACTGATTAATGTATGGTACAAGCAAGTCTTCACTGTTGAAAGGGTGTCAATGTACATGCGGTAGACTTCACTCACGTTACTCCAGTATTTCGTTTTTCTTTTTGTTTCTTTATTTCCTCAAGTAGGGGGGAAAGCCCTTTCAACAGCAGAATATTTCAAGGGATCCAGTCCATAAACATTAAAAAACAATTACAAATTAATACTTACAGGAACAATAACTGAACAAATACAAGAAGGCAAACAAACATTAAAAAATATGCAAGATAACAAAAGTAACCTATATGATAATAAATAACCAATCTACAGCCAGTAGGAACAGTAAAAGAGGTGGCAATAACTGGTGGTACATATAATACATGTATAAAAAGATGTTATATACAAATTTTACGGTAAATTACACTTACCCCTCTCCAGTAAGAGCACAACAGGCCTGTATATGCCACTCATGATCTTTGACTGATGTCAGGTTTAGTTGTTGTGAGATTTCTGCTGATGACATGGAGCCCTTTAGGTCTTGTTTGTTTGCATACAGGAGCACTGCAGCATGCCTCAGGTCCTACGAGTATCAATGACAATGGAAAAGAGCCTAGTTAATCTATTTGATGGCTAATAAAATCAGCACTGATTTAAAATTTAAGAACTTTGCTGGATGTTTAATTAAGTTGTTAGTAGATTTCTGCAGATGACATAGAGCCCTGCACGTCTTGTCTTTTGCATATACATGTAGAAGCACTGCAACATGTCTTATCCTTTGCATATGGAATAGAAGCACTGCCTCAAGGCCTGTTAATAAGAATAACAGAAGAGCATTAACATGAAGCACAATTATGCTCTGAAAATGAAATGCAGACTTTCATTATTTTTGTTTGAATTTCTGAATCCAGAGCTTTCATGTCAAAACATATAAATAAAAAAATATATATATCTTCTTGTTCTATATAAATCATATGATTCATTATAACATCATTAATTGCATTTTTTGGACAATAAAACACTGTTTACAGTGAAAAGTCAATTTTGGATTTTTTTTCCATTACAGTTTCCTCTTTTCAAGGTATGGATAGCTGAAAAATGTAGTTTTGACATTTCTCTTCATATATTTCAAGTACTATTTAATTGAATTTGATGTGAATATAAAGTGAAAAAATTATGTCATTTCACTGAGGGTTGAAGATAAAATGACATATTATTGTGGTTTTTACATAAAGTTTTTTGAATCTGAATTAATGGGTACAGAGTACAGAGAGAAAGATAAATAAACAGTACACAGTGAGTGAAATATGGTACTGGCAAAATCCACTGAAAAAACAAAGTGTAACTCTTCGTTAACCCATAGCAGTACAGAGCTTTCTGGAGGTCTAAATTAATCGTCATGAATCCTCAAACTGGCAACAACATCAATTTTTTCCATGCTATACATAGTTTGAAAAAAATAGATATGGATATAACATGAACCAAAATGAATTATAATTGTAAAATTGAATAGAAATTGCCAATTTGAACACATAAATAGTGATTATATATTATTCTTTGCATTGCCAATTTAAAGAGTTTAATATTAGTTACACTTAAACTGCTCTAATTCGAGAACGCCACACCATACAGCAATGGGAATGGGCTCAGATTTGTCAGTGCATTTTTCTCTTTCTGCCCATGTATGATATGTACTGCCCAACATTCTGGAACAACAGATACTGCAAAAGCGTCTCCTAAAGGTGCCACTGTACCTCTGTGGATTAAAAGAGAGTTTTATAAATGCACTTGTGGTTTTATTACTATGACCTGACTTTGACCCCATACACTTCCACTTCATACACCTCCAAATCACAATGGTAGTGGGTTTACATACAAAACAGATCAATGCAGTAGCTATAATGCACAGTCATACCTACACCTTTATAATGTACATGCACATGTTGTACATGTATGACCATCCTATAATATTATTAATAAACAACCTGTCACAATAAAATGACACTGTAAATATCAAATCACTTCCACGTGTATGCATGTACAAGCAGCAATATTAATTAACATTTAGAAGTACAAATGTACACCTGTACTTCATTTTATGGGGGGGGGGGGGGGTTCGCATAAACCTTATCTGTGTATTCCCATTGATTTTTCATAATCTTGATTAGATTTTCTTTGACTGAAACAACTCTCCACTTGATACCCAAAAAACACATAATAAGATGAAGAATACCATGAAATTAATTAAAATGTGATTGGCCTTTACAACGAGGGAAAACCAATTTGTGCATACATGTACTTAACTGACATTAAATCAATCTACCTTACAAACATGCTGACAAGTAAATTACTGAATTCTAATCATTTCTCTCACTGAAAAATAGGGGATAATATCACTCCCAGATTAGATTAAGAAGGATGTCTGAATTTGAAAATATTAATTTCCCTGTTCACTCTGTATTCTGCATGCTAACACATGCATAATACATGTGTAAATATAAGAGTAATTGTGACTCAGGTAAATGCCATGCTGTCAACAGCGGTAGTCACATATGAAATCACTGTACAGGAGCGTGCATGCATATCGGACACACATACACGCCGTTCCCGTGCACGTGGAATTTCCACGCAATATTGATTCCTTCTTCCCTCATGAAGCCCCCATATGCTGCACAGAAGCTTATAAAAAGGGTAATGAGCTGGGCACAATGGCTTGACAGCTGCATTGCTTTTCTAAAGCGAGACTTAAAATCCCTCTTTTGAAGTCTAAATCAGAGTCTCTTTTGAAATTTTTATCCTTAATCCTTTTCACATGTTGTATAAAGGTCTCTTTATTACCTACTTGAGGGCTCTTAATAGCCCTTAGAAGCCCTGATCTTACATTTTCTAGCTCTTCTCTTTTCTATCACATCATTTTTCCTTTTCAGATAATCTAACCCTTGGTACTTAATTTTCTATCCTTATATTCAATTCCACCCCCTTCCTCTCTTTCTCTCTCTCGCTTTAGCATCACATTGTCTTATAATTGACCCCCACCCCTCTTCCCCACTATTTTATTTTATTTCTTTCTCTCTCCTTCTCTCTCTCTCTAACACTCTATCTCTATCTCTCTAATTCTTACTAAGATGAGAGCCATATACTACACATTATTCTTAAAACACATACTGTACATACAAGTATCCATGTTATACAAGTAACCCACGTAAACACATACATTAGCCTATGGTGGCCCTGAAGTACACTTGACAACAGGTCATGTACAACATGAATTTCGTGGCCAACTTTGCGTCCCAATCGCGAAATTCGCGACCCACAACTCAAACTTTGCGTCCAAGTCGCGAATTCCGCATCTCGGGTCATGAATTTCGCATCCTGGGTCATGAAGTTCGCGTCGCGGGTCATGAATTTTGCATCATGGGTCGCGAAATTGGGACGCAAAGTTGGCAGCAAAATTCGTGTTGCACATGACCTGTTGTCGAGCATACTTCAGGGCCACCATATTAACCAGCTGTCAAAGACTCTACTCTTAGTCTTACCTCATTGGCTAACATCTGGTAGAGTTCTGCTTTACTAATGTGCAACCTCTCCCGATCTGTGCTGTCAATTACTAAAATGATGAACTGAAACAAAAAAACACAAAAGCCATTGTCAATAAAACGACAAGGGCAACAGATAATCAGCAGCCCCACTTACCGGGGGGGGGGGGGGGGGGGGGGGGGGGGGGGGAACAAACCTACTGGTTTTAGAATAAGAATCCCTGCACATATTCCAAGTTACATGTTCTTTTTCTTCTTTTTTTTAAGTCAAACTCTCCTGTTTTCCCCATTTTCTCATAGTACACATTATGCGTGTGACCTACATGTACATTGTATATGTGTATGCATCATGGATCAGCCATTATCTGTTTCCTAAAAGAATTTTCATTTCTATTTTGATTTTGATTTTTTGGAATACCGGTACCAGTATTTTAGAAGGCAAATCAGGTTTTACCCCATCCTTTCTGTTACATGTACAATTTTTTTTTTATGCAACTTTATGTTTTTATGGAGTATGAAGAAGCCACACAAAGGAATGGAAAGGACATAAATCACTATACATCAAGTAATACAGGCAAGCATAAAGGTCATGCAATATAGAAACAACATGAAAAGGATGATCTTAAAATCGCATATGTACATGTACATGTACAGTGTGTGTACATGGTATAAAATAATGACTGCCAAATCCAATTTCTTCTTTAACTTTGTTGACATAGTACATGTACTGTATGTGTAGAATATATAACATGAATCCAAAACAAAATCACAATTTGGTGTTCTTTTTCTCTCTTTGAGAAGAAAATTACATGTTAGGCCCAAATGTAGTAGTACTCTATTCTACTTTGGTCAAAAGGTGGCTTACATATGTACACTGTAATGTATACACATGACACTGACCTTTGCATATTTTGCCAGCAGGGTGTCTATTCAACTAGATGGGCAAACAACTTTGAATTTAGTTCTTCACAAGTTTATGCTGTATATTCAATTTATTGCATACACAAATCAATTACACTGTTCTGCACACATGGGGGAGTGGCAGGTGGCCATGTTGTTTGATAACCCTGTCAAAATCAACAAAAATACCAAGAGCCTGCTACACACATGTACACTGCACTTGTAAATATATGGATATTAGCATTTTGCAGTAAATGAATACAAAGTAAACACACATACAGGTACATGTGCATGTTGATAAACTTATTTCACAGTTTTGGAATAAAATGATCAAATTCCAATTGATCTACAACTCAAGACAAACAGCACTGATACGTGTATGTTAACATGAGTCATTTAGAGATTTCTGGGATAGTTTTGAGGAGTGAAGTAGGACAAGGGGAAAAAAAAAAAACATGTATAACTATAACGTCCAAGTTTATAATATTACATGTAGTTTCTACAGTAAAATGCTTAGAGCATGTGGTTGGAACATAGACACCATTGTAAAGTGCATATTAAAAAAGAAAAACGTTTGGTAAATTTGGAATAATACATCACTTGATTCAAGATCTACATGTACCTTTTTCTTAATTCTTATCAAAATACAAATTGTACCTGTATGCTGAACCAGCCCACGGAACTTTTTTTTTTCAGAGAATACCTGCACGTACATGTACATGTAGCTCTTGCAAGGAAAAAGTATTTTTTACCCTGGTACATACATCAAAGCAATTTTACCCACATACATGTACAAAAAAAGAGGAAAAAAAAAAAGAAAATGCAAGTCTTTAATTTCATATTTTACTGTACAATTCTCCATGGCTATTTGCAGCAAAGGGGCAGAGAGACAGCCCCCCCCCCCCAAAAAAAAATTTCCAAACCTTACATTATCAAATGAATTTTTTCCAAATATCTGACCCAAATTGTGAACTAGATTGTTGAGTTTCAGTTATAAAAAAAAAAAAAATTGTGGGTGGGGGAAACCCCTCCTCCTCCCGTGCTTGTGTGTTCCCATGAAAACTGAACATATCCTAATTACCCTCTCTCCCCCTTTAAAAAATTCCAGCATACGGCCTTTGAGATTGAAATGTATTCCCCCGGATGTCCGTAAATCTTAGCTACAG
The DNA here is from genome assembly GCA_029962745.1 of Echinometra lucunter. NCBI lineage: Eukaryota > Metazoa > Echinodermata > Echinoidea > Camarodonta > Echinometridae > Echinometra > Echinometra lucunter. The sequence goes on from CM057167.1 coordinate 7,091,990, forward strand.
GTACATGAACAAGGTTGTGGCAGTACACATACAAATGATACATGTAATCAGTGTATATTGTTTTGCATACATGTACAATCACGGGACAGGACTTTGCCTTTATTACACTTATTGTCCTTAACGGATAGCTTACCGCACATGTTTGCATTTTATGGGTATGCAATGGCAGGTATGATCAAGTACCGAACATGGGGAAACCCCCAAATATGAGTAATATCTAGGGGCAAACTATACATCATCATCCTCATTTCATTCAATACAACAACCCAATAAGACATGAACACAAAAGAACCGAAAGTTACAGAGCTATGATGTGAATACTATTTACGTATATATTTTTAAAGGCTTTTTAATATGAATATCTGTGTATTACGTCACGGTCATGTCATGTTGTTTTTTTTTTCTCTCTGATTTTTTACATTCTAAATGTGATTATTTGTAATTTTCCATTTCACTTTTTTTGATGTTTTTACTTATGTTTTTGATATGAACTATGTAATATCTTTGTAAAATCCCAGAATGAATTTCCATGGAAATTTGGGGACGAAATAAAACTGAATTGAAATTGAGTTGAATAAGTCACGACTAAAGTCCACACGTGGAACAATTATGATGTCATTGTTATTGCTGTCATAAATAGTGCAATATACATGTACATGTATAACAATGCCTCCGGCACTACAATCAGTGGGCAGAGGCATGAAAATCAAAAACATGCAGAGAGTTCTGGGGAAACCAGCATGGAAATTACAACATATTCATTGACTTGAGAATAGGATATATAAGAAAATTACTTCTTCATGAAAAAGAGTCTTAAAGGATTTGCCATGGAAAAAGAAAATGAAACTCTCCTCATATTACAGTTTATAGCCACAGTGCAGAGATTTTCTTACGCAATGTGGGGACTTACATTTCCTCGAAATCGAGGTTTAAATTAATGAAGGCTTAGTCAGTTGGGCATCTGTCTGTTGAATCTAAGATTGTAGGTTTGGATTCAAACCAGCTGGATAACGGAAGCCTGCACTGTATGCTACAAATGTAACACGTCCTCTCCTGTATCAGACGCAGGCTATGTTACAGCACTTGCAAAACACTCTGTCCCTCGGATAGGATGACAAATAGAGGTCCAATGGAAGGGAGAGTCACCACTTCTGCTTGTTACAAACCCACTGCATTCTAAACACGACATTAGATGAAACCCTACATACATGTACTGTATACCAGTCAGTTGTACAGGGAGGAGACACCTTCAACTCTTTATTTATGGATCAAAACCCAGGACTGCCATGTTGTTTGGAATGTGTTGGTACACTGTACATGTGCCAAAAGTCGACAGTGGCAGCCCAGTGTTCATGCCATTAGTCGACCAAAGCTGCAAATGGGTTAATAGGATTTAAGTGATTCACATCACTTCCCCCTTCCAGACATCGGTAATGCTGAATATCTTAATGATTAGATACCTTACTACGAAGGAACAGTTTGAAGCTTACCTGTGTGCCTGCATAGTATGTACTCCATGCCGTGCGTAGGGACTCCTGCCCTCCTATGTCCCACATTAAGAAGTGTATGTTTTTCCATGTGACTTCCTCTACATTGCTACCAATAGTGGGTGATGTATGCACCACTTCATTCATCAAGCTGAGAACAAAGACAAAGGAAAAGAATTGGTAAATCATCTTTACATCATTCAAACTTTGAAATATAAAATTATAACTTCTTCTTTTTTTTTCATAGAGTAATTCATACATGTATTATTGAATTAAAAATTGAACAATTCAGAGACGATGCCATGTTACTACTTACTAGAGGGTAGAGACTTGACAGCAGTTTGAAATAAATCATGGTTTAAATCTCCTCCATGGAAAGTGTACATGTAAGCGTAAAGAAGCACACAAACGCTCCACCCTTTGTTCTTGAATCATTGTATCGGTATGCAGACCTCAATATAACCTTGATTGATGTAATGGCAGTGTATGGCACTGTTGCCACGAATGCACAGTGATGTCAAAATAAACTTGATTTTCATAAAATGTCTCAGGTAATACACTATGACAAAATAATCACATCTGCCCCTCTCTACCTTTCTCATCCCCCCCCCCCATTCCCTTCCTTGTTCAACTTCAAATTTTCCTACAAAACGTCAGTCAATCCCTATGCCCAATTTTAAAGTGCCCAATTTCAAAGTCAACCCACTGACTACTGAATTCTGTAATTCCCATAGACTTAATACAGGAGCCATCTGGTTCCCATAGGCAAAGGGTTAAACTCCTTTTATCCATTCTAGACAACTTTCTAAACAAAAAGGATTTATATGTACATCTTCATACTTCTAATAAATGAACCTCTTGCAAAGCTGCAATCTTGAATACTTACATTTGATATAATATTGTTGTTTTGCCTGCATTATCCAGGCCTACAATGATCACCTTGTGTTCTGAAAACAGAAGAAAGGGAAAATTTCGTATTAACAGAATGTCATCACTATATCTGATGAATATACATGTATGTAGTGTTACTGTTGGAAAAAAATTTATAGACAACTAAATAGACCATTTCAGTGATTTCCCATCACATGACGATTTTCAAACTACCCGGGTAATTCATTGTACTGTCCACTTCTCCAACCATCTAACTATTGTTTTACCAAAAAGGATACAACACAATAGAATAGACCAAAGTGTCAGTACACAAATAAGCATAAGACTTTTACATGTACATGTATTTGGATTCACCAGAGTGGCAAGTGTATCTCAGCTAATGTATATGTACATGAAGAAAGCTCATCTTTTTCATAGTTTTCTTCATCCCAAATCCCATATTCTTTCACACAAAAAAAAAATCTATTGATAAACATGTACATGTAGGATTTCATAGAAGACTTAACCCATAGCAGTACAGAGCTTTCTTGAGATGTAAATTAATCATCTTCAATCCTCAAAATGGCAAAAATGTTTTTTTCCACACTTATATAGCTTGAAAAAAATATATAACATATTTAACCAAAATGACATATAATTGTAAAATTGAATCAGAAATTGCCAATTTGAACACAGAAATAGTGATTTTATATTATTCACTGCATTGCCAATTTAAAGAGTTTAATGATTAGTTACACTTAAACTGCTCTAATTTGAGAACACCACACCATACAGCGATGGGAATGGGCTCAAATTTGTCAGTGCATTTTTCTCCTTCTTCTCATGTATGAAATGTACTGCCCAACATTCTGGACCAACAGATACTGCAAAAACGTCTCCTAAAGGTGACACTGTACCTCTATGGGCCAATGTACATGAAGAAAGCTCATCTTTTTCATAGTTTTCTTCATCCCAAATCCCATATTCTTTCCAAAAAAATCTATTGATAAACATGTACATGTAGGATTTCATAGAAGACTTAACTTCAATGAACTACTGTACATGTAAGTACAAAATCTCTACATCACCTTTGGGATATCAGTACAAGTTGTAAGGCTGTAGATCTTGTTGGAAGGCTAAAGTTCTTGACCCAATTTGGGAAACCATAAAAAAATTAAACCTTAACACTGTAATCTTGTAAATCATAGCTTGAAGTCATCTCTTTGTTGTTAGTTAGTGGAATGGATAGCTCATCACCTCATCTCTAAACTAAAGTGAAGATGACAATACATCCCTTATTATGTATGAGCCTACAAAAATTCCAACATTTTCTGGCTTCTAATCTACATGTAAATGTGATAGAAGAGTGCTGCTCGAAAGGCACAGAATGTAAATACAACGTAGTAAGTATTAAGTACTGCTAGTGTACAACTACAGAAACTCAGGGTTATTACTTTCACTTCAAGTGGTGTCCAATACATGCAGGTCTTCCCCAGACCAACAATTAGTTGAATGAATAGAAGAAAATGAGGACACAGGTACTGCAATACAACTAGCGGTACATGTGAATGGACATATGCAATGCAGGCCTACATGGTCATGTACATATGCAGGAGTGGCTGGACTTGGACTAATTTTTTTTTTCTAAATTAAGTATTTATTAAACATAAGCAAATGTGACCTGCCCACTCACTATCGACTCGCCCTCAAGTCACACTTGTGCATCCCATGAGGAAAAATCCCTAGTCCCTTAATACCCCATGTCTACCGGTATCCCAGTGTACACACATTTTATCCATGATGATATTTACAATGTATGAAAAGATTAAAAGAAGCTACTGCACAAGGCAGTGATTAGTGACTTTTAATGCCTGACAAAGAACTTTTAGAGGAATTGTTTCTTTTGTGCTTGAGGGGGAGTGCATCAAAAGATTTTTTTCCATGGATGATGAGTCATAGTTTGGTAATTCAGACCATTGTGGATATAAATCTAGGCTAACAATGCACTAAAGTGTACCAATCACCTGAAAAAATCATTTGTGTACAGTGCGTACACTGTACATGTATGAATACACCTCCCCCCCCCCCCCCCAAAAAAAAAAAAAAAAAAAAAACACACACTTTACCCTGTATTTTTTATAATAATGAGAGTTTGAGGGAAATCAAGGACAACATACATCCATGCAGTTAGAGCTTTTAAAGAAATGAACTGACTTTTTGATTCCATACATAATTTATGGCATACATGTATATACATGCCCTAATTCAAGGACAAGTGTATCTCTGTGAACATGACGGACAAAGAAAGCGGACAAAATAAACAACCCCTCATTCTACCCTTCACAATGGTTCTGGTAGTCAAAAAAACATCCCTTCACTGCTATTATCTAAAATATGTGGAACAGGTGTAACATGCATATTCACCTGGAACTACTGATTAAACATAATAGCAGTGAAGGGATGTTCTTTTGACTACCCGAACCATTGTGAAGGGCAGAATGAGAGGTTGTTTATTTTGTCCACTTTCTTTGTCGGTCATGTTCATAGTGTATGTTGGCTAGCTACTCACTAGTCGTTTTTATGTTAATTGACAGAATGACAGTATAATTTGCAATACCTTTTTATATAAGTAATATCTGAAACTCATATACAATGTAGTAAAGTAAGAACGAACTCCTAATATACATTATGAGGATTGGTACACTTACATTAAATGTTGGACCTGTTTTTGTTGTTGTTTTTTCTTAAGACTAGACAAGTTAACAGTTAAGGTAGGCCAGAATATAATACACAAATGTTTTTTTTTTCATTATTTTTTTTTTTTTTAACAGTAGATTCAGACATTAATGTGTGAAATGAGACATCAAAGACAAAGACAAAAATGATATCTGTTCTTCACTCTTTCCCAAGTTTCCAACAATCACATTGATTGTAAGGTCTGAAACCAAGACTGTACACATGTACATGGAAAAGGAAAAGCCAGTTGTATTCCTGCTGAACTTCCTGAGTAGGAAGGGTCTGTTTACAATGAATTTTGTACTTGGATGATTTTTTAACTAGAATTCCGGAAGCAATGATGTACCAATTATGACACATTTTACTGTCATCTTCCTACGTATATACACAGCGACTCTACATGTATGACTCGTTTAGTATAGAAAGGGAACTGACTGTTCATTAGTACTAAAGTGTCTACAAACTTATAGAAGAGGTTGAAGGAGACTACACGTATCTTGTAATAAAGATACTTTGGGGAGAAAATCTGACTGAAACAGACCTCTTTGTTTCATTAACTTGTTCTGTGAGATTTGGATTAATTGTCAAGAAAATGCTTATAACCATCCTTCCCCTCACCCTACGTTCAGACTGTTATCCGAGGGGAGGAGACAGTCTCCAGAGAGGATGTCGTTGCATAAAACTTGCTATTGTAATAACTTTGCCATCAATGGTAACTTTCACGGAATACTAGATTTTGATTGGCTGTTGAGCGACGTTACTATGGTAGTTACCGCTGATGGCAAGGTTACTATAATAGCAAGTTTTTATGCAAAGGCACCTTTATCTTTTTGAAGACCGACCGTCCACACCTGCATCGACCGTCTCCGAGCCGCGGAGACAATCGTTGCAGATTGTGTACGGCGTGGCCGGGCCACCACATTTGATGCATGCGCACATTCCATGGAAACAGCTGTGCGCTAAGGCATGTTTTTTGTCTCCAAACCCCTCCACTGTCGAGGGAGTCGGGAGAGAGTTTTCTGCGACCGTTCAGACTATCAGATTGGATGAGAATTCTCTGAGGCATGGGGAATTCTCCTCCCCTCAGATAATAGTGTGAACGTAGGGTGACTTGTAGTCAAGCTTCTCTTGTACTAGACTCCTTACATTAGCTTGATACCTTATACTGGTCACAGTCAAAAGTAAATAGAAGCAGCGATTGATTAAAACTGGAACTGTACACTACACAGTAACTTACAGTGTAGGTTTGTTTACATTAGCTTGTGGGAGTGTACATTTTAGTTGAGTCAAATGGTTGGATGATACTGCCATTTAGTACAAAAACAAATAAGAAGACTTCTGTGAGAACAATAAGATATACCTGATTTTAACTGAAACTGAAAGAAGAAAGGAAGACTGTTCAGCAAGGAAAAGACAAACATTAGCTCTGATACATGTACTTTCTGCATGTAAATGTACAATTACTATATTAAAGGCATTGGCGAACTTTGTGAGCAGCTGATTTAAAGAATTCTCAAACTAAGATGAAACATGTGCATGAGTACTTGTATTTGTACTAAAAAACCATGAAACCAACCATAATTTGGAATGAAAAGCTGTAAGTTAGACGCAAACCGCGATTTTATTAGCTTTCGTCTCGAGAGACAATGAACTAAGAGGACCATTTGCACGAATTCAAAAATACCGTTATCTGCCTTCCGCCGCGTGATACGTCAATACACACAGCGGTCCGTCGAGTCATGCGCGCATGCGCACTCCTTACGTTAGGTCTGTGCAACCGACCCTCGTATATTTTTCAAACATTGGTTCACATTTCTAGTATTTAACAAGCCAATAGGAAGATTGTGTCTCGCCCACCCGTGGCTAAATAACACGAAAGTTTCCCCAAGTACATCCCTTGCCCTAACCAAGTTTGATGTCACAAGAAAGTCTTGCAGGTCGTAAAGTTTGACCTAAAATGACCTTTCACCTTACCATGTGACCTGACAGCACAATAGCATGAATGTACCCCTAGTGCATCTATCACCCAAATTTGGTTGCTATTGCAGCAACATGTGCCAAGTTATGCGTCATAAGAGAGTCTTGCAGGTAAACTTTAACGTTTGAAATACAAGAAAATGACAGAGGAAAAGCAAATTCAAGAATTTGAAAACATCTGTAACATATGACCTCCAATGACCTTTCACCTTATCATGTGAAGTCCAACAGAATGATAACATGCACTTCCCCTTAGTGATCTGCAACCCAAGTTTGACTGAAAAGTGTGACACGGTTGCAAAGTTTTGTCATAAGAGAGTCTTGCACGTAAACTTTAACCGTTCAAACGTTTGACCTGTAATGACCTTTGACCTGACCATGTGACCTCTGACTGGACCATAACATGCAGGTCCCCTTAGTGCATCTACAACCCAAGTTTGATAGATAAGTGTCACACGGTTGCAGAGTTTTGTGTCATAAGAGAGTCTTGCACGTAAACTTTAATGTTTGACCTGAAATGACCTTTGACCTTACCATGTGACCTATGACTGGACCATAACATGCAGGTCCCCTTAGTGCATCGACAACCCAAGTTTGATAGATAAGTGTCACACGGTTGCAGAGTTTTGAGTCATAAGAGAGTCTTGCACGTAAACTTCAACGTTTGACCTGAAATGACCTTTGACCTTACCATGTGACCTCTGACTGGACCATAACATGCAGGTCCCCTCAGTGCATCTACAACCCAAGTTTGGTTGAAAAGTGAGTCACGGTTGCAAAGTTATGTGTGATAAGAGAGTCTTGCACGTCAACTTTAACATTTGACCTGAAATGACCTTTGACCTTACCATGTGACCTCTGACTGGACAATAAGATGCAGGTCCCCTTAGTGCATCTACAACCCAAGTTTGATTGAACAGTGTCACACAGTTGCAGAGTTTTGTGTCATAAGAGAGTCTTGCACGTAAATTTTAACGTTTGACCTAAAATGACCTTTGACCTTACGATGTGACCTCTGACTAGAGCATAACATGCAGGTCCGCTTAGGGCATCTACAACCCAAGTTTGGTTGAAAAGTGAGTCACGGTTGCAGAGTTTTGTGTCATAAGAGAGTCTTGCACGTAAACTTTAACGTTTGACCTGAAATGACCTTTGACCTTACCATGTGACCTCTGACTGGACCATAACATGCAGGTCCCCTTAGTGCATCTACAACCCAAGTTTGGTTGAAAAGTGAGTCACGGTTGCCAAGTTATCTTTCATAACGTTTGTGACGGACGGACGGACGGACGGACGACGGACGGACGACGGACGGACGACGGACGGACGACGGACGGACGACGGACGGACGACGGACGGACGACGGACGGACGACATTTGGATCCCTTAGTCTCGCCTTCACCTCCGGTGGGCGAGACAAAAATACTTCCCGTGGATATTATACTCTGAAACTTTCAGACTGGTATTTTTACACTATAACCCTAATGCTTACCCAAAAAAATCATAACAATGTTAACCAATGTCTTTAAGGGAATTCCTACAATAATAACAAAACAGATAGAACATGTCAACAAGACATGTCCACAACTACATAAATATGACTGACAGTGCTCCTATTGCAAGCACAGAAGCTCAATATTTTGTGATGTACATTGTGCACATACACGTACACGTACATGTATATGGACACTAACTTGCATAGCTCAAACTATTCTGCAGGATAATGGACAAAGCCATATGAAGTATTAATGGTCTTCCATAATTTTCAGAGATCAAAGAAACGTGCAACACAAAACCAACATGGGGTCTGTGAGCAGCGCCGGATCCAGAATTTTCAAAAAGGAGGCTGATCGACTTTTTCTCAGGTGTCTGTTTTACAAAAAAAATCTGCCGAAAAGGGTCCTCTGTATCTTCAGGTGGCTATTTCACCCCCCCCCCCCCCCCCCCAATTTGCTTATATTGCAAAAAAAAAAAAAAAAAAAAAAAAAAAAGGTCCTAGGCTTCAAAAAGGGGGGGGGGGGGGGGCCCGTGGCCAATTCACCCCTCTCCCCCCCCCCCCCCCCCCCCCCACTGACACCTGGGGTACATGTACATACAGTATGCTTACAATAAAAATATATTCCTCTTTAAAAACTTTATTTCTCACCTTCATTATTGAAAAGACTCCAGATCTTGGAGAAGACATAACCCATTGCATCTGCAGAGAAAAGGGAAAGAAAGGAGAGAAAAGAATATGCTTGATCAAAATCCATAATTCTTAGGAAAACAATAACACTGAGAATAAAAAACTCAAGCAAATCCAGCAATGACATGTACATGTATGTGGTCAATTTCTGATTTAATACCAATAAAATTGCCCAAACTGTTAAAGAATAAGCAGGAAGAAGAGAGTAGGAAATGTCCCATCTTCCTGGTAGAGATCCGAAAGAAGACCTGAACAGGCCTTAAATTTCCATAATTTTAGAGCAAGGCCACTTTTTTGTAGGGCACATTCCTATATTACAGCATACATAGGAAGAATTAGAAAGGGCACAAAAATTCTCCAAGGCCAATGAGGGGGGCATTGAGGCCAATCAAAAGGGCATCAACGGCCATGGCCTTGGTGTCCTTGGATCAATTTAAGCCCTGCTGAAGAACATGCTACATGTACTTTGTGGCGGTAAATACAGCCACTCAGTTTGATAATCAATTCTATGCCAATTGTGAATTGCATGCTACTACATGTAGCAAGTTTCTTCTGGTGTTGTTATTGCTGCTATGTTACATGTAATTGCCATTCTTACTAGGCAGAGGATGCAGCTGTTGTCTTTGCTGTTACGCTAAACGTCTGATGCGGCAAGACTATTATCTTTGCTAAGCGATACGTATGATGCGGCGAGACTACGAACAGTGAATGCGTCAGCATCCATCGCCTATAACCACTCATCTTGCTTTAGTCGTTGTTTTCTTATCATCGACTATGAATCGGTGGCAGTTTTTCGTACGAAAAATCCTCATGAATAAGAAATGAATAAGAAATGAATTCGACCAATCAGAAATATGTTTGGAGAAGAGGCGAATGCATATGTAATTTATAAGTCATGTGACATTACGTCATCCAAGATGGTGGGTATTTGCAAACGCGGCGATCTTCTGCAAGGAGGTTTAACTTACGCGGCCAACAAACTAGGCTTTCCTGGAGGTAAATTCCGAGAATTTCAAGAATCTGCTATTCGTAGTGTTATTGATTTTGTTGCCTTACCTAATGGATTTGGAAAGAGCGTGATATACCACGCAATTCCCTTGTGTTGTGATTATCTTTGTGAAGAGACTATTTAATGGATCCGAAACATGGAGGAAATACTAATTTGTCATCGTAAATTTGATAACGTAATTTCTTTAAAATACCAACAAAAATATTTCTTTGTCGATTGCATACATGTATTAAAATTATTTGATTCGACGATTGTTCTGTGCAAGAAAAATGTATGTTTAAAAGGCTTTCAGTTTTATCTCCCTATCTCCCGATTTACCACCCCCATCTACTAATGGACGACCGAAATCTTTTTCGTCACGGCTTCTTACATCCGATTGGTAAAACGTAACATTGGGATGCCGTATTTGGTGCAGTTGTTGAATTATTCATAGACTCCGCCATTTTGAATATACGTGAATATTGATTACGTAGACGAGTGGTTATAGGCGGTGGATGCAGTGGATCGCAGTCTCGCCGCATCAGACGTATCGCTTAGCAAAGACAATAGTCTCGCCGCATGAGATGTTTAGCGTAACAGCAAAGACAATAGCTGCATCCTCCACCTAGATTATAGGCTATTCTTACTAGGGATCCTCTTTTGTTGTTAGTAATGTACTGGTGGTTCTGTTGTTGTTCTTAGTTTGTTTTGTTTTGTTCTATTTTGTTTTGCGTTGCTGTTTTACTTCTCTCCCAATGACTGGTCTGTTTCATGTCTCACAAGTTTAATGCATCATGTCAGATGTAATTTCAGGATTGGACAAAGTGTAACATTAAGTACCATTAAACAGTTAAACCTACATGTAACAGACTATCATTTATGAATGTTACTTAAGGCTTGTTCAGATATGAGGAGCCCGAAAAAAATCCGCGTAACAAATCCCCGCAACAAATCCCCACAACATATTTAGTGTACAAATCAATGGGGTATGAGGGAACAAAAAAAAATGTCGCCTAAGCAGGAGGCATTTTTTTTGTCACCTGGCTGCACAAAGCTGTGGACCAATCAAATTCTTAAAAAATTAGTGCAAAATATGTTGTCATGAGTTTGTCTGCACAACTTTTGACAAAACTCTCTTTTGAGATTTGACTTGATGCGTTAAGGCGCATTCATTAACATAGTGTATGTGGGGCGGTTTGTTGCGCCATATCTGAACACGAGAAAAACTTTGCAGGGATTTGTCTCCTCATACCGTATTTCAACAAGGTCAAATGATAATCTTTACTACTGAAACAAAAAGTGAAACCTTGAAAAAAAAAAGATGAAGAAATATCATTTCATCTAACTTTGCTCATTACAGTCACTTGTCATATCCGACCAAAGAAGACTTAATTTTTCATGCCCCCTTTTTGAAATGTTACTAACAAAACTTTTAATCTCTGCTGTAGCTCCAAGTTAAGCCCCAAATCTGTAAATTACACATGTATTTATTTCTACACAAGTGAAAGGTCTACACAAGAATTACATATATCTGCAGTTAATGATACATTTTTAAATGTTTTTTTTGTATGTTATGTATTTGTTTATTTTTTATTTCATGTTATCATCACTGACAAGCCTAGGCTAGGGTTTTTACGAATTCCCCACATCTTTTGTATTAATTTTGAATAATCATGTAATGCAATATTTTGATGTTTTCAAAAGAGTGAAATTTAATGAAATGAAATGAATTCATAATGAAATGAATTCATAATGAAATGAAATTCAGATTTTAATAGGCCTGTTCTGATAAAAAAAAAAATCAATTGAAATTTTCATCACACACATCCCCAGGCTGCACATCCCATGAATCACAGCAATTTTGTATTTTCTTCACAGCTTCAGTTCTTTCTCATCTAACAACATTATTCTTACCAATTTTAAATATTTATCTTAAATTCTCAATAATTCAATAAGCCACAAACCTCAGGCTTCACACTCACACACACACACACACACTGTCACTGAGCCACCTCACAATATTCTCTCTCTCTCTTTGTCCCTCCACTTTTCAGAGATCAGTGAATTCCTCGAATTGCCGCATAGTATCTGACTTTTCATCCTTATTTTGTTAACTTTTCATTGATTTTTCTTTCTCTCTCTCTCTCTCTTTCTCAAAACAAACAGTCTATCAATCATGATCATAAACAACATTATCTAAAATTTATGTCTGAACTTTCATGACTTTGTCAATGTTTGGGAGTGAGAATTTGAGAAAGCTTGACTAACGAGTAACGTTAGAATAGTCTAGTACCAGTAATAAGATATGGATGATGATTCTTACACAGTTAACTTACTTGCAAAATGCCACTGGAGTGGCTAAAATACTTTTGAAACACGAACTTGCAACTCCAAATGTTCAATGTCATCCAGCTCCAGTTTACTTTAACCGAACCAGACCAACATCTGATTCCAGTCGAGTCTCAGTCGATGATCTAGTTCAGTTGGTAAGTCACTGAAAAAGACGAGGAATCATCATGTTGTTCTCATACAAAACAGAGTCTAAGTAGAATTATAATATTAGCTAGGGGGTATAGGCACAGCTACTAATTATCTGAAAGATCCAAGAATTCGCAATTCGGTAATGATATGATGAGCAGTACTATCAGTACGTTGTTCCGGCCGTGCACTTCCGGCTGATCTTCACACGAGAGAGGAATTGTTTCTTTTCACAGGATGGTAAAGGTATTTTATAGTCTTATTCCGAAGACCTGTTTAGGAAAATTATCCCCCCCCCCCCCCCCCGGCAAAAGTTGCAAAGGGAATTGAAGGGAGAGGGTAAAATTTATTTTAAAAAAAAAAAAAAAAAAAGAGAGACAGACAGAAAAACAGGGGGGAAAAAGAAGGGAAGGGAGACAACATAGCAAAGTTTACACCCACATACTCAATGGAGGATTAGAGGACACAAGCCCCCGGGCACAAGCTACAAGCCTGCCCCATCCCACCCCTCCTGCAAGACTCAACGTGGGCGATCTGGCAGACTACTACCCTAAAAGAAGCAATTTCCCCTATAGCAAAAATTTAATATTTTTAAAGCCAGTAAGCCACCTGAATGACTACTTTTGCTGCAGTGCTTCTCCCAGACTTTACTGGCTAAGATAGCCCCCCCCCCCTGAAAATCTTAGGGTGGTATTCTGACCAAGGTTCTTATCTCAGATATGATCTTATCCACGTCACGATCACAAATTGGTATTCTGAAAACGTTCTTATCTTTTTCTTATCTTTTCATGTATCTTTTACAGCCTGCGTGAAGCGCCTAGTGTGCATATATAACTGGTCCTAATTAAAGGCGCATAATGCTAATTTACATGCGCGAAAGATAACTACCTATATAAAGTCTGTTTTGATCAGTTATGTCTCAAAAAAGGGCATTTTAAGATAGGAAAAAGGCAGTCCTTACAGAGATAAGATCGCGCTAAAATGATTTTCAGAATACCAACTTACAATGATTTTAGCATTATCTTATCTCGGTAAGATAAGACAAAAGATAAGAACAAAGATAACAACGTTTTCAGAATACCACTGTCCCATAGTACATCTGAGAATCTAAAAACTTAAAACCTATTCTAATGAAAAGAACTGTGAAAAAATACTTTCAGTGAATATATCGCCAAAAGTGGGGGGCAGTCAATTTGGCATATATCAGACTTTATTTCCTGACCTGAAAAATGACAAATTACAGGCATATGATTTTGATGAGGAATGTATAGAAGTGGTAACT
>CM057167.1:7106492-7213797 GCA_029962745.1 Echinometra lucunter
TGCAAACGTAATATTGCTACCTATCCTTGTAGGCAATTAGATTTATATTGCAGTTTCACCACTTTAATTTTGAAAATGTAAGCTTTCATATGTACTTGAATAACACTTTAATGTTATTCTTTTTGCTCTTAAACAGGAGAAGGAGGAGGATCCAGAGAGAAAATAGAAGGAAAATAAGTTTCTCATCAACTATGGTAACATCTGAGAGACAGAAGGTTATTGCCTGAAGTACTATTTTGTATATAAGGTACAATTTCAATCAACAGTCACCTTGGGTATCCACAGATAATTTTTGACAGCTACAGACCAGGGGGTGTTTCATAAAGGTGTTTGTGACTTTCCAAATGACTTGAATATGAAGTGCCAAATGGGATACCCAAAGTTTTTCCTGATGTTGCAAAAAAAATGAAAAATCAAAAAATGAAATAGGACTCGTTAATAACGAACCTTCGGAATAACAAACCTTCAGAGTATTCGAACCTTTGGAATAGCAAACCTTTGGAACCCTTTTTCCTCTCTTCAATATTCCTCTCTCTCTCTTTCTTCTTCACCACTCTCTAACCCCTATCTCTCCTCCCTTCTATCTCTCTCTCTCTTTCAATCTCTTTCCTTCCTTCCTCTACATGTTTACGCTCCTCAGTTCTTCCCTTTCAACCTATTTTCTCTTTTCCTCTTTTTCTATCTCCCTTCCCTCCTTTAACTTTCTGCTCCCTTTCCTCTGCCCTTTCCTCTTAATAAATCTCTTAGCATGAATTTGGTATATTTTCATATCTGTTTTATTGTATTTATTACATGTACAATTTCTGCAGACCTGTCTTTGTAAGACGTTGCTTGATTTTTAAATGATATTCAATGTATGTTGGTTGCTTTTGTACATCCTATGTAAACTTAACAATATCAGCTTTCAAGCTGCTTGTTCTATAATCTTAATATACCAAAGAATGAATGAATTTGAAAACCAAGCCCCAAACCTGATTTAAAAAAGCAAAGAATTCAAAACCTGTCTTTAGAATGTGGTGCTATGTGTGTTGTTGTTAGACACACTCTACATGTATGAGCAAGTAACTGATTTCTTAAGATAGCAGAATTAGGGGAATGGACAACTATCAAGAGCAATGTCTCTTTTGGAAAAAAAAGAAAAAAGTTGTAAATAATGTGATACAGAAAGCTCTTTATGTGTGATTTACACATGTAAATTTCTGTGTGCACTTTGGTTTTTTCTTTTGTTGTTATTGTTTTTTCTGAATGGATATGTAGTACATGGTACAAGAAAGAAAAAAGCTAGAATCCCCTTACTGATACATAAAGTGATATATCATGTATTTTTTTTTATGGAGAAGATATCTGTGCATCATTCAGCCAGAGGAATGAATGATCAATTTTTAATGGGAATAGCACAACTATGATCAGATTGGAAGCTTACAAGAAGAGGAAAAGGTTGTCACAACTTCAAATTGATACAATGTAAAGTATTTTGTTCTTCAAGGTACTGACCACTAATGGTAATAGTGTCAAAATTCACTTCTTTCTCAGTGCAAAGCCATATATTTCTTTTCTCTTTTTTTCCCTTCTATTGCTACATGACTAAATTTCCTGTGAGGAAATATCATAATTTAAGTTATTTATGTGATTTACTTATTTTCAGTACTTTCTTGGAGCTTTGTGCATTTTGCTGATCATTTTTTAAAAATTGATTTGCCAAAGCGTCTTATTATGAATGATTAACTTTTTTTGAATATCTGAAAGTAAAAAAACAACTTTATATTGAAGTGGGATGACATGAGGCCATTGCAGCTAATTATTTTCTTTGTTTCCATTTTATAAATATGTTTTGAAAGTATTTTTAATCTCTGTAAATAAAACATCATTAATGATATTAGTTGATTTCTTGATTGTGCTACATAACACGACAAAAATTCAACCTATATTGTTCTGATATTATTGTGGATTTTCATCATGCGATTCATAGGGAAGTGAGAAAAGAAAACTTATGGTATTATAGTGTAACTTGAAAGCTTGGTGTCTATTTGTTAATTAGAACTGATTTGATTGTTTCTGTAAATGGAAATAAATTATTTGAACATAATTATGATTACCTTATTTGCTTATATTCTTTTAGGATGTTTTAAAAGCAGTTATGAAGCAGTGGGTATGTTTATACAAAATGTGTGTTTTCATAGAATGCTTTTAAATATGAATGTTTATTTCTATTAACAGGGTCACTTCTTTTGTTTATATATATATCGTATATTTCCACAGCGTGCAAATTTATTTGTTTTGATGTTGGGATATGGAGAGACAGAGCCAGAATTTTGTAAAAGAGTGCACACAAATCTCAGAAAATATTTTGACAAGCAAAAAATGAAGAAGAAGAAGAAGAAGAAGAAGAAGAAGAAGAAGAAGAAGAAGAAGAAGAAGAAGAAGAAGAAGAAGAAGAAGAAGAAGAAGAAGAAGAAGAAGAAGAAATGATTAGTTGATTTCATGATTGTGCCACATATAACATGACAAAATTCAGCCTATATTGTTGAAAAAGAAGAAATACACAAAAAGAACCATCAGGTCTATAGGATTGGGAAGTCCCCCCGCCCCCCTGCATAAAGTGAAGTACATGCCAGACTCTGTTTTGTATATCATGTATTGTTGTGCTGTACTGTTTACCAACATCTTTTGGGCCTATTTTTTGAGCTTGTATTTGATGTATTTGATACTATACTTGAATATGTAATGTGCCTAATTTGTGCCCCCCTTTTTTGTAAGATTAAATCTTATTTAATGCAAATTATTGAAGAATTTCTTTGGTATTTTTGAGAAGTAGTCTAGTGTAATATTAAGTTAAATAAAGACGTACAAGCCACATTGAGAAGGGGATAGAGACTTGAGAGAGAAGATGGGAGGAGAGGAAAGGAGGGAGAGAGAGAGAGAGAGAGAGAGAAGAAGAAGAAGAAGAAGAAGAAGAAGAAGAAGAAGAAGAAAGTGAATCGATGCACAAAACTCCATGAGAGATAATTTCTGGAGAGAAGTGAAATCTCAAACCACCGGCTCCCATGAAAAAAAGTTGGGAGAAAAAAAAGAGAAAATGTAAGGATTAGAAGGAGTGGGTGGGGGTACTGTGGAAAATGAAAAATAAAGGGGAGAGACACAGAGATTGGCTGGTTCTATATGTCGGATTTAAATCCTGTAAATGAGATATACATGTATTAAGAGAAGAGAGAGAGAGAGAGAGAGAGCAAGGAGAGAGGGTGATAGAGAGGTTGATATATATTTATTTTTACCCTGATTGAAGATAGTTTTTAATTCTACACTTATCTTGGCCCCCAGGCTAGCCTCATGCAAACTTAACCCAGGGAGATGGGAGTTCAAACTCCCATCTCCCTGCTTAACCTATTAACATTTCTCTTGTTGATTGCTTGACTTACAAGAATTTAGGTATACAAAATACGAAGGAAAAAACAATAAACAAAACAAACAACAAAATGAAAACAAAACAAAACAAAGCAAAGTTAAGCAAAGCAAAGCAAAATAGAAGAAAAAAGTTTCTTATATAGCAACAGCAACAACAACAGCAGCAGCAGCAACAACAACAACAATAACGACCCCTATTGCCCCGCCCGCCCGCCCACCCGCCCGCTCTGGTGGACACCACTGCACTTCAGTCACTGACTTGACTACCGTGTATACTCTGCTCTATGCTACTTGTTCTGTCCATTATTTTTAAGTATATCGATGGTGAAATCTCCACTGGTGCGTTGCCGGATTAAAATGTGTATTATTTTGGTCCTAATTTTGACTTTAAAAAAAATTACGCTTATCTGAAATTGCTGTGTAATAATAAAATGTAATAAAAAATTAATTTCAATTTATTTCAAACTAATTTCATTTTAAAATTTGTTTTTCAATTATTTTTAAAGGGAAAATAATTCATGCATTTGATGAAAATCCCGGTAAATTTTGAGTTCAGCAGAAAGCTCGAAAACTGCCTACATTTTACCTGTTAAAAGACATTTTCCGAAGGTAAGAGGAAAGTAGTTATTATGTGTAATTTTGGTCAAACGTATTTGTGAAAAGAAACAACTATGGGTTAAGAGTAATTTTAAGAACTTACTAGGGCCTACGATGAAATCGCAAGGAGTTTCCCCTGCATTGTCCCACTCGTTTAAAATGATGTTGGCATGGTTGGGAAGAATCATTTATAACTAGATCTACCCAGTTGTTTTGTGTCCGGACAAGTGGGAGGACCGTCACCAACGCCGGACCTGTGGACCCCTCGTGAAATACATTAAAAAAAACCCCCAAAACAACAACAACTAAAAAGAAACCCACGCGTAGATGGCGTCAATATTTGGTACACGAATCGAACACCAAAAAACGGAATGAACAACAACAACAACTTGTCCGGACAGATGATTTTAAACAACCATTTGAAAAAGTTTACAAGCAATATTTCTTAAATTTTTAGCACAAAGTGTTAGACAATATTATAAAGAACAATTATTGATGATTAGCACTATTCAATGCATTGTTTTTGTTTAATCCAAAGACAAAAAAGAAGGCTTCATTTTTGTTACGTGTCCGGACACCCAACCCCCCATAGATCTAACGAAAACGTCTTTACTTGCATACTTGTGACTTGTCTTTATCGCGGAGTTAGAGACTGCACTGAGGCTGTTAGTTTGAAATTTTTTTACTGAAACTGCCAATATTTTCTATAGACTATTGTATCAAACTTAGATCCAACTACAAAAGTCACAAGGAAAATATAGGCATTTTCGATGTTTTTTCAAAAATTGAAAAAAGAAATCAAACTTTCTCCAACCATGTTCTCCGTTCTTTCTTATATCCTAGTCTAGATTCAAGATGTCACATGATCTCCCTGGAAGTGTGATGGGGTCAGTGGCAGACCAAGAGATCGCCAACCTCTCTGGTAAACTTAGCCAGGTCAGTGATAAGTTTATCAACCAGTGGACAGGTCCAAATCTCCTTCAGCATCTCAAACATAATGAGACCCAATTGCGTCAGTTCATCAAACAAGCAGAAGGTATGATGACAAGTATCTGATCACATTATTCTTTCAGTCAAGCTTTGTTCTAATATGCAAATAAAAGAAAATAAATGAATAAAAGAACAAAAAGAAAGAAGAAGGAGGAGGCAGTGGGGGCAATGGCACAAATTAAATCATTTGGGAAGAAAAAATGTGAAGTGGGGAAGAAAAAATGGTTGCAACAAAGTTCTTGCAAAGTATCTAATATCTTTTAACCATATTCATTTGATATAATTCATAGATTTTGAGGCAGATCACATCTATTTAAAGTTCAGTCAGGCCTTTGCAAAAAGGTAAATTCAGTGAAAGCACAAAAAATGGTTTGAACAAAACTGGGCCGATAACAAAGTTATCAGCATTTTGAATATGAGATCATACTTAACTACAATCCATTGATACATCTTATTTGTGCTTCATGGTTCACTCAGCTTAAGACATGATAAATATTGGAACATAACTTTAAATTCTTATGTTACATATCAAATAAACTTAAAGAAATGAAGTGCCCTACTTTCTTTTTTTAGTTATAAATTAATATCCTATACATTTTTGTGATTTCTATTCTTTTTTCTTTACTTTTCTGACCCTTTCCAGATCACATTGAGAGTTTGAAGGGAGAAATGGAAGCTCTGAAGCAGCAAGCTTCTAACAATCAATTAGGTAAGATATGAATAGGAGTCTTTGCAAGCAAACTTCAGTCTCACCTGGAGATGTTCTGATTGTTGATCTGGAGTGAAAGAAGATTTTCTTTCGTAATATGACCAGTGCCCATCTTCTCTGTTTTCATATTTTGTTTCAGTTTGTTTTCAACTTTTCATCCTTTTAGGCTTTTCCAAACTTAAGATTATACAAAGGAAGAGATCAAATTTCAACGCTTTGTAGGTTTGCATTAAAATAAAATAAAAAATAATTTTAAAAACACATCTAAACCCATATAATTCCAGAGGATATGTGTCTTGCCGTTTAACAACCATTTTGTGCTTAACAAAGCATTTTTGAAAAGCTGAACACATGACATCACAAACTGTCAGTGTGCTGGTAGTAGATTTCCCATATATGTTCGTCTTTAACTAAAATCAATTTTGAAAGTTTTGAAAGTTGGTATTATACTCTGATGTTTGCTACTTAAACACTAGATTTTGATGACAAGTTTCACCTATGAAGATATTCTCTTTTGTTTCATTTCAGCCGTGGCAGATCAACAGTCTCAAGCCAGGGAGATAGAGAAAGCTATCGAGCAAGCCCAGACTACAACAGAGCAGCTACTCTTTCAGAAAGAACAGTGGGAGAAACAGCTGGTAGAAGAGACTAAGCAATGCAAGGAGCAGGAAGAATGTAAGCATCATCATCATCATCATCATCATCATCATCATCATCATCACCATCATCATCACCATCATCATCATCAGTGATCATCATCGTCATCACCATCATCATGTCATCAATCATCATCATCAACATCATCATCATCACCACCACCATATCATCAGTCATCACCATCATCATCACCATCATCATCATCAGTGATCATCATCGTCATCACCATCATCATGTCATCAATCATCATCATCAACATCATCATCATCACCACCACCATATCATCAGTCATCACCATAAATAATAATCAATATAACCACTCATCATCTTCGTCATCATCATTAATTCATTATTCTTTTCTTCCTGTTTATTTTCCTCCTCCTCCCATTCTGCTTCCTTCTTATTATCATTATCATCATGATCATTTTTTTTAACCTTTTATGTAAGGATTTAAGCAACTTCACTTACATTTCTTTCTGTAATCTTTAATTCTCTATCTTGTAGTGATCGAAGCTCAAGAGCGAGCAACCAAACAGAGGCTTGAGGCACTGCACAAAGCTGAGCATTACTTCAAGGATATCATGGCGTTAGAGTTCAGAAAGATAGATGGTGAGAACCAACTATTCACATGAATTAGTAGCCAATTTTTAAACAGCTGTAGTGGGTGCAGAAATTTGAAACTGCCAAGATTTGTGTGATTGTGCGCCTACTCAATTTTATGCAGAGAGCCACTGTAATCATTGTAATACCTAATGTTTAATGTAATTTGCGACATAAATAAACATGTACATTATAATGGTAAATATACAGGAGTCACCATATCAAATATTAACTCACCCTTTTTATTCACCTGCAAATTTAGACACTGGGAAATTGATCATGTGGGCAAGAGAACAGACCCCCCCCCCCCCCCCCCCCTCCCGTACCAAATACCACAGCAAACAAAATTGTATGGTAATATACTGAACATGATTATTATCATTATTACAGTTATCATTATTTTTATTGTTGTTGTTGTGGTTGTTATTTTTATTGTTATTGTTCTTGTTGTGGATGATATTTGACAAACACAACCAAGGTACTGTGAAGATTGTGATAAATGCTTTCATTGATGGATTTTTAAAAATTTCCTGATCAGGTGATCATCTTCAGTTTGTCTTCACCAACGTAGATTCTAAGGCCCATGATAGAAGCTTCTTCATCACCATCAAGATTGATAACAACCAGTATCAAGGTATGTTTATAACAAACAACAGAATAAAGGAGTGAGCCTTGTTATAATGAGACTTTGTTTTACTGGTGTTCTTTATCATGAAATCCCACTTCACCAAAGAAGGATCTTTGAAACTAGTTGAAATCTAAATGCTGTTTATGAAATACAAGATAGTGAAATCCTGGAAATCTTATAGTGTGTTTCTTATAAAAGAGAAGTCCAAGTTTGTTTACAACCTGATAAATTTGTATAATTCAAGTCGAAGATCAATTCTTCTTTCATACGATAACAAGTATGCTACATGATATTGCAATATGAATGTATATATATGGTATTAATTGAGTAATGTTAAAAGTAATTTGTTCACAGAAGTAATTAATAATGCATTGACATTTAACTACCATAAAACAAAATAAACAGCAGATAAAGAAAAAAAAAAGCATCAAATGATAAATACGGATGCAACCAAAGTGGGCACAGTGGTGCAGAATTTTTTGCTCTCTCTGCTCGTGTACAGGAGGGCTTGGGGCGAATTCACCCCTGAAACGCCAAAAATAGCCCTGGAAAACTGAAAAAGAGCCCCTGAAATTCTCATAGGGTCCAATGTAAACTGTAATACAATGTAGAAAATTTTGGCAGGTAGGCTCAAAAAGTAGCCCCAGAAAAGAAATAATTAATTTTTTCCCTGGTTCAGATATGAGGCAACATTGTGGCACCACAATATCCCCTGCAACATTTTGGTGTACAAGTCAATGAGGTATGAGGCGACAACATTTTGCCAAGGCAGGACAAATTTTCAGGGGGCTGTCTAGCTGCAGAAAAAAAAATGTGCCCCAATCAAATCCCTAAAAAGTTAGCGCAAAATATGTTGTCATGAGATTGTCTGCACTAGTTTTGACAAAGTTTGCTTTTATTTCAGAGTTGATGCGTTAATGCACGTTCATTAACACAAGTGGCGCCACAATGTCGCGCCATATCTGAACACTAAAAAATTTTTGGGCGCCACAATGTTGCCTCATCTGAACACCCCTTAAGGGCTCTGCAAGTTATTGGGCTAAACCGCATCATGTAGAATTCTGTCACTACTACTGCTGTTCACCAACTATGTGTATTCCTGTGAATGTAGCATATTTCGCAGTGTGAAAATTTTCGCTCATTTCGCCCAGCATGACACTTGTGCGAAAACAAAATCATGCAAAATATTTTGTCTAATTAGCACATTACGAATACAGTTATCGTAACTGTCTGCAAAATCAGAAATGCACGATTTTTAACTCGGCTATGTGCGAAAAATTATCACGCGAAAATGTCCACTTTTACAGTAATCATAATCTAAAAACCTGTCTTACTGAAATGGCAATGAGCCTGAAGCTTTGCTATTGATGCTAAAACCGTGGTGAAATTGCCTATGACTTTATATTCTTTGTCGTTTTCCCTTCAAACCATAGTGACCGACTGCTGTCCGGCTATCGATGGCATTCCAGAGATGGTGGCAGACCTGAACAAGTCGAATAACCTCATGAAGTTTGTAGTGGAAACAAGGAAAAAGTTCAAGCTTACAACAACATGAAATCCATATTTGGTTCATTAACGTAAATGATGTAGATGGTGATTTTAATTTTTACAGCATATTTTTTTTAATAATATGTAACATTTATATTGCGCTTAATACAATGTTTCCAAGCACATAATTTTTGTAATGGAAAATACTTGTTCAAACTTAAGAGTATGCTTGTGTTCTAGATAAAACTTGAAATAAATTCATGCAGTCAAATGGAACTCATTATATATTCAAAACTTAAATCACTTTCTAATTGGATATTCAGAAGTGCAAAAAGTGAAGCGTGTTACATAGTTGGATAATAAGCAAACATGTGGAAATTTGCTAGTTATGTTTACCCCCCAAAAAAGTTGTTTTACAGTGGGGAGAAAAAAAAACGGTTTCGAGTTTGCCTACAGGTTATATGCTGTACTTGTAGTTTCCTTCTTAGTGGAAGGACACTAGTGTTTATATGTTCATATTCATCTCTGTATAAAGGGAATAAGGTAGTATTTAGTCAAACTTTTGCCCCAAATCATGAATCCACAATATTGATGGCATAGGGGTTTGTTACATCAGATTATCATTTCCCCATTCTGAGCCTGAACAGATATTGACACAGAAGGAAATTATTCCTAGGAACATTCTCATCTTGTAATGTCATATGTTTGCAGCTTTAAAAGAGAAATGATTATTCTTGGGTTCGGGACTTGGGACTACAGTGGAAACTCGGTAGAAAGAGATCTGATATAACAAGGTAATATTCCGGTCCCAGCTCTTTATACATGTATTTCAATGTTGTTGTTTTTTTATCCCTGATTTAACGAGATTCCTGCCATAACAAGGTAAGTTTGATGGTCCCAAGGACCTCGCTATACTGAGTTTCCACTGTACAAGCTATGCTCTTAGTCCCTCGGAGCAGAACCACCCACTATGGGGATCGTGCCTTCGGACATACGGCACCAGTCTTGTGGAATAGACTGCCAAGTGACATCAGAAACATCAATTGTCTCACAACATTCCAGACAAGAATCAAACACTTCCTTTTCACTCAAAGCTACACATGTACTAGGGAGGATTTTTCTTTGCTTGTTCCTCTGTTTGTTTTTGTTTTTGTACATTGTTTTAAAGTGTTTTACACTGAGGTATTCTTGTTTGTACGTTAATTATCATGTAGTGCCTTGATTAGTACTATACTAAAATGTGCCGATTAGAAATATTATTATTTATTAATACAATTTGCAGATCAAGTATGCAAAATAAAATGATGGTATGGTATAATACTGTATGTTGACTATGAACATACATTATCTTGCACTTTGCCATTATTTTATTTTTTATTTTTTTCTCATTATTCTTTTGAGCATTCCAGCAAGGCTCATGGACAAAGGAAAATTGAATCAAGGTGTATGAAAAATCTACCCATTAAAAACCAATTGGTCCCTATTGGCAATTGGTCCCCATTAACCCATTGAAATCGACCAAAAAATTGATTCCACACTATTTCATATTTATCATTTGATAAAATAAACTTGTACATAGGCTTGTACATAGGCTTGTACATATTGTATATGCATGCTTGTAAATTAAAATTAAATTGCATACTACAGAACCTTGTGACATTTGTACACAATTTTTATAATCTGTATCTTTGTAAATTGCATCTTGTCTCCAAAATAAACATATTCTCACTGATGTACTTTCACTTCTTCCGTTTTGTCCCATTATCAGTGTATCGGTTGTCAGTACATTTGCTTTTCATATCTGGATAAACTATCTATGGAATACAAAAAAAAAAAAAAAACACGAAATGATGATCAAGCACATGGAGAAGTTGTCTAAAAAACCTGGTAGTGCTATGGGTTAAGCCCGCTGCACACTATACGATCCAACTGTGACCCGATTTTTTAAGAAATGGCATTTTGCATTAAATATGAAAGTTTAAACAACTAAAATTATCCAATTTGAAGTTCGGAATAATGATAGGAATACTAAAATCAAAATTTTGGTTAACTCCAAGCCTTGTGGTCGTCGGAGTAAAGGCCAAATTGGCTTCAAATCGTAGCCGATCGCAAGATTGCTATAGCGTCACTGTGATTTGGAATTGAACTCGCTTTTATTCCTACAGGGAGGCTCGTGATAGCCAGGAATTTCAATGTTAGTATTCATACCACTATTCGGAACTTTATCATTAAGATTTAACAGGTTGGAATGTTCATATCAAATGCTATTACATTTTTTTTCTCTTCAAAATCGGATCGCAGACGATCGTATAGTGTGCGCCGGGCTTCAGTCAATCTTAATCTCTTACTCAAATTAATAGCACAAATAGAAGACATTGGATTTGTTAGTCATATTTTATTGACTTTTATGACAGTTAAATAAAACAAATGGGATTAATCGGAGAAGAGATAAGGTATATGTTATGTACAAAAAATTTCTAGATGCTGAACGCTAGCTAGTACGCAATATTCCTCACTTCTGAACTACCTGTAGTTCAATACTTAACTCTTAGATTTCAAGTTTGACTAAACAAATAGCAAAATGATGACAAGTACCATAAGATAATACCACTTCCATAATGATCACAATTGACACAAAATATAACATGCCGAGGTTTAATTTTGCAAATATACATGAACAAAAATGTTGCTGTTCGCTCCTTTTCTACATGAATTCAAACTTATCATTATTTTTTGTCACAAGCAAAAGCTGTTTTTATGCAGCAGATGTGAGAATTTCATTGTTGTCCCTTTGTCAATCACAGGTGCCTGTATTATCAAGATTATCACTTGAAAGAGAAGAAAGCTACAAGTTATAAGAAAAACATGAGTTACTTTGACAGTCTCGTTTTGTTTTGTTTTCAAACTTGGAGAAGCTAAAAGGGAAAATAAAGACCTGTGACCAAAATTACCTTGTCATATCAGGAACCTTGTTACATCAGAGCTCTTTATAATGAGTTCCCATTGTGGAGCATTCCAACAATGGCATATGTGAAATTTGAATACATGTAGAAAAGTCATGAAAAGCTATGCAAACCCATTCGTGACAGGAATTATTTAAAGCATAATTTGATCAGCTTTTATTCTTCAAATTGGCAACACCAACATTTTTATTTTATTGCTGCATTTTTCTTATAAAACGCCATGTATCTGAAATGAATATAAATTGACAGAAATTATGATGAGAAGTCAAAAAGTTGCCAATTTGCAGGGGAAAATGGTGATTTTAAACTTTCTATCACATTGCCAATTTAAGGATTTTAATGCTTAGTTTCCTTTAAAAAATTTTCAGCATCAAACAACGAATATTGATGCAACCAAAATGGGCACAGTTTGTGTAGAATTTTTTGCTCTTTCTGCTCATGTATTTGGTATGATTTTTAGGTCTTTGCATCAAAAGATATTAGGCCAAAATGGACCTCTGTCACGAATGGGTTAAAAGCTAAGTGTAATCTGGCATCCACATGTATGTACATCAGTTACTGGTATCTCATAAAGACCACTCTTTTCCCCCCTGGTCAAGACCCTGTTTCCAGATTTATACTACAGAGAGCTCTTATTTTCATCTCTTGTTCTTTCTCTGCAAATCCTCCCCTACCTTCCTCATAAAGCCAATATTCCGGTAGATTGCCTTTTGGTTTTCTCATGAGTGGTCTTTTCTCTACAGGTTTGACTGCAACTAAAGAAAAGTGACATACTGCAATGCATGCAATCCAAATACATTTCTTCAATCATAATTCACACACTTCACTCCAAACTCTTTTCCTATTTTAATATCATATACATGAAGATGTACCAGGTATACCACTGACAATTATATCTTCTTTGCACACTTCAAGTACAAGGCATGAAAATGCTTGTACCAAACATCTAGCTAACACACAATCAAAAAACACTACATGAACGTGTATGTGTACCAAACACTTGAATAAAATTTCCTGTACGCAGACTTCTTTGGTTCTCTATGCTGATGGCTTTGCATCCGTGTTCTAACATAACATGCCTTGTCATATCTGCACTGTATTACACACACTACTCATGTATCATGCATCTTCATGTATCACATCATTCTAAATAATACACCTCCAGGCATACACATGTACAATACATTTTGACATGGATGTCAGAAAACAAACTTCACAAAATATCTTCCTAAGCCTTCCCAAAGCTCAACTTAAAATATTGAAAGGTAGTTCAAAAATATTAAACAATTCATTGCTTTAAAAAATACATGCAGATAGATGTACTTGCAAATGTCTAGGCCGAAATGAAAATTTGTTAGCTTATGTACACCATACTAAAAAGTTAGCCCATGCCTTGTCAGAGAATTATTACAGGCATATTCAGATATCCAGTGGCAAACCCCCTTTTGGGTTTTTTTTAGTGCACCACTTATGACAATAAGATATGCATTAACCCATAGCAGTACAGAGCTTTCTTGAGGTCTAAATTAATCATCTTCAATCCTCAAATTGGCAATAAAAATATTTTTTTTCCATGCTTACTTAGCTTGAAAGAAATAAATATGGATGTAACATAAACCAAAATGAAATATAATTGTAAAATTTAATCAGAAATTGCCAATTTGAACATTGAAATAGTGATTATGTATTATTCACTGCGTTGCCAATTTAAAGAGTTTAATGATTAGTACAAGTTAAACTGCTCTAATTCGAGAACGCCACACCATACGGCGATGGGAATGGGCTCAAATTTTTCAGTGCATTTTTCTCTTTCTGCTCATGTATAATATGTACTGCCCAACATTCTGGACCAACAGATACTGCAAAAGTGTCTCCTAAATGTGACACTGTACCTCTATGGGTTAACGCATCACAAACAGCTCATGCTCAAATAGAAGATAGTTTGGCCAAAAGTTCCATAGATAAACTAATGATGTCATATTTAGTTGCACTAACTTAAAGAATTTGATAGGTCCACAAAGTTTTTGCAGTCGCCGCTTTTTTTTTTTTTTTCCCCTCATATTCCATTATTTCCAGGCAAAAAAAAAAAATGCTGGGGTTTAATGTGGGAGTTGCTACTACATATGTGAACAAGGCTGAAGTAAACAGATCAGAGACCAGTCAGGGGGGAAATACTAAATGCTTATCAACCTTCCAGTAAAAGATTGTGGAACAGAAAATGTCAGAATCGAGTGTGCACAAGAAAGAGACTTGTAACTCTTTAGGAACATGCATAGCATCTCTTCTTTTCTTGTTTTTCTTTTCAAATTGACAGTATATGTGGGGGTACACTAAACAAGGAATATCCGCATGAATGATGTATCCTTTCTCCTTAAATCTTTCTTTCAATGAACAAATTTCTACCCTTACCGGATTATACACTGTATAAATATCCTTTCATGCTTTGTATACATTCATAGAGAGTTTTATCATTAGAATGCACTGAAACATAAACTAACTTGCACTGTAAACCAAACTCACGACATTGGTCCATATCTCTACATTTTCAAGGTTAATCACTATCTTGCATTTATGTTTCTGGATATTGACATAATATGAAACCATTGTTATTGCATAGATATTTTTTTTCTTATCCCCCACTGAGGTAAATATTCTCTTATCATCTAAGATGAAACATACAATGGGTATACAGTGTTAACAAAACACATTTTTGAAAATTAATTGATATCATAAACTGAGATGATAATTAGGATCTCCAACTACGTAGTACATGTAGGTATTAAAATCACTGATCAAATGCACTGAGGAATAACTTCACCACAATGCCAAGTTTGGATTTTTTAAAAAATGACTCGTAGGATGAATGGAAATTTCAAAATGCTTATCAAATATTGTCCTCAAGAAAAACCAAAAAATTGAAAGAAAAAAAGGGGGATATTCTTTAGCTGTCATCATGTAGTACTGATCTCTGACAAAGTAATAAAACTATATTACATGTACATTCCCCCCCCCCCCCCCCTTTCCGGAAAAAAAGCAATAGATGAAAATTTCTTCAGTGATTGTTAATTGTTGATAAATACTAATATAATAAAACAGGATATATATTCAATCCTACACAAACATTTATACTCTACTACAAAGTACTAACCACATCAATAAATAACAGGAAATATGTTCTTGAGAATGACAATGAGGCTGAAATTGGGAAACAAACTTAGAATTACAAGAGATACACGTACAATGCCATCTGAATATTGTTACTTGCGTTATGACTGATTTTTCTTCTGTTTTCTTTTAGCCAATACAGGAACTTATCACACAGTTACATGATTAAAGGAACTAACCCCACATGAAAAATATACCTGTAATGTATACAAATAACATCATTTATCATGTTCAAAATCACATAATTATAGATTTCTGAACCCGTTGGATACTGAATTCTTTCATTCCTATAATCTTTATACAGGCCCAGTCAGTTCCAGTAGGCTTGCAGCAGGTTAATGATGACTATGTGATGTTTATTTTTAGAAAAAGAGTTGATCAATATTATTATATAATATGTTCAGTATCAAAAAGAAGAGTCAAAACCTGAATTATTTGATCACTAAGAAATGGCACTGTTATCTATGGCAAGAAATTTGTTCTTTCTTTTTTTTTCTTCTTCATATTTCACTAAGCTGTTTTTGGAATATCCAAAATTTAGCAGTAGCACCATCTGACATATATAGTATTACAGTTCAAATAATTTCAATAAACATAATCATGTTAAGTTGCAAAAACCTAATTGGCTATTCTCAATTAATGAGCAAGGGTCCTGACTTTCTATCATGCGCATTATATCAATAATTGATTTTCAATTAAACACCTGTGAATTCTGAAGCTATAGCACAGCTCATCAGTCACATAAACTGTGAACTGTGTTAAAATACATTGCCAGTTGCAGGGATTCTGAATTTCTCACAAAATGTCATCGGGTACTTGTATGTACCTGTACAAATCAAAGTAATGCTATCCCCACATAAAAAGTATTTACACTTATAAATACAAGTACATATCACACAATGACACTGAATATCTACTATTCAACTAATCTTTTACTATTGCATCATAATTAGTATGGTAAATTTTTTAATCAATACGATATAAGGATAAGGTTTAATACACAGTATGAATCTACATAATAAGTCTATTTATGGTAAAAATTTAACTGTACCATAGCTTCTATTTAAAGGTGGTTTCTTCTTATTGTTTTTATCTATTAGACAAGTGCACTTTTAGTTTCTAAATTGCATAATTCTGAGAAAAGGATGGATAATGACTCACACAAACGTAGAGACCCTATATGTACTACAATAGTATATAAATATCAATTGTTATTCACATTAGGTAATTAGCTATTAGTTTCACTTCAGTTTGCAAAAAACGCCCAAAAATTTAAATTCCGTAATCCTAGTCCACCCACTTCATCTTTTGAGAGATAATCTTGAGTTCTGATATTAATCATTGATTTGATGTAAAGTATTCAGACTATTATCACTGCTCATGCAGTATATGAATCATGTAAAGTTAAAGAGTTATGTCGTGAAGACTTCAAAACACTGAAAACACCCTGTTTTTTAAAACTAAGTTTTGATGTATCTGAGGTTCTTACCCTTCCAGGCTATTGTGAAAAAGCTTGTGTAATAATCATCTAAAACATTGTTTACATTTTTACTTTGTTGGTGATGTATATGCACATGTACATGTAGCTATTGATTGCTTGTAATCTCCTCATTTACAGATCTGGGTTTTTTTTGTTTTTTTTTGTTTGTAAGACTTCATTTTCATTATCATCAGAACAATGCTCTGCACCCTTAATCCAATGTCTCCCGCTTCGGGCACTACCGACATAAGTTAGTGCTGAGTATTTCAGATACAAGAGATGTAAAAGTGTACAAGTGTCTCAAAAAATACAGCTGGCTGATCTGAATCAAGCTTCATGCTACCTATCAAAGGAGCGATGCTGCCATGGCTCCCACACAGTTTCAGACCTCATCGACGACGATGACGATGACGACGACAAAGGGGACATCGTTGATGACGGTGGTGATGATGACAACGTTGAAGAATAAGACCTCGGGGTTGGTGACCAGGGAAATCTTGACGGTGGGGGTGATGACAAGGATCTCAAGGACGATGAGGATGATGATGTCCGAAATGATGTGGTCACAGATGTCAATGCTGGCATCGTCGACCAGGGATCATATTGCAGACTGTTCGTAGGGCTCTCCTTCACCTCCCTCTTCATCAGAAGAGGAGGATTCCTGTACCTGTAGGGTTTTTTTTTTTGGGGGGGGGTGCAGAAAATTGGGTGGGCAGAAAAATAGAATGGGGAGGGGGGGCAACACAAAAAAAATTATTAGTTGTGATCTGTCTTAGGGTAAACCAAAATACTTCTAACTAAATGCATTAGTAATACTTATCAAGCAAATAAACAGATTTACAAAAGCTAAAAACAGCAAAGAAATCTGAATTTAAAGGATGGAATTTTATCCTTCTTTCCCTCATCTAACATGTCAGAAGATACTGTACTCCTGGGGACCGTTTCATGGAAGTTGTCAGTCACTGACGTTACCATAGTAACAGTCAGTGATCAGCACTTCTCAGCCAATCAAAACCAAGGATTTTGCTGAAATTGTCGTTGACTGACAACTTTCATGAAACGGTCCCCAGAACACATACTATCAAAATTTCATCTATCTAACATTCTATCTATCAATAACATATCCACAATATGTCACCATCATGCCATTATTACTGAACATGTGGATGCATGACATTAGACAATACACAAATCATTTCCAGCTATTCAAGTAACCAACTGCCCTATGAAAATTCAGTTCATGAAAGTCTATGGAATAAATTTCTTCTTGCATTCACCTTTGAATGCAAATAATTCTTCCTTTCTCACAACACTATTTCTAAATAAAGGAAGATGTCCATGTTCAAGTATTTTTAGGCCAAAAATTATTACATGAAAAAGAACCATAAAGCATTTCCTGTGTTACATAATGCTGTGAACATACAAAAATACAACCTTCTGTAAATATGTCAAGTTTTAATCAACTCTTTACAGAAACGTACAAACAGCGAAATAGTAATATTCAGCTCATGATGTATTCCTGAGTTAAATCTATGCCTTTTATTATTCAGTCATTAAAGGAGAATGAAATCCAGGCATCAGTGTGCTCTTAGTGAATAAAGATGACCAAGAAGAGTAAACAGTGAAAGTTTGAGTAAAATCTGACAATCTGTTCAAGAGTTATGAATTTTGAAAGTTTCAGCAAATCCCTATTATGGGAATCCTTGAGTTGGCTACTTTGCCAGAATCTGTACTGTCATCGTGGACAACTCTCAATTCATTTTGTACATAATATTTCAAAAAAATTATTTACATGAAATTTCAAGTCAGGAATCAACACAATTCTTCCCCAAATGCTTGCAGAATTGACATACCGGTAGTCATGTCATACTCAAACAATAAATCAAAAGAATTTATATTTTTCTTGAAAACATAGAAAATGTTCAATTCTGTGTACAAAATGAATGGAGAGTTGTCCACAGTGACAACACAGATGCTGGCGAAGTTGCCAATTTAAGGATCCCTATAATAGGGATTTACTTAAACTTTCAAAGTTCATAATTCTTGAACAGATTGTCCGATTTTCCTCAAACTTTCACTGCTTACTCTTCTTGTTCTTCCTCATTCACTGGAAGCACACTGATGTCTGGGTTGCATTCTCCTTTTTTAAAATTACAACAATTTCCCATCAAATTAGGATTAAATTGTAAATTTGTAGAGGCATATGGTACAGGTATATCATAAGTCTTCAAAGTGCAAGTCCACTCTTTCAACAAATCAAATAAACATTAAAGCTTGAAGTGAGGCTATATCAATATTTCATCCGATAAACCACCAAAACATACTTTTTTTGTTCTGAACTACAATACAGACAACTATATCTGCATTAATCAATATACAAAGCTCAAGCCGATTTAGCACATTCTAACTTTTTTATCAACATAATTTAGATTTCCTTTTTAATGGCCAAAACAAATTAAACAAAAATTAAAGTGATGAAAATATATGACCAATATGTGCTGCGATAACATATGCAGCCTACTTTCAAAATGGAAGGAAATATATGGAAAAGTATTCAATACAATTCCATACCAGTCAAAACATTATTAAAGAAATCTGATGTTGGCTTGAAAATTGTTCCAAGTCCAAATCATCTTTTGAATAAAAAACCTTGCCTAAGACTGAAATCGAGCATCATTCCAAAAATGGGGGAAAGTTTAAAAGATTTTGAAAGAAAATATAGGGGCCAATAGAGTAAGAAACGAAAAATTACGAAAGACTAAAAATAAAAAACAGGACTGAAAATGATATAACCTCACTCCAAATGCATTCTGGATAGTATGCATAGATAAGATACATACAATAAGAACACAATATCAAATAACCATGCAATTTCAGTGTTGCAAATCAAATTCTAAGAAAAAAAGCGCATATACATATACATGTACATACAGGGGACAAAAAAATTGCAACAAAGAAAATACATCAACAAAATCAACACTGGTCACTGCCTAAAATAAGGAAACCCTCAGTTTCAATTTTTGAGAAAGTGATTGCCCAACGCTTCAAAGAAAACTATAGTATCGGTAATCCTTCGAGAGGTTTTGTTTTTCATAAACTTGATTGTGCATCTTCAGTAAAGCCTAATGCAAAATGAGAACAAAGTCATCCTTTGGCGATCGTGCTTTTACTGCGGCTACTCCATTTCTATGGAACCAGTTACCAGCCGATATCCGTTCAATTGATTCCTTTGATTCCTTTCAGTCAAATCTGAAAACGGTCCTCTTTGCTAAAGCGTACAGTGGAATGTAATTCAACACAAATATGTAGTTTCTTATTCTATTTACTTTTCTTCTTTTCATTCTTGACTATTCATGCGCCTCAGAATAGTATTACTAGATAGATGGCGCAATACAAGTGCATTATATTATTATTATTATTATTTTCAGTAGCATAATAATGTACAAGGTGACAGTAAGATATATGTGAATGATTTATTTACTGCTACATAATACACTAACATAATCAGTGAAGCATGACAATTTAACTATTTCTCCTCATTATGCTTCTAATCATCACTGTTACTAGGATAGTATCGGGGATTTGATTTCAAATTGTCAAATTTTTCACTTAACCCATTTTTTAAAGTATTTAGACTACTGGGTATTAATAACCATATTTTTCATGTGCTAAAAAATCAATACTCCTAAATAGCAGCCCCCAAAACTTTGTTTCCGTCAAATATCTGGTACGCATCGAGTGAATTTTACATATGATACAGTTATTTGAAAAGATGATAATAAATGATTGAATTATTTTTAGTCGCCAGGAACCATAATTTTCTATCCTCAAAAATGAAAAATCAGTAGGATACCATACAAGGACAATGAAAAACAAATACATAAACAAATATCCAAGTCACATGCTGACATAAAAACCATGCAAAAATCAACATATACAGGAAAAAATCTCAAACAAAAGGAAACTTACACAGACACAAACGATGTAAAGCATGCAAGGAATGTGACAGGAATGCGAAGATAGAGGGCAGTGTGCACACAAGGTAGCGGAGACGTGCAGTGTGTGGCAGGCAGCAAGGCTTCTTACAATTTCCGTTCAACTACTGTCATTTTTTTTCTCAATTTTTTTGTGCACTGTAATGAATTATCATCCACTACTTCCTGCTTAATAAAGCAATTTTTTTTCATGTATTCTAAAAATCAGAATTTGTTGAAAATTAAAGTATTACTGAGGCAAATTCAACTCGGTACTAATTGTTTTTTATTTTCTTTGACAATTGCAGTTTTCTATCACTTCTATATTCTAAAATACTATTTCCTTGTGCAGTAATGCATTTTTCAAGCCAAGAAGTATATCATTAATTATTGTTAAAATACAAAATTAAAAAGATACTAAATTTCATTTTAAAATAATATTCAAGTTAAGATAATATCCAAATGTTTACGAGACTTTTAGATACACATTCAAGCAAGCATAGAAACAGACTGAATACTGCAAAGTGCGAGAAAAAAGACTAGAATAATTGCAAAAAGAACAGTTTCAAATGCAATACAAAGAAAAAAAGTGCAAAAGAGTGCAAGATTACACACAACTCCTGTGCAGCAGTGCATTAACAATTAACAATTGTCCAAATTATTTGAATGTTATAATTCTGCTTACTAATTAAGTTGGTTAATGATCTAGTTTTCTCGCTGCTACGCATGGGTGAAGTCCATCGTTATGGGTTTCAAAATTGAGAATTGGAGGAAGAAAAAAGGAGAGAGAGAGAGAGAGAGAGAGAGAAGGCAAAAGAGCGAAGAAGAAAGATACATGGGTAAAGAGAGGGAAAAGAATCAAGGAGAGAAAGACAGAGAGAAAAAAAGACACAGAAAGAGATAGGAGAAAGAAAGAGAAAGAAAAAGAAAGGCACAAAAACAGACACCTAACTCACATGTGTCATAACATTTGGATTTTTTTTTTTGCTTTTGCTCTAAAAAACAGTAAAACAGATTAAACGTGTTGGTTATTATTTGATTTCTTTTTTGTTTGCTTTTGCTCTAAAAGACAGTAAAAAGATTTTTTTAAATGGTGGTTATCATTTGATTTCTTTTTGCATTTTGCAATTTGCAGGATAAAAACTGACAGGCAGTTTATGTTTAACTATCACTGTCACTCATGGTACAAACTACATGTATGTAAAAAGTGGGGGAATGGAAAATGTCTATGAAAATAGAGAATTTATGGATGAAAACTATACAAATAGATGGTAACAGTAAACAAAACATAACCCACTCACTAATACTGCTTTCACATCAAGGTACGGTCGCTGCGACCGTACCCAGCGACCGATCGGACGTGCTTTCACACCTCCGTCAAAATTTGGTCAGGCGCAGAGCGATCGGTCGCTGTATAGCTGACCTAGCCGGAAGCAGAAGTAGATATAGTGCGTAGGCATGTATGGGGGTCATTGCATTTCGATCGGTCGCTGAGTACGATGTGCTTTCACATCTAGCTTGCATCGGTCGCGATCGGTCGCTGAAATACCTCAGCGACCGATCGTTTTTGACCAAAACGATCGGTCGCAGCGACCGATGAAATGCTTTCACATTATGATTTCATCGGTCGCAGCGACTGTACCTTGGTGTGAAAGCAGTATAAGTTACATTTTGAGATTCATAAAATTAATTTTTTATAAATATATGTTCTCTTCTTTTTGAAATAGAAAAAAATCTATGTTTCGGAATCATTCTGAAAGTGAGAGTGTTTGCATTTTTGCTAATCTCATTCAGAACAAGATATATCCAAATAATGAAAAAAAAATGACACCAAAAGGTTAAAGAAAAGGATAAATTATGTTACCAAATTAAGAAGCAAAGTTAAAGAAAGAGTGAAGATATTTCACATAGCCACAAGAATATTTGTTAGTTTCCACAATTCCAATAAGTTGAGAAAATTCAATAAAACAGAATAACTCTGCACAGATGTAGTGGCAGAGTGAATTAAATTTGTTTACTATTACTTCAGACAATTCATTTGTTCACACACTCTAAAAACGCACATCAGAAACAGTTCACATTTGGTGGAAATGTCAGTAAATTTGGGCCGAAGAAAGAGGGAAGGGGCAAGTGATCTGTGTACAATTATATAATCTTGGTGGTTTCATGATGGTTTCAATATTTATAATATATATTTATATATAATGCTGTAGCTTTGTGCTCATGTAATCTCAAGAAACAAAACTGTTTCTAATATCATGTACTAAATTTGTGATCTACACATTTCTACATTTTGGGATGTGAAAATTATGTGAAGATTATGTAAAAATGTAAGATGTTTTGATGATTTTAGAATTCACCTCTGTCCACATGCTTACCATAGTCCTATATCAATAATAAATTGACATGAAAATACAAACATACAATGAATAAGTATTGTAGCTTAGAAAATGGAAAAATGTGTCATATACATGTATGAAATAAGACTTTAAATATAATGAGCAAAGTCATTTTTTTTAAAAAAAGGGAAGCATCTCATGGAAGTTCAAACTTTGAGGGCACATATGAATTCAATTTTACTGTAGCTAATACCATACCCATGAAAATGACACAAGCTATATACTCTTCAAGAGACAAAAAAAGTGATCAAGTCAATTGGAAACATTAAGGCCACCTGTAAAATGGATGCCTTATGCCTCGTCATGCAAAAAAACATTTCGGTAAACTGACTTTCATCAACCTTGAAGGAATCATTTTGTCACATCATGAATGTAAAATGAGCATGAAAACAACCACAGAAACTGGATCGTTGAGTCATTTGCACACAACTAGAAGTATTCTTCATAAACTATCATTACAAAGTATGCTCCAGGAGGAACATACAGGTATGGCAATATCGTCCAAGGGCTGGCAGGCTTGTGAACAGGAGGGCTTGTGGCATTTTGGAAATGGGTATGGTGAAAATTTGGAGGTACTGTATGTAGTGCACACACACGCACACAAACACATTATCAAGATGAATGAAAATGGGCATAATATTGCAAACTAGACAGGACGTGTAAAGTTAATAACTCTTTTCCTCGAATTCGCGGAAGTGGTTTACATCTTAACCTCCATAATTGTAATATAAGCATGTCTCTAGTCCAATAGGTGGTGGTGGTGGTGGTGAATTGGGTTTTTACAGACGTGTATCAATCAATTCTGATTTTTTACGTCTGAGACCGACCTTTAACGTCACCATCCGAAAGATGT
Organism: Echinometra lucunter; assembly: GCA_029962745.1. NCBI lineage: Eukaryota > Metazoa > Echinodermata > Echinoidea > Camarodonta > Echinometridae > Echinometra > Echinometra lucunter. Next base: position 7,130,398 of record CM057167.1, read on the forward strand.
GGCAAATGTAGATTCATGTCTTGCCAAAGGACATTAGTGCTGCTGCAGGGATTTGAACCACGGACCTTGGGGTTCAAAGTTTGGAGACTTATCCACTGAGCCACACTGAGCCAATAGGCGGATGGTAATGCCCTTATATATGCTTATTTTAGTCCATGGCTGAGGTGTTAACCATTGTTTGAAATAAATTTTCATGTATTTGAGGCTTTGATTTGAAATTTGCTCCAGCAACATACACTCTTAGCCTCATATTTCTAGATCTAAAAGTTTAGGCAGGCCATTGGGTATTGGGTTTGATTTGAGATAAGGATTAGGTATTGTGTTTGTCCTTAGGATAGTTGGGAATTTGGTTCCTGTTAGAGATTAAAAGCAGATTAACTGACCCTGGATCAAGTGAAATAAACTTCTGAGCAATTGCAAATTCATCAAAATTGTAATCAAATGAGGCCCATTTTCGTTCATCTGAGCATAATGTGAATGTGACTTTGATGATTATTGAGAATTCTTTGACAGGTCAACTTTGAAGAAATTATCAGCATCACAAACAGACACACACACACACACATCATGTAATGAACCCCACAATTTCATGAAAATGGTATGCAAATTCAGCACAGAATTTTTGATTTAATTGACCATATGGGGGTTGAAACATATCCCTGCAGTTACCATTTTTAAAGCAAAGGTAAATACAGATAAGCGCTCAACAGTTTTCATAACAAATTACTGAAGTGAAAAAACAGGGTAAAGAAGTCTTTAAAAAATCTGTAGGGAAATTAAAAAGGTAAAAAATCAGTTTCTGTGCTGAATTTGCAAACAAAATCATCAAAAATACTGGTAGTATATGATAAAAAAAACTACGACAAAGACTTAAAACCACATATACAATACAAACAATGAAAACATGAATTCATGAGCAAACACAACATGAATGGATAATGAGAAACAAATGGTACAGGGTGAGAGGTGAAAAAAACATGAAAAAAAAGAATAAACCCAAGGCAAGAAATAAACAAAAATATAAGAACTCAAGTTTTTTTGTTATCTTATCATGGCTTGTGGCATATATTTTCATTGTATCATACAAGAACAGCATCAAGCAATCCAGGTGATAAGGTTTCAGTGTATACAATTATCAGAATAAAATAGTATGGTTACATCTGCCGCACAATACAAAACCTTCAGTTTTTCCCACTTTTATTCAACAAGGTCACCTCATCATCAAATGGTTTGATCAACTAATACCATCTTTCTTGAGATAAAAAATGTCACAGACACATTACCAAATTCTTAAATTTACGCATTTCCTCTCTATCTTACGTGATGCGGAGGATAATATTCTTGTAAAAGCAGCAGTTTTTAAAAAGTTATTTTTGGCCAATGATCAGATAAGTATATATATATATATATTTCCTACTTGAGCATAAAGGTCAAAGGGTGCATGACTTTCCAAGAATATGCGGCCACTATGAGCCCATCAAGTACAATTCAATGCTACTGGAATATCATGTTCATATTCATGATTTAGTTAGTCATCACCTTTCACATCAGGAATATCATATTGCAGTGTTATTTCCAACTTGCCTTAAGTATTCTCATGTGGAGATATATCGACGATTCTTACTTACTATATAGTTTTGGAGAATATATATCTTATCAACGAGTATATACATTATCTTACAGGCTATAGTCAATATAAAAGTTGTTAAAACTCAAATATATATTAATATACCAAAATAACTCTTGCATAAAATCAATCAGATCCAAGTGACACTGCAGTCCCACTAACTTATTCTCCTGTTGGAGCAAGTGTCTTTCAATCATCCTCATATAAAAACTATATCGTATCTACTTTCTGAATGAAAACATGATGTGATTTTTACAAGGTGAGATGCATAACTTTTGTAAGGTTTATGAAATTAAATCTTAATAAGTAATTTTAAATATAAAAAGCAAGAAAATAAGTATCAGTGCCAATGAAATATGAATATGATTTACTTTTTTGGAGTAAGTAATTTAACAAATATCAAGTGTTCCACTACAATCTAAAAATTAAATTCTTTTCTGTGCTTGGTAATTAAAGGATGAATATTTGTATCATCAAAGACGAGAAAAGAGAAAGATAATGTATCTAGTTTTGCTGTCAACTTCCCTCAGCCAATAGCTTCCTATGGGTACTGGTGTATTTCATTATGGTGCTCAAATTGACAAGAATCTTCATTGTTTTTGATACAAATAGGATAAGTGATGAAGTATTACTAAATACACCAAAGTCCCGAATCAAACTCTACTTCAAAAATTTGAAGTATGAAATACTATCATGTCTGAATGGATCAGACACAAAATCAGAGCACATTTGTTCAAAAGGAAGCTAACTGTGTAGATCACACTCACAAACATTCAATGTACACAATATCCATCTAAAATAGGGTTATGTTCATATAGAAAATACACAATATGTACAGGCTATATGTACACATATAGAAAATATCATACTTAGAAACTTTGACACTGGTGGACCAAATCCAAAGCAGATTGGTACCGAAAAGGGAATAAATTCACTCACCACATACTAGCGAAGAAATATTGACAGACTTTCTGACAGAAAACATGCATGCAATTGGATGCATGGGACTGGGTAAAACATATAAGTATATAGGATTATGTATATGCTGGTATGGATAAAAGATATGGCTTGGAAAGAGGCTAGATGTAAATGTGGGAGATCGGAGGGTTGGCAAAAATACAGTTGCCCTGTTTTCAAATCTATCTAGTTTATTTGCCTATTATCATTGTGCTTTTTTCCCACTTATGCTTTGATAATTCACGATTTCTATATCCTGTTTTATGTGCACTGACTTGCTTAAAAGCATTCTTTTGTACATTGATGGAAGTTTTACCATTAGTCAATAAATTCAATTCAATTCATTATTTTTGTAAATGACTGAATAATCACAGTCCTGTAATGTGCCACATTGATAACTGTAATGCTCTTCTCCACAATTTAGCTGAAACTCAATTGAATTGTATTCAAAGAATCCACAGCATGACTTGTTGCAAGGTCTTGTTCAGATCTGTTTTCCTTAATGAAGAAACTACACTGGCTGCTAGAATCAAGTTCAAAATCCTTGTTTTATACTGTGCAATGTTGATTCAGTTATTAAAAACAAGTCTTGTAAAAAAGGAAAAGGAGAGAGCGAAAGAGAGAGAGAGAGAATTTTTTTCTATGTTTCCTTTCTGTTTTCACTGCCAGCTACAAATACACATACAGATTTCTCCTTAGTATGTGGTGAAGATTTCTGCTTAGTGTGTGGTGAAGATATCACTGCTTTCCAATACCAATCAAGCTTGGGGTTTGGGCCACCGTTGTTCCAGTTTTACTATCATTACTAACTACAGTATAGCACCTATTAGAAGCAGTATAGTGTATGTTGGTAACAACTACACTCAAGAAAAATACAAATAATATTCCATAGTAGACAATTATTATCATGATTTGCAGAGGTGATTGGATGAAAATGATATCTTCATTTAACTGATTTTGATGATGACAATTGCAATGATGAAGAAGACATGATGATGATGATGATGATGATGATGATGATGATGATGATAATGATGATGATGATGATGATGATGATGGTGGTGGTGGTGGTGGTGGTGGTGGTGGTGATAGTGGTCGTGGTGGTGGTAATTATGAAGATGATATCATGATAACAACAACAAAGACAATTTTAAGAGAAATAATAAAGACTATTTTCATAGAAACTAAAAGCAGGTATCAAAATGTTCAAAAAAGAATAACTTTTAGAAGAAAGAGAATCAAAACAAAAAACTATGCTGATGATGATGAGGTACAGGGTGATGGTATAAAGTGCATGTAAATGACAGAGATGATTGGAATACACTAAGTCTTAAGCACCAGGTTGGCAAAACAGTTTCTTTTCCTTTTTCCTTCCACATATTGACTTCAAACTCTGTGAAAAAATCTCATCAACAATGTGCAATATCAGAAAAAATGTCAATCAAATGATGAAAAGGAATAAAGAATTTGCACACTGATATGTAAAGCCCTCTATAGGCTTTAGATTTCCTATCAAAATATTTCAGAAAAGAAACTTGTTTTTCATTAACTGGTGATCACAAAAGTGGCAGCTAATAAGAAATTTTTTAAAAGTGGTGAAATTACTGCAATCACAAGATGAATAAAAGGGGAATTAAAATCTCGATTTATGAAGCAAAAAATCCCTCCCAATATATAGACTGAGCCCCCCCCCCCCCCGAATCAATATCAAACTGTAACCTGATTATGTGCAAATGAATACCATTGTAAAATACGTAACAAAAGGTTAAATGAACATTTATCGCTTATAAGCATTCATATGCAATAATTTCCACAAATTATAAAGGCAATTTTGCTTTTACACTCACAGTATGTAAGACCTTGACGTTACAATATTGAGTTTGATATAATGTATTACAATTGAAATCATTATAGCCTTATGAATATCCATTTTCAAGATTTTAACTCCCCTTAAAATAAGAAAATATACTTTTTTATTGGAAAAACTTAAAAAATAGAATAACAAAAAGCAGTCACTGTATATCTTTCTGCTAACAAAAATCTATATGGTTGTCAGAATCTTTCTCAATTCAAATTTCACCAGAGCATAATCAGTTTCATCTACTACTAGATTTACTTTTTTAAAAACACTTTGAATTCCACTTTGACTGTTTCAACATGAAAACTCTCTTCAAAACATTAAAGAAAACTTCAAAAAATAATCTCTAAACATACATAATCTGGTCATTTTTCCCGCCTGTACAAGGTTAACCTACCGTCAGCGCAGCTGCTAAAATATTCTCTTTACAGTTCATGATAAAACAATTCATTTTAAATTTCAACCATATGAAAAAATTCTGGATCCACATCATCTAAACTAATGGACTAAAATTGCACATTTGTGTACAGAAATGGCAAGTAAAATAGAATACAAATAAAATTCTAAACATTGCAATGGGTGCATGATTATATATTACTATTCTGTAAAAACGTTAGTTCTATATCTGGTTCAAGTGTACAAAAACAAACTATACAAAAATGGTAGAATGGCGTTATATTACTTTTCTTTTCTATTTACATTTTTTCAATAGCTGTGCAAAATGACAGAGTAAAACTGCTGCATGTGTAAGCTTAACATCGTCTTTCTAAAGTCTGCTTTTCATTTTAACTCAAGTGAGTGAAACTGCTGCATGTGTAAGCTTAACATCGTCTTTCTAAAGTCAGCTTTTCACTTTAACTCAAGTGGCATGAATTCTCATGGGTGCTGCAATATATACATCAAGCTTGCACGCATAAAATCGTCTCTTTCTTTTTAGTGAAAACACATCATTTGAGTGGGTTATAAAAGCACAAAACACACGCAGAAACACGTCAAAATCTTGGGGAATTGTGGAATCTTGAGGTATATGATCTTGAAAGCTTAAGGGTGTTACTGGATGGGGAGGGGAAAGGGGTAGGTGGGGGGCAGGTTTCAAAGTAGGGGAGGAAAAGGGAGTTTGGAAGAAATACTCAAAGCACAGCATACCAATTCGTTTACAGTGTATACAGTGTACATGTAAAGATATGAAAACATCATAAGAGGGGAAGGCTTGTAAAGGAGGGAGGGAGCGATTGGTAAGGGTGGGGTGAGAAGGGGGTAAGATAAAACCATCAAGTGGTCCTTGTGGGTGGGGTAGGGGGTATCTTCTTGGCCTTGGTAGGGGACCCAATAGTGCTCAACCTGGTGGTTTCACTTCTCTTTGGAGGGGGTGGTGGCCTGGAGGCTTTCTGGGGCGGGGCATTGTTGTTGCTTGGGAACGGGGGTGATCTGAAACTGGAGGAGGGGGAAGGGGAGGGAGTAGAAGTGGAGCTGATAGAGGAGTTGCTGGGGCTCATTGGAGGAGGGTACGAGTTTGGAGGGTAGGCAATGTTACCCTGCTGGACCATGTTGTTGACATGGGCAGGCCTGACAGGTGGCTTTGGGGAGGGTTTGGGAGAGGGCTTAGGCGACACTGGAAGAGGCCTATCCCCGTGGATGCTGGGTTTCGGGGAGACAGCAGGACGGGGGACACTGGGCTTGTGGTTGACGCTTGGTCTCGGAGACACAGGTTTGGGGGACATTGGAGGGGGCACTTTGTTGGCCAGGGTGGGTTTGGGGGATGGCGGGGGCTTGTCTCGGATGTTGACATGGGCATGGGAAGGAGACTGTTGGTGATACGACTGGTGTTGTGGAGAGTGTGGCTGGGGAGAGTGTGGCTTCGGGGAGTGTGGTTGGGGTTGAGAGAAAGACTGTTGGATTTGCTGGTGTGGTGGTTGGGGCGAGGACTGGGAGTAACTCTGACTGACAGGCTGGTGACTGGTAGGAGGATGTGACTGTTGGGTCTGGTAATGACGAGGGGAGGAGGAAGAAGAAGAAGAGTTGGACTGGGGTTGATAGTGTTGGCTGTGAGGGGATGGTGAGTGGTTCGGAGACTGCTGGGATTGTTGCGATGGTTGGGTGGTAGCCACGGTGTGTCTGTTGCTAGGCAATGGGACAGGTTGTCTGGGTTTAAGCGCATTATTGAGTTCATTTAGAAAGACAGGATTGGCTTGCCTCAGATTCTGTCCCTGCTGAGCCCGATCAACTGATGTCTGTCTCTGAATCTGTGGCGGTTGCTGCGGCTGTTGCTGTGGCTGAGGCCTTTCAAATGAAACATGCCTCTGAATTTGTGGTTGTGGTGATGGCGGTGATTTTCTTGAATCAAATGACACATGCCTCTGCATCGATTGCTGTTGCTGCGGTGGTGATCTCTCCATGGAGACATGTCTCTGAAGCTGCTGTTGTTGTTGCTGATAGGCCCTTTCTGATGCCTGCCTCTCAATCTCTTGCTGCCTTCGCTCCTCCTCCTGCCTCTCTTTCTGTTCCTGCAGTTGCTGCCTTTGCTGCTGCAACTGCTGTTGGTGTTGCAGTTGCTGCTTAATTTGCTCTTGCTGCTGCTGCTGAATCTGTTTTTGCAACTGCAGCTTCTGATGCTGCAACTCCTGCTGCAGCTCTTGCTGCTGTTGCTGCAGCTCCATCAACTTCTGCTGCTTAGCCAGGATATCCTGGTTACCCTGCGCCGGTGGGTGATAGTTTTCCAGCCCTCCTGTGTAGGTCATAGGTCGGCCATAGACAATGTCATCCTGTTGCGCCCTGGTAGCAGTTGCAGTGTGAGTGTAGGGGTGGTGGTAGTCACTGGATTGAGTTTGAGCTCCTAGTTGCTGCTGTGGATAGGAGGGAGGGGAGTCACTGGTTGAGGGTGTTTGTGCCATGCATTGGGTAAAGAAAGAAGGTGGGGGAGGACTAGGGGAGCGTGCTGTAGCATGCTGATGAGGTGACAAACTATCCAGATGTGATGAGAGACAAGCAGAGTGGTTAGTGATGGGTTTAGCTGATGAGGGTGGGTTAGTAAGCGGAGGTGGTGGATGCAGGGGTGGGGACGGTGGCGGGGAACTGTATTCATGCTCGGATTCGAACCCCGGACTGTTGTCCGGGATCTTTTCCTCCAGGTCTTCTTTGAACTTGACCCGTTTGACGCATGCACTGGCCAAGCTTCCGCCCCGCTGCCTCCCAGAGACGATGATCCCCTGCGTGCCTCGCATCCCAATCTGGGTGTCCGAGCTTCTCCGCATGCTAGACCTGACAGGGGCCTGGCACTGCCAGATCGGCTCGTCCGACGCCGTGGAGGTGCGTGCGCTCCCCGAGTCAGCCACCGTCACCGAGACAGCTTCGTTATGCAAAGCGACTACCTGCACCCGTGTTAGGGCATTACTGTTATTGCTATTGTCAGTGATGGGATGTTGGGATGCGGGTAACCTAGAACTACTTGCCTGCTGCTGCTGTTGTTGTGATGTAGGAGGAGGTTGAGGTTGTGGGGTGGGATTGTTAGGTGGATGACTAGCAGAGATCTCGCTCTCCAGGTCGTTCAAAGCCTTCTGCACGTCAAGGTCATCAAATGTGTTGCCGGAGTTGGCTTTTGTTTGGCTGCTAAGTTGCGGCCGATTATCAAGGGCAGGCTCCTGTAAAAGAATATATTGGACAGTATATCATTCATGTGTACCTATTGTGATAAGTAAACAAGAAATAGAAGTAAATACTAACAAGGACATGCATATTAAATCAAATACTGCAACTAAGAATCTTTCATGTTCACTTTTAATGTACACATTTCTTCCAATAATTTTTAAAGAAACATATCAACATCATGAAAACATCTGCTACCTGCATGTACATCTTTATGAATTATAAAATTCGTACTTGTGAAGTGCAATTTGCTTTTCAAGGTCTCATGGTGAACTGAAACAATATGCAGTGAGTTATATACTTTCTTGCATAAAATTTTAATAGATGATAAAGATGATAACCAGATTCCTGTTAAAATCTATTTATTACAGCTGGTACATCAAAACTTAAACACACTGTGCTATCTTCAAAGAATTAACTACAACCATTAAGATTCAAGTTACAAGTTTTATTTGATTCAAGGCCGAACTGAGCATTAATACCTATTACAGAAACAGAGACCATAATGATGTAATTCATGGACTTGCTTCTTATGAACAACAAAAAGACAACAAATTCTAATTCCAAACAGACTACATTAAATTTTTGAGGATTATTTTTCATGGCATGTACAGGATAAAAGCATTTACACTTGAACAATATGGCTTTCAGAAAACTATAATTTTAGTATGAAAAATAATTTTCGAAGGGGAAATATGGGCATTGTGACATAAAGAGACCCTCTGGATAATAATATCCTCTCAGGTATATTTCATCTTTTGTATGAGAAGGGTATGTCAAGCTATGACTATTATCTTGTCAAAAGTAATCAGCAGACCCAAACGGACAAGGAGTCTTTTGTGGCATCTAGAAGATTCGTTAACTGACAACTGACGTCATTAAACTGACATTCGTGCACCAAGAGACTTTGAAACATGCACAAAGCAGATGTCAAAATCATACATTTAAACAAAATCATATGTTTAAACAAAAACCATACGTTTAAAGTTAACCTAATACCATGCTTTCCTTTCTACAAGAGGCTAGTTGGACAAGAACTAAATTGTGTTTGGAGTCTGTCTGAATGTACTTTCAACAGTTTGAGAAAATATCTATGATATTTGTATACAATCCATTCAGTATTCAGGTCGGCCATGTTTTGGAGGGTTTTTTTTTTATCAGAAACTGATATAAATCCTATACATTGAGAGATTTTTCAGACTTAATTTTGGAGGGAGTCTATTGAAAATGTGTGAAATACTTTCAATAGTTTGAGAAAGTATCTATGATATACGTATACAATCCATTCAGTATTCAGGTCAGCCATGTTTTTTCTTTTTAAATCAGAAACTGATACAGAGATTTTACGGACTTGATTCTCAAGCCAAGACAACTTTGGAGGGAGTCTATTGAAAATGTGTGATATACCACAACTAATAAAGACTTTCTTCAAAAGAAGATTTAACTTTCTTTCGAAGACCTCTTGAAGTTGTGCTTGTATACATGAAAGCATGGTAAAGGAAGTAGAAGATAATCTTGGCCTCTGGTAATGAAAGTGATCTTCAAGAGCAGTCATTCAAAAGTCATGGTTGAGAGTTTCTCATGTGTATATCAAATTCTCGTATATAGTCATATGCCTCTGAAGATGTTTGGACTGGCAAAATGTGAGCAGCCATTCAAAGGCTCGTTGAAAGCTTCCATCAAAATCTGAATGAGTTTTAAATGCAAGCAGCCTAGTCACGATCAGTTCCCTATTTCCACAAATGTTTTATTTTTAGAAAAAATCATAAATTCTCTTTACAAATAGAATTGTATGGGCACATTTATTACATCAATGCCATCATAGCAATTTGTGAAAAAAATGAAGGACTTTGTTGGAATGAATTTCTTATCATTACCAGAACTGAAGACTATCATTTAGGAGATTAATAAACATAAAACCAACCTCATCTAGTATTCTGCCTGACGGAAGCGAAGAGGAACGGGTGCTGTAGCGATCCTAAACAACAACCATGACAACATTCAATGAAATACATGCGCTCAAAGCAATGGAAACACTGAAAAATCAAATACAGGCACACTGAAAATGATAAAATACATTCATGGTGGCAAATCACAACTAATAATGAACAAGCAAAATGCTGAACGGCAAAAGATTGACCAAATGACAAATGCACAAGAGATCACAAAAATTGTATACTGGGGAAAATATGGTGAAAATACAGGCCAACATCATACTTTGCTCAATTTCATTTCATATATACATTGTATGACATGATGCAACATTTCCGTGTATAGAGCTCGGTGACTGGGTGATTATATACTTGATAAAATGTGGTAAGTACTGACCCATGTGGGATGTAATGATTATATACTGAGCCATATGATCTGCATGGACATACATGTTTTTGATCATGATTTGCAATGAGAGGAAGATCAGCTTGACTTTATGACTGCCATGAACTATTCTTATGCCCACAAAGCCATTCTTCTTTAAGTATCATACATCAAAGCAATCACTTCAGGGTACCATATCAAAAGAAATAACACCAAATGTGAATGTGACATCGTCTAAATTACCATCTAAATCAATGACAATGTCTAAATGAACTCTCAGTTACACCCATTTTCACATGTAATACCATTCATCCTTTGACACTTGGGGAATGTCCCATGCACAATTTATAAGCTCTCCCCTAGATCTTAAACTATCAGTGGATTGAAGATACAATGAATCATTTTTCTACTGAAATCATCTTCTTGACGATTACCAGATTCACTTGAATCCTGACAGTAGTACTTACGGATGTAGATGGAGGTTAGTGGGTTAGGTTTCTCCCTAAGGCTTCTAACACCGTAATGCTTCGTGTACTTTGCTAATATTAAGAAGATTAAATCCTCTCAGACATATCAATATTCAAGATAAAAAATACAGCTTGGCTATTCTTCCTTATCTACTTTCGCTATCTCTCAAATGACTTAAGTCATGATTATGACTTAACTCCATGAACTGATTCACAGTTTTATTTCTTTCTATACAATTTCTCAGTGTAACAAGAAGTTTTTATAATTATAATCTTCAATATAGCTCATGATTTGAGGATTTTTTTTTTTTAAAAGATATCAACATAATATTTATCTCCTATCCTTTTACATCTCAGATATTTCTGAAAGGAGGATAACTCTGACATTAAAATATTCTTCTCTTGATATAGTGTTAATTAACAGTTTTGTGCTTTTTAAAGAGAAGACATTTGGAAGATATGGAAGGAAGGTGTAAGATAACGAAGGAGAAAATACAAATAAAACATCAACCAAATCAACTCTAACCAAACATTACAAATGTTACAAGAAAAATGCAACATCATCAACTACAAGTCAGAGAAAATAACTATACTTTCCATACAACATCTATGCAAATATTATGGATATTATCAACATCAATTTTGCCCCCCCCCCCACAACTGAAAAACTAACAAGGAGCATGCCAAACTTGACAACAACTTCAACACCTTGAAAAAAATTGAGAAGAAATATTGCAGATCACAGAATATATCACAAACATCTACAAAATTCAAACAATAATTGTATATTGAAGGTAAAAATCCAAATATAAAATGTGATTGGTAGATACCAGTCACATGACATGTTGCTATAGTTACCCTATGCAAGGACTGCTGATGGTGTGTCTCAGCCTCCTGTCCTCTCTTCCAAGCGTTGGAGAACATGTTACCCATGCTGCTCTTGCGATACTGGGCCGTCATCGGAGGCAGGACCAGAGGGGCGTTCAGGTTACCTGTGATGCTATTGCTGGGGCTGGATCCTGCGTAAGAGAGAAAGTGATGTGTGGGGTTGAGAATGTGGGATTGATGGTGAGGAATACATACAATGGACTGTCTAGTGATATGTCAATCTCAACTATGCATCTGGGAATAGTCTAGCTTAGAGGGTGTGACCTTTATTTATTGCCATGAAGTCATTCAAATGTTAAACGTATGTCGATATTGAGCACTGCCTTTCCTAATCAACCATCATATCGTAATTAAGTCCCAAATGAAATAGTATGGGAGAAAAACAAATCTGTTTCCTTTCAATTGTTCAAAGACATATAATCATCCTTAAGTTTTCATCATGGGCATATACATGAACCTGAATTGTCAAATTAATGTATCATGCAAATGTGATGTAAAAGGAAGTGAACACATCAGCCTCTACTGCAAATAATGCTGATTATGTAATCAAAAGTAAATGGAAGGCAAGCAAGCACAAAATTTTTGAGCATATGAAAATGTGCAGACTAATTACAGCATTTCTCATGTTTTCACAATCTCTACCTACTGCAAGTATAAAGCAAACCTAATGAAATTTCTAATACTCATACCTGTATTACTGCTACTAACTGTACCTAAATGAAAGCTGCCATTAGGACAAGCAACAGCATCAGCAATATCACTATCATTACTGTCCACATCACGACCCTCAATGTCCAATTACATGTACAACCACACATAATCACAGTAATTGTTGCTGCCACAAACCTGTACTTACTTACTTCCTACACCTTCATGTAGCACAGGATGCAAGGAGACTGCCTGGCTCTGGGAGCTACATGACCATGTATGTGATAGTCGAACAAACGGGAATGACCCACGCACACAACATCGCCTTTTGACAGCAACATCTACAAAATGTTGCTACCACACACCTCACTCCCATCACATACTATGATTATTAAACAGGGAGATTGACTGAGCTTGTGAGCTACGACTAGACAGCACAAGGATATAGAAACAAACACGACTGATCCACAATAAAACATCATCTCTCGACAACCACACCTCCATGTACAACATGTTGCTGCCACACACCTCACTCCCACCACATACTATGAGTTGCAGGGAGACCGAAAGAACTCTGTGAGCTAGAACTAGACTTTACATACTAGAGATGGGGAAAAACATAAATGATCCACACATACAAAATCTCTCAACAACAGCACCGGAAACAAGAAAAGGCACAACACATTGCTGCCACACACACAGCTCCCACCACCTACCATGAGTTGCAGGGAGACTGCCTGAGCTCTGTGAGCTAGAACTAGACTGCATACTTGAGAGTGAAGCAGTATCGGTCAGGCTGCTAGATTGTGACATACTCTCAGCACTGGAAGCATATTCCGTCATCTCACGCTGTGTGTCATTGAAGTTATCCAGCAATATCTTGTTGTACTGGGGAGAAGAAGAAGAAAAAATTACATTGCTTGGTACAGTGTAGTTCCTTTTGCTGATACATTGCAAAAGTAGTATCAATGAAGTAAAAAACTGCCTTTACGTGAATCTTTGTTAAAATGGGCAATGAATTCTAATCATACTGATTTAGGGAGGAGCCGGTTTTGTCGAGAGATACATGTAGTATCACAATTATAATAATGCTTGAGCCTTTGTATGAATAAATGAGAAAGTACATGTAATTCATAGCAAAGACCCTGTATGCTAATATAAGTAAATTGGAATTTAACAACATGGGTACTTGCACATGACATGTAAGATATTGGTAACTTCATCATCTAGGGAGACCTATAACTAGTAATATATCATTCTGCTCACTTCAAAATAGCATGCCTTTGTGATGTGCATACACTATATTACATCCTTGTCCAATCTAGTGCTGTCGACATAACTGTATCTTAACCCATTTGTGACAGGAATTATTTTAAGCCTAATTTGATCAGCTTTTATTCTTCCAATTGGCAACACCAACATTTTTATTTTATTGCTAGATTTTTCTTATAAAACGTCATGTATCTGAAATGAATATAAATTGACAGAAATTATAATGAGAAGTCAAAAAGTTTCCAATTTGCAGGGAAAAACAGTGTTTTTAACCTTCTATCACATTGCCAATTTAAGGATTTTCATGCTTATTTTCCTTTGAAATTTTTCAGCATCAAACAACAAATATTGATTCAACCAAAATGGGCACAGTAAGTGTACAATTTGTTGCTCTTTCTGCTCATGTATTTGGTATGATTTTAAAGGCTCTGCATCAAAAGTTATTAGACCAAACCACAAAATGTGGACCTTCTGTCACGAATGGGTTAGTGGGAAAATAACAGGATTCACAAGCTACAAAAGAGAAAAGTTGATATTCATACAAAATGGGTGAATGAAAAGGAGATTGAGGAAAGTCTTACCTTGGCTAATCTTAATCCAGCTATCCATCTCTGACATGTCCTATAGTCTTCAGCACACAGGTATTTGATGTATTTGGATTTCTGCTGGATTTGAGGATGCTGGGGGAGTACAAATCAACAAAATGCAAGATATCATAAACTAGATGAATCTTCGACCACGCGTGGTCGAACTTTATGCCTCCGCCATTACCAAATCAGAAATAAATGGCACTTCATGTCGATTTATTTTCATTTATACAATGACATCTCTGACCTTGACCTCTGACCTTGTGATCCCAAAATCTAATGAGAGCATTGCCCTTTCCATATGCATACATGAGCCAAGTTTGTTGAACCGTCAAATGGTTACTGAGTTATCACAAGAACAAACCATTTCTATGTACATAATGACCTCTATGACCTTTGACCTTGAGACCTCAAAATCTAATCAGATTATTGTCCCTCCCATATGCATACCTGTGCCAAGTTTGAGATTGATAGGTCAAATGGTTCTTAAGTTATCGCGAGAACGAGCCATTTTCATGTGTTTTATTACCTCTATGACCTTGACCTTTGACCTTGTGACCCCAAAATCTTATCAGATCACTGCCCCTCCCATATGCATACCTGTGCCAAGTTTGTGGTTGATCTGTCAAATGGTTCTTAAGTTATCACGAGAACGAGGCATTTTCATGTGTTTTATTACCACTATGACCTTGACCTTTGACCTTGAGACCCCAAAATCTAATCAGATCATTGTCCCTCCCATATGCATACCTGTGCCAAGTTTGAGGTTGATCTGTCAAATGGTTCTTAAGTTATCGCGAGAACGAGCCATTTTTATGTGTTTTATTACCTCTACGACCTTGACCTTTGACCTTGAGACTCCAAAATCTAATCAGATCATTGTCCCTCCCATATGCATACACGAGCCAAGTTTGAAGTTGATCTGTCAAACGGTTCTTAAGTTATCGCGAGAACGAAAACGGGACGGACGGACGGACGGACGGACGGACGGACGACCCGAAAACATAATGCCTCCGGCAACCACCTACGGTGGGCGGAGGCATAATAAAAAGTCATGAAACAAAATGAGAGTATATGCACTATGGTTGCAAGCAGAAAGTGTTTTTCGTTCTACTCAATTTTCAAAATCCTTTCAAGAGGGTTCATATAACTCATTTTCATAAATATGGAGTCATTTTGGCAAGAAAACAAAAGGTCAAATACATGATATCATGAGGTATAAAAAGTGCTTGACTTTTTCAATGTTACAACTCGTACTAAAGAGGTTTGTTCACGTATGTCATGGTAAACCACAAAGATGAGAATGCGAATAGAACCATTTATTGCTTCACACACAACTCACCATTCATGTAATACAAAAACAAAACAAAAAATGTGTTTTTTTTAAATGAAGTATGCATCATATATTTGAACGAGCCCTGAGATATGCAAGTATAGAAGAACGAAAAAGAGACGAAAAAGATGGTAAAGAAAGTTGAAAAATGGCGTCACTGGTACGGTTTTACACCACTGCGAATTAGCAAATTTACCTAGCAGACTGCCTTTCACTCAAATTTTCTTATCGTTTCGTTTGCTCTGGTAATTTTCTACATGTTTGTATGTACTCTAATGAACGTTTTACCGTACTAAATCCAGGAATATTTCAACTTCTTTGTTATATGTTATATTTCGAGACAATGAGCGGTCAGTTTTGTTAAGCTGTTGCCATATTCAGTATTTTGTACCAATATCTTGTTTTAATCCTCGTATTTTGCTTTGTACAATTTATGTTACCCTGCCTGAGGATCTTATACTTTTATTTGTAAACTTCGGTCCTGGGTTTTCTGTGTATCTTCTTTATTTCAATGTTGTATGTTTTTTATAATAAAGATGAATTAATAAAATAAAGGAAGGAAAGGACTTGACGGCAAGAAAAATTATGAATACGAAAAAGATAGATGAAAGTAAAGTAAAAAGGATAAGGGAATAAACATGATGAGAGAACAAAGAAAAATGATGCAATGAAAGGTACAACAAGAGTATTTTTTTTAAAAAGGGGCAGATTTTAGGGAATTCAATACAGGAAGACTAAATTGAAAGCTACAAAGGAGGAAATCAAAGAATGTTGTGATAAACCAAAAGGCAAAAAGTACAGAGAGTACAGAAATATAGCAATGAAAATACAAAGAAAGTTTCAGTATGGCATGGGAAGTTAAAAAGAAAAAAGAAACCTGTTTTAAAAATACAAGATCTGTCATAAAAGAAATCGAAAGCGAGAGAATATCGGAGAACAATGCTCAACCAAAAACAAAGAAGTTTCCATCGAAATAAAGAAACATCAAGCCAATTCCTATGTTTCCGTTGAGCCATATGTTTCTGAATTCCCAAAGGATTTTAAAACTATGTTATCTGGTAAAGAGAAGATTTCCACAAGAAATGTAGTCCAGATGTTTTTTCTTTCTAAGCTAGCTTCTGGAAGAGTTTGCTGGTGGCTATACGATTAAAGATAAAGTTGGGTATTGGTAGGGGGTAAGAAACAGTATCTAAAGTCGCTTTATTCCTTTTTTAATTCCAGTATGACAGAAATTTATTTTAGCAATGACACAAGAAATGGGTTGTTCTTGAAATGTACCCATATTCGAATAAAACTCTAGAGAAAATTTCAATATAGCATACTTGTGTAGTCCCATATACCCACATATCTGTGAAATATTGTACAAAAATTCAATGCATATCATTTTGAATAAACTATTAAGTTTGGGTCAACTTTTTATAATTTCAGTACAATGACCATCAAACCTCAAAATATTCCATTGTTCTCAAATGCTTTTCTAAGCAACCTTTCCAAATAATTTTTAAATAGGTTCTCTCACAACGAAGTAACATGACCAGTACTTAACTGTGTCTTTAAGGAATACCATACAACAAACAGGAAACAGCCCCATGTTGGCTGACATCAATGTACTCTCTAGGGTTTTGTTTTTACCTTCAAGCTCTTTCAATTCTTTGTTCTGATTCAACTGATGAAGTCATGACAAGAAGCAACTTTCTTCATACTAACATTTCGTCTGCCTCGTCTTCATTTCCTTTCACAAATCTCTCTCATTCTTATCTTTCTATGCAGCAATGGGTAATTACTTAAAAATATCCCCAAGGAATTTCATGAACCACTGCTGTTATCAAGTGTGTTCACTGATAAACAATTACATACATGTATTGTTTGATTTCTTTGGTTTATGATGATTACCAACAAGATATCCACAACTGCATTAACTAATCGAATTTCATCTTCCAGTACGGCGCAAATGACAAGTTCACAAATTATATCCACTGTGAACCAGCTTAGGCTCTCCTTTTGTTTTTGCAGGGCTACTCTTGGTGTATTTCAAAATCTGGCATATTTTAAATAAGAAATAAGAAAAAAAATCTCAGAAGTCATCACACCAATGCATTTTCTTATGAAGATGTGGCATTTGCAATACTTGAACATTCTTTTTTTTTTAAAGAAACACATGTGCACACATTGGTATCAATATGCCTATAGCACTTTCATTTATTTGATGTATGATAAAAGAGCAATGTAGATAAAATGCCTTGCTCAAAGGCAGAAGTGCCGTGCCGGGAATCGAAACCGCCGATCCTCGAGTCAAGCGCCTTACACCACTCGGCCACCGCACCTCCATGGCTTTAATACACATACCTTTGACTGCCCCCCCCCCCACAAACTTGGGCTTGGGGTCTACATGTATATCTATCAAACATACAAGATACAGCAAATTCAAACCATATTCAACAGGTCAACATACAAGAACCAAAAAACAAATATTTTTGTAATACCTTGAGAGCAAAGCAATGATCTGTCGGAGCCTTGTACTTCTTCTTCCAGCCCAAGCCATTGTAGACGTTGGTGTGTTCAAATTGCACGAGACAGACAATGTCTTTGGTGGACTGTGGATAGGAGATAAAGAAGATGGGAATCGATAGACTGAAATGCATTTGTTGCAACAAATTAAAGTACACATTTTTATTGCTACAGAGATGTTTATTACCAAGATTTAGTTTGGTTGGTTTTAAGAAGTTCATGAAATATAGAGATGCAACAAAGTACACAACATTAAGAGCTTTTTTGTTCTGGTCCAAGCAATGACTTTCTGACCACACATATGTGCAGTACATCTTTAATTTGTACATTTCCAAAGTTTGCTCCTGAGAAACAATGTATAACAAAGAAAAGGAGCCATTTTACAAACAAAATAACTAACTAAAGCATACATGTATTGCAGAATTTCTGACCCCATTATGAATAAAGAGAGCAAAGTAATGTTTGTCATAAACCACTTTTATTCAACAGCATATTTGACTCTATATCCCAAGTCAGCAGGACAAATATTTTACTAGACATCACTGACACTTGTTTAGGTATGCCTTCAACCTTATAAATTCTCTCCAAATTTGGCAATCATCAAGAACATTCAAGAGAGTATTATGTTAAAGAGGCAGGAAATAGATTGTGATCACAAGGAAAAGACTTTTTGAACTTGGCTTGAGAACCTCACATCTGTTTGTAAAACTTGGCTAAATTATCATGAATAGTCTTCGTGTATCCCATCTTGTTTTTTCTTCATTAAATTGCACCTAAGGGAGAAACTTGGAATAAAAGAGAAAAAAAATCTGTTTCTGTTCTCTTATATTCATCTCTCATTTTATAACTGCCTAGGAAATGGCCTCCCCTTCCCCGTTATCCCATGCGCCCTCTTATGATGTTCAATGTGGTTTGGCAAGGAAGGTACATGTACATACAGGTATTCCCTTTGTTGTTTAAAGTGATTTCGTCTTCCCCATTAGATGGTCTTGACTGTATGGTACCCGAAGAGATGCAGGAATTATATGAAGCAAACAGTTTATTTTTTTCTTGAAACTTGGCTCAACAGAATGTTCTGCTTTCTATTTATCTCTTGGATTTGGTGATCAGTATATTTGGGAGTAGCAAGATGAAATAATGTTCCATTCCTATTCTTTTCCTGGAGCTTTCTGATAATATTCATTATGGTTTGGTAATGAAAGCTATTAGAAATACATGTACACCAGTTGTATTATTATTATTATCATCATCATCATCATATCATCATCATCATCATCATCATCATCATCATCATCATCATCACCATCACCACTATCACAAACACCACCACCACCACCACTACCACCACCACCACCACCATCATCATCGTCATCACCATCATCATCATCACTATCACCACCACCACCACCACCACCACCACCACCACCCCCATCATCATCGTCATCAACATCACGATCACCACCACCATCACCACCACCATCATCATCATCATCATCTTCATCACATACAGGTTTTCTATCTTTTTTTGCTGTTGTTGTTTGTTTCTCTCTCGTTTCTTTACCTTGGATTTTCCTTTGGGAGAGTAATAGAGACCCGATCCTCGCAGCACAAAGTAGTGTTTCTTCCACGACTTCTTGCCCTCTTGTTTCAGGTAAAGGGGGCCCTCTATCTCTGGGATTCTGTTGCCAGCGTTGAAGAATTCCTCGATGAGAGACTGTTTTGATTTCTCAGCAAACTGCGTCGCCACCTCTGATGCATGCTGGGACAGCAGGAAGTTCTGGGGTAGGAACAGACAAAGGTATATTATTAGATGAATTTGATCTCAAATGGAATGCGTTTACCAATACCACTTATCTACAATGTGGAACTCTCTATGCAGCATAATTTTTTTCCAGTCGACAAAAAAAGGTTTTAGCAGCAAATCACAAAGTTATGACTCTAATGGGGTGTTGCAAGAAAGTTGCAATTGATTGCAAATAATTGCTAATTTTGAAACAACCATTCTGATTGGCTCAGAGTCTGGCCTTTTAAGAAGACATGCATGCAACAGTGATTTTGATTTGCCAGTGGCAATCAGTTGCAACTTGCAATCGATTGCAACTTTCTTGCAACACCCCATAAGTCTTTGCTTATACATACACTATAGTGTACCACTTCCAGCCCAATTCAAATTTCCAAAGTATAATATAAAAAGAGTAAAAAATGGACGACATTGTGACAAAAATTTCGAATGTAGCATATACAACGCAGAAAATTGTGTGCATATCACGGACTGATCAAAAAAGGCATGAAAAATTTATCACAACCAAAGACCAATATCTAAGCTGCTCTTACTATTGTCTGCTTGATGTTGCTATACCTATTGGTCCATGTTGCATCAAAAATACAGTACAGGAAAAGGCATTACAAATACACAATAAGTCTTCTCACAGTGACAAACAGAGAGGCACATCAATAAAGCGGCAAAGAAAATGTTTGTCTGACATCTTTCAACCATCACCTAACAATTAATAATAATAATAATAATATTCTGGATTTATATAGCGCCTAATACATCTCCAAGAGAGTCTCTAAGCGCTTTACAGAAATATTATTACCCCGGTCATCGGATTCAGGCTTGCCCGCATACAATGTATGCACCTTCTCCACTCCCTAGGGAGCATTCCAGCCAGGCGCCTTTTGCAGGCGCGCACAATGCTAAACAAATCACAATTACATGTAATATACCTGTGGATTCTTGAAGATGGCGTATTTGTCCCGTCGCTCGTGGAAGAGGATTCTGTTCGTGGTTTCTCTCTTCCAATTCAACATAATATCGGTAACAAGATGCTCGTGGTCTTCCAAAGCTCGCTCTGAAAGAAAATGACAACGAGCAAAGAATGGGAACAAAAGAGATTTAGAAGGAATAGAATCAACGATCCCAGCAAAACAAGATGCAATTTTCAAATTATGTATCAAAGTATTGATTTCATTAAAATCCCATGCCTCAAACTGCATTTAAAAAACCATACTGGAAAGATTCTGCCCACAATACCACCTTTTAGCTATTGTGAAAAGAAATTTTGCCACTTTCACATTTCTTTTTTGTTGTTGTTGGTATGCTTCTAATTGTTTGATGCAAATGCACTGGGTGAAAGTAATCATAATCTAGAAATGTTGAAATAGATATCAGTCACAAGAATATTATGTTGATGTTACCTGGCTATCGCCAAGCAAAGATAGCAGTCACTGGTATTTTTTATAGCACGAAACCCACAATTAGGATCTTATATCATGAGATACATGAAATCAGCATTAAAGGTTAGCTGAGACTGAAGACTCGTTCACATTGAGGCATGGGCACCCCCTCCCCCCTTGGTCAACCCCCTGCAGTGATTTTTTTTTTTGTTTCATGTAAATGAATTGTCTGTGAGGAGGCAAAAACATAACACCTAGGCAAAAATTATTTTTGCGCATCTGGACGGGAAAAAGAGATGTGGACCAATCAAATTCTTATAAAGTTAGCACAAAATGTGACTTCATGAGTGTGGCCTGTACAGCTTTTGGGCAAAACTCTCCTTCAATTGAGCACAAACTAATATTATACAAATAATGCACAGATGTGAGTGTGTTAGTGGCGATGCAGCGAACTTGAGGGTATTTGCAATGTGCTTTTGCATAACATTGTGAATACCTGAGATGCCTGCATCGCCACTAACATCACAAATTTAAATCTGTGCATTATTTGTTTTTATAAAACGAGTCGGCAGTATGACTCTGAAGTGGAAAATTTGTTAAAACCCCTCCAAATTTCCTCAGACCACACAGACAAAGAGGCAACATCTGCTTTCTATTATGACATCACAAGCATAGCCAGTGTGATGCGCCCCTGAGGAAGCGCATCAAAATCCTTTTTGACTTCTCTTTGAAAGAACGCATATTTCATGGCGTCTCAGTTTTTACGTGCAAGAGGTAATGTGATGCATCCAAAATGCACAGTGCTGCAGAGAAAATGTACGGCTGGAAGGTTGCGTAGAATTAAAGCATGAACACGTGGCATGCATACGCACTCGCTATAGGCTACATCCTTGAACCCGTTTTATAATGAGGCATACTGCGCATCTCATTATGATATGTGATACGGTTTACCCTGCCATGTGTGAACATGAAAAACCCATGTGGGCTTACTGCGGGGGGTTGCTGCTGTATATGTGAATGAGCCTTAAACCCTGAGACAACCATTCTGCTGGGTCCCGTTTCATAAAACTTGTTATCAGTAACAACTGACACATTTCTATGACAAATTTGCTCTCAGCCAATCAGATGCAAGGATTTCAGTAGCTTATAACAGTTACTGCAACTCGTTATTGCTAACAAGTTTTTAAGAAATGAGGCCCATGTGTCTGTTACTCACCCATGTAGAGTTCTGGAATCTGTTCAATGATGGTCCAGTCTGGTCTCTCATCCAAGTGGTTCTTCTCAACCAACATATGACAGACTTGCCTAACTCTCATCGTCTCGTCGACAAACATCGTCTTGGAGCTACCGTCCTCCATGTATACTCGCACAATCAGCTGCATGAGGAACAAAGAAGAGAATACTATCATCAGGTGGAATATAATATGAAAAATGTCGGGTGATTTAGGGATGTAGCTGCACAGAGGCAATTTCTACTCCCTAAATCTTCATCTGAATAGCTCAACTTTGCTCTTTCTCCCTTTCACTCTCGATCTCCCCTATTCTCTGGTCTTATCGTCTCGTCAACAAGAATCATCCCAGAGCTACCGTCCTCATATATATACTCACACAATCAGCTGTGGATAAACACAATGACTGCCGAGAGTTATTTGCAGCAAGTGGATTACCTCTGTCCAGGGTTTGGCCATCATCAATGACAAATAATTGTATGAGAGAACTTTCAGTCTTGTTTTCAGTTTCTATTCTATTCAATATTTTTTTTCTTTGCGTCAAGAGGAGACAAGGCTGATACTTATCTCCTTTCCTTCCTCTACAAGGTGTATTTTCAAATATTTATGTATTTCTCTCTCTCTCTCTCTCTCTCTCTCTCTGTCATACACACACAATTTGTAATTATGTCAAGTATCTACAGATAACAACAAAATTATTCATAAACTCAAGCCAAGTTTTGATTTTTATTTTTCAATTTTGTTTGGTGTAAAATTGGTTTGTCCTGGTTTATGTTACTTCGACATGCTACTATCAGCTTTTCTTTTTTTGAATAATGATTATTTATTATCATTAATATCATTACCATCAATATTATTATCATTATCATCAGAAGAGTATTTTTCTAATTATTGCTATGATTATCCACATTATCATTTTAATCATTATTATCATTATCTCTAACCTTCTGTACTCTAGCTTTCTTGAGTTTCTCCAGAGCTATTTTAATCTTCTCTGACTTCAGTTTGGCAGCTTTCTCTTCCTCTGTAAGATTAGGGTCCATTTCCAACTGAGACTCCAAGTCCTTCAGTTTCACCCTCACGCTCTGTGTAAGCTGTTCCTGAAAGATGAAGAGATAATATTCTCTCAATATCCTTTCAATCAAAATTTACCCAATCACCTGGAAAAGAATTATTCGTGTACTGCTAGTGCATGATGTAAAATACCCCCTCCCCCAAAAAAACAAACAAACAAATAAACAAAGAAACAGACAAACAAACTTTACCTAGCATTCTTGGGGTAAAGAAGCATGAGGAGTATGAAGAAAATAAAGGATAGCATAAGGTACAGAATCGCATGGCAGTTTGATTGCGTAAACACTCTAATTCCTGTGCACACATATGGATGCACTGACCCATCTATATCTATAGTCGCTTTCCTGTTGACTTCAAATAGAAGTACACTGTAATATTTGAATCTTATATTTTGAATAAAGTAGAATGACATCAAAGCCATAACAAAAAGAGCAAAATATCTTTTCGTGATAAGTATACTTTATAAGTAGAGTTGTATAGTCAAGCAAAAGTCTGAGGAGATATTCCGGACTGAAAGTATGGATGTGACTTCTTATGGCTTTTGAATTTTAGCAAATCCTTCTTATACTGGAAAATTACCAAATGACACTCTGTACAGAATTATATGTAGCATGAGAGCACGACACTTCATGGTGTATTAATTTGTACACTTGAAAAGCATGATATTCTTTAATTTTGAAGCTTATCAAGCAATGACTTATTTTACATCATGTTTTCCTGAGCTATATTTATCTTAATTAACAACCTATTCATGATAGCTATAGCCATGACACAGATGAATCCAAACTTACTGGTGGTACTCCAAATGCATAGCTAGACGGGGACATGGGGCTTGGTGCTGGTGACGTCGGTGAAGTCACGCTCAGATCTGGTGCTTTTACGCTGCCATTGGCAGCACTGAAATCCAGCGGTGCCGGTGGCTGTGTATGAAGCACCTTGTGCTGAACCGGTGCAGTCGGTGCTGGCACCGGTGCTGTGTGTCTCGGTGTTGGAGTTGTTGGTGTCATGGGTGAGCCTATAGCACCGGGTGTTGGTGTAAGCGTTGGTGTGGGCGACACCGGAGTTGTTGCATCTTCGTCTGATGGTGGAGGAGCGGGGAAATCCTCCGGAGGAGGGGGCATCCTGGCCCCGTCACCGCCCATGGGAGGGGGCGGGGGAAGATCTGCCCCCATACCATCTTCTTCACCTTCATCTGGCTCTGGGGGAGGTGGGGGTAGATCGCCCGAGTCCTTACTGACTGGTGGCGGTGTTGGTTTGAATGTAGGAGGTGGTGCTGATAAAGTTTTTGGTGCCGCATCTCCACCAGAGTCATCGATTTTCTTCTGAAGATCAATCTCCATCTGACAGAGGTCACCAAGCAGAGCGTCAAGATCAACATCTTGATCTTCTGCAGGAGTAAAGAGAAAGAAACAAAAAGAAGTATGTTTGTAAGTTTTAATGATAACAACATTAACTGATGAGTAGGACATTAAGGTTTAACTTCGACTCCTGGAAAAGCAAGCAAAAGAGAGAAAGTGAATGAAAAACATGTTAATAACTCGAAACATTTAGCTGATGACAGTATCCAGATGAATACCTTATAGCCTACTGAAAAAACAGAGAAACAACAGTAACAAATGTACAGTTAGGAAGTAGCTCTTGTTGACAATAAACATAAAAACAATTTCAACCAACATCCTAATTAGTGTCTACCACTGATCAACAAGAAAAAAGGAAGGGGGATACAAATATAACATTCTTAATCAAACAGAGTATCATATAAATTCAGTACACCAGTACAACAAAAGAGATATATTTCAACACAAGAGAGACATTTCTTCTCTAAAGACACAGCCACTTCTTTTCCTTTTCATTTCAGTTACATTCCACATTCCACTGACCACAAGATCCATTTTTCATGCATTTTCTATCAAGCCATGCTGTTGTTCACAGCAGAGCATATCATTACCCCCTCCAAGGGAAGAGTAGTGACAGAGAGACAAAATTAGATTATTTTCTCAGCATCATCCCTCATAACATGAAATACACAAACAAAATACCATAACTAAAATACCACACACAAGATAAACATCACTACTAAATCACAGATACATGTATAAAGGATATCAACACAATTCGGTCCTACTTTGCCAAAGGAAACAAGTGACATATCAACAAAATTTGAATAATTAATATTGTCATATTTTACATAGTGCACTCTTCTTCCAGGCCAAATTTTATGCATGAACACTCATCCTGCTGAGTGATATGTTAGGCATGACATCCTGGTATTGCATTGATATTAGTGTAAATGACAGATACGTTTTTGCTCTTTTACAAGAAATGTCACTTTTGTCATT
This sequence comes from Echinometra lucunter, assembly GCA_029962745.1. Classification (NCBI taxonomy): domain Eukaryota; kingdom Metazoa; phylum Echinodermata; class Echinoidea; order Camarodonta; family Echinometridae; genus Echinometra; species Echinometra lucunter. The sequence goes on from CM057167.1 coordinate 7,156,320, forward strand.
TACTTCCTTTTGTCAAAGTAGGGCAGAATTGTGCTATAGCAACTTTGTGAAAAATGGCAGGAAACATCAGCAAAGGTGCAATTTCCTACAAATTTCCCCAAATTTCCTTGAAGTAAAAAGTCAATTTATTCAAGCAGCAGATCTGAAACTAAACTAGATGTTTGCTTCAGATTCCAATTCAAGTCTGTGTCCTTTGATACTAATGCATTAACAAGGGGCGGATCCTCCTTTTGGAACCCAAGGGGGGGGGGGGCAAATTGGCTGCAGCTCCCCCTTCCCTTCGATAAGCAGAAAAAGCAAAATTTTAGGGTAAAATACACATGCAAATGCCGAGGACCCTTTTTTTTGGGGGGGGGGGGGTACAACAGACATCTGAAAAAGCCGACCAGTCCCCCCCCCCTTTTGAAAAATTCCTGCATTAACCCATTCATAGCAGGAGTTACTTGATGCCTTATTTGATCGGCTTTTCTTCTTCAACTTGACAACAACAGTACTTTTATTTCATTGCTACAATTTTCTGATAAACAGTCATGCATCTCAAATCAATATAAATTGACAGAAAGTATGTCAAGGAGTTAAAATACCAACATTTTGCACAGATAAACAGTGATTTTGAACTTTTCACAGTGTTGCCAATTTAAGGATTTCAGTGCTTATTCTCCTTTTTAAGAAATGTCAGCATCAAACGACAAATGCTGATGCAACCAAAATGGGGATGGTGTGTGCAGAATTTTTTGTTCTTTCTACTCATAATTTGTTATGCTTTTCAAGGCTCTGAATTACAAAGTTATGGGGCCAAACCTCAAAATGTGAACACTGTCACAAATCGAAATGAACTGAATTGAATTGAATTGAATATGTTTATTGTCCATACAGGAATTCTTTTTACATCGGATAATTCAAAATACAAATACAAGTACAATTTCATTACAAATGCATTAATGTTAATCATTACAGCCATAGGTTCAAAGTTACATATGTGGATTACCTGCAGGTATTAAAATAACATGGGAAGTTTTTAATGAAACTTTCAGAAATGATTGTCATTATATTTGAAGCCCCTGCCTGTCACGGTGTCAAAATATATTCATCTACTTCCTAATTTTCAAAAATGCTTATTAGCACCTTTAATCTTGAATTACCAAAGTGTTATGGAACAGGAATGATAAATATGTCAGAAGGTATATCAATACAGGCAGTAGCCATGAACTACAATTGTAGTATTTCCTGGGCTATTCCGAAGAATAAAATACACATCCCACCAATATCCTAATTCTAATTCACCATTAACCAATATCCTAATTCTAATTCACTATTTACACACAAAACAAATACCAATATTTTAGTTGATTTCTACACACTTCCAGCAGCAATCCCTCATGCGCATCGAATGGTGTAAACATCATGGACAAAGGGCCACAATTAACCATGAAAAAAACCACTGAAATAAACAAAAATCCTGCTTTTGTTTTCCGGCATCAACCATGAAACAAAATATCCTCTTTCCTATTGAATTTGTTTTGCTGTCAAACCGGTGCATAACTTCCAAACAGGCAACTGTTTTGAGTGATTTTTATAAAACTATTACCATGTACATGTACTTCTAGTTTTCATGAATTCTATTTTTCAGATTTTTTTTTTTCACTTTTTGACTTATTGAAGGTTTGCATGTATTTACATGAGCAGACATTTAAATGTAAACATTACCATTATTATTACATTCTAAAGTAAGTCAAGCATTGACTCTGCCTCAGTAACCCCCCCCCCCCCCCCCATTTCTTTCACCATTACACACATATATCAGTGGAATGGAATGGAAACAAAACAAAGCGGGTGCAATTTAATATTACTGTATCTTCATGGGTGTACGACCGCAGGTTTTCCATAACTACCCTAAACAATGCATTGGTCAAAATCATACCCTTTTCAAGCTTTTTCCTGCACATTTTCTCGAAAAAAATACCCCCCTCCCCATTAACAAGTATAGATACATCAAAAATATGCCTTAGACTAAACAAAACACCCTTTTCCCTCATTTTGGGCTTTGACACCCTAAACACGTCACATCCTTAACTGGCAAAACTATACTGTCCATGCATTTTTCAGGTTGCACTTGCACATATACAGCATTGATAGTGGATTGCCCCCCCCCCCCCCCCCCCCCCCCCCCCCCCGGAATCACAGAATCACACCAATGAGGGTGACTCAACATTTACTCCTGCAACAATTGCTCCTGTCTTTATTTCTTCGAAGACAATAGGGTTAGGGTTAGGGTTGTGATAGGGGTTTTGGTTCAGAATTATGTGAGATTAAGGATGAAGGTTATTCTTAGGTTTGGGGTTAGGTCTCATTTTTGGCTTAACGTGCAGATTTTCCATGACAACTTGTCAGTGCTCATAACTTTCATGAACTGTCGCCGAAGTAAATGTCACAGAACCACAATGAGACAACAAAACAATACATTATCACTAAATGGCTGAAAACAGTCCATATGGAGTTGATTTGGAGTGGGTTTGACAGTAGAAATCACCAGACATTGCAGTTACACCTACAATCATGGGCTTATCTGCTTTCGCAAATAAGAGGCATTCAGAAGAAAGCCAAATTCTAGATGGAAGTTCACACATGTAGCCCTTTAAAATTGCTAGCACGCATTTCCCTCTTCTGATTCAACCTACATCTGATGAAATAACCATTTCCATTTTAATACCAGCTAAACAAATATTCTATAGTCATGATTATGGTTGGTCAAGGTATTCTGACCACAGTGGTATGTAGTTCCGATTGTTTTGCCAATCACTTCAGCTTTTCAAATAGAGCAAATATTAGTGATTACAAAAGGCAAATAGTACACATTTACTGACTCATATTGAATAAAATCAGATCAATTATCAAGGAAATAGAGATAATACATTTGAGCTAGTAATATCAACCCGATTAAATGATCAAAGCCATAATTTGCTCATAGTACAGGAAGTTTCGGTCATATTGCAAAGTATGAAGAAAAAAAAGGCAAAATGAATCGCAACTATGTGGTTCCATATACTGAGAAATGTGTTTGCTTTTTATAAGGTATAGTGTACAGCTACGTAATGACATGAAGCATATTTTAAGTCAAGGAAAAGAAAACAAGTCACCTAAAATTATAATTTCTTTGAAACTAATATTTGCTTTTTGCATACCAAGAAAATCTCAATCATGAATTGGCATTATTCCCACAATTAGCAGGTCACGCTCTAATTGCAAAATGTGTTGCTTAAAAGATTGGTCATCAACAAGTCATAAACATTTTCATGATGTCAAGTTTCAGAAGAAACATGATTTCATTTAACAAATTCACACCTACATGGACTATGAATAATTTACGAAGTGTGGAAAAAAATATGTAAATACGTAGTTTTATGCATCGAAAGAGCATGTTCATAATGCTTAAAAATGGAATTTGGACAATGTCAGAAATGCTATTAATCTTAGATTCAAATATTTAACAAGATATCATTACATTGTTTCAGACATTTCACTGCAAGGGCATCCTCAACAATTAAAACAATATTCATGGTAAATCTGGGGACCGTTTCATGAAAGTTGTCGGCACTGGCAAAGTGTCATTCTCTGACAATTTCAGTAAAATCCTTGGTTTTGATTGGCTGAGAAGCACTGATCACTGACTGTTAACTATGGTAACTGTCAGTGACTGACTTGTCAGTGCTGACAACTTTCAAGAAATGGTCCCCAGGTTTTATTCTTTAATCAATGATCATTTTATATAACAGAAAAAACAACAAAATCTAACAGCAAATATCTTCTTGAAAACAGATTTGTCTTTGTCCCACATTTGATTGAAGTGTGTAAAAAAATTCACCCTTACAGATGGTTTGCATGAAAGTTTCATCACTATCATTTAAAGTAGCCTTCTAAATTGGCAACATGAATTCGTAAGTACACATTCCTCATTACACACAAGAATATAACACTGTTCCCTCAAATTGCCTTTCTCCTGCTGCCTGTATCACTAAAAAGTCATTCTCATGAAAAATAAATGGTATTCAAAGAAAAACGAAGGTATTGTGAATTTGCTTGCCATATTTTTTGTGGGAATTAAATAAGCAGATGGGTAAGAAAAGCTTGCAAGGATCCTAACTCAATTAGGGTTATTTATAGGGAAGATGGTCGGCTTGGGCATCTCTTGACACGAAAGAAAAGGTCAAGATAGCGATATATGTGGAGTGAAGACCTGGCGAGTTTGACAGGAAATCAATGACACAACAAACAGGACCCATTCACACTAGTGGAAGAAAATGACTATTACACACAAACGTAAAATAATCACTGATGACATTTACTGGGTATATATATATATATATATATATATATATATATATATATATAGGAAAGAACACATATGATTAATATGAAGTAATTTAGTATCCCTTTTTTTTCTTAACTGCCCATTATCAATACTAAATTTTGTAGAAAGTGATAATCATACAACCTTCCTAATACCAAAAGAAATTATAAGTATTTTCCCCTTTTTTCTATTTTATTTTCCATAGAGCAAGAAAAGCGGTATTTCCATGAGGTTTTTGCCCACATGAAAAAGAGACCCTTGTATGGTTTACCCGGTAACAGTTTTCAGCAAAAAATAAGCGTCCTAAATAGGATATTTTAAATTCTATCTTATCTAATATTCATAAAACAGGCTTGCAGAGAAAATAAACAATGCTTTGACACTGCTACAAGCAAGTCTGGAAACTGTATATGGTTGTCTGTCATTTATGGTACAGATTTTGAAGGGGCCGTCTAGAATTCTCTAATAAGTTTCCTAATCAGAAACAAGATCGCTGAGGCAAGGAAGATATCGTTGAAATGTCACAGGGCCCTATATCGGAAGTATTGCCAGGAATGAAGCAGGGTGCCTATTACACGCATCACGACATTGGCGTTGACAGTCGATGCTGATTGGCCGAGGGTCTGGTCAGTGGAAATGTAAATGGGTTTCTTGTTTCTGGTGGTTTGGTGGGATGGAAACATGAAATTGAGAGGCTAAATATTTGACTTGATTCATTCCAGTCTATCCATCTATAAAATGTAAATCTTCAACTCTTGCCCCCATCTATATTTCTCTATCTCTCTATCTCCTTCCTTCCTCATCTCCTTCTCAAAGTCTCTAGATTTTCTCTCTCCCTTTCTCTCTTCCCCTTCACTAAAATCCCCAGTTTTCCGTTTTCTAAAATGCAAATTTCGTGTTCTTCGGTGTTCTAAACTTCAAATTCTGTGTTCTTCGGTGACATGTACAAAACATATGATAAAGCAATTGTACACTGTGAAAATCTTAGAAAAGCTTAAGTTTCCATTATATACACGCACTGCAGTATGTAGATAATGCTGGGCGAACACATGCTAAACACTGCAAACAGGTTTGATCGGCAGATTTTCCATTGATGCATGTTTTTGTTTTATTGCATTTTCCTTTGATTTTTGTGATTTTCACTGTATTTTTTTCGTAATTCCATTCTGGAAAATCGCGTTTTCGGTGAAATTCTGTGTTCTTCCCGAATTTCATAAAATATTTCCGTTTTCCGTATCGCGGAAGACTGGGGACTTTACCCTCCACTTTTCCTTTTCACTTTCCTTCTCACTCTCCCTCTTCATTCTATGAATCCATCTCCTCCTGTTACCTTCATATTTTTCTAGCATGATTCCATCTTTTCGTATTCCAATATACATCAAAATCACATTATTATGACAATTTCATATTGTGATTTGGAGGAAATTAAAGCAAAATTCTGAGTATCACTACGAAGATTTAACTTTTAAACTCACAAGGTGACAGGATCACAATTTAAAGTCTGCGTGATGCGACATTCAGAGAGTGCTGTTCACAATTACATGCAGAAGGGTTTATCTCTTGCCACCATTTTGAACATAGAACCAAATCTTCTGGCTTTTGGAAACATACATGAAGCAAATGCATACAAGCAGTGTCAAGCACCTTCAGACAAACTACTGTAAACCGCAATGTGTACACATTGAGCAAGAATCATGAAGTATGAATAATAAGAATAAATGTGATATGTATAGCACCAGATCCACTCTTGTGGAGTGCTCAAGGTGCTTTTTAAGAAATTAGGAATTGAACAGAAATGTTTTAAGATGCTTCTTACAAGTTTCAGAGGTGAAACACTTTTTGATGTCTTCAGGAAGGTTAATCCATAACCTAGGACACGAGTGGGCAAATGATCTTCCCCCCCCCCCCCCCCCTCATCCACAGGAAGTGGATGAGTGTAAGGATTTAAAAAAGGAAAATATGACTGCTGGTAAATGGTAAGAGGCAGCTTTTGAAATATGATAGCAGAACAATCAGATTTCTACAAGTTACATACCATACACAGTGCTGGCCCTAGGCACAAAGAAGGTACCAGGTCTTCTCATCTTTCAGATTTTTCAAGAAGAGAATTTTCGAGATGACAATATCAACAAGAAAATTGCTAGATGATGATTGCAGAGAGGCAATTTCAAGAAGATAAAATTAGGTAGCTGACTGCAAGAAGTAACATTTAAAACAGCAAGTTTCAAATGACAGTTTCAAGATATTGAATTCAAGAAGACGAGTTCAAAAAGATAACTTCAAAACAAGTCGATTTCAAGTGGTCGTTTTCATGAAGATGATTTGAAGGTAAAAACACCATACTGTTGAAGCTCTAGCTGATACAGCTCTGAGCTCCCATCCCACCTTCAAAGTAATTTTTAATGATCCATCTCATCTTAATGACTCTTTCACTTCTGCTTTCCAAGTGCATAAACGAATATAATTTTTTTTAATGTCTACTTAATGATAGCATATGACAGACAGTTGTGTTGTGTTTATGACTTTAATTACCTGTTGAAAATCCTTTTCTTTTGTATAACTATTTGCAGCTATAGTGACAAAATCTCTTGGTAATTACTCTAGCTGTCAGAGTTCAATGAGAGTAATTAAACAACCTGAGGTAAAAGCAATTATCATCATCAAAGGTATTTTCCATGGTGTCCATTATTTATTTTTTGATGGTTCTGGTGCTTACCAAAGTAGGTGAAATAGTTACCCTGAAAACATTGTCATTAAGTAATATATTTGCATTTTCACACATTGTATTTGCCTACTGACAGCCCATTGCTTCATCAAGACACAATGTAAATCATTTTATGTGTCAACAGCAACCAAGGGGGTCGGGGGTAGGGGGAGGGTAGCTTACTTCACGGCCAAGAATCCTTGAGTATATATTTAATAAAAAAACTCACATAAAAACACAATTTTCAAAACCAATCTTCTAAACTGACACAGATTCATCCTGTGCAAGAAGCACACTTATTATTACCTACATCTTTTGATAATTTCAAGACTTTTATCGTTCACTGTCATTATCATCGTTACCAAGATTTCTAGGAATTCATAATCGGTGCTCTAGTCCAATGATTTGCTGCTTCCCATATCAAGATATGAGTCTGGTCCAACAACCAACCGTGACTCTAAATACACACTCAATTCATCCCACCTACTGGACTTCCCCTAAATTTCCTCTTCTCAGCTTCTAGCAGGATCAGATTAAATGAATTAATCCCATTCTGAGCACCCACATAATCCCCTCCTACACCCCTAACTGTAACGTTGCCAAGAACATGAATCAGACAACACATCAGACATTAACCACATTCATGAACTAGTCACATGACCGCTTTACGACCTTTTCAAAGTCACCTGACATTTACAATCCTTAAAGGAGAATGCAACCCAGACATCAGTGTGCTTCCAGTGAATGAAGAAGAACAGGAAGAGTATACAGTGAAAATTTGAGGAAAATCGGACAATCTATTCAAAAGTTATGAACTTTGAAAGTTTAAGTAAATCCTTATTAGGGGGATCCTTGAATTGGCAACTTAGCCAGCATCTGTGATGTCATCGTGGACAACTCTCCATTCATTTTGTACACAGAATTTTACGTTTTCTTTATTTTCAAGAAAAATAAATATTCTTTTGATTTATTGTTTGAGTATGACATGGCTATATCAATTCTGCAAGCATTTTGGAAAGAATTATGTTGATTAAAATTTCATAAAAATCAAATTTTTTGAAAAATTATGTACAAAATGAATTGGGAGTTGTCCACGATGACATCACAAATGCTGGCAAAGTTGCCAACTCAAGGATTCTCATAATAGGGATTTACTGAAACTTTCAAAATTCATAACTCTTGAACAGATTGTCCGACTTTGCTCAAACTTTCACTGTTAACTCTTCTTGGTCATCTTTATTCACTAAGAGCACACTGATGCCTGGGTTGCATTCTCCTTTAAAGAAAATACAGGAATGGTGGTGCAACCAGTCAGGAGATGGGATGTAAGATTGAATATGTTTCTTCTGCAAGTCACCCACAAAATATGAATCACAGAGAATGGTCACAGGCCTCGTATCCTGGGGGAAATGTTATGAACCATGAATTAGGGAGGGCGAAGAAAAATTCCCATTTCTGTGAAAAACATTCATCATCAGAGTATTTTCATTTGAATGATTGCATACTTTGGGACAATTCCACGTGGGAAGCACAAAATCGGCTAATTTCAGACTTATAATAATAAAAACAATCACTTACATTGTCCTGAATAGAAAAATCCTTAGATCAAAAGAAGCAAAAACAAAGAAAAAAGACTGAAAAAATTCCACCATCTTAATCAGTATTGGTATAATGCATATTTGATTTTACATGACATTTTTTACTATTTGAAAGTGACACATTTTTCTTGTAATTCTGTTACCAAGGAACATATACCACAATACCATGAATGTAAGTAGAAAATTGTTGGAATAAAGACTTTTGGTGAAAGAATGAGCATATTTGAGGAGTATTAAATTGTGAGAAGGGGGAGACAGAGTACAAAATTAGCACACAAAATTAGCACACAAACTTTGAAAATGTGAGCTACAAATCTCTGATTTGTAATTCCATTACCATGGAATTGACCTTTTGCAAATCTCTGATAAAGATCTTTTTCTCAATAATCAACCTAAGATCTTTTTCTTTTTACAATTCTCAGTACAAAACAACTGAAGAATTGCTGACAAGGGAAGTCACAGAGTTACCAACTTGTGTTTCATTAACTGCAAATTTACATAACTTTTATTACCCTCATTCAGTTTTCTTCATACTTTCAATAATCATCTTTCTTTATTTTCCTTCCTTTGATATTAAAAATTTTGTACGATCTAAGAAAAATCATTAAGTTGGTTAAAATATGACCCAACTGTTGGTTTGAAAGAAAATTATGTAAAACATAAGAGGATTTTTTATTAACCAACAGTTGATCAGTTAATATTTCAACAAACCTTATCATTTTTAACCAACTTTTTCTGAGAGTATACCAGGGTCAACTTCCTCTTTAAGATTGGATATATGATTTTCACCTGAAGAAATATTTACTCTGTGGAGTCTAGAGTGGTCCAATGATACCTTTAGCCCATTCACACAAGTGGAAATTTGATATAAAATTTGGTTCATAAAAGGAACATGTTTAAAGGACCATCTTAAAGTGAAAAGGTATAAAGGATACATACAGGTAATGGAACCTTGAGTAAAGAAAATTAGTTTGGGGGAGGTCATAGTCGATGACATCTTCTTGTTACTCTAGTGGCTACAATTATTTTTTAATTTCTTTATACTAATAGTATTTTTTTTTTAATGTGTTAATCCACTAAAAAGATTAACAGCATACACCGCAATGTCTACGCTAAGGCGTTTTATTTTCATGTCGTTGTGCAAAAGAACGTGTCCAGCATGCAAAAACAAAAATGAAAAAAAAAATTAAATGTCTATTTTGACATATTGGAAAAGAATTTTTGCAAAGATCATGCCTCAAGAAGATTGTATATCAATTTACAAGGTCTACATTCTACCCGTGAAATTATCAATCATTGTTTGAAAAATTTGATTTTCAATAATTTTCCATTTTGCGTTCCGCACACGTTCTTTTGCATAACGACATAAAGATAAGACGCCTAACTGGCCTTTAATAGCCAACCAGGTCTTAAATTATCAGCCAGTTGAAAGTATACTAACTAAAAAGGGACACAAAAACATTGTTACTATTATTGCAAAATATATATTCCATCAGCGGCAAAATGTTTGCACAATATTACTCTTCATAATTTAAAACCTTCACAAAAGGATGGATAAGGAAACAATCTACAAAATTACGATAATACAGGTTTGACAAGGTAATGCACTACAAAGAATGACTACGAGGCATGGGCTTATATCCTTGTCAATTGATACCACCTATTACTTTGCTCTAGGTGTGAACGGAAAGGGCGAAAATATCATATGAGCAAAATAAACAAACTCAATGTGGGTAATTTACATAGTTTCCTTTTGGAAATTGAGCTCAGGATATATGTATTTTAAAATATTGATACATATTAGATGGAGATATCCTATTCTTGTGAATCCACTTCAGCTTTCATTTTATCTCTATGTTCAAAGCTCAGTCAACTAACACCCACTCCATACCTGCATTAAAGTACAACAGCAAAATGAAAGTACTTTGGAAATAGACCAGGGAATAAAAAGGACAAAACTATCATCTTACAAAATAATTAAGAAAATCATCACTTCTCGTTTATTTGACCATTTGTAGGCTTGCTTACCCTTATGCAGCGGTAAATGTTTCCCTCTAAAAGAGCAGGGTTCTTGTATACAAGAGATGCAACACAGGTGCTATAGTATAAGTGTAATCATTTATCTGGATGCTATAAGATGCAGAAATATGATGCAAAGTATGCTTAACAAATTCCACACAGCTTTTTTTATACAATTTACCTCTGCATATTTCACCAAGCCTTAACTTCACCTCTTGTTAAACTTTATTCTCCCTCCCTCTCTCTCTCTCTCCTTTCTTTATTTCCTTCAAAAAATCAAAGCAAAAGAACTTGGATGAATGAAGCTCTTGCCCATCACATCAAAACCCATGTAAAACCACACCATCTTTCGGGTTCCACCACTATTTTTCTTTTTTGTCATCGTTCCTGCTCGTCATGCCTTTGAGAAGTTGCCAAAAACCCTCACATTTCAGCACCCATCCCCCTCCCCATCCTGCGTAACCCAATCTCTGTGACCCCCTCCGATCCTACCCAACCCCTTCCTGTTGTTACTCTAGTACCAACTCCAACATTAACCCATTCACCCATTCGTGAAAGAATCCCACTTCATATGGATCGGCCCAATAATTTTTTATGTAGAGTCCCTATAAAACGTACCATACACATAAGCTGAAAGAGCAAAAAAAATTCTGTGCCGTTCAGTTTCATCAGTATTTGCTGTTTGATGCTGAAATTTTGAAAGGAAAGAATGCACTAAAATCCTTCAACTGGGAATGTGATGGAAAGTTTAGAAATCACTGTTTTCCATGTAAAATTGGCAAATTTTTAAACTTCTCAAAAATTATTGGCAAGAAGCAGCACACAAGGAAAGCAAAAAGGTGGTCTTTGGTGTAGATTCAACTGTATGAAGAAGAAAAAATAATAGAACAATATCCACAGGATGCTATTAATATTCTCTTCAATGGACTGTCCTCTAAGTGCACAACACATCATGCTTCCCAATTTATCTGTGGGGTTTTAAATGAAAAAAAAAATCTGGTGCACTTGGCATAGGCTCATACACTACATTGTACTTCGAAAAGATCCAAGCCAAAAGCTTAAAATAAACAGGCCCCCTCAAATTTTCTCTATAAAGTATAATCTAATCAAAGAAAAGGACTTCTGAACCCAAAACATCTTCTTAACATGTCAGAATTCCTTGAAAACCATCCAAAAGTGGTGTTGGAATAATAGATTTAAAAAAAAGAAATTGGACAGAGGTCAAGTTCCAACCCTGGCTGGCACCACCACTTTGAACTTGATAGATTCTCAAATAACACAATTTGCAGCTACTGGGTCTCACTTTTGTATCTATTGTTGATTTCTGCAGCAGGTGTCCTGCTGATTTCCAGATATGATTTCTAAATTGAGATTCTAAATCTTCATATTTTCCCCCTCGTTTATCACTTTGGGGCAAAAAGTTCCTATGAGCCTACTTCAGTCAATATCAAGTTATGGACTACTGAATTTTCTTGATCCCAGTACCTGCTAAATACAGGATTTATCCATTTTCGGTGGGTAATGGCAGTTTTGGTAGCAAAAACAAAATTGGCATGAAACTGGTTAAACATAGTCCTAGAAATTCCGCCTTACATCAAAAGATATACATGTGCAAGATCGTGTGACATACCATTCATGATTTCTGTTGAATCTCAGCGTAAACATCTGAAAGGAACACAAGATAATGGCTACATTCTGCTCTATGCTAGGAGACACATCAACCTTGACGTCAACCTTGACGGCTCCTCACCCAACAGTGCAGTGTTTCATAATGCTTGTAGCATACACAGAACCCCCATAGGTTTTACACATGTGTATATAGTCAATGTGTAATGCACCAATGTTGTTAGAGTATACATGTACATCCCTGTCCCAGGATCTAAACTATTTTTACCTTCCAGTGATTTGATATTTCAACTGAGAAGGGAAAAATCCTCATACCATCTTAGTTTGCCAGTATCTTACTATTTATCATCAAAAATCAAAGAAATATTGTGAAGAGTAATTTGAGGGCTTACGGAAACTGGACATATCCTTTACGAGTCCATCACCCAACTGACAAAATTTCTACAAAAATTGGCAGCCCATTCTTGGCAGCTAAAAGTCAACCTCAAGCACATAATTAGAAAGGGGAGAAGTGACATGGAGGTACCAGACTGGAGACAGTGAAGGCAAAGAATGAATGAAGGCAAATCATGTTGGAGGACTAACACATCTGCAAGCAGATGACAACAATAAAGCTAGGTGACTTATGGATTATGTCCAATCCAAGGGACAACTATGACAATGATCTCTGTCTTCCACATAGGTAGGCACTTAAGCATTCTATCTTTTGTTTTGAATCCAGGAACTTCTATAGTCTAAAGACCACTTCTAACCACTGAGCCACGTATATCAGATTTTTCAAGAAATAATGAGGGATAGTGAATGTACTAGAGAAATGATGGTGGTTTGAACTCAGGAGCTTGTAGTCTAAGACCATTAATCCAACCACTAGGCCTAGCATGTATAACTACAAAACATAAATGGGTTAATGAGAGTGACACATCAGCAGTGCTTGCAGCTTCCTCCACCCCATCCCACCCCCTCGCCCCCTCCTCACAGACCTGTTTCACCTGATTTTGTTTGAACCTGGAAGTTCCAATCCATCAAAGACCATTTCTCCATACCTGCTCAGCCATACATGTACAGCTTCAAAAAAAAATTGGGTTTAATAGTGAGTGCCACATTACACATGGGAAGAGATCCACCAACTTGTTCCACATGGCTTTGGTTTGAACCCTGTAGCTTTCATTCTAAGACCAATTCTCTAACACCACTGAGCCAGTCTGGGCCCCCGTTTCATAAAACTTGTTATCAGTAACAACTGCCACATTTCTATGACAAATTTGCTATCAGCCAATCAGATGCAAGGATTTTAGTAGCTTTTGTTTAAAAAGAGTTATTGCAACTTGTTATTGATAAGTTTTATGAAACGGGGCCCAGATATGACTTCAAATATAATGAGGCTAATGAGTGTCAAATTATACCTGGGAAGTGCTACCTAACACCCCCCCCCCCCCCCATTAACCTGTTTCATAACGAAGACGGTTTGTCATATTCTATAGATGCTCCTGGTTTGACTAATTAAAATGGCTGACGAAGCAAAGCCTCATCTTAAAGCAGCATGCTGTAATGCTAATTACCCATCTTTCTGTCTTCCTATTAATAAGGGATCTCACAGGATCTCATCTTAATCCAAATTTCGAGCAGGGTATGATCTGTCTCGCCTCAACAGACACACGTCTGGGGTCGATGCACTATAGGTGCTGAGCAAATTGGCAACACTGTTTGCCAGGGGAGGATGCAAAGTGTTGCAGGAACCCCATTCAGAGAATGTTTGTTTTTTATAGTCATGTGAACAAGAATGTATCATGTCAGAAACAATGACAAATTCTATAAAGGGTGTACTCAATGCTGAAAAAATGTTCCTTCATTTAAAAGAGCATATTTTTATTAGCAGAAAATCATCTGCCTAAAGTTCCAAAATAGTCGTGTTGCCAAGCAATAACCCAAAATATGGTAAGATTTCAGCCTATTTCTGGCACCTCTGCGCTGTCCCAGTTTCAACTGGTAATGACCCAATGACATCATTGTGGGTACCTTGTCGCGCAATTCTAGCAAAAATGCACACTAGGTATATTACATATTGTACAGTCTAGCACGCATCAACTGCAGTGCGCGTTATCTGGGTACCCACATTTACGTCACCGCCGGTTTATCGTATCTACTCAAATTCTGAGGTCAACCATGACGAAGCCACAAATAATTTGCCAAAATGCGTTGATTTCGATTGAAAATCATCAAATTTTTAATGTTATTGTTCTTAGAATTCTATTCTTGATGATATATCAAAAAAAATTTCAGCCATTGTGTAATCTTTAATGGAAGGAATGTCACATTAAACATACCTGCATGCATACGAAAGTCACATGTATTCTTTTCATAAATAAAGCAATTGAATGGAATCAAATGGCACCTCATATCATGGTAGTGGGTGGCATAAGATTCTCAACATATTTTTCAACAGAATTTGTAATAAATCAAAAGTTAACTAGAACTGCAAATCATGATCAAAGTACAATAACACAAAGTCGTAATTGCAGTTTATTTGCAGCCTGCGATACAAAGACATATTATTGTAATGATAAAGGAATTACTGTACACATTATTCAAGAATAGCAATGTAGGTTGATCACAACTTTAAAACATAACAGGAGGGGTTGGAAGCCAAGGTTGACAAATCTTTTCAGTCATCATTTTCATGAGGTAATAATTGCCTTCCAGAAGCATTCTTCCTCTTTACAATGATAAATTAATTCCCTTTCATTACTATTCCTTTCTTCTAACCTTCACATTAACATGATTGTTCAAGAAAAACATTTAAAAATAGCACTGGAATTAAAATAAACAATACTATATCCCTCGTTATTACATTTTTGGATCTATTACGATTGGCAAATTTCAAAACAATCACAACTAATTTCAATTCTCTTCCTTTGAAGAATAGTTTATGTTCTTATCAACTGTTGCCATTCATCATATGACATATGTGTTTTCCATCTGTCAAATCAAGATACATGGAACAATGACAATGACAGCTTGCTAACTCCCGAGGGCCTCCTTTGCTTGGCGTCCCAGACTATTGTCACATGACTCATCTTGGGGTTTTAAAGGGGCACTGTCCTTAACATTGTGAATTTAAAGTATTTGAATGCGCTTAGATATAAATGGAGGCACCTGTATTCCTAGCTCATTACAAAAAATGTAGGCCCGATATCATTGCAATTGTAAAAATTCAAATTTTCAAAATGAATTGTATGAATTCATATCTCCAAGAAATAAATCTTATCTCTAACAATATTTTACTAATTTTTTTAAAAATAAAAGTGAAATCCTGCTTAAGTTCACATTCATGTCCTGAAAACAATTGTACAGCATTTAAAAAGTACAATGTTATTGTCCATAACATGGCAATGACATTGCATATCCCATGTTATGGTACCCACCTTGCAGTTTCGTCAATAGTCATTAATTATATTTTCCTGAAAAAATGATTTAGATTCATCTGACTTACCTGTACATGTAATAAGGAAAAACTATGAATTACAGTTCATAAAATCAAACATTAAAGTGATTACACAATGGTAACATTTTTTTATATATATATATGATTGAGAATAGAATTCTAAGAAGAATAACATTAAAAATTTGATGATTTTCTATTGAAATCAATGCATTTTGGCTAATTTTCTCATAAAAAGTCAAGAGCCTCACCAAAAATTTGAGTATGAGGTATGACGTAAAAGTAGGTACCCAGCTTCGCGCACTGCAGTTGTGCTGCGCGCTAGACTGTACAATATGTATTATACCTTGCACACATTTTGCTAGAATTGCGCGACAAGGTACCCACTTTGATGTTGAAATGACATCAAAGTGGGTACCCAGTTGAAACTGGGTCACAGCTGAGGGGTCAAAAATATCCTGAAATCTTACCATATTTGAGGAATTCCTTGGCAATACGACTTTACAAAAAATTTTAGGCAGATGATTTTCTGCTAATAAAATCATGCTCTTTTAAATGAACTAACATTGTTTCAGCATTGGGTACCCCCTTTAAGATTTGAGTCTATATCAAACAATATTCCAAAAATTGAATAATATTTCCAGTTAGTTAACAATGGAATGGATCAAATTATTACAAAGATGCTAGAAGTCCTGACCCCCCCTCCCCCACCCCCTGCCTTTTCTTTTTTTCTTTGGTCATGAAAAAAATCCAAGGTTATGGCAAGATCTCATTTCATTATGAGAAAAGGCAGAAATATGGGTCGATTACTACTTAAGATATGACCATGAAATGGAAAATGATTGTGAAACTTCTTTTTGATAGTCTACTATATCATATTGTATCATATGATATCGTATCATATACATGCCTATATTCATTATGATTGATGAGACAATCATCTCCCATGAATAATCTTCCTACAGTTTCAAGTAACTGTTGAGACATAAAAGTCTTTTCAGAGAAATCATGAGAACTATAGAGCAGTTTGATATGCCATACAGGTTCCAATTGTTACAAAGACCTAAAACTAAAATCTAATGATACACTGTAGACTATAGCATATCAACGTACAGCAGATGGGTAACCAATAGTAGTATAGTGTTTCCTTTTTAGTGACATATTTTTCATTTATCTTTACATCCAGAATGCTAGGAAACACATAATAGAAAAAGTTTAAATCATCTAATATTTAGTCTATTTCTAACGCAGCATGCTGTATGGTTAACGAATAAGGGCGATTTGATTGTACTTTCTAAATTGGCAATGCAATATAGAATTTATAATCATCACCTTTGTGTGAAAATTGATCATTCTTCCATTAAATTTTGCAATTTTCATTCATATTGGTTCATGTAATATACATTTCCATTCTCTTTTATTAATGTAGAAGGGGAAGATAAAACTGATTGTTGCCAATTTGAAATGGGAAACTGATTAATTAGGCCTTCAAAAATTTATGTACTGCTATAGGTTAAGTGTAGCTTAACATTCATAAGTGTCATTCATAAGTGTGTTATAAGTATATACCTGTAGGCGTTTGTATCTTGTATTCTACATCTGTTTCGCAAGGATATCTGAAATAATTTCATGAAGTAAGATTAATCAACATTATAAACAAAGCAATATGGATTACTTTGGGATACTCCCAATCCATTCACATCTTTTGTTTCAATTCATCCATCTTTTCAACACTTTATAATTCATTGCTAACTTTAGTTTTGATGTAATTGAACCTGCCCCAATTTTCTTCACTTCCTTCTTGGTTTCAATCCATCCACTGATTTATAGTTCCATAAATCATTTTTTATTTAAAAGATATCTTTACTTATTTATAGTCATTGCTGATATATCTTTTACTCAGTCCAACAGAAAATATAAATCTCTTTCAACTGTTGCTTTCCCCTATTCTCCTTTTATATCACTTTTTTATTTTCAAATGTTGCTTACTTTACTTCATATGAAATTCAGTGTTATTCTTTTTCAAACCATTAATCTCTGAATGGTGTCTCAAAGTTTTTTAATTCATGGTTATCATGATCAGCATTGCTTCATGTACATTCTCATCTCTACTATTCAATTCACTCAAAAAAACATATTTCTTTCAAACTGCTTTCATTTTTTTTCTTCTATCTATTCAAAACATTGCTCTCTTCATGTAAGATTCAATCATTATATTTGTACTGTTTTGATAGAATAAAAGTGTTTCAATTCTAAGCAAGATAAAAGAGATTTGTCCTTTCATTAGCAAGTCTTGGACCACACCTTTAAGAACTCTGTATGTTGCAACATCAAAACTTGTACATTAAGTGAGTGATTCATCCTTGCCCTGTTAAGATTATATATCTTCTCTATATTAGAGTACATGGAGATGAGTTCCATGGTGGTTTTAGTCTAAGAATACTAGGCCTGAGTCAGTTCGGTCGGTCCACCGGTGCCCGACCGATGCTGCCGGGTGCCGGTGCAATTTTCTACACCGGCGGACTGATGAAATAAAGAAATACATAGGAAAATCTGTGTCCAAAGACTGAAATTCAACCAAATTATCAGGCACTAAAATTCTTTATTTCTATTAAACTTTCACACAATATTAAATTTCAAACCTTAAATCAATGAAATGGAACTAAGGAAGTAAGATTAACGTGCAGGGTTTCTTCATTTTCTTGCTTGAATTTATCGGCGTTCACGATATCGTTCAGTTCTGTAGGCCGCCATGTTGTTTACTTGTAAACAAGATCGCTATGCTTATTTGCCTAAAGACATAATGCAAGGTCAATATAATCTCGATTCATATAAAAGGGACTAGAGAAGTAGACTAGCAAAGGTACGTGCTCTGAGGCGTTTACAGACTAAAATGGCTCAGAATCGAACAGCCATTCGATTCCGTACACTCTAAGAAAAATCATTTGGGTGGTAATATGAACCGGCCATTTAATGGATTAATAGAAAAGGCTTGTATGTTAACATATGAGGATTTTTTTTAAAGAACAGTTGGTTGGTTCGTATTTTAACCAACCTAACGATTTTCAACCAACCAACCAACCAACTGAGAGTGTAAACCCCTGAATTGTGGGGTATTATGTTATCCTTTATTTACTTCAAACTCAATGACCGATTACCCCTAGAATGCCAGGTAAATTTTAGGGGGTGGGGTGGGGGGGGGGGGGGTTCACTAGTACTAGCTGTATACAAATGATTTGTTGTTTTTTTTCAGTTGATTGGTACACTTTGAAATTGTGCTTGATGATAGAATATAATTCTAATAAATCATAAAGATTACTATATATTTTGTTGTTGTTAGACCACTTGCAGGACAAAGTGACATTTCTCCATCTATATGGGTTGGATTGAATATACGTAATGTATTGTTCACCACTTTTCATGCTGCACGTGTCAAAAACAACATTTGTATTGTACCAGGGACAAAAAAAATTCCCCTCATTTATCAGTGATTTTGAATCTTTTAAATTGTAACTGTGTAATTTCCAGTTTTATCTCATTTTTGTCATCCTATGTATATTATATGAAATGGATTGGAAAGATGACCTTCGAGTCACAGTCGTTTAGTTAATCTTTGATAATCTGAGGCAACTCTCATGTTATGCTATTCATCTCCTACAATGTTTATACAGTTTGATGACTATTAGACAGCTTTCACTTCTAATGACAGCTTAATACAACAGCCACATCTTCTATACTTCTTTTTTTAGAATCCCAAGGATACATGCACTATTTTCATGTTACCATATTTGGACCTTTTTTTCCTCATAAACAATGCTATGCACGCAAGGTTAGGTTAGGATAACAGTGGATCATATCAACATTCTGTTACTAGCAAAGATAGCAAAATGGCACACAGAAAAGAGGTTTTGTATCTAAACTTGTAGTAATAATTGCAAAAAAGAAAATACAATGACGAATAAACAGTAAAATAATAACAATGGAACATTATTATGTATAATTTCTGTTATGATTTAATATCCCAAAGTGATTTCAAAAGGGGTTGGATATTATTATCCTTATTCCTAGTTTTCAGTTCTGGCAGCATTCAGCATTTCAAGGAATAAATCTTGCAAGGTGTCCAGGTAATTAAGCCAATAACATCCTCACTACCTTCACGGCAAAAATTTATATGCAAATGACACTCATTCAAATGGGGCCCATTGCATAAAACTTACTATAATAGTAACTTTGCTATTATAGTAACTCTTCATGGAATACTGGATTTTGATTGGCTGTTGAACATGGCATGTTGCTCAACAGCCAATCAAAATCCAGTATTCCATGAAGAGTTACTATTATAGTAAGTTTTATGCAATGGGCCACTGGCAGGTCTGCAAAAATGCAAATTATATGCATTTCTTGTGATGATTTTATCCATTTACCTCCCCACTCTCTCTTAATAAGAATGAATATCCAAATGAGCTAAAATGAAGCTTTATATAAACAAGTTTCTTGTAACAATCCCCATCCCCCATCCCAAACACCAAACTGCTAAAATAGAAGGTGATAATTGGGCACATCGGGATTGCTTCATTTAAACGTTTTAGAATCTGGAGTAGTTAGTTTGATGGATGGGCTGCTATTTGCCAGGAGAAATTGAACTTTTCGCTTCCAGATGGTAAACACATTTTTCTTCCCCCGTATTTGAGAGCAAGAATCAAAGGAAAGATCAGCAAATTCTTTGACATTTGAGCATTCCAATCACTGCTACAACGCTCTAATAAAGAAGCACACTCTTTAATTAAAGTTGGTAGATTTAAAAACAGACATATCCTGTAATTTGTTTTTGTAGCTGTAAATAGGTGCAATAAGCCCTGATTTTCAATGTAATTGTGCAATAATGAGCAATAAGCATACACTTGAAAAGAAAAAGGACCTAACTCCAAGTTTCAGTTATTTTCGTTTGTGCCACATCTTGGCAAAAGTTTGCAATCCACAACTATAGATTTTCCATTTCTTTTATGGCTATATTTTTAATGCTCACTTTTCTGAACATTGTTTATCAACTAACACAGGTAAATAATCTTTAACAAAGGAAAATACATGCAGATGCATCGAAAAGGTTCAATACATAAAAATGCATCACATGTCTATCTCTAAGTGGAAGAGGGAGGTAACATCTTGAACATATGCCTTTCTCTATCTAAGCTCACAATGCAATCAAGCTGTGTCTTCTTCAAAAGACAATAACACAAAATTACACAATGCAAGCGTACTGAAAAACAAGATAACTTACTGCAAGTACATGTATAATACAACATTCAAAACCCTCACCTTCTCCGACCCGCCAATAGAAATTATGATATGCAAATTGTGGTTTTCTACCAATATTGGCCAATTTTGTATTAACAGTGAAATAACCTTGAGGTTTGTCAATAGTTATTTTATTTTTGTATCTACAACTCTATAACAAATTCATAACAAATTATCAGGGATGGAGATTACTTGGTAAACCTCTCCCCCTGATATATAAACCACATGATTTCACAGCTATTGCATATCCGGGTATAACTGGAAAAGAATCCAACTTAAGTGATGGGAAAAGAAATTTAACAGTACATACAAATATTGAGATACAAATTGACATTCAAATTTATAATGTCAGTCAGGGAAAGAAAATAAAATAATTAAAATATATTTTTAAAAAAAGAAAAACAGAGAGGAATTGAGATGAGAGAGTGAGGGTAAAAGAGAAAGAGAAAGAGAGAAAGAGGGAGAGAACAAGAGAGAGATAGAGAGAGAGAGAGAGAAAAGATATACGTCTCCATCTCTTTTCAGTTAACTTCATAGCTCAAACTGTTCTTCAAAAACCAGAATAAAAACCTTTCATTCTGTTGATTGACCTCTTTGACCTAGTAATGACCCAAAAGTCTGATCCGTCTCCACATAGTCATGCATACAAAAGGTATTATCAAATAAAACTAACAAATCTTTAATTCAGACAAAGTGTCCTCTATGACCTCTGACCTTTGACCTTCATATCCAAACTCTAATCAGATTGTCTTTCTATGGTGATGTATAGTAGATAGAACCAAGCATGAAGTTCATGCTTCAAAAGTGGATTTTGAGATATCGCGTTAACGAGAAAGCGGGACTGACAGACGGACGGACAGATGGACGGACTGATGGACGAACAGACAACCGGATAATATCATGCCTCCAGCAATACCTCTTTGGTGAGTGGAGGCATAAAAACCACAAAAGGAAAGGGGCAGGGATAGAGAGAGAGAGAGAGAGGGAGAGAGAGAGAGAGAGAGAGAAAGAGAGAAGGGATGAAAAGGGATGATATATATTATAGGAACATCTGCAAAGAACTGAGCAGTGACAAGATAAGTAATAAGATAAAACACTTTTGAAACAGATCAGCATTACATATGATTACACAAGCAGTCAATACAAACTAATGAATATGGACAAGCAGAACTGAACATGCTATCAAATGCACAATTAACATGCAATACAATGAACATGCTTATGCACAAATCTGAAACAATTCAATAAAAACTGAAACGTTTATTCAATATGCAATAAAAGACTGGGAGTTATGTAATTATACGTAATACAGTCTCAAGTGGATGACAAGTTGCGATGAGCTCACCAAAGGTGGGTCTTCATCAGCTCAGGCTTGAAGAATAGCCCATCATTTTGGGATCTTGGATATTAGCCCAAACTTCAGCTGAAGCGTTCACACCAGCTTGAGTTCCAGAAATTGCAATCTAGCTTGAGTTATAGCCGATGTTGGCGATGTTGTTATCAATAAGCCAGCTCAGCTCAAGCTGATGAGAACACTTCACAAAAAAGCCCGCTATTTTGCGAAATAGGGGGCTATTCTGCAAATAAATACAAGATTTTGGAGAGCTCACTTTCCAGGCAAAAGAGCAGGCTAATTCTGTCTTCATCTTAGCATTAGCTCATTATTATCTGATTGGGCTAATTCATGGGATTGGAAATAGTGGGCTATTCTTCAAGCTGAGCTGATGAGGACGCATCTCAGGAGAGTTAGGATTGAGTCAATCTCCAAGTGAGCCAAGAGGCTAATTCCAGATTAAATGAAATCCAACCCAATACAACCAAAATGATTACTCTCTTCAACCCTTTCTTTCAGTGTCATGGGCGGAAAATCCTGCCAAAGATTTTAAGCTAGGAAAAGAAGGGGTTGAAATAGCTAGATTTCTTCATAAAACACAAAATATAGAAAAGGTATAAAGTGCACTAATAAAATTTTTGATCCCCTGGTGGATATTATAATCCCAGGTTTACATGTTAACAAAGCACTGACCTCATGAGGATGCTGAAAGTTTATTTTTCATTAAATGTAAATTGGGTGGTGCTTGTACAGATGGAGTTTTCTTTTTTCTAAATTATTTATATGAATTTATTAAAATCAAATCTTTTTTTTTTCATAAAACCTCAAACAAAGCTATGCTTCAAAAATTCAAAACTCATGGAAATTAGACTTTTAAGTGATTTTTCTTTTGCATCATAAAGGATTCCTTACTGAATCTATTTTTAAACGTAAAAACTCCAAATAAAAAAAAAAAAACAAAGAGCAAAAAAAGATTAAACTTCAATGGGGTACTTTCCAGGATTACAGGGGTACTTTTAAGGTTCAAAAGTGTTCCTTACAGGTTCAAATGATGTTGAACCTTAGAGGGTAGATAGGGTGTAAAAATGTCAAAAAAGCCCCCCCCCCCCTCAAAAAAAAAAAAAAGAAGTGAAAATTGTACTTCTCTAGCCAAGGGTTAGGGTTCAAAGAATTTTAAGAATTAGAAGTACAAACTTCAAATCTTCATGACAACTGTCAAAGGACAAGAAAACATACAAACACTTTAACATTTACTAGTATTGCGAACTCCCAGTCTTTTAGAGAACATCAAAGGACAAGACACATATACAAAACAAACACAGTCATCACCATTACCTTCTAACGTACTGTCTGCCGCAGATGAACCAATGCCATAAGCTGAAAAGTTGAAAATAAAATGTGTGAGAGTGAAAGCCAAAATCATAATTGGTGATAGAAACAAAATCGTAATAGATGTTAGATAATAATCATGAGGTCAATAAAACACCAGATGAATAATGGGTAGGAAAACAAGAGATAGGATAGGGAGTACTGCAGCAATGTCACTCCCAAAGCTACTGGACCAGCAATGTGAGCCATAAAAAGTACAATTAAATTGATTTTTTTTTCAGAGGGTGAACTTCTTAAAAGAATTTTCATAGAATAACAGAACCTTTCAAGCTCAAAATCTCTGTAACGTTAAAATGTTGTTTTGTTTTGTTTTGTTTTTCCTTTTTTTTTACAAGCATCAGTATTACAGATCCATGAATATTATTATTCATCCTGTAATGTTGAATCTTGATAATTTATAATTCTTTCAAAAAGTATGTGTATCATAACTATCATGTTGATTTCTTCCCTCAGTCTGAAAATTTTATCTGAATAATTCATGGTGAAATTCTTGGAAAATTTCTGGCTTGTGCTGCAGAAATTGCTATGGTGATTTTTAAATATTCATCTGGTGGTCAATTAATAAAATGAAATACATGTATGTGAAATAATAAAACGAATTTGGCAAATCATAAAACAAAATTGCATAAATTAAAAGTAATTGCTATCTACCAAATCAAATATGAATAATCATCCTACTGACTATGCGTAAATGAAGAATATTGTTAAGTGGCACATGAACAAGTTAAAATGCAAATAAGATGATGATGATAATGATGATGATCATAATGATGATGATGATGATGATGATGATGATGATGATGATGATGATGATGATAATGATGCTGAAAAACCCTCTTGATCTCACTGTATTTTCTACTACTGAGAGTAAGAAGGGCAATAAGAAAAGTACATGAGTGATTTAATACCTTCTTGCTCTGAGCACAACATATTCATTCATTTGAATGTATTTGATTCATTTAATGAATCAATCAAATTATTGAAATGCATGAATATGGATGGCCCATTGTTAATGGCTGAGGAAGCTTTGCAAAGCTGAATACATTATGGTGATAGAAATCACTGATTTAATGAAGCTACTCTGAGCCTACCTTTTTATGTTAAAATTTTTTAAAGTTAGATGGGCCTTTGAGATAAACACAAACAAATAAGAAAGCAATTATGATGAATATAAGCAATGCTAGGGTTAGAGCTGGCTGCTGTTATTAGTAGAAAAATAAGAAGGAAACTGCATCCATGTAAATAAATGCAGTGAAAAAATTGGCTTAAAGGTATCCTCAAAGAAAAAGAGAGGTTATCAATTAAAGTGATATCAGTTTAACAAATTTCACAGAAAATGTATGATCACTCCATAAAATGTAAAAGGATGGGAAACCCAAGATATCTGCCAGCTTTACAATGAAGTGATCCTATTGTATGCAATAGAACATTAAGTCCCATATGTTCACATTTGTCTCCATTACATTAACACATGCAGTTTTCCTTGAACTGCCGTTCAAAGCCAGAATTTGCGACATGACAAAATCCTTTCATTTCACATGCAAAACAAAGCTATCTCAGAAACAGCAGAAGACGGTTAAAATACTGCTGAAACAACTCCATCCGAGAAATTGCGGAAAGATTTCCATATTTCCTCCCTAAACCAGCATCCATATTTGGTGGCACAACATCACAGCCTGCACTAATAATAGCCAACAATTTTCAGGGTCCTAAGAAACTTGCGAAAGCTGTCTACGGAGAATTATGGACCAATTTACATCTTTCAGCCGTAAACATTTCAGCCTAAGTTGGGCAAAGGGAAAAATAAATGTTTGCCAGTTGCAACTGCTCCTATTTCATCAAATTCAGTGTATTTCAAAGTGCGATGGGGTGAAATGTGAGGAATTTCAAATTTGTATTTCAAAATTCCCTTCTCTATTATTTCCAGCTTCATGCAAGAGCTATCATTTGCATGAAAAGATTGTACAAAATATTTTCAAGTTTTTTTTATTTTGGGACATCTTCATCAAGCTTTAAATACCTACTATCAGCTTTCTGTTAAGAGCCCCCCCCCCCCAAAAAAAGGAACTAATGAATTATGCTTTTTGACACAAATGTGATTCTCTTTTAACTCTCATCACAGTGTATTATTTAAAAATTAAACACAGTACATAATTATTGTTATTTGATTGCAAAAAGTATGAGGTGTATGAGCAGAGCATTTAAAATCAATTAAATCATAGCAACTTAAGAATAATATTGTCCATAATTCCATTGTTTCATTTTTCTTTCTTCATTCTGGAAAGTCTATACGTCGAAAGGATTTCTCACCCCATGGGAGCATATTAAAAAAAATCTGTAATATTATTTGTGAGATTTCCTCCAGTTCAATTTATTTAATTCATTTTTTCTTTTTTTCTTTCTTCTTTTTTTTTTTAAAGATATTAATATTAGAGTCCTCTTTTTAGTTTTTCAGGAGCTCTTTTATGACTCTCTTGGGCTCACAGCTCTTAATGACTTTTCCTCCCTCTTTTCAAACATCAATGATATATTTTCCTGAGGAAGTCTTCGGTTCAGACATGCAATTATTAAGAACCTTTTACATATATACTGCACTAAATAGAGAAAGAACACAAGAGCACTTTAGCATGAAGATGACGTCAATAATTCCCCAAACTGTAAATCATCAGTGAGCGATTCAAATCATACATCCTATAAATCGAAAGCGTTATTTCTGTATATAAGTCAAAGTGACAGTAGCTATTTCAAATGAGCAATAGTCTGAAGAATAAATCAATAAATCACACAAATCTTGCCCCTTTGAACAGTTTCATGATGACTGAAATACACTGAGATATAAAAAAAAAAAGGTTATGTGCAATCATTGCAGCTATCTAGAAATTTTTGCATGATGCTTCAGTGACACATAAGTCCTACAAGATTTCTGGAACTCATTTGAACATTTAACCACCAACGGCAAATATCACATTTCATATTCCACAATGTCAAAATAATTCTTCAAATCCCTTTCCCTTTCCCCTACTCCCCCCCCCACCACTCCTTTAATGTAGCATATGCAGAAATACCATGAAATATGATTTCAGTGTAGAGTTAATCCAGGATTGTGATTTCTCTGAGAATTATCATTGAAAATATTCCATGCATTTATAGTTTTGAAATGAAAAAAAAATACTGAATCCGTCCATCAAATGAAAATATTGCTTTGTGATCATAATCTTCAAATTGTCATTTTGGGCTGCATAAAGATGTGTTGAATATCACCGATAGACAGCTAGATTCCACAGATGCTCAGATGCAAATCCAAGATGTCTCCTGAAAAAGAATTCCAACAAGGAAATAAGATGCTGTCTGTAAACTAAGTATTCCCTGTCATTGGCTGAAAGTTCATCAAACAAAAGCTGTAAAAATCATTTTATTTCAGTGTTGGTTTCCCCATTAGGAAAAAAAACCCTGATACCTGTACAAATACCTCAAGGGTATTAAACTAAAGGGTAACAAACTAAGGCAATTTTCTTCTCATTTTCTACATTTAAAATAACTTGAGGCATATTTTGCAAAAAATTGCCACAAGACTTCGCCCTGCACATTATGTCATTATCTGTACTGGTCCTCTTATATAATTGATTTCAGCAAGTTTTCAAATTGCATAATATTACATGAGGATTGTAATGTATCAAAAGCCTACATAATCAAGAATTTTGATTTAATTTTAGATATTTTCACCTAAATGGAATTTAATCACAAGAGCTAATGACTACCTTTAACTCGTGACTTGTCTAATGATCAATTGAAACTGTCATGTTTCATCATGGAGTATTTTTGGAGGGATTAAATATCAGGCAGTCCAAGAATGCGGGGAAGTGTGGCAAGGGGGTGGGATGAAAAATATCGAGGTCATGGATGATATCATTGACATATGGCTGGGCCATTTATTGTGGGTGAGCTAAGGTGGTAGGAAGAAGGGATGAGGAGGAGGGACAGAAGAGAAGGGAGGAGGAGGGAAGGAGGAGGGAGGGGGTAAGGAGGAGGGAAGGAGGAGGGAGGGGGTAAGGAGGAGGGAGAGGAGAGGGGAGGAAGCAGGGAGGGGAGAAGGGAGGAGGAGGGGGAAGGGGGATGGAGAGAGAGAGAGAGGAGGAGGAGGAAAGGAGGAGGAAAGGGGTAAGGAGGGAGGGGAGAGGGGAGGAGGAGGGGAAAGGGGATGGAGAGAGGGAGGAGGAGGGAAGGAGGAGGAAAGGGGTAAGGAGGGAGGGGAGAGGGGAGGAGGAGGAGGGGAAGGGGGTGGAGAGAGGGAGGAGGAGGAGGAAGGAGGAGGAAAGGGGTAAGGATGGAGGGGAGAGGGTAGGAGAGGGAGGTTGCCTCTAGATATCTGAATGAGTCCTATCATTTCCGCATGATCTACTGAAGATGTTGACACTGCAAGAAAGCATAATAGGGAGGGAGAGGTGCAGATATAGATTACAGTGAAAGTCAGATGGGAGGAGGGTCAAGTACTGTCATGAAAGTTCATACATGTACAACTATATATTTCTGAGAACCATTCTGTATTTGATATCAAACTTTTTTTTTTATTCCAGAACAAAGGTAAAAATGTTCAGATATGACAGGATATGATTAATCATTACCAATATCTACAAATTCCAGCTAGAACTACAAAGGATGTTTTCACAGTTGTATGAGTACATACTATTTTTTCTAAAAATAATATTTATAAACTAACTTTATAAACTTCCTTTCCTTTCAGATGGAATGTGAAACAAGGAAATGTCAGAGCTATATTTCTTACTCATTAAGTTGTAGAAAAGTTTATCATTTCCTCATTCAACTTTTTGAGTTAACAAGAAAAGTTGCTTCCAGTATAAATAAATCCAGAAGACCTTTTCCTCTCTTCCTGGTTTATCATGGCAACAAAATCGTGACTTAGTGCACCATTCCCCCACCCCCTCATTTTAAAGATTTAAAACATTTATAAGAAAAATTATTCCATTTAGATTCACAGGAATGGTGTGCAAAGAAACCAGGTCCAACTAATGAGATATTCATGCATGGCTGTTTGTAATACATTATCCTTCATATTCTCCATTATATTTTACAATTAATCTGATATTGTTGTTTGTATTTTTGTTTGTTTGGCAGTTGATGAGCTGATCTTATGCATACTTCACAAATTAATTCTAAGTAATTGGTCCCGATGAAGTCAAATCAATACCTTAAGTACAAATAATGTCACGTTGCTATACAGAACTTTTTTTCTTGTAAACCCGGCCTAGCCATCCAACCCTAGCAAAACCAATATTAGCTGGTTGGTCAATCGTGATGGGTCTGTTTTACGCATCACAAATACTAACACACGCAATCTCGGGTTACACAGCGTCATCTGGGTGTACGTCAAAGTCGTTATGATAAATTTACTTGAATTAAAACTCGATAGGAAGGAGTGATATTAAGCTTGATAACTCAATATCCCATCCAATCTTACGTCATGCAACCTTTCCACACTAATGATCAAGCGTCAATTAACTGTAGCTCAAGTTTTTCTTCTGAACAGGGCAAGTTTATACAGTTTGCATGAACCAAGCACATAGCATTATTGCAGTTAGCACATGCACAGAGGAAAAGAAAGTTGTGCTGTTCATAATGATATCAAAACTAATATAGTTGCATCATGAATTTGTAAATGTGATACAGAAGCAAAGGCAAGAAAAAAAATGGAAAATTGAATGCACACATCAACCTTTTAAGTTTTAAATAGTTTGAACAGCCTTAAAGAACTTTGTCGACAGTCAGATCTATGGTCATACAGAGGGAAAAATACAAATGAAATAAATTTCTTCCCTCAACAACCTTTACTAAACAATCCAAACCTTCCAATTTAAAACCTGATACACAACCCAATCTTTTCTGTCAGTACAAATAAGATGACAATGATTTGAAGCCAAACAAAACCATTACAAGATACATGTAGATAGTGAAATTTGTTGACCAATTGGAAAGTACCTTTCATCTATATTCAAAATTCATAAAATAACAAAATCATGGCAGGGAAATGATATCTCTGTTGTTTTAGCTAGCACAGCTGCAGTCCGATTTGGATTTATTTTGAGACGTCCATCTGAAAAGCAATTTATACTTGGTCCAATCTTCCTTTTGTCTATGCCATCAATAGTGAGAGCCTGCTGCACAACAGGAAGAGTCTTGTTGACCCCAAAGGTCAAAGGTTACATGGGGTGAAGGAAGTGAAAGTCACATAGCATGAGCAATGGTGAAGTTCAAGATTAGTCTGCAGCTCCAGACCCCAATAAAAGGACCAGTTGAACAAATACACCAAAGGGAGCCTGGGAAGGGGGAGCAAAAGTGGATGTTTTTGTGAAAAGTCACACGTTCCTGCAAGTCCTCACCTCCTGAAAATGTTCATGATTATTTGGTAATTAATGGCTAGAGGATTAGGTCTGCATTTCTGGCTTTCACTACAGTGCATGAAAACCTGACTCACACATGTACTGCGTTGTGCAATCATTCCTATTAAAGCTTGTAAAATTGTTGGTCAATCTGGCTACAGAAGAACACATTTACAATTCTGACAGAGTATCTACACAATTCCAGCATCTCTTGATTCCTCAGCACTTGATGGCATAGATCTGATCACTGAGACCATTCAAAGTTCAAGTTCCTACACCTGTACATGGAGGCATGAGCAGTGCATGACAGACAGATGATATGTCTACTATAGCTCTCCTCGAACAAATTCCTGCTGTGATTTACGACATATAACCAGTGGCCAGCCTGGGTGGAGGCCTATATTTAGTCCTCTTCATAGCATTAGGATGACTTGAATTACCAAAGAGGAAAAGAAAGTCAACAAAGATCTTTCAACAAAGTGATAATAACATCTTTCTAACTGAATGAAGCATACTTTTGTTTATATATATATATATATACATAACCTCCACAAATCTTTCACCAGATATTCTGCGGAAAACAACATTTTTTGTACAGGTTCTGATAATCAGAACCTGTATAAAAATCAGTGACATAAATTAGCAGTAATGATTGATCTTGATTCTGAAACTGATAAAATGAGAAGAACATCCCTTTTCCATATGTCAAAATGAAAAGTATGTGTTAGTTTCTTTGAAACATGACACAATGATTACATCAATTACATCTATGGTAAAGTCAAACAAAACAATGAGAATTAATTGGTAAATGCATATATCTTTCTCCATCCTGGGTTTGAGGGCACGGGTGTCGAGCAGCGCATGCTTATCAGTAAGGCTGTGGCCCCGGTATTGAGAGAAGGCATCGGTTCCATGTGCAATGGCGCCGTTATATGTGAGATGGTGCCAGTCTCAATCAAGCAGCCCAGCAGCACCTTCTGAGCTTTGAAAAAATAAGGAGGGGCACGCACCCCGGCACCACCCCCGCCCCTCGACCAACCATTACTTCAGGTTTTTTACCACTGAAAGATCAAAGAATATTTACTGGAATTTTCTTAACGGTGACATGAGGTGCTATTTCATTTGGTTATTTAATATCAAGGAACATTTATCAATGACATTCATCCTCTTCGGTCTTGTGGCACACATATCAATGCAGTATGAGCACGCAGTACATTGAAAGGTTTCTAAATGTCACCTACATGTAGGCCTACATGATATTATGTTTACTCTGTACATAGCTTGGACGTAGAGTTATAAACAGCTTGCTGTACTTGATATATATCCAGACCAGATGATAGTAGGATTCTTGTTACTTGCTTCAAGTTTCAACAACACACCTGTATTTATTACCTGAGAAAGGTACTGGTATCACTTTTATTAAAGGTAAATGTACTGGCATACTTTCGAAACAGCTCATAAAAAATAATAATAATATTGTAGTGTAGTTGCAGAAAGGTATTAGCCATGCAGTATGCCATACAGAAATTTTTTAGTACTTTGCTTGTACAGTTTTGATTGCTCTAAACATGTAAAATTTTCGAACACAACAGGAATTTCTTTCTTTAATGACTATTAAAAGTAAAAATAATTGGTAACTCTAAAAACTGAGGAGTTTCATACCAAATAGTACATATTTTTGAAGTTACTGGCATTTCAATACTAACGACCTTCTGCTAATAATGCAATAGTGCTTTTGCACTTTCAGCAGAACAGCACAAGAAGCCCTTCTGCCCTTCTGCCCTTCTGCCAGCTACATGTAGGCCTACAACATGATGATGTACTATGAGCTACAAAAACTACATTGCACTAACAGCTACCCCATCCCATGTCATCCTATACAAACTTAATTCATCCTTTATAAATTCCAACAATGCATCATTACCCTTAAGATGCCAAATTAATGATTTGTTCATTTCCTGCAATTATGCCTTGCATAAGTAATGAAAAGAATAAATGAGATTGGTTTAAAGAACATTCAACTAATGCAGATGACTCACAAATTATTCCAACCTTGCCAAAGTCTTCTCACATTTATAATGAAAGTTGGCTACACGAGCTCAGACACAATATACAGTCTCAAGATACCCGATGGACGATTGCGTCCCACGTCTGCTCCTTGCAAATTTATAACATGTATGTATTCCTCAATTCCGCAGCTCACGAAAAGCAATCAATTTAGTGGTGTTTAGAACTGATTGGAAAACAGGAGGCAATCTACAGTGGAAATGAAAAATGGCATGCTAATTTTGCCGTGGCAATCAGAAATTAAAGACAAACTGGTCAAGTGACTGAAATGTGAAATAAACTGTTTCAATTCAATTGAGAGAGGTGATAAGTACCGGTAGCTACTAAAAATAGGTGTATCATTGTATGCCCCGAGGTTGTGAAATATTCACAATGATATAACCAGAGGATATACCTTTATGTTTTTGGTACATATAAATGGAGTACAGGTCTTTCTCTCTCTCTCTTTCTCTCTTTTTCTCTCCTTCAGTCTAATCTTTCCCTCCATCTTCTTTCTGTCATTGCACATGTATCTCCCCTTCTCGATTCTATACATATTCTGCTAATTTTTCTATACTATATACACTGTACACTATATACACATATAGGCTTTTCACACCTCAAATAAGGAGGTGGGTTAGCACCGCATTTTAGTACGGGACTAACTCTCGCTTTCACACCTCAAATTTCGGAGGTGGGTTAGCACCACATTTAGTCCAGGACTATCTGACCCTGGTCAAAAGCAGGGTTAGCCCACCAATTGTTGGGCTAACCCCACAATTGCGGTGCTAAGCTTTGAGGTGTGAAAACATAGTCCGGGACTAGGGCTGCCTGCGTCTTGTGAACAAAGGCAACTGTGCATCAGCCAATGAAATGGCAGCACGTAATGTATTCATAATCGGCCTGGCACGCGCTGGCTGACCGGTTTTGCGGATGTAAACAACATGTTCAATGTTGTACATGTAATGAATTCGAGAAGATGGGTGCATGCACGGTATACGTACGGATCGCACATGTGCACGAGTTTTCTGTTCTTGATTTTCATTCGGAAGATCGCGCGCTTTCGCTCTGACCGGAGGACGACCGATGACCCCAAAAGTCAACTTCCGCCCATACTGCGCATGTGCTAACATTAGGGTTAAAAATTTGAAGTGTGAAAACCGTGTAATTTCTCGGCCTGGGCTAGGCGGCTAGTATGGGACTAAAATTAGAGGTGTGAAACGCAAAAACAGATAGTCCGGGGTTAAGCTTAGTCCAGTACTAAGCTCAGTCTATTACGGGGCTAAGCTTAGTATGGGACTAAAATTTGAGGTGTGAAAAGCCTAATACAGTATCTCTCCCTCTCTTTCTTGCATTCCCTCCATATCCTTTAGAACTTTCATGGTATCTCTCTCTCTTTCTTTCTTCTATGCTTAATCTGCTGTTCTTTCTATAGTATGCATCGTCATAGATTTTACCCGCACATGCGCAGAAACTGCGTTGGAAAAGACATCTTTAAGAACTGTCACAATGAGTTTGAATGGGCAGTGCTTCCTTAGTCTATACACCAAAAGTTACAAGCTTTCTTTTAATATATATCAATACATAAAAATATGCAATAAAAGCAAAGTCTGTTATTCCAGAACACTGGAATCTATAAATGTGTTTTCCTCCAATTCACATTTCTGCGCACCCCGTGCAGATTCGCCGGTTCGTAAAAACGATGACATACATGCTTCCCTCTCTCTCCTCCAAGACTTACAAAACATCGATATTTCTTCACAAATACCTATCATAGATACTAAAAATAACTTTCCTTTAGTGAAACTACCAGTACTATATTTTAATCACCTGCCATTCATTACACTACTCAACGAAGAAGAGCCTACTCTCTGGACTCCAACGATAAAGTCAAGGATATGCTAATTGCTCTGACCTCTCTTTTCTGTCGTCCATCTCAAGAGATGAAAACTGACCTGTCACTGACACTCACCAATGGACTACAGTAGTCATGAATTATTATCATCCAATATACCCCAGAGAGCACAAACAGGGCATAACTCAATGCACAATGATAGCACTAAATATCCTTCTGCATCTCAGCAATGTACTATTCATTAATTTGTTGCATCAGGGCAGAAACTTCTTTTTAATCTAGAAGGAAGGTACATGTAACACTAACACCTATACAATAATCAGCCTTCAATCAAATGGACTTATATGTACATTACAACAGCTTTACAACGCATCATATTGTTAAGGACTTTTCTGTGCACACTACTTTGAGGGTGTTTTTGCACCGACACGACAAATTATGAAATAAATATTGGTAAAGTGCATAGTTTGCAATTATATTTTTCAATTTCAATCCTATACCAAAAAAGTTAGCGTGAAGCCCTGATATATATTACACAAATTAGAAAAACAATATTACAATGGATACAATATTTGTTCCATGAAATGAAGTGTACAGTATAATTTCATGGTCTGCTTTTTCTTGAATCATCCATCATGCTTTTATTAATGTGCTGACTACTGAATCCTCTAATTCTCATGGACTTAATACAGGAACCAATCGGTTCCAGCAGGCAGTGGGTTAAGGTTATCTCCAATGTAAAATGTGTGCATCTAAAAACAAGGCATACGATGGGTTCACACAAGCAAACATAGAAGCCATAGAAGCCATAAGGGCTTTAAGTCTGAATAAAATGATATGAGTTAACGCCCTTCTGGCTCTGAACAGACGATATTATACATCAATCATCGAAACATAACGTGCACAAAAAGTAAACTACATTGCGCACCCATGCACACCAGGGAAAAAAATAATTAATTTTTTTCCAGGGCTACTTTTGAGCCCACCAGCCCGAATTTTCTACATTGTATTACAGTTAACATTGGACCCTATGAGAAATTCAGGGGCTCTTTTTTAGTTTTCCAGGGCTCTTTTTGGCATTTCGGGGGCGAATTCACCCTCAGCCCCCGTGTATTTTTTCCCCTGATGCACACATAACAATTTACTGAGTGTTTAATTACAGCTTTTAAGCAACATGATACTCTCTTCCAAAATTATCCATTTTTAAAAACACATTAGGGCATTAATATGTGCAAACTGTAAAAAAAATGGGGTAATTGCCCCTGGCATTAATTCAAGAAAAGGTCCATTAACCTTGAGAATATGAACTAGTAAGATATCAATTTGCAAGGTTTCATGAGTTAATGACTATGATTGTCATATGCATAACCACCACTGTATTGTTACATTGTATAAAATGAAATAAGAAGAATAGGGTAAAAAATTACACATCATTTGAGTAAATGTCTGTCTTTGTTTTGCTTCATAATTACATGTATCTTTCTTCCAGAAATAAAATGGATACTTGTAAAATCCCTGTTTACTAACATATTCAAATTTTATGCATACATTTCAACTGAAGTTGTTCTTGACAACCTGAAAGCTTGCCAGAGGATTGCCAGACACAGCAAGTAATGTATGCAAACTGGATTCCAAGTATTGTAGTTCATTCATTAAAAACAGGTCGATTGAATACCTCATCACTAGGTCCCCAGGAAAGAAACATCTATAAATTTGAATAACTTAGTAAACAGGTCTATTATCAATTTCATATTATAAATTTCAATTTCAAATCTAAACTAGATGAATCTTCGACCACGCGTGGTCGAATTTTATGCCTCCGCCATTACCAGATCAGAAATAAATGGCTCTTCATGTTGCTTTATTTTCATTTATACAATGACATCTTTGACCTTGACCTTTGACCTTGTAACCCCAAATCTAATGAGAGCATTGCCCTTTCCATATGCATACATGAGCCAAGTTTGTTGAACCATCAAATGGTTACTGAGTTATCATAAGAACTAACCATTTCTATGTACATAATGACCTCTATGACCTTTGACCTTTGACCTTGTGATCCCCAAATCTAATCAGATCATTGTCCCTTCCATGTGCATACATGAGCCAAGTTTGAAGCCAATCTGTCAAATGGTTCTTAAGTTATCGCGAGAACGAGCCATTTTTATGTGTATTATTACCTCTATGACCTTGACCTTTGACCTTGAGACTCCAAAATCTAATCAGATCATTGTCCCTCCTATATGCATACCTGTGCCAAGTTTGAGGTTGATCGGTCAAATGGTCGTTGAGTTATGGTGAAAACGAACCATTTCTATGTACATGGACAAATGGACTTATATGTACATTACAACAGCTTTACAACGCATCATATTGTTAAGGACTTTTCTGTGCACACTACTTTGAGGGTGTTTTTGCACCGACACGACAAATTATGAAATAAATATTGGTAAAGTGCATAGTTTGCAATTATATTTTTCAATTTCAATCCTATACCAAAAAAGTTAGCGTGAAGCCCTGATATATATTACACAAATTAGAAAAACAATATTACAATGGATACAATATTTGTTCCATGAAATGAAGTGTACAGTATAATTTCATGGTCTGCTTTTTCTTGAATCATCCATCATGCTTTTATTAATGTGCTGACTACTGAATCCTCTAATTCTCATGGACTTAATACAGGAACCAATCGGTTCCAGCAGGCAGTGGGTTAAGGTTATCTCCAATGTAAAATGTGTGCATCTAAAAACAAGGCATACGATGGGTTCACACAAGCAAACATAGAAGCCATAGAAGCCATAAGGGCTTTAAGTCTGAATAAAATGATATGAGTTAACGCCCTTCTGGCTCTGAACAGACGATATTATACATCAATCATCGAAACATAACGTGCACAAAAAGTAAACTACATTGCGCACCCATGCACACCAGGGAAAAAAATAATTAATTTTTTTCCAGGGCTACTTTTGAGCCCACCAGCCCGAATTTTCTACATTGTATTACAGTTAACATTGGACCCTATGAGAAATTCAGGGGCTCTTTTTTAGTTTTCCAGGGCTCTTTTTGGCATTTCGGGGGCGAATTCACCCTCAGCCCCCGTGTATTTTTTCCCCTGATGCACACATAACAATTTACTGAGTGTTTAATTACAGCTTTTAAGCAACATGATACTCTCTTCCAAAATTATCCATTTTTAAAAACACATTAGGGCATTAATATGTGCAAACTGTAAAAAAAAATGGGGTAATTGCCCCTGGCATTAATTCAAGAAAAGGTCCATTAACCTTGAGAATATGAACTAGTAAGATATCAATTTGCAAGGTTTCATGAGTTAATGACTATGATTGTCATATGCATAACCACCACTGTATTGTTACATTGTATAAAATGAAATAAGAAGAATAGGGTAAAAAATTACACATCATTTGAGTAAATGTCTGTCTTTGTTTTGCTTCATAATTACATGTATCTTTCTTCCAGAAATAAAATGGATACTTGTAAAATCCCTGTTTACTAACATATTCAAATTTTATGCATACATTTCAACTGAAGTTGTTCTTGACAACCTGAAAGCTTGCCAGAGGATTGCCAGACACAGCAAGTAATGTATGCAAACTGGATTCCAAGTATTGTAGTTCATTCATTAAAAACAGGTCGATTGAATACCTCATCACTAGGTCCCCAGGAAAGAAACATCTATAAATTTGAATAACTTAGTAAACAGGTCTATTATCAATTTCATATTATAAATTTCAATTTCAAATCTAAACTAGATGAATCTTCGACCACGCGTGGTCGAATTTTATGCCTCCGCCATTACCAGATCAGAAATAAATGGCTCTTCATGTTGCTTTATTTTCATTTATACAATGACATCTTTGACCTTGACCTTTGACCTTGTAAC
Source organism: Echinometra lucunter (assembly GCA_029962745.1). Classification (NCBI taxonomy): domain Eukaryota; kingdom Metazoa; phylum Echinodermata; class Echinoidea; order Camarodonta; family Echinometridae; genus Echinometra; species Echinometra lucunter. The sequence goes on from CM057167.1 coordinate 7,194,277, forward strand.
CCCAAATCTAATGAGAGCATTGCCCTTTCCATATGCATACATGAGCCAAGTTTGTTGAACCATCAAATGGTTACTGAGTTATCATAAGAACTAACCATTTCTATGTACATAATGACCTCTATGACCTTTGACCTTTGACCTTGTGATCCCCAAATCTAATCAGATCATTGTCCCTTCCATGTGCATACATGAGCCAAGTTTGAAGCCAATCTGTCAAATGGTTCTTAAGTTATCGCGAGAACGAGCCATTTTTATGTGTATTATTACCTCTATGACCTTGACCTTTGACCTTGAGACTCCAAAATCTAATCAGATCATTGTCCCTCCTATATGCATACCTGTGCCAAGTTTGAGGTTGATCGGTCAAATGGTCGTTGAGTTATGGTGAAAACGAACCATTTCTATGTACATAATGACCTCTATGACCTTTGACCTTTGACCTTGTGACCCCAAAATCTAATCAGATCATCGTCCCTTCCATGTGCATACATGAGCCAAGTTTGAAGCCAATCTGTCAAATGGTTCTTAAGTTATCGCGAGAACGAGCCATTTTTATGTGTATTATTACCTCTATGACCTTGACCTTTGACCTTGAGACTCCAAAATCCAATCAGATCATTGTCCCTCCCATATGCATACATGAGCCAAGTTTGAAGTTGATCCGTCAAACGGTTCTTAAGTTATCGTGAGAACGAAAACGGGACGGACGGACGGACGGACGGACGGACGACCCGAAAACATAATGCCTCCGGCAACCACCTACGGTGGGCGGAGGCATAAAAAAGAAACATAGTTTTTTTTTCCTAAATAATAAAGGACTTCAGAGGTAATATGATAACAAGATTTTGATGACTCAAACCATCTGCAGCACTCAGCTAAATGGTTCAACTTAAATTGCTGAGTTTCTATTTCAGCAATCATACAAAATTCATAGAGATGACATGGGAAAAGAGATAGGAATGAGAGGTTAATAACAGAATGAACGATGACAAACTGTCACTTTCATTCTCTATCTGACATATCATTAATGCAGTCAGTCTTGATGAAATGTCACATACACTTTGCTCAGTTTGCTGTATTCTTCCACTTGGGCACATCTGATCAAATTACTCTCCCATGCCCTGCACCTCCAGCCCCCCCCCCCCCCCCCCCGATTAAATTACCAACTGACCACCCCCCCTTCCATTCTCTATATTACATATCCCAAATTGAGTCAGTCCATGTAAACAGCCAAATATAATTTTTCTCTGTTCTTCTAAATGGGCATATCTGATCAAAAGACGACCCCTTTACAATCTCTCTCATGGGGGGGGGGGGGTGTTTCATAAAGCTGTTCGTAAAGTTGTGCATGACTATACAAATAACTTGAATATAAAGTGCCAAATGGGATGCCCAAAGTCTATTCTGATGTTTTAACAAAGTGTGATTGCATTTCCCATAAACTCAATTAAATTGTGACAAAAAGTATACTTAAATAAAAAATGTTTCCCAGGTCAGTTCATATGAAATGTCAATTCATGGACATTTCTCATATTACAGACAGAAGATTCCTCCCCCTTGATCATATTACATGATAGGCCCCCCCCCCCCCCCCCCATTCTCCATATGACATGTAACCCACCTGGTCAGTCCACATCAAATGTCATATTCTGCAGTACTTTTTTTCTAAATGGGCATATCTTATCAAATTACTAACTGACCTCCAGTATAGAATCAGGAAATATGGGTGAATTGAAACTGATATTGTTTTCCATCATTGCACAATTGGCTAGCCAAGCAGAGATATTCCCTTTAAGGGGAGGTGAAGGAACAATGAATTTGTTTGGGGTATAAAACAGTAGGCCTCTAAATGGTTAATGGACCATATCATTTCCTGTATATAAACTATTTTAACCACTCAGTGCTTGCTAATCATTTAAAGGGAATGTTAAAACACTTTACTATGAAAATACTTAATGTTGTAACCCGCACCCGTTGCGGTACGGGTTAACCTGCCGGTATGCCCCCAATCACGGGCTGCGGGCCGGGCCTAGTTCATTCTCAAACCCGCAGACCGTCATACGAAAAAAGGGAGAAGTAACGACACATAATAAAAACATTAAAAATGAAAATTGAGTTAGGATCATGTGCTTCTTACGTGGCGGATTCTTTTAGAGACGTAGATATTTCCTTCAAAAAAATGCCGTCGTATTTTTGTCTTGTGAACAGTGAACAGGACTTCCACAGTTCGACATACCGGTACATCGAGTTGCTAGGAGCGCCAGTGCAGCGCAGTCAAAAACTCAAAATCAATTGTATACCGTATATCGAATTAAGCGATAAGACAAACGCAGCTTAAAGGCTAGGCCTGGCCACACGCTCACACCGCCCGAGCGTTGTTGGAGCGGTCGTGGAGCGGAGAGAAAAAATTATCACCGCTCGCTTTGTTTTCGATTTTTTTATTTTTCCCCCAATTTTGTGAGCAAAATTCGACGCTCTCTCACTTCGCTCCACGACCGCTCCAACAACGCTCGGGCGGTGTGATCGGCCTTAATTATAGATTAAGAGCGATCTTGATTATCGATATGTCACGTGATAAATGCTGTCCCACATACCAGTCGACTCGGCTTTCGCGGCCGCACCCTGAATGCCCAGATCTCTTAATTTTTCCGATGTGCAATTGATTGAAAGTCTTTTAAGATTTTTGAAGATGTAAAATTGGATTGTAACGGATTGCAAGTTTCTTGCAAATACCCTTTTCTTGACAGATCGATCGAGCGAGATAAAAAATAAATAAATAAAAGCCTAGCTATGCTAGCTAAGCACTAGTAACACGAGTTGTTTACGAAGTTCATGGGCGCCCTCGTACACGTTTGTATAATAGTTTACAAAGAATTGGAAGAAATACAAAAAAGAAAGAAACAATATGGAGATATGCAAGAAGAAAAAAATAACTATCATTATCCTGGTATTTATTTCAATTTTGATTACTTTATAGACGAGGTCCCATAGTAATCATTATCCCAGAGAATTGAATATTGTAATTATGATTGTTGTGAGTCGCCGTGTCGACTGACCTGGACTGAAAAACCACATTGCCGATCTTTGCATGCTGAGCTTGAGCTAGCCCGCGCTGCGCTGAGCTGCGGCTCCAATCAGGAGTTAATTGCGTAATGCTTTCAATTTCGAGATCACAGCGGACCCATTTCGTGGTACAAAGTCACCCCAAAAAAACATTCTCTCCGGAATAAAAGGCGAATTTGCAAATTGTAAGTAAATTCAGTTCACTCTAGGCTAGGTTAGTAGTTGGCATATATTTTCCTGATTTGAGCCTGTATAGTGTGGGGATTGCAAAAATAATTTTCATTTTTCAAAGATAAATTGACTTGCGGGTTAAAACCCGACGGGTCAGCGGGTCCCGCTTGCAAATTATTGGATTATACGGGACGGTACGGTTCGGGTTTTCACTTGCGGGTTACAACATTAAAAATACTGAGAAAAGGGTGTTTGCAAATCATTGGTTTATTCACTGTAACAAATTAATTTAGGAATAAAAAGAAAATTATACATTAGGAACATTATACCCTTTCACAAAATCATCCTCCTATTAACTCCACTATTCTGATCTCGACAATAGGAGGATTATTGCGTTAATAAACTCGAAATTATTGCACCTTTTTTACGAGTGAAAAAATCCTCCAAAAGGAGGATAATCATCATGGTAACTACACAAGCCCCTTCAATACATGATGCACATCCACACTTACACACTGTGTGTTCTGGGCTCGCGCTGCAGGGAAAAGTGCCGATTTTTTTTACCACACCATGGCAATAACATGCATTGTTTAGCTATTGCATTCACAATTTCAAAGGATTATTCTGATGCTGCTATTATTTTATTATTATTATTGAGTTTGTGAAAGGGGTGTTACACTCTTATCTTCTCTCTTTGATCCTCATCATCTTTAGCCCCTTCCTTTCCTTATTTTTGCCCCTCCCTCCTCCCTACTTCTCCATCTCTTTCTCTCTCTCTTTCTCACTCTCTCCTTCCCTGCCCATCCTCCCCCTCTCTTTATTTCTTTTCCATCTCTTTATTTCTTTCTCCCTCTTTCTTTCTTTCTTCCCTCTCTCTCTCTTTCTTTCTCTCCCCTCTCATTTTTTTCTAGGTCTCTCTCTTCCCTCTTTCTGTTTGCTTTCTAAATCTCCCTTTCCAATGATTTCTTCTTACATGTATATTCAAGACCCATATCAAGTTAAACACTGTGTAACATACATGTAACATCATGACCTCTTTACAAACTTCTTCCATATCTACTTGATATTGGAATCCGCTTTAATAGAGACTATCCACTCAGTTTAACCTATGAAATAACAAAGGAAAGCACTGGCCATTGTTTGGGGACAGAAGGACTTGAACTCATATACAATTATGTCCTTCTGACTCCAAACAAGCTATTGGTCAGATGAGCCTTTTACTTCATTAGAATTCTTACTTGCAGCTAGGTAGGTAGCTTTGAAAAGGAAGGTCAAATCTATAGGTCCCGCCTCACTTGTTTGGTTGACAGCATGAGTTCCATTCCCCTTATATTAATCAACAACACAACAAAAAAATCTTAGGATATTTGTAAGATGAGTCGTAAAATGCATTAGGACCCTTACAAATAGCTTCAGAGGGTCAGTTACCTATTATGTAGTATACAGTATGCTGAGCATTATTTTGCTTCCTTATATACCAGGTGTCCCAGAAAAAGCGGCACGGTGGATTTTCGGTACTTTACCTTCAGAAAGTACCTGATCTTTTTACTTTAGTACATGTAGGTAAAATCATCTTCTATCAAAGAGAATAATACCAAGGTCATTAAGTTTGGTAAAGTAATTTTTATTCTATGCCCGTTTCTTAAAATACACTAATTTTCAAATTTCGTATGTTTTTCGCGACATGGAGAGCAGAATTGTGTCGGGAATGGCCTTTAATATGGCATGTGTATGGTACGTTTTGTTGCTGACATGCATCAATGGACTTCCCTCAAACATCGTATTCTGAAAGGCCATCCTGACACAACTCTCATCAGTCGCCAAAAAAATTTGAAAATGACTGTATTTTAAGAAACGGGCATAGAATATAAATTAATTTACCAAATTCAATGATCTTGATATCATTTTCTTCGGGAGACGATACTTTACCCACTGATGTATAAAGATTATCTACTTTTTGAAGGTACAGTACGGAAAATGATAAAATCCACCGTTCCGCTTTTTCTGGGACACCCGGTATAGGCTACGAGTTCAACAACCTATATGTACATGCAGGTAGTGGAGTTCATCCCTTGATTTGATAGAGGCCAGGGGAGACACATCAAATCTAAATCCACAAGTACACAATTAATGCAGAGGAAATCTTTTCAGTAATCCTGATGACCAAGAGCAAGTCCCTACAGCAGATAAAGCCCCCCCCCCCCCCCCCCCCCCCCCCCCCCTCCGATACACAAACACAGTACACTCAAGCTCAGTATCTGCAATATATCTCATAGAATGCCTCATGCTCTGCTTCAAGTACACAATCAATGTCCAGGATATCTTCTCTGTAAGCCTGAGAAATGAGGAACTTTTCATTCTCTTTGGCCTGGGGACCAAGAGCAAGCTGGACAAAGACCCCACCTTCCCCCCCCCCCTCAAATTGTCCACATGCACAGCATGCTCAAGAGCTCAGTATCTCATACAACGCTACAAGTGCATAATCAGTGTACATAAGATACATGTATCTCCTCTGCAATCCTGCCTGTGATAGAGCAAGTCTCCACCACAGATGAGCCTTGGAGTACATTAAACCCCCCAACACCCCCCCCCCCCCCCTCTGCAAGTATACACAAACACAGCACACTCAAGCTTCGTTTCTCACACAACATGCCTCACGCGAAGATGATCCCTCCCGTAAATTAACTTCAGCCCCAGGCTAATTACCGCAAACAACGCTTGATGGCTTAAGAACTTTAGAAATGAAAATGGCCGACGGAGTAGAAGAAGAAAGTGAGAATTAAGATACATCAAAGCCAGATGAGTCATCGTAGATGAGGGAGACTTGTGAGAAAGACTGGTGAACGGAGAAGATAACAGTGTGCTCGCAACCAAAGAGAAGGTTGGGTTCTGATTAAGTTGGGGGAAAGACTAAAGTGGAAATCATTTACCAGTATTAGCTTTCTCAATCTTTACATTCCGACCTGGCAGAATATCATTTAGCAATGTCACATGAAAGAAATTCTCCTGAAATAACCCAATATTCCAAAACAAATAGAAACAGTTTTGAATTTTTAAACCAAATTTGATACTACATGCACTATGTAGTCCTTTACATAGGCATCTGCGTGCTCTGATATTTACTTAACCCATTCATGACAGAGGTCCACATTTTGTGGTTTGGCCTAATATCTTTTGATGCAAAGCCCTAAAAATCATACCAAATACATGAGCAGAAAGAGCAAAAAATTCTACACAAACTGTGCCCATTTTGATTGCATCAATATTCATTGTTTGATGCTGAAAAATTTTTAAAGGAAAATAAGCATTAAAATCCTTAAATTGGCAATGTGATAGAAAGTTTGAAATCACTGTTTTCCCCTGCAAATTGGCAACTTTTTGACTTATCATCATAATTTCTGTCAATTTATATTCATTTCAGATACATGACATTTTATAAGAAAAATGTAGCAATAAAATAAAAATGTTGGTGTTGCCAATTTGAAGAATAAAAGCTGATCAAATTAGGCTTTAAATAATTCCTGTCACGAATGGGTTAATATGATATTCAAATGTACTTATGTAAGGAGCAGAAGAAATAGAGAGATTTCATCATATCTTGTAAAGAGCTTTCATACAAACTCTGTTAATGGGAACACTCTTAACAGATTACACTTTGAAAGCATTAAATTGATAAATCAGAGTTACAGTAAGCTCCACTATTAATGAGCAAGAACCATGTACATGTATCTCATGCTTCAGACACAAAGGGCACATCACCCATACTAACAGCATGAGCCACTTAACGCCTTCCTCACTATAATTGCATGAATTATCAAACAGTCTAAAAATAATGGATATTAGTTTTGTAGATCTGTTTTTCTCTCCCTCTCTCTCTCCCCATCCCACCCCACCCTCTCCACATCTCAGCTTTCCAGGCAAATGAGAACAGTGCTCCGCTCTAAACACTTTAAAATATTATACAACAGTACCTCTTCATCTCTCAGTATCTCTTCATCTCTCAGTGTCCAGTGAAATTCATCTCTGTGCATGAGACACATCACAGTCACACTATCTGCTGACAGTTGACCAGGAAGTGTTCCCTGAAAGCATTTTGCAAGGAGTCAAAAACTACATCCACATCTTCAGAAGATAGTCCACAAAAATGCAACCTATACAGTTTCAGGTATCAGCTTTACAAATAAAACAAGGAACAATCGGAAGGAAAATGGGTAACTCTACAGGATGTTCCAGATCTTCAGAATGATTCCATCTGGATGATTTTATCTCCCTCACTCTCACAGCACTGCCACTAATACCATCATGCTTTTGACTAGTTGACTACTGAATTCTTAAATTCTTATAGACTTTGTACAGGGACCACCTGGCTCCAGTTGGCAATGGGTTAAATGTGAGAGCCTTGTAAAACTGGTTATCTCACCCCAAATTGGTCCTCGATTAAGTTACATTTTGCAGTATTTCAGTGAGCTTAAAAAACCTGCTACCCATCAAAGGCACAACAATCCCACTTCAAAGGATGTGGAATAGTTTCATCTTTTTTTTCAACCCCTGAAAGCCTCACCATCGAATTTGCTCTGACCCAAAATTGTTCCTCATGTTAACGAAGCGAGTGAGTGAGTCTATCAAACCTGCTGCACCAAATCTGCAACAATCCCACTTCAAAGGATATGCACCTTGCGGTCCATTTCTTGAAATGTCTTTTTGATTTATGAGGGCTGTAAACACGGCTCTGATTGGCCCTCAATGCAATGCATCATGGGTGAATCACCAGCACATAGACATCAAGCGGCCACCTGGGGTCTCTGGTTATTTGCCAAAATGAAAATGAGGCATACCAATCAATGTGTTCATCTCGGCAGGCAAGGACAATGTAAGCTGCATCTGTGCCACAGACTGTGCAGCTCCAAAATTATATTGGGGAAGACCGACTGAAGAAACCTTCTTCATTGTCTCAACACTATGTTAGCAATTTAAGTTCTACAAGGGTGAAGACAGCATCTCTGCAATCCACCTCTGGTATCTTCTAAAACTGGTTGGTTTGGCTTTTTACATTAATAAATGATAGTAATAACAGATTAATTTTTATACAGCCCAGAAACTACATACTCTTCTGTACTGCAAGAACTCCTGATAAAAACCAAAAGCAAGGAGTTAAATTAAGAGATGTGTTCTGAGGTTTAATTTTATATCTCCAGGAGGGGATTTTCTGATTTCAAACAGTAAGTTATCCCACAGTTTGAGGGCTGTGCATACAAATGCATTTTTCACCAAAAAGGATTCTTACAAAATCTGTATCATTCAAAAATTCTGTCAAATTCAAAAGGAGAAGAATGCAACACACAGGATGTTATATTTCTGTTCACCATACATAACTGTATTTTATGTAGTTCTCTAGAACTTGTTTATCACAAGGAAGCTTTCATGCAGTTATCGTTATTGAATATCGATATTCGACAGAATGGTGTCAGAAGAAAATGGCATACGCAATGTGTTAATGCATTTACACTACGCTGAATTACCAATCAATGCGCTCATCACATCTATACAAGGTCAGTGAACGATAGGTATAAACAACATTGACAAGGGTTGACCATAGTTTTCAAGCGCAAACCCTTGTCAGTCGAAATATATCAAAGTGCCTGATCTGTAAGAAATACCATTGGTCCTGTACTCAACTTTAGCTTCTCTGCAGCCAGACCCTGGCAAAGTTATTATATGCTCTACTGGTACTCGAGGCCATACAGAATTGTGCTGAGTGTCAAAATATGGCCTGTGTCTGCAGACTAAGTTGACAGGTTTGTACAACAGATGCATACAAAGCTAATAAATATCCCAGGGCCGGATCCAGAATTTTTCAAAAGGGGGAGGGGGGGAGTCGACTTTTTCACGTGTCTGTTTTCCCCGAAAAAAGGAGTCTTTGGTATTTTTACGTGTATTTTACCCTAAAATTTTGCTCTTTCTGCTTTTCATAGGGGGGGGGGGGGGTGGCGGCTGATCCGGCCTCCCTTGGGTTCCAAAAGAGGGGGGACGCGGCCAATTACCACCCCTGGATCCGTCCCTGTATCCTGTAGTTTTCGAAAATGGATTTTGAAATGCAGAAAGTTCAACTAAGGTCAACTACTTTAGCTGAATCTACTGCACAACAGAAACATTCATGAAATTGTGACTCTCCAACAATTTTCCTGCATGTTCAAGGTTTGCGACAGCACCAAACTGCAAAATTAACTAACAAGTTCTAATTCATGAAATAAAAGAAACCTCTGCAAATAAATTCCTATCTTTTCACAGTCCTCACTCCTCAGGCTGTTTTCAAACACTGTTTGATATTTGTCCATTAGAATTTGTAAACAAATTCATTAGCATTCTAGGGCCTGCTTAAAGGTACAGTTTCTACCCATAACAGGTTTTCAAACAAGTTTTCGAAAGTCAAAATCACTCCTGGAATCCATTAGATGCCATTAAATCTCCACACAACCACTACTGCTACTTGACCCTTTCCTATTCACTGCAATTCTAGCTACCCCCGTATCCTATTTGCTACTATTCATTCTGCCCTCCATCCTTCCTCTTACCCTATCCTGTCCCATTTCCTTTCTTTCCAATGTATTTTTTTCTGTCTCTTTTTTTTCACACATATCTTCTCTCATTTCTCTTTTCTAATTCATTTTATCTCTCTTTTGATTCATCTCCCAAATTTCTTTATCACTGTATTCCTGTCTCCCTGTCCTCTCGTTTCTCATTCTTTTTCATATTCTCTCAATCCATCATTATCTATCATATCTCTCTCTTCCTCTTTTTGTTCTTTCTCTCTCAAATTTTTCTTGCTCTTCTCAACCTAACCCCTCCCCCTCTCCTTCTCTCTCCTTCTCTATCTCTTTCTCTAACCCTCTCAGCCTCTTTCCATGTTCTGCCTTTTCAATCTCTCTCTCTCTCTCATCTCTCTCTCTCTCACTCACTCTATCATTAATGATCTCTCCACTCTTTCCTCTTCTTCTCTATCATCCCATCTCCTACCAATGTATTATCCAATGTCAAACTACATGTAAAGGAGGTGCCATCATTGAATCCCATCAGTATAAAGTGCTTTCACAGCGAAGATGGTGATTCAATTGCAACACTGATCAATCTACATGATATACCAGGTATACCACCTTATCAACAAGCTTAAGAATCAAGTGCTTCTTCTCTATCCACAGCAAGCTGCATGTAGCTACAGCTTTGGAAACTACATTGAATGAGGCCTCAGCAGGATTCAATCATTCTGAAGTTGAACTTTCCTATCACAATGTACATGTATTTCTGAAACCAATCGGTGTCATGCCAAAGTGATATCATGTAAATCCAAATGCAGAGCATGAGAAAGATAGCTATAAACACACAGCCCTATCTATCTTCAAGTGAATTCTCCTACTGCATAGCTCTCAGAAAAAAAATAATAAAGCACTTTTCCTCATTCTTGAAAATAAATTTCAAAAAAAAAAATACATATATATATATATCATCCACATAAATAATCCATACTGAGTATTGAAATCTATATCCTCATAATTATTTCACATTCACATTCATCTCCAAGGCATACCATCTCTGCGAAAACAATACTAATGAACTCTTATATCTATTGCACTGAAGAGGATAGAAAGGGTCTTTTTAAAGGTTACTTTGCCCCATCAAAGCAAAAAAGAAAAAAGAAAAATATGCATGAGTGGTGAGTGTGGTTGCGGAAAGGTCCAAAGAGCTCTTGAAGACTTAAAGAAGAGTACCACATAAAAGAACAATCAGCTTTGATCTGTATCTATCTTCCAAATATTCTTTTTTTCTTATCCTGTTTCTGAAGACCTCATGGGGTTCTACCATTCACCCACATAGCCATGGGGTGATGGGGTGCCCCTCCCCCCAAAAAATGCCGACTAAAAATGGAAAAAAGGAGAAAAGGGTAAGAGAACATGGGAAGAGAAGGAGCAGACATGGAATGATGAAAAAGAAACATCAAAGCTTGAGTGCTTCGCATGGGATACATGTAACTCCTTCCTCCCTGTACTCTTCTCTAGGAAGCGCTATCGCCTCCCTCTAAAATGAAATCCTGGCTGCGCCCGTGCTTCCATTTTGGAAGGGCTCTACTCAGCGTCTAGAACTAATTAATCTTGCATGAGCATGACACTCATATTCCTTTCTTCTTCTTTTTTTTCTTTGAAGAAGAATTAGTTTCACATCTGCTTAGATCTATTTCATTCACTATCAGCTGCATAAATATAAACAGAGAGATATTCCCCTTCAAGATCATGGAGCCCTGTAAAGAACTAGATGAATCTTCGACCACGCGTGGTCGAACTTTATGCCTCCGCCATTACCAAATCAGAAATAAATGGCACTTTATGTTGATTTATTTTCATTTATACAATGACATCTTTGACCTTGAACTTTGACCTTGTGACCCCCAAATCTAATGAGAGCATTGCCCTTTCCATAGGCATACATGAGCCAAGTTTGTTGAACCGTCAAATGGTTACTGAGTTATCACAAGAACGAACCATTTCTATGTAGATAATGACCTCTATGACCTTTGATCTTTGACCTTGAGACCCCAAAATCTAATCAGATCATTGTCCCTCCCATATGCATACCTGTGCCAAGTTTGAAGTTGATAGGTCAAATGGTTCTTAAGTTATCGCGAGAACGAGCCATTTTTATGTGTTTTATTAAACTCTATGACCTTGAACTTTGACCTTGTGACCCCAAAATCTAATCAGATCATTGTCCCTCCCATATGCATACCTGTGCCAAGTCTGAGGTTGATAGGTCAAATGGTTCTTAAGTTATCACGAGAACGAGCCATTTTTATATGATTTATTACCTCTATGACCTTGACCTTTGATCTTGTGACCCCAATATCTAATCAGATCATTGTCCCTCCCATATGCATACCTGTGCCAAGTTTGAGGTTGATAGGTCAAATGGTTCTTAAGTTATCGTGAGAACGAGCCATTTTTATATGTTTTATTACATGTACCTCTATGACCTTGACCTTTGACCTTGTGACCCCAAAATCTAATCAGATCATTGTCCCTACAATATGCATACCTGTGCCAAGTTTGAGGTGGATCTGTCAAATGGTTCTTAAGTTATCGCGAGAACGAGCCATTTTTATGTGTTTTATTACCTCTATGACCTTGACCTTTGACTTTGAGATTCCAAAATCTAATCAGATCATTGTCCCTCCCATATGGATACACAAGCCAAGTTTGAAGTTGATCTGTCAAACGGTTCTTAAGTTATCGCGAGAACGAAAACGGGACGGACGGACGGACGGACGGACGGACGACCCGAAAACATAATGCCTCGGGCAACCACCTACGGTGGGCGGAGGCATAAAAAAGTCTTCTAAAAGGAGCCCCCTAAATGTTCCCCCATCAAAAATCATTGACCTACAAATCATGGAAATAACTCCATGTGGGAAGTCAGGGATCCGTGGAAGGAGGTAGCAAATAGTCCCATGAACACATAATATCCTCATACATCCTGAATGCTTTATACACCTCCGTAAAGAGTGCTGACAAAGTGAGTCTAAAGGGGCTAGATTTGTCCCTATTTTTATCTCACCACTTACAGAATAGCCACATAAATCTTTTGATGGGATGATGCTTGGCACACTGAATAGACAACTGACTGGATGAAGTACAGGATGTATTTAAAAGGGAACGACATTCAGGGATAAGCCAAAAAAAGAAAATCTCCTATTTTCCCTTTAACCCAATGACTACTGTAACTGGGTGGACCCTGTATTCAAGCTATGGAGGATATGAGAATTCAGATGTCAACAAGATATTACAGAAGATGTCTTGAAGTACAATCACAAAATTGAGTGCTCAGGAAAGACATAAGAATTAAGAAAGCCTTTAAAAAAAATACAAAGTTCTACAGGCTCCTCAAAAATTATTTTTACTTGAAACCAAGCTCACTTAACCAATTTTGTCATATCAGTATGTTTTAATAAAGCAAACTAATTTGAAAGCACTTGATGGATTATTATGGATTTGTAACAAACCCCTTACATAAAGATCAATAATTATTCTTAAATTCAATAACCTCATTTGTCATAGGGGAGTGATGATTTACAACTTTTGTCCTTTAAAGGTATGTTTATTTCAATTTGTTTTAGTTTTTTGTTTATGTAGCACATCAGAATGTGAATCCCGCATAGACTGGGCACAAGTATGAAACATCAGTCTGGTACACCACATCTGCAGGAACCAACCCATGGAACATACAATAATGAAATGATTATCACACATAAGAAATGCCACAGCACCTCTCCTCTTGAGCCATGCCATTGGTGCAGCAAGAAACAGGATAGCCTTTGTAACAGCAGAGACATTCATTTTACCCTTTCAGTAATTCTTTCTTGTTACCATGGAATAATGAGTAGGTGCATAGAATGTATGCATACAAGTATGAGACATAAATATGGTACACCACATCTGCAGCAACCAACCAACCTTCTGCACGCAAAATGATAAAGTGATTGTGACGTACAAGAAATACCACAACACTCTCCCCATGAACCATGCAGCGGGATCGGTAAGAAACAGGAAAGCCGTTGTAATAGTCTACCCCATCCTGAGCCTAATTGCTCAATTTGCTTCTCCTCCTCCTTCTTACATCATAGGTAATACAGAGAGGGGAGTACATAACATTTAACCATACACCTGCCAGTGGTAAAATATTAGACAGCCTAACACCCAAACCAATCTTTTCTAAATACCTACTTGTGAAGCTGTGATACAGCTACTTTGCAAAAGCATCTTTAAGAACACAAAAACAGGAAATATGAAAATCGATTTTATCATGACTATTCTGAGATCTAAAAAAAATTGATAAGTGTTACTCTGATACACATGTGATTATAATTTGGAGCAAAGATTTTGCTGGCAAATCCTGATTACTAGGTACATGTATAGCAGTAACAACACCCCGTCAACTCTTCCACAACACAATCGTCGAACAAATGTAATGTACATACATGTACACATATGTCATCAATGATCAAAATACAAAAACAAAAGTTTTCAATGCTTTTTGACTGAATATCTACTAAGTATAAAAAAGGGATTTGATAATACATTATGCATGAGAACTAATTCATGAAATTAGTGATGTATTTTGATGCAAGTTCAAATAGCAGCAAAGTCTATGCATTGAAAGACCTTCTCACAGTAATGGTAAGCAAATGTAAACTGAATGTCTAGTGGAATCAATGCAACTGCATGGAGGCCTACAAATGACATGTAAATTCTATCTCTGCTACAAAATGAAATTACAGCATAAAACAAAAGATCTAACCAGAGAACTAATATATAAAATCACAACGCATATTTTATTCTTTAAGAAGTTCAAACAGCAGCTAAGCCTATGCTAAAACAAACAACCTCTTGCCACTAACAGTGTACAAACTATTCTGTAAACCACAGTGCAATCTGTACAACAGCTCGTAAGCCTACACATAACCATTAGAATTCCACTCCCTGAAGCATTTCATGTCAAGAACACTCTGCAAAATCCTTTCCATCGAGATGTCATTTCCTGATCATCGGGAAGCGAAACTCTACCATTATAAATGCGGAAAAGAGACCTGTAGCGCTTTCCTCAATGCTAGCAGTTCAATGCATACAGGGAATCATCAGTATACATGTATGTATGCCATATCAGTTACTATAATCTGCCGGGATCTTATTCAAAGATTTGGGAGGCACTCTATTTTCTCTCTAGCTGAGCTATAAAAAGCATTTTATAAGCAATTTACTCTTGATATAACTACACGATAAAGGATTGTTCTTCAAATGCCCTCTTATTTGATGTATGAAGAAATGACGGCTTTATTTGGTGTATGGCCCAAACATTAATGTTATATCCCATATGCATGTACCCATTTCTGTGTGCAGTGCATGCAATTTTCAGCTAGATTGAGTTAATTTATTTAATCATTTTGATGAATGCAGAACCTCAACGTATACACCAATTACTTTGAAACAGTCACTTTCAAACTGCAGTTGCATGCCTAAATCTACCTTTAAAGGGGGTACCCAATGCTGAAACAATGTTAGTTCATTTAAAAGAGCGTGATTTTATTACCAGAAAATCATCTGCCTAAAGTTTTTTAAAAAGTCGTGTTTCCAAGGAAACCCCCAAATGTGGTAAGATTTCAGGATATTTTTGACCCCTCAGCTGTGACCCAGTTTCAACTGGGTACCCACTTTGACGTCAAAATGACGTCAAAGTGGGTACCTTGTCGCGCAATTCTAGCAAAATGCGCGCAAGGTATAATACACATTGTACAGTCTAGCGCGCACCACAACTGCAATGCGCGAAGCTGGGTACCCACTTTTACGTCATACCTCATACTCAATTTTTTTGGTCAACTCTTGACTTTTTATGAGAAAATTGGCCAAAATGCATTGATTTCGATTGAAAATCATCATATTTTTAATGTTATTCTTCTTAGAATTCTATTCTCGATCATATATCAAAAAAAAAATTACCAGTGTGTAATCACTTTAAACAACTTCCATACCAGTGTCTTTCAACTGCAGTTGCATGCCTAAATCTACATGTACATGTACCTTTAATCAACTTTCATACCAGTGCCTTGCTATAATTGTAGGCTATGGTCTTTTTGAGAAGGCTGTACAACGTTTGCACTAACTACAGAAGGTGAATTAAATTGCAGGGAAACCTGTTTATAAAGACCGCCCAAGAAAGACAAAAAAAGTGGTCTTTATGGCTAGGTTTTTTGAAATATACATTTCAATGAGAAAAACTATTCAAGGAACAATGTCTTTAAGAGGCCGTCTTTCTATAGAGGTGTAGCTAAAGCAGGTTTGACTTTATTGTGACTGTATAATCTAACTATGATGAGAATTGCAATTATTTTATTTCAAACAACATGAAAACCTGCTATCTCAAAGCCAAGTATTTACTGGGTTTCTGTACAGTGTCTAAACAATCATACAACCCTCATGAATTGAAACAAAAATAATGAAAACAAAGAGCAGAAACTTTTATAAACAGTACACGGAGAAGAAAGAGAAAGTGAGTATTCTCAAAGGAGAAGAAATGCTTTAGTTACTGTTATTGTGTACACATGTAGTCTGTAAAGGCTACTCTATTATGTGAAGTGAAACTGAACATTTACAATCAATACTTCATCAAAATGAAAAACAAAACTAGATGATCTGCTTTTGTAACACTGTTATGGGGATCTCAACAAAGAAGGAAAGAAACAGAGAAAACTTGATTGTCATTTTTATGACAGTTGGGAGTAATCACTGTTTTTTCAAATACCATATCTGTTTTGAATTATAGCCATAAACAGGAAGAGCAAAAACTACAGGCTATATGCCTATGCAGTGCTCCCCAATGTCCATCAAATGTGAAAACTGTAAAAAGCTTGGTCCTGAAGTAACAAAGTAGAGTCTCTCACATTAAAATATCGTCTGTTTGGAGCCTGAAGGACGTTCATATCACTTTATACAGACTTAACGCCCTTCTAGCTCCAAACAGATGATATCAAAGAAAATATGGATCCAGTTTAGGCTTACTTACCGGTATATGAGTATTGGAGTAAATGTAGGAAATATAAAATCAGCTTCTCTCATAATAATTAAATGGAAAAACATGGAAAATGATTTAGTGAGGAGGGGTTCTACTTAATGTGAAAAAACATTAATATCCACATGGACAGTAAAGAATAATGAAAACTGATTAAATATGACAGGAGATATATATAGAGTGGATAGCATACTCAAAGCAGAGTTGAAATTCATGTTAGCAAATTAAGAATGATGTAAAATGTAAATACCGGTAGGAAAAATTAAGAATGATGTAAATTACGAATGATGTAAAATGTAAATACCCGTTAGGCTAAATGTATGTACATGTATGAAGAATTAAAGGTCATGAACAGTTTTGGTTGCAAAAAGCAAGTTGGTATGAAATTGGCTGAATATACATGTAGTCTCACTTTGTCTGCCTGGCATAAAAAGATACATACACGAGATCATGTGATATGATGTATTCCATTCACGATTTCCACTGGTTTTTAATGTAACTATCTGAAAAAAAATGCAAGATAACGGCCAGACTCTGTCATCCACCCCGACCTCTCCCCGCAAAACGATCAAGGCTCTTCGTTATGCTAGTCGCATACACAGAACCCACATGGGTTTCACATGTATGCAGAAATGTGTGATGCACGTCAACGTAAGTTGGAGATTTACATCCCTGGCCCAGGGATCTGAACAATTTTTTGCCTTTAATTTGTTTGATATTGAACTTGAGATGTAAGAATCTTCACAGCATCTCAGTTTTGCTAGTATAGTGCTATAAATCTAAAAGCAAAGAAATCTGACGAACAGTTTTTGAGGGCTTACCAAAACTGTACATGACCTTTAAAAGACAGTACGATGAGGATATCAAAAAGCAGAGTAGAGCATAATGGGCTGAGAGCCAAAGAGCATTAACTCCCACACTTTAACACAGAGATAAAGCTCTTCTGGCTCTGATCAGGCAGCATCATCTTCATGAAAATGATAACCATGGAAACCTGTTTTAGTATAAAGGGAGTAAACTTACGAGCTAGCTGGAAGGCAGAGAAGCTGAAGTTATCCAGTGCTCCAAGTGTCGCCTGTTTGGGAGGCAGAGGGGCAGGTTTGGCCTTCTGAGGCTCGGCTATATCTGCATCAATAGACTGGGAGGAAGGAAGAAAAAAACAGAAATGTTGATGAATTAAAGTTAAACCTGCTTTTCATAACAGTGGCTGAACTATGTCCTACACTAACATCCCTTGCACAATGAACTTTCCTCGCATAACAATCACAACTCTTTGTTACGCCTCTACTGTAGCATAAACAGAACTCTCATTGGCTTTACACATGTGCACGGAATGTGCAATTTTACATACTGACCCGAGATCAAAAAATATTAGCCGTCTTTCATTAGATTAATATTTAACTTGGAGAAGAAAAAAAAAATCACAATCTCTTAAATTTGCTCGCATCTTCCTACTGACCAGCTAAAAAGCAACGAAATCTGATGAAAAGTTTTTGACGGTCCTAAAAAGGGGTATAAGACATTTAAACACATTGGTTAACATTGTTACGATTTTTTTTAAAGACTCATTTTGCTACTTGAAAATGGGATAACAATAAGGGTTATAGTGTAAAAATACCAATCTGAAAGTTCCAAAGTATAATATCCACAAGAATATTTCTAAATATTAGAAATGTGAACCAATGTTTGAAAAATATCGGTTGCACAGACTAGACGTAAGGAGTGTGCATGCGCACATGGCTCCCCAGACCATACTGTGTGTATTGACGTATCACACGGAGGGAGGCAGATAACGATATTTTTTTAACTTGAGCAAAACAGGTCCTCTTATTTATTGTCTCTGAGACCAAAAATAATAAAATTGCGGTTTGCGTCTTGCTAACAGTTTTTCATTCCAAATTATGGTTGGCTTCAGGGTTTTTGAGTACAAGTACTCATACACATGTTTCATCATAGTTTGAGAATTTTTTAAATCTGCTGCTCACAAAGTTAGCCGATGCCTTTAACAGATAGTTTTTCCGTCAAAGTAAAATTCTATACCGACCTTTGTCATCGTTTCCAGTTCCCCGAGCCATGTCCCCAACATCTGATCCAAATCCTGTTCCACATCACTGTCAGGCTCTGCGTCCATGTCTGTGATGTCCCCCGACGTATCGCTTAAAGTATCCGCTGTATCAGACCTAGAAAAATAAATTGGAACATGTGTAAGAAGATACTGAAAACAACTCAATTCTAGACTTACAGATCTAAGCCTTTACAGATCATCTATAAGATGACAAAATGCCCATTAAGGGCCGATTCCAAATAAAATTACAAGACATTATCAGACTGAGTTCTGCTCACATCACTAGCAGGTTTTACGACGGCTCCAGGACCCCGTTTCATGAGACTTGCTATCAGTAACAACTGCCTCATTTCTATGACAAATTTGCTCTCAGCCAATCAGATGCAAGGATTTCAGTAGCTTATAACAGTTA
The DNA here is from genome assembly GCA_029962745.1 of Echinometra lucunter. Lineage (NCBI taxonomy): Eukaryota > Metazoa > Echinodermata > Echinoidea > Camarodonta > Echinometridae > Echinometra > Echinometra lucunter. The sequence continues at coordinate 7,213,593 of CM057167.1, forward strand.
TTGCAACTTGTTATTGATAACAAGTTTTATGAAACGGGGCCCAGATGTATCAAGAGAAGCTTGAGTTCTGGGAGGAGGTGAAAGGTAATTTTATTTGTTTTTTTTTATGTCAATTAGGAAGAATATCACAGGAGAAATACCCCCTGAAAAAGGTTACTTTTAAAATATCCTCACATTGGAAATATGACATATCGGGTAGCTTGAG
>CM057167.1:7214297-7229297 GCA_029962745.1 Echinometra lucunter
AAAATTTGAAAATGACTGTATTTTAAGAAAAGAGCATAGAATACAAATTAGTTTACCAAATTCAATGATCTTGATATCATTTTCTTCGGGAGACGATGCTTTACCAACTGATGTAAAAAGATTATCTACTTTTTGAAGGTACAGTACGGAAAATGATAAAATCCACCATTCCGCTTTTTCTGGGACACCCGGTTTAGGCTATGAGTTCAACAACCTACATGTACATGTACATGCACGTAGTGGAGTTCATCCCTTGATTTGATAGAGGCCAGGGGAGGCACATCAAATCTAAATCCACAAGTACACAATTAATGCAGAGGAAATCTTTTCTGTAATCCTGATGACCAAGAGCAAGTTCCTACAGCAGATAAAGCCCCCCCCCCCCCCCCCCCCCCCCCCCCCCCCGGATACACAAAGATGGTATACTCAAGCTCAGTATCTGCAATATATCTCATACAATGCCTCATGGTCTGCTTCAAGTACACAATCAATGTCCAGGATATCTTCTCTGTAAGCCTGAGAAATGAGGAACTGTTCATTCTCTTTGGCCTGGGGACCAAGAGCAAGCTGGACAAAGACCCCACCTTCCCCCCCCCCCTCAAATGGTCCACATGCACAGCATGCTCAAGAGCTCAGTATCTCATACAACGCTACAAGTGCATAATCAGTGTACACAAGATACATGTATCTTCTCTGCAATCCTGCCTGCGATAGAGCAAGTCTCCACCACAGATGAGCCTTGGAGTACATAAAACCCCCCAACACCCCCCCCCCCTCTGCAAGTATACACAAACACAGCACGCTCAAGCTTCGTTTCTCACACAACATGCCTCACGCGAAGATGATCCCTCCCGTAAATTAACTTCAGCCCCAGGCTAATTACCGCAAACAACGCTTGATGGCTTAAGAACTTTAGAAATGAAAATGGCCGACGGAGTAGAAGAAGAAAGTGAGAATTAAGATACATCAAAGCCAGATGAGTCATCGTAGATGAGGGAGACTGGTGAGAAAGACTGGTGAACGAAGAAGATAACAATGTGCTCGCAACCAAAGAGAAGGTTGGGTTCTGATTAAGTCGGGGGAAAGACTAAAGTGGAAATCATTTACCGGTATTAGCTTTCTCAATCTTTACATTCTGACCTGGCAGAATATCATTTAGCAATGTCACATGAAAGAAATTCCCCTGAAATACCCCAATATTCCAAAACAAATAGAAACAGTTTTGAATTTTTAAACCAAATTTGATACTACATGCACTATCTAGTCCTATACATGGACATCTGCGTGCACTGATTTTTACTGTATATGATATTCAAATGTACTTATGTAAGGAGCAGAAGAAATACAGAGATTTCATCATATCTTGTAAAGAGCTTCCATACAAACTCCACTGTTAATGGGAACACTCTTAACAGATTACACTTTGAAAGCATTAAATTAATAAATCAGAGTTACAGTAAGCTCCACTATTAATGAGCAAGAACCATGTACATGTATCTCATGCTTCAGACACAAAGGGCACATCACCCATATTAACAGCATGAGTCACTTAACGCCTTCCTCACTATAATTGCATGAATTATCAAACAGTCTAAAAATAATGGATATTAGTTTTGTAGATCTGTTTTTCTCTCTCTCCCTCTCTCTCCCCATCCCACCCCACCCTCTCCACATCTCAGCTTTCCAGGCAAATGAGAACAGTGCTTCGCTCTAAACACTTTAAAATATTATACAACAGTATCTCTTCATCTCTCAGTGTCCAGTGAAATTCATCTCTGTGCATGAGATACATCACAGTCACACTATCTGCTGACAGTTGACCAGGAAGTGTTCCCTGAAAGCATTTTGCAAGGAGTCAAAAACTACATCCACATCTTCAGAAGATAGTCCACAAAAATGCAACATATACAGTTTCAGGTATCAGCTTTACAAATAAAACAAGAAACAATTGGAAGGAAAATGGGTCACTCTACAGGATGTTCCACATTTTCAGAATGATTCCATCTGGAAGATTTTATCTCCCTCACTCTCACAGCACTGCCACTAATACCATCATGCTTTTGACTAGCTGACTACTGAATTCTTAAATTCTTATAGACTTTGTACAGGGACCACCTGGCTCCAGTTGGCAATGGGTTAAATGTGAGAGCCTTGTAAAACTTGTTATCTCAACCCAAATTGGTCCTCAATTAAGATACATTTTGCAGTATTTCGGTGAGCTTAAAAAACCTGCTACCCCATCAAAGGCACAACAATCCCACTTCAAAGGAAGTGGAATAGTTACATCTTTTTCTTCAACCCCTGAAAGCCTCACCATCGAATTTGCTCTGACCCAAAATTGTTCCTCATGTTAACGAAGCGAGTGAGTGAGTCTATCAAACCTGCTGCACCAAATCTGCAACAATCCCACTTCAAAGGATATGCACCTTGCGGTCCATTTCTCGAAATGTCTTTTTGATTTATGAGGGCTGTAAACACGGCTCTGATTGGCCCTCAATGCAATGCATCATGGGTGAATCACCAGCACATAGACATCAAGCGGCCACCTGGGGTCTCTGGTTATTTGCCAAAATGAAAATGATGCATACCAATCAATGTGTTCATCTCGGCACTGGCAAGGACAATGTAAGCTGCATCTGTGCCACAGACTGTGCATCTCCAAAATCATATTGGGGAAGACCGACTGAAGAAACCTTCTTCATTGTCTCAACACTATGTTAGCAATTTAAGTTCTACAAGGGTGAAGACAGCATCTCTGCAATCCACCTCTTGTATCTTCTAAAACTGGTTGGTTTGGCTTTTCACATTAATAAATGATAGTAATAACAGATTAATTTTTATACAGCCCAGAAACTACATACTCTTCTGTACTGCAAGAACTCCTGATAAAAACCAAAAGCAAGGAGTTAAATTAAGAGATGTGTTCTGAGGTTTAATTTTATATCTCCAGCAGGGGATTTTCTGATTTCAAACAGTAAGTTATTCCACAGTTTGAGGGCTGTGCATACAAATGCATTTTTCACCAAAAAGAATTCCTACAAAATCTGTATCATTCAAAAATTCTGTCAGATTCAAAAGGAGAAGAATGCAACACGCAGGATGTTATATTTCTGTTCACCACACATAACTGTATTTTATGTAGTTCTCTAGAACTTGTTTATCACAAGGAAGCTTTCATGCAGTTATCGTTATTGAATATCGATATTCGACAGAATGGTGTCAGAAGAAAATGACATACGCAATGTGTTAATGCATTTACACTACGCTGAATTACCAATCAATGCGCTCATCACATCTATACAAGGTCAGTGAACGATAGGTATAAACAACATTGACAAGAGTTGACCATAGTTTTCAAAGGCAAACCCTTGTCAGTCGAAATATATCAAAGTGCCTGATCTGTAAGAAATACCATCGGCCCTGTACTCAACTTAAGCTTCTCTGCAGCCAGACTCTGGCAAAGTTATTATATGCTCTACTGGTACTCGAGGCCATACAGAATGGTGTTGAGTGTCAAAATATGGCCTGTGTCTGCAGACTAAGTTGACAGGTTTGTACAACAGATGCATACAAAGCTAATAAATATCCCAGGGCCGGATCCAGAATTTTTCAAAAGGGGGAGGGGGGAGTCAACTTTTTCACGTGTCTGTTTACCCAAAAAAAAGGAGTCTTTGGCATTTTCACGTGTATTTTACCCTAAAATTTTGCTTCTTCTGCTTTTCATAAGGGGGGGGGGCAGCTGATTCGGCCTCCCTTGGGTTCCAAAAGGGGGGGCGCAGCCAATTGCCACCCCTGGATCCGTCCCTGTATCCTATAGTTTTCAAAAATGTATTTTGAAATGCAGAAAGTTCAACTGAGGTCAACTGCTTTAGCTGAATCTAAAGCACAACAGAACCATTCATGATTGTGACTCTCCAACAATTTTCCTGCATGTCCAAGGTTTGCAAAAGCATCAAACTGCAAAATTAACAAGTTCTAATTCATGAAATAAAAGAAACCTCTGCAAATAAATTCCTATCTTTTCACATTCCTCACTCCTCAGGCTGTTTTCAAACACTGTTTGATATTTGTCCATTAGAATTTGTAAACAAATTCATTAGCATTCAAGGGCCTGCTTAAAGGTACAGTTTCTACCCATAACGGGTTTTCAAACAAGTTTTCGAAAGTCAAAATCACTCCTGGAATCCATTAGATGCCATTAAATCTCCACACAACCACTACTGCTACTTGACCCTTTCCTATTCACTGCCATTCTAGCTACCCCCGTATCCTATTTGCTACTATTCATTCTGCTCTCCATCCTTCCTCTTACCCCATCCTGTCCCATTTCCTTTCTTTCCAATGTATTTCTTTCTGTCTCTCTTTTTTCACTCATATCTTCTCTCATTTCTCTTTTCTAATTCATTTTATCTCTCTTTTGATTCATCTCCCAAATTTCTTGATCACTGTATTCCTGTCTCCCTGTCCTCTCGTTTCTCATTCTTTTTCATATTTCTCTCAATCCATCATTATCTATATCTCTCTCTTCCTCTTTTTTGTTCTTTCTCTCTCCATTTTTCTTGCTCTTCTCACCCTATCCCCTCCCTCTCTCTCTCATCTCTCTCTCTCACTCACTATTACCGTGTTTACACACGACACGGCTCGAGTGTTGAATCCTCAAGCAGGGTCGAACGCTGCGAAGAGGGTAACTGTGATCGCGTTTATACTGAAACAAAAAAGGCGAGTTCGACACGGCCCGCGGATCACGAACGGAAGTAAAATAGACGTCATAAATGCGGGAAATTTGCCACTGACGGCGAGCACCGAGTTAATATTCATAGTACTATTTTCACAAAGTTCACATACGTTAAACACTAAACAGCGATCGGAGATAATTTTCTCTTGTAATCTTTGCAATACAGGTAATAATTTAGTAAAGCACATATCTATTAAATGAATCTTATGAGCAACAACAGAATTTTACGACCCCTAAAAGGAGTATTATTTTTTACCTATGAAAACCGAGCGATGGCAGGGGCCAGCACAGAACTAGAGAGCATATCGAGCGCGCTACCGGATAAGGATATAAAGATATGTTTGACCTAGGTCATGCGGGTTCGACACGGCTTTCTGTTTACACACGAAAAAAAAGGCGAGTCTGACTCGGCTCGCGGGTTGAAACCTACGATTTTGGCGGATCAAAAAAGCCGTGTTCGACACGGCTCGCGGATCACACTGATCGCGTTTACACAGCATAAAATTGCCGTGTTGAGCACGGCTCGCGTGTCGAACCCCCGAGCCGAGTCACTGTGTAAACACGGTGTATATTATTAATGATCTCTCCACTCTTTCCTCTTCTTCTCTATCATCCCATCTCCTACCAATGTATTATCCAATGTCAAACTACATGTAAAGGAGGTGCCATCATTGAATCCCATCAGTATAAAGTGCTTTCACAGCGAAGATGGTGATTCAATTGCAACACTGATCAATCTACATGATATACCAGGTATACCACCTTATCAACAAGCTTTAGAATCAAGTGCTTCTTCTCTATCCACAGCAAGCTGCATGTAGCTACAGCTTTGGAAACTACATTGAATGATGCCTCAGCAGTCATTCTGAAGTTAACTTTCCTATCACAATGTACATGTATTTCTGAAACCAATCGGTGTCATGCCAAAGTGATATCATGTAAATCCAAATGCAGAGCATGAGAAAGATAGCTATAAACACACAGCCCTATCTATCTTCAAGTGAATTCTCCTACTGCATAGCTCTCAGAAAAAAAAATAAAGCACTTTTCCTCATTCTTGAAAATAAATTTCGAAAAAAAAATACATATATATATCGTCCACATAAATAATCCATACTGAGTTTTGAAATCTATATCCTGATAATTATTTTACATTCATCTCCAAGGCATGCCATCTCTGCGAAAACAATACTAATGAAATCTTATATCTATTGCACTGAAGAGGATAGAAAGGGTCTTTTTAAAGGTTACTTTGCCCCATCAAAGCAAAAAAGAAAAAAGAAAAATATGCATGAGTGGTGAGTGTGGTTGCGGGTGAGCGATCTAGTTGTGTAAAGGTCCGAAGAGCTATTGAAGACTTAAAGAAGAGTACCACATATAAGAACAATCAGCTTTGATCTGTATCTATCTTCCAAATATTCTTTTTTTCTTATCCTGTTTCTGAAGACCTAATGGTGTTCTACCATTCACCCACATAGCCATGGGGTGATGGGGTGCCCCTTCCCCCCAAAAAATGCCGACAAAACATGGAAAAAAAGGAGAAAAGGGTAAGAGAACATAGGAAGAGAAGGAGCGGACATGGAATGACGAAAAAGAAACATCAAAGCTTGAGTGCTTCGCATGGGATACATGTAACTCCCTCCTCCCTGTACTCTTCTCTAGGAAGCGCTACCGCCTCCCTCTAAAATGAAATCCTGGCTACGCCCGTGCTTCCATTTTGGAAGGGCTCTACTCAGAGTTTAGAGCTAATTAATCTTGCATGAGCATGACACTCATATTCCTTTCTTCTTTTTTTCTTTGAAGAAGAATTAGTTTCACATCTGCTTAGATCTATTTTATTCACTATCAGCTGCATAAATATATACAGAGCGATATTCCCCTTCAAGATCATGGGGCCCTGTAAAGAAAATAGTCCTCTAAAAGGAGCCCCCTAAATGTTCCCCCATCAAAAATCATTGACCTACAAATCATGGAAATAACTCCATGTGGGAAGTCAGGGATCCGTGGAAGGAGGTAGCAAATAGTCCCATGAATACGTAATATCCTCATACATCCTGAATGCTTTATACACCTCCGTAAAGAGTGCTGACAAAGTGAGTCTAAAGGGGCTAGATTTGTCCCTATTTTTATCTCACCACTTACAGAATAGCCACATAAATCTTTTGATGGGATGATGCTTTGCACACTGAATAGACAACTGACTGGATGGAGTACAGGATCTATTTAAAAGGGAACGACATTCAGGGATAAGCCAAAAATAAAAATCTCCTGTTTTCCGTTTAACCCAATGACTACTGTAACTGGGTGGACCCTGTATTCAAGCTATGGAGGATATGAGAATTCAGATGTCAACAAGATATTACAGAAGATGTCTTGAAGTACAATCACAAAATTGAGTGCTCAGGAAAGACATAAGAATTAAGAAAGCCTAAAAAAAATATAAAGTTCTACAGGCTCCTCAAAAATTATTTTTACTTGAAACCAAGCTCACTTAACCAATTTTGTCATATCAGTATGTTTTAATAAAGCAAACTAATTTGAAAGCACTTGATGGATTATTATGGATTTGTAACAAACCCCTTACATAAAGATCAATAATTATTCTTAAATTCAATAACTTCATTTGTCATAGGGGAGTGATGATTTACAACTTTTGTCCTTTAAAGGTATGTTTATTTCAATTTGTTTTAGTTTTTTGTTTATGTAGCACATCAGAATGTGAATCCCGCATAGACTGGGCACAAGTATGAAACATCAGTCTGGTACACCACATCTGCAGGAATCAACCCATGGAACATACAATAATGAAATGATTATCACACATAAGAAATGCCACAGCACCTCTCCTCTTGAGCCATGCCATTGGTGCAGCACGAAACAGGAAAGCCTTTGTAACAGCAGAGACTAATATTCACTTTACCCTTGCTTTCAGTATTCTTTTTTTGTTCCCACAGAAATCTGAGTAAGTGCATAGAATGTATGCACACAAGTATGAGACATAAATATGGTACACCACATCTGCAGCAACCAACCAACCTTCTGCACGCGAAATGATAAAGTGATTGTGACGTACAAGAAATACCACAACACTCTCCCCATGAACCATGCAGCGGGATCGGTAAGAAACAGGAAAGCTGCTGTAATAGTCTACCCCATCCTGAGCCTAATTGCTCAATTTGCTTCTCCTCCTCCTTCTTACATCATAGGTAATAGAGAGAGAGGAGTACATAACATTTATCCATACACCTGCCAGTGGTAAAATATTAGACAGCCTAACACCCAAACCAATCTTTTCTAAATACCTACTTGTGAAGCTGTGATACAGCTACTTTGCAAAAGCATCTTTAAGAACACAAATACAGGAAATATGAAAATCGATTTTATCATGACTATTCTGAGATTTAAAAAAAATTGATAAGTGTTACTCTGATACACATGTGATTATTATTTGAAGCAAAGATTTTGCTGGCAAATCCTGATTACTAGATGCATGTATAGCAGTAACAACACCCAGTCAACTCTTCCACAACACAATCGTTGAACAAATGTAATGTACATGTACACATATCTCATCAATGATCAAAATACAAAAACAAAAGTTTTCAATGCTTTTTGACTGAATATCTACTAAGTATAAAAAGGGGATTTGATAATACATTATGCATGAGAACTAATTCATGAAATTAGTGATGTATTTTGATGCAAGTTCAAATAGCAGCAAAGCCTATGCATTGAAAGACCTTCTCACAGTAATGGTAAGCAAATGTAAACTGAATGTCTAGTGGAATCAATGCAACTGCATGGAGGCCTACAAATGACATGTAAATTCTATCTCTGCTACAAAATGAAATTACAGCATAAAACAAAAGATTTAACCAGAGAACTAATATATAAAATCACAACGCATATTTTGTTTTTCGAGAAGTTCAAACAGCAGCCAAGCCTATGCTAAAACAAACAACCTCTTGCCACTAACAGTGTACAAACTATTCTGTAAACCACAGTGCAATCTGTACAACAGCTCGTAAGCCTACACATAACCATTAGAATTCTACTCCCTGAAGCATTTCATGTCAAGAACACTATGCAAAATCCTTTCCATCGAGATGTCATTTCCTGATCATCGGGAAGCGAAACTCTACCATTATAAATGCGGAAAAGAGACCTGTAGCGCTTTCCTCAATGCTAGCAGTTCAATGCATACAGGGAATCATCAGTATACATGTATGTATGCCATGTCAGTTACTATAATCTGCCGGGATCTTATTCAAAGATTTGGGATGCACTTCATTTTCTCTCTAGCTGAGCTATAAAAAGCATTTTATAAGCAATTTACTCTTGATATAACTACAGTTATAAAAGACCCCAAAAAATGTCTTGGAAAGAAACTTGTGTTCTAGGATTTTATTGTATCATAATAAAATTTTTCCGGTAAAGGATTGTTCTTCAAATGCCCTCTTATTTGGTGTATGAAGAAATGACGGCTTTATTTGGTGTATGGCCCAAACATTAATGTTATGTCCCATATGCATGTACCCATTTCTGTGTGCAGTGCATGCAATTATCAGCTAGATTGAGTTGATTTATTTAATCATTTTGATGAATGCAGAACCTCAACGTATACACCAATTACTTTGAAACAGTCACTTTCAAACTGCAGTTGCATGCCTAAATCTACCTTTAAACAACTTCCATACCAGTGTCTTTCAACTGCAGTTGCATGCCTAAATCTACATGTACCTTTAAACAACTTTCATTATTTCATACCAGTGCCTTGCTATAATTCTAGGCTATGGTCTTTTTGAGAAGGCTGTACAACATTTGCACTAACTACAGAAGGTGAATTAAATTGCAGTGAAACCTGTTTATAAAGACCGCCCAAGAAAGACAAAAAAGTGGTCTTTATGGCTAGGTTTTTTGAAATATACATTTCAATGAGAAAAACTATTCAAGGAACAATGTCTTTAAGAGGCTGTCTTTCTATAGAGGTGTAGCTAAAGCAGGTTTGACTTTATTGTGACTGTATAATCTAACTATGATGAGAATTGCAATTTTTTTATTTCAAACAACATGAAAACCTGCTATCTCAAAGCCAAGTATTTACTGGGTTTCTGTATAGTGTCTAAGCAATCATACAACCCTCATGAATTGAAACAAAAATAATGAAAACAAAGAGCAGAAACTTTTATAAACAGTACACGGAGAAGAAAGAGAAAGTGAGTATTCTCAAAGGAGAAGAAATGCTTTAGCTACTGTTATTGTGTACACTTGTAGTCTGTAAAGGCTACACTATTATGTGAAGTGAAACTGAACATTTACAATCAATACTTCATCAAAATGAAAAACAAAACTAGATGATCTGCTTTTGTAACACTGTCATGGGGATCTCAACAAAGAAGGAAAGAAACAGAGAAAACTTGATTGTCATTTTTATGACAGCTGGGAGTAATCACTGTTTTTTCAAATACCATATCTGTTTCGAATTATAGCCATAAACAAGAAGAGCAAAAACTACAGGCTATATGCCTCTGCAGTGCTCCCCAATGTCCATCAAATGTAAAAACTGTAAAAAGCTTGGTCCTAAAGTAACAAAGTAGAGTCTCTCACATTAAAATATCGTCTGTTTGGAGCCTGAAGGACGTTCATATCACTTTATACAGACTTAACGCCCTTCTAGCTCCAAACAAATGATATCAAAGAAAATATGGATCCAGTTTAGGCTTACTTACCGGTATATGAGTATTGGAGTAAATGTAGGAAATATAAAATCAGCTTCTCTCATAATAATTAAATGGAAAAACATGGAAAATGATTTAGTGAGGAGGGGTTCTACTTAATGTGAAAAAACATTAATATCCACATGGACAGTAAAGAATAATGAAAACTGATTAAATATGACAGGAGATATAATATATAGAGTGGATAGCATACTCAGAGCAGAGTTGAAATGCATGTTAGCAAATTAAGAATGATGTAAAATGTAAATACCGGTAGGAAAAATTAAGAATGATGTAAATCACGAATGATGTAAAATGTAAATACCCGTTAGGCTAAATGTATGTACATGTATGAAGAATTAAAGGTCATGAACAGTTTTGGTTGCAAAAAGCAAGTTGGTATGAAATTGGCTGAATATACATGTAGTCTCACTTTGTCTGCCTGGCATAAAAAGATACATACACGAGATCATGTGATATGATGTATTCCATTCACGATTTTTAATGTAACTATCTGAGAAAAGAAATGCAAGATAACGGCCAGACTCTGTCATCCACCCCGACCTCTCCCCGCAAAACGATCCAGGCTCTTCGTTATGCTAGTTGCATACACAGAACCCACATGGATTTCACATGTATGCAGAAATGCGTGATGCATGTCAACGTAAGTTGGAGATTTACATCCCTGGCCCGAGGATCTGAACAATTTTTTGCCTTTAATTTGTTTGATATTGAACTTGAGATGCAAGAATCTTCACAGCATCTCAGTTTTGCTAGTATAGTGCTATAAATCTAAAAGCAAAGAAATCGGACAAATAGTTTTTGAGGGCTTACCAAAACTGTACATGACCTTTAAAAGACAGTACGATGAGGATATCAAAAAGCAGAGTCGAGCATAATCGGCTGAGAGCCAAAGAGCATTAACTCCCACACTTTAACACAGAGATAAAGCTCTTCTGGCTCTGATCAGGCAGCATTATCTTCATGAAAATGATAACCATGGAAACCTGTTTTAGTATAAAGGGAGTAAACTTACGAGCTAGCTGGAAGGCGGAGAAGCTGAAGTTATCCAGTGCTCCAAGTGTCGCCTGTTTGGGAGGCAGAGGGGCAGGTTTGGCCTTCTGAGGCTCGGCTATATCTGCATCAATAGACTGGGAGGAAGGAAGAAAAAAACAGAAATGTTGATGAATTAAAGTTAAACCTGCTTTTCATAACAGTGGCTAAACTATGTCCTACACTAACATCCCTTGCACAATGAACTTTCCTCGCATAACAATCACAACTCTTTGTTATGCCTCTACTGTAGCGTAAACAGAACTCTCATTGGCTTTACACATGTGCACGGGATGTGCAATTTTACATACTGACCCGAGATAAAAAAATATTTGCCCTCTTTCATTAGATTAATATTTAACTTGGAGAAGAAAAAAAAACATCACAATCTCTTAAATTTGCTCGCATCTTTCTACTGACCAGCTAAAAAGCAACAAAATCTGATGAAAAGTTTTTGACGGACCTAAAAAGGGGTATAAGACAATTAAAGGCATTGGTTATCATTGTTACGATTTTTTTTTAAAACTCATTTTGCTACTTGAAAATGGGATAAACATAAGGGTTATAGTGTGAAAACACCAATCTGAAAGTTTCAAAGTATAATATCCACAGGAAGTATTTCTAAATATTAGAAATGTGAACCAATGTTTGAAAAATATCGGTTGCACAGACTAGACGTAAGGAGTGCGCATGCGCACATGGCTCCCCGGACCATACTGTGTGTATTAACATATCACACGGAGGGAGGCAGATAACGATATTTTTTAACTCGAGCAAAACGGGTCCTCTTATTTATTGTCTCTGAGACCAAAAATAATAAAATCGCAGTTTGCATCTTGCTAACAGTTTTTCATTCCGAATTATGGTTGGCTTCAGGGTTTTTGAGTACAAGTACTCATACACGTGTTTCATCTTAGTTTGAGAATTCTTTAAATCTGCTGCTCTCAAAGTTAGCCGATGCCTTTAACAGATAGTTTTCCCGTCAAAGTAAAATTCTATACCGACCTTTGTCATCGTTTCCAGTTCCCCGAGCCATGTCCCCAACATCTGATCCAAATCCTGTTCCACATCACTGTCAGGTTCTGCGTCCATGTCTGTGATGTCCCCCGATGTATCGCTTAAAGTATCCGCTGTATCAGACCTAGAAAAATAAATTGGAACATGTGTAAGAAGATATTGAAAACAACACAATTCTAGACTTACAGATCTAAGCCTTTACGGATCATCTATAAGGTGACAAAGTGCCCATTAAGGGCCGATTCCAAATAAAATTACAAGACATTATCAGACTGAGTTCTGCTCACATCACTGGCAGGTTTTACGACGGCTCCAGGACCCCGTTTCATAAGACTTGCTATCAGTAACAACTGCCTCATTTTTATGACAAATTTGCTCTCAGCCAATCAGATGCAAGGATTTCAGTAGCTTATAACAGTTATTGCAACTTGTTATTGATAACAAGTTTTATGAAACGGGGCCCAGATGTATCAAGAGAAGCTGGAGTTCTGGGAGGAGGTGAAAGGTAATTTTATTTGTTTTTTTATGTCAATTAGGAAGAATATCACAGGAGAAATGCCCCCTGAAAAAGGTTACTTTTAAAATGTCCTCACATTGGAAATATGACATATCGGGTAGCTTGAGTTTTTGGCCCTAACATTTGTGTGTAGTCCCATGAACTAAAGTCCCCAGTTCTCCACGGTACGGAAAACAGAAAAATTTCACGGAATTCAGGAAGAACACGGAATTCACAGAATTTCACGGAAAACGCAATTTTTCAGTGCAAAAAATATTAATTACGAAAAATACAGAGAAAAACATGGAAAACAAAGCAAAAAATCCAATAAAACAAAACCCCATCAGTGGAAAATCTTGATCAAACCTGTTCGCAGTGTTAAAGCGTGCGTTCGCCAAGCTTTAGTTGTGTCTGCGATATACTGCAGTGCCTTTATATTAAGGTAACTTACGTTTTTTCTAAGATTTTTACTATTTACAATTGCTGTATCATATGTTTTGTTCATGTCACCAAAGAACACGGAATTTGAAGTTTTGAACATTGAAGAACACGGAATTTGCATTTTAGAAAACGGAAAACGGGGGACTTTACCATATACCAACTTCTGTGTGCAGTGCCTATGCTTATCAAAAGGATTGTGTTAATTTCTACCTTATCACTGTGATGATTTTAAAACTTCTGGGCATACAACAACTTTTATTTACTATGTACGTATAATAAACCTTCCCAATTGCTAGGAAACGGTTTCTTTCGCATTGTAATCACATGACCAGAACTCAAGTTTATCTTTGAAAGTATCCACTGTGTCAGACCTGAATGTGAATCAGATCAGACCCAAAAAAAGATTTACATTTATTTCTCTGAAATAATTTGTAATTCTGAGCTTGGATTCACCCCTCATACCCCTCATATTCAGCATCTCCTCTTGTAAATGAGTCTGCATACTGTAAACTGGTGATCATAAGAGCATTCAAATACATGTAGGCATGTACAAATACTGGTACATGTTTTTTCCTCATATTTCGTCGCCTTCCCGGAAAAAGGCCACTATTGCGCACGTGCGCGAAATGTACGTTTTCGAGAAAATCACGAATGAAGTTTTGACCTCATTTTGAGCTTTTAGCAGCTAGTGTATTATTTTTCCGTCCTAACTCTCAAACTTTCTGACAGAGCAACATTTTTTCTTCAATGATATTTTGTGCTTTTATTTAATCATTAATCATTAGCATTTTATCCTTAACGGCTTTCTTCCTGGACCAAAAATGCGCGAGTACGTAAATGTAGTTCCCGGAAAAAGGCCACTAATGCGAATTGGTCTATGCGCGTAAGCACGTTGAGCGAAGAATAGTGTCTTTCTTCCGGGAACAAAAAAATGCGCAATAGTTCCCAGAAAAAGGACGCTATTGCGAAGTAGTCTATGCGCGTAAGCACGTCGAGTGAGGAGAAATTCACGTGCTCGCGTAATCTTGTTCTTTGGCTTATTACGTCATAATGACGTCAAATTGAGGTTCGAGAATGGTACGAGAAGAAAACTTATGACATGCTTTTTCCATTTCGGCAATGAAAAAAAATGGCGGGAAAATTGAGAAAAGGTAGATAACGGCCTTTTTCCGGGAAGCCGACGATTTGATATATTACCTTGTTATCCTAAATGAATGCAGTTACATTTTTTTTCCTCCTACTAAACATCAATTTTTTTGCCATACTCAATCTTATATTTAAAAGTATTTCTTATAAAATATTTCATAAAATGCCAACCATTTCAAAACATTCTGAACATATCCAGCTACTTTCTTATCTAGAGAAGGAAGTAATTTTCAAGTAATAATAAACCATACACCCAGTCTTTCGAAACAAAGATCAACGTCCTCTACATATAGCTCTATAGCAAGGATACTCATGTACACTGTATGGTGTCTTCACATTACAAAACAAGATGCCAAAATATTCAGGCCAGATGCCAGTGCACACTTTCGCTGATA
>CM057167.1:7234297-7267747 GCA_029962745.1 Echinometra lucunter
GTTAGAAAAAAGATATTTGGCATGAATAATGTCCACCTTGAATAGAAAGATGCTAGTCCATTTGTGATTTCATATGAATTTGAGGGTAATATCCAAAAGAAACACAATATAACAGCTATACTCTGCCCCATGCTAGGACACTGAACTGCACCCTGACCATTCGCAGCACAACGATCACAGTGTTTCATCAGGGGCATAGACAGCAGGGGGGGGGGGGGGATGAGGGGTATGCATCCCCCCACCTCACAAGGTGGGGGGGATGACATGTACAATCATCCTCCCCTCCCCAGGTTTTAGGGAAGGATGTTTGCTTACAATTAAACTGAATTAACATGTTTAGAAATGATAGGAATAGCAATAATGATAATAATTATCATTATAACAACAATAACAACAACAATAATAATAATAATAATAATAATAACAATAATAATAATTAGTAATATATCATTATTATGCTTATGATAATAATAGTTATCATCATCATCATCATCATCAACATCGTTAATGTGACTGAAATGACGATTACTATCATAACTATATCGATCATTATTCTGATTTATGTAGACTAGTTATTTATATTACTTTTGGGTAATTTCGGCACCGTCAGTTCTTCTGAAATGGTGTAACAACAAATTTTTTAAAAAGATAAATAGCGTGATGCAAATATGCAATAATGTGTGTCAGTCCATATTCTATATTCGTTTGTCAAGGTGCATACACATGTATATCTTCTATTTATGTCTGTGCATTCGGGTGTGTGTGTGTAGGTGTGTGTTTGTGTGTGAGTGTGCGTGTACGTGTGAGTGTGCATGTACGTGTGCGTGTGCGTGTGTATGTACATGTATCTGTATACGAAATTGATCCTCGATTTCTCGTTAACGGCAAATCATCCCCCCCCAGGTGTAAGAACCTGTCTACGCCACTGTGTTTCATTATGTTTGTCAGAATATTGATGTCAACATTGTTGCAGTTTTATGTTGCTGATTTATGATCAAAAATATTTTTTGCCTTCCATTTGTTTGATATTCAACTCGAGGAAAAAACTTCATAGCATCTCAGTTTTTGCTAATGTCTTGCTACTGATCAGCTGATTTTTTTTTTTTTTTTTTTGATCTGATGAATAGTCTGTTTGAGGGCTTACCAAAAGTCTTTTTTGTCTCTGTTCATTTTGTCAATACCAGACCTTTTCCAAGTCTAATCTTTAGTGTACCCTACAGGTTTATATCCAGGTGTCCAGTGTTACTTTGAAGGAAAATAATTTTGTCAGACTGACATCAAAGCTACAAAATGAAGCCATGAATGAAGGTATCCAAAATCACCAAAACCTCTATCCAGGGTCTCTATAGACCGATCTGAAAATTGATTTGTGGGCAGCGCCATTACTGCAGTGTCCCCCGTATAGTGCGTATGTAATCTCTGCGCGCTACATTCAGCTGCGCTGTATTGCTGTATGTACATGTACATGTAACTCTATGGCAGGACACCGCAGTAATGGCTGATCTTCTGCTACCCTCAACGATAAGCCAGATTGGTCTATGTTACAATACAACATTCCAGTCAAATGTTCAAGAGAGCGTTGAAAACTAGTTTTGTTATCTTCACATGTTAACAAAAGTTATTGGTAGAATAAACCAAGTTATTCTACCAAACTCAATTTTGGCAGACTGATATATGTACATGTACTTGCTAGACTAGTGTTTTCCCTATCATGTAATTACCAAAATTCAGGCCAGTTTCATGCTGTCATCTTAAGATTAAAAAAAGGTCAATCTCAAATGCAATAATAGATCAAATTTGAGGGTCACTTCAGGGTTCTCACTAGAAAAAAATCCACACACGGTCCCCACTCTGCGCAAAGCGTGGAAGTTTCAGAAGTTTTACGGAATAACACCTAAAGTTAGGTGTGGCAGCAGTATATGCTATAGTAAAAGGATGAAAAATACTTCTTGGTAAGCAGGAGTTGTCTACTAATGGCATAAAAGTAAAAATACACTGCCAAAAAGCAAAACAATCTGTGACAATTATCATTATTGTTAGGAATATATACTCCAATATTTTTTTACCCTTGTTGCCACGCATGGTGCAGCAATTTCACACATGGTTCTTCCTTGTCTGAAACCCTTTACACATGGTACTGGAACCATGGGTGTTATGCACTGGCGAGAACCATGGGTCACTTTAAATTTCAGAGGGCCTTTTACTCCTGGCCCATGCTAATTTCCTGTATACTGTACTCTCAACAACATGAACATACAAGTACATGTACATACGCATATATGCATTACTAATACAGTGAAGATATGATAAATGTACATGAGATCTCTGCAAACAGCATTACCTCGGGCCTCCATAAAACAGAAAGGAAAGGGGCGGTGGGTTCAGGAAGGAAGAAAATGTCATTCCAAAATAAAAGTACGAAAATTACTCATCCCTCAAAGCCTGCCAGAAAAAAAAATACTCAAGAGCAGTGAGCAATTTGGATCTACAAAGCTTCAAAAGAGCTCTGGAAAACTCATAAAGAGAGCTGGAAAAAAATGATAAAATACATAAAAGAAGCTTTCCTCGGTCTGTTTTTCATGCAATTCTTTAATTGTGCAGTATTTGCAAACACTTTTGCAGGAAATGTAAAGCCCAACATTAAGGAGCATGTGGGAAACATCATAGGCCTCCAAAATTTAGGTAGGGACCCCCGGCCCCTAAAACCAAACAATTTTAACACAGGGCTCCATACACAGAGAAACAGGAATTTCATATACACCTGGACAGTGGAAACTCAGTATATCGAGGTCCTTGGGACTAGGCCTGAGTCGGTTTGGTCGGTCCACCGGTGCCCGACCGATGCTGCCGGGCTCTGGTGTAATTTTCTACACACTTTCGGACCGATGAAATAAAGAAATACATAAGAAAATCAGTGTGAAAAGACTTTGAAATTTAACCAAATTAGGCACTAAAAATGTTATTTCTATTAAAACTTTTACACAATATCAAATTTCCAACCTTAAATAAATGAAATGGAACTACAGAAGTAAGATTAGCGTGCAGGGTTTCTTCATTTTCTTGCTAGAATTTGTCGGTGTTTCCGATATCGTTAAGTTCTGTAGGCTGCCATATTGTTTACTTGTAGACTAGATCGCTATGCTTATTCGCCCTAAGAAATATGGTGCTATATCGAATAGTGCCATCTTGGGGCGAATGAGTGTAGCGATCTTGTTTACAAGTAAACAATATGGCGGCCTACAGAACTTAACAATATCGTAAACGCCAATAACTAACTAAACCATGTCTAGAAGCTTGCCGAGACAGATCAATGCTATAAATATGGGAGAGTGTGGACATTATCAATTAACTTAACGCTTGTTAATTACATTATGAAGCTGTCAGTGTCAGTCAGTGGGCAGTGACGGATGGCTGGAGCCTTGGACCTTTGTGCAAAACAGACAGTTGAAACAAAAGTCTACAGAACCTGTGGGGGATTTAGCTTCAGAGAGCTCAAAAAGGGCTCTAATGAAATTTTTTAAAGAGCTCTGGTAAATACATAGAATGTAAATAAAAGTTGCTAGAAGAAATTCTCGCTCTCTGACTATTAAATCCAAACAAAGTTTCACTGGACTACATGGACAAGTAAATAGTGTTTTTGTTTCCGAGAGTGGAGGTACATGCAGACTGTAGCTTCTGCAGTTTCTGCCAGTCATAGGAAAATATTGATGATTGATGATATCCAGTAATACCAGGCCCATATCCGTAAACAATGTTACATAAAACACATTTCACAGCACTGCCACATGAATGGTACTAGTCTAATAGAACAATACTCTGGTATTAAAAAAAAAAAAAAAAAAAATTCTTATCTTCGCAGTAAAAATGTTACTCTGAAAGTGACTTCTGAACAAATATTCTTCTTGTCCGACACTATTCATACAGATAGCATACAACTATGTAGACCTATATTTGAGACATGAAATATTTTTAGCCACATCAATTTCCAAAATATGTATATATGCGTATGCTTGAAATATATTTAGAGTGCTCATGTTTCATAATAGAGTAACTGGAACTATGCACATACATGTACATGTACATACTGTAATTTTAGATGTTTGGGCCAGTGTTTTGCTTCATAACACATTATCACATAAAGATAATTTACAGTGGCTAGAAATAATTGGCTTAGTCATGCAGTTGATTGTGTTATTACAATGTCAGTCGGGCTGGCTATGATTGACTGCCACCATGCACTGAGCAAAAATTAGGGTGCTGGGCAAGACTAAGGCCCTTCAGAAGTTCAAGAGGAAGAACCAGGCTATGTACAGTCAGGGGAGTTTGTAGATATCTCTTTCAGTTTGGTAGCTTAGTGAACGAGGTGGGACAAAAATACACAAAAGGAACACAAAATGCATGTATTGACACCACATCTTTTCACTATTCTGCCTTAAGGCATGGATTTGGGAGGGGTAAAATTACATGTAAAATGGGCCAATGCCCACTACCCCCTCTCCCATAAAAATATATTGGAATGCTACACATGTAAGTAAAAACAACAAAAATATTGCCATTATGTAATTTTTGGACTGTAACCCCTTCCCCCTCCCTCCCTCCCCAACAAAATACTGATTCTGCTCCAGTTTCAATTATAGCTATTTTTCCAAGCTTTTCAGGTCATCCATATCATCAGCATTATACTTCAGAAAGTAGTATTACTATAAATTACATTCTTGTATGGAAAAGTCAGATTTCACAATCAATGTAGACAGAAGTCATTTAATGTACAGACACTCAATCATCAATTTTTGAGCTGGAAATTACCTTTAAATGATGTATTGCTTAAACAGATAGTTAAAATTCTGCAAATGGAAATAAAACATCAATGAAGTATCTTGCAGCCATGTTGCAATCATGGAAGTAATCCTTTACAGATGGATATCTTCAAATTTGAAGGGATCTGTGAATTCCAGCGACTGAAGTACACTGTATCTGCTGAATACTTATTTTCTTCCACCAATTATCACTGGATAAACAAATGAGTAATCCAAAAAGCGAGAGCTTTGAGAATGCATCAATGATGAAAATTTCACGCTTATCTTGTCAACAAAGCTTTGTTCAGGAGAATCACAATTCTCCAAAGCCCGTACAATGTATCCAGCAGTGGCGGCTTGCCCGTTCCGCTTGACTAATCACGAAAACTCGTGGGAGGCAGTGACAAAATGTGGTGATGAAAAGACCGTTCCTACTGCTGCAGCACTGTGGATGAAGTCGAGAACGCGATGATAGATGACCAAAGAGCACCGCAGCTCATGTTTGCACATTATCATCCTTCTTCATCATCAATCTACTGGTAGAAGTAAAAAGATGTGATCCACGATGTTTACTTGCTACACATCACACATCCATTCAAGAAGACAAGTCAAGGGAGGAAAATGCTCCACGCTGAGATGGAAGATGCGGGAGTAATATTCTGCATATCCATGGAAAGATGCAACCGTGTGCTCCACCAGTAGCTTAAAAAAAAATAGCTCTTCAGATTTGTAGCCTTGTCTAAACTGATCTCCCTGACTGGTGTTTTACCGTGTGTGCATCACTCGTTTGTTGCTGATGAAGCGTAGACATGCAAATGACCCCGGTTTAAGCTAGCGAGCTGGCTGGCTTGCCGTGTAGTAAGGCATGCAAGTCGAGAGAGAGCCTTGCGGGGGAAGCATCACAAATATGCCGCATATCTTGCTCTCTCTTCCCAAAATATACACGCACAAGCCTCCTAAGGAGAGGCAAGATGAAATATGAAACACACACACATACACACATGCACCTACCGTTTTCCACAGACTTCACCCCAACGGTATCAGCTCCTGATGCAGTCCTCCTTCGCGAGACAGGGAGGGAGGAAAGATGAAGCAAGCTGGAGCAATATTCTTTACACCAGCCCTCAGATGGGAGAGAGAAAAACAACTCCAAGAGATAGGAACCCTGATGAATAATACAATGGCCTTACACCGCTCTCTCTCTCACACACACACAGACACAGCTGTTTAGCTCTAGGGTGTAATATGCACAACGTGCAATGTGGATAATGACTACAGATTTCAGTACAGGCAGTTGTATCAGCATAGCAGTGAAGAAAATACCAGGTCATTCCATTGTTTGCATAGGGGTGACCAGCTATTGTTTTCTGTAATGAGTTTGTTTTTTAAAAAAGGACATTCTGGTTTCTTCCTAACTTGAATGCAATTAAAAAAATTATACAATCAATTCAGATATTTTTGTTATATTCTTCAGAGGAATCAACACGAAATATTTTACTCTGTATATTTTTGGTTTCACACAGTATAAACTCTAAAAACAGCAACTACAAATATTGCTTTTGAAAAGAGATATGCTCAAAGAAGCATCTTGTCAAATTTAAAAACAAATACACTGCAATTTAAATCTTTATACTAGCCTCAACATATAGATTTCTATTCTTTGGGTCTTCATTCCCTTAACCATCTGGGCCGGTATTCTGAAAATTGTTTTATCTCTTATCTTCACTGTGTTAACCCATAGCAATACAGAGCTTTCTTGAGGTCTAAATTAATCATCTTCAATCCTCAAATTGGCAATAAATTTTTTTTTTCCACACTAACATAGCTTGAAAAAAAAAATTGAAAATAACATAAACCAAAATGAAATATAATTGTAAAATTGAATCAGAAATTGCCAATTTGAACATGGAAATAGTGATTATGTATTATTCACTGCATTGCCAATTTAAAGAGTTTGATTAGTAACAGTTAAACTGCTCTAATTCGAGAACACCACACCATACGGCGATGGGAATGGGCTCAAATTTTTCAGTGCATTTTTCTCTTTCTGCTCATGTATGATATGTACTGCCGAACATTCTGGACCAACAGATACTGCAAAAGCGTCTCCTAAAGGTGACACTGTACCTCTATGGGTTAATTGTCATAACCATTTCAAAGGCGTACTTATGATTGGTGTGAACTGCGCAAATGACCAGCACGCAAGACAAAAGTGCGCGATGTGAGCCAATGGCGTACGCTATTTCTGATTGCTATGGCAATCAAAATAAGATAAAAGATAAAACAATTTTCAGAATACCGGCCTTGAAAGTTTAAAATTAAAGGATGAAGTTTTTTCACTATTACAATAAAACTTTTTTTTTTTTTTAAAGTCCCCTAAATCACAGAAATATGCCATGTCAGCTCACTAGCATATCATCAGTCGAGAGTCAGAATGAATTAACCCATTCATGAAAAGAATTATTTGAAGTCATATTTGATCAGCTTTTCTTCTTCAAATTGGCAACACCAGTATTTTGTTTTATTGCTGCATTTTTTCCTTCTGAAAAGCCATGTATCTGAAAGGAATATGAATGGACAGTAAGTACCTGTATATAGAGAAGTTTAAAAAATTGTCAGTTTGCATGGACTTTGAACTTTCCCTTGTATTAGCACATAAGGATCTCAGTGCTTATTTTCCTTTTTAAGATTTCAGCAGCGACTTATCACCCTCTTGCTACGCAGGCAAGACTTACATGGCACAGTATGTGTTAAAAAATTTCCTCTTTCTGTCCATGTATTTGGTTATGTTTTTAAGGCTCTGCATCAAAAAATTATTGGGCCCAGCCAAGCAATGTGGAATTCTGTCACAAATTGGTTTAACAGGGAGCTCAAGTTCTAAGAGAAAGCCATGATAATTTGTGAGCTTTCTCAGTATTTTATGTCAAGCTGGAAGAATATCATAGTGGAAATGTCCCCTGAAAAGGATCTCTCTTCATAGACAAGGGTGGATCCAGGGATGGCCAAATCAGCCACGCCCCCCCCCCCCCTTTTGGAAGCCCGGGGGGGGGGGGGGGGCGAGTTTGAAGCTCATTTCAAAAGCAATGTTTTAGATTGAGAAAAAGTTTCCTGACCCATCGCGAATGTTCTGAACTTTCATGAAATTAATCTCATCAGTGCTGAAGTGAATCTCCATAAAAACTGATCCTTCAGCTCATTAATGTAACCACTGCGGGTCAGACAGGTAATACGTGTAAATGGGATAAGTGTGTTTGATTTTAATACCAATGTTTGTATATACAATATGTGGTATTTTTTCATTTTCCTCTTTTTCTTCCATGATCTGACTCCTTATCCCCAATAAAAAAAAAAAATTACTTGTACAAGTATGTATTCCATTCAAGTTTATCCTTTAAACCATCCCCCCCCCCCAAAAAAAAAAACCACAACTCATCCCCTTCTTTCCTTTTCCTGCTCTCCCCTCCCCCATCTTTTATCTCCTCCTCTCTCACAGCTCCTGGGTATCCCCTAAACCATTCTGGATATTTAGTCTTCAAGCACAGACTCAGTTTGATAAATGCAACATAATTCATGGTGACTATGCCTAATGGCGAACTAAGCTAAAGTCCCCAGTTTTCCGCGATACGAAAAACAGAAAAATTTCACAGAATTTGGGAAGAACACAGAATTCACGGAATTTCACGGAAAACGCGATTTTTTAGGCCAAAAAATATGAATTACAAAAAATACAACGAAAGATGCAAAAACAGAGAAAAAAAAATGCATCAGCAGAAATCTAGATCAATCCTGTTCACAGTTTTTAGCGTTGGTTTGCGAAGGTTCAGTTGCATCTGCATGTATACTGCACTGCGTATATATAATGGTAACTTACTTTTTTGTTTGTTTTATTATAGATTTTTACTATTTACTACTGCTTTGTCATATTTTTTGTACATGTCACCGAAGAACACCAAATTTGAAGTTTAGAACACCGAAGAACATGGAATTTGCAATTTAGAAAACGGAAAACTGGGGACTTCAGTACATGTAAATCTGAGCTGTGCTCAGTCTTCGTCCAGAATTGTGCAGACCATATTAATTCAAATCAATTGGCTCAAGACCCTTAAGTTCATTCAATATTCATAATTGAAAGGTCCACGATATAGTCTGCGTGTGCAGACTAGTCTTCCTCCAATACATAGTACATCTCACAGAATGAGTCATCGCCAGCCTCACATCCAGCCATAACTCTTCTTCAAATATTTACCCTAAATCATCTTCACGGCTACCCATAATTTATCCCTCAAATCCAAAAATGAAAACAGCACACACTTTCCAACAACAAACGATCGCTTCACGCAGCTCTGTTATCGTCCATTTCTGTAGTAACAAGCACTGATGCAGGCTAACATGTACATTGTACTTATCACGCTGACTCAGACTCTTACTATAAATGATTACCTATTGACCTATATGTACCAGTACCAGCTAAATTTAAGAGGATTGTAATTATAAAAATATTGAAAACTAGAGGTAAAAATATAGTTCGATTTACATTTTAATACCTGTAATTCAATAGCCTCATGGCAACATACATGTACATGTACATGTAACATGTACGAGGCCAGAGACCTCTCCTCCCCCCCCCCCCCCCCCCACACACACACGCACACAACACCCATTTACACATAATTTGCTACAGAACTTAAACTGTCAAATTGTTCACAGGGGGCATAGTGCAAAATATCTCACCCTGTGAACCCCCAAAATACAGTGGAGTTCTATTTCATATCTCATTCAAACCAAACCCTCGTCAGTACATGTTCATGTCAATAGATATTCATGAACGTCATGGCATGTTCATGCTCGGCCACTGCTACATGAGCGGTACTCAGAAAAATGCATCTGGACTTAAACAGTGGACAGTGGTGTTTTCTAGAGGACGTGCTGTGTTCAACCCAGACCGCAGCCCGTATCAATGGTCATGGGATGCACAAGGGATGTTAATAGTGGAACCGTAAATCTCAAAAAAAGCACTATACATGTACAACAGGTCCTTCATTCGCAGCCAGCAATCATGATCAATTTGCGGTAGGCAAATGCTGGAATTCATAAGAATTTCACTTGATTGAAAATAACATGCATGAAGTATTTAATATATTCATCATTTCATTTCACATAATTTTATAAATTTATTTGATAAAAACCACTTCAAATCAAACCAACGAGATATGGACAAAAAGCGTGCTCTTTCTGCAGCGGAAATGCGAGGTGAGAACGATAGACACGAGTTACCACTGCAACACATGCTAAGTACATGTACATCCTAAGTACATCCTAGATGTACAGCCCTAGCGTGTGTAAGAACAGGGGAGAGCACTTCGCCATTGTTTACATTATAAGGATTAAGTGGCCAGGTTCGCTCCAGACAGAGCTCTGGGATGAACATTACAGTGGATGCACACTGGAGAAGCTCAGTTAGAAAGGAGTAAAAGCACAAATAGGAGACGAAAATCATATTAGCTGAATATACAGAAGAGTTCAGTAACAATTAACTGCAGTTTATTATAAAAGAACGAGTGAAATAACTGATTTTATCATCAGTGAGCATTTTTCTTTGGATGTTGCTTTAACAGAGCCTCCATGAAGAGGCTCTAAGCAAAAAAAGTAACTTTGAAATCCAAAACTGATTTATACAAATGCATGCAGGTAAAAAGGACTCCAAGTAAGAATCCGGCAGCATGAAGATGACATCTTGCCAAAACCTGTACCATTCTAAGCTCAAGAGGGCAGTTATCATATTTGTGTAGATGAATGATTGATTTTCTACGCATTAGACATCCACTGTGACCTTCGACAATATCCTGCACAACAGATACACACTGACTACTAAAATGTACATGTACATGTATGCAAAAACTCGTATCCAAAATACAGAATGCACAAGACACACAATCTGTGCAGCTTGACCATGGGTGAGTCTTTGGAAGAAAAGGGTAGCACTTGGCTTCCCCTGGCTTCTCTGAGTACGTTCTTCGTTCTTCGACAATGTAGAACAAATCCTGTACTAGTAATATGATCTGTACATCTAGTTTTAAAAAAAAACACATCAGCTACATGTTGTTTCTAACTAAACTTCTTCTAAATCAAATTACTCGAAAAGGTATTACTACAGTTCAAAATGCTGAATTATTTCTTTCTTCAAGAAAACTAAAAAACTAGTGAAATCATCTAAAAATATATAATACATGTACATAAATTATATCTAAAACATATCATAGGCCTAATTTTTAAGATACACATGTACAGTATGTAGGCCTACTGTACACCTTGATTCAGTGTAGTGTTTGACAACATACATGTAAATCTATCATCAACCAGACATCAGACTGATCAATATCAGCTAGGACAACATTACATAATCACATTCAAGAAACAAAACATTAAATGCAGACCCTACATTAATATGGATTAATTATTCTGCTTGTAATTGCAATCTTTATTCCCAAAAAAAGTGATTTAGCGTAGTGTTTGACAATATAGATATATTATCAACCAGACAAAGAGCCAGGCTGATCAATGTCAGCTAGGACAACATTACATAATCACATTAAAAAAAGAATTTAAGAGCCAACATTATGGATTACTTATATTCTGCTTGTAAGTGCAATCTTTATTAAAAAAAAAAAAGTGAAGGATAAGGATCCAGCAACATGAAATGTACTGCAGTAATAAACATATACACATTTTTAAATGCAGATCTTTTTCCTATCAAGATCAGGGGAGCATTTCATGAAGAGTTTTGTCAGTGATTTTCACCGACTAATTTGCTGTCAGCCAATCAGATGCAAGGATTTTCAGTAGCTTGTAACAGGAAACGCTCCCCAGATTTATCAGAAAAATTGACCGATGTATTACATGTACATCCATGAAAGTTGAAACACAGAGAAAATACATGTATCAACACTAACAGTATCACTATCATGCAAAACATGGAATGTGGTGTTTATCCAGATTCTTCTAAAACAAATTTGTTAGGAAATCAGCCAATAACATTGAAAAAACACACATTCAAAAGCCAAAACATACGAGAACAATTAATAAACACATGTTTCGTACAGGTCTGGATTCTAGTATAGAGAACTTTGTTCGGAAATGTACCAGTGACATCCATGACACATATTTCCCCTGCCCCCGTCCTTGTAATTTTAACTAATTAACTTGCATCATTCCGGGGGAAGGGGGTGTAGGGTGTTGATGTCTCCTTTACTCAGATGTGGGACAAACTAAACACAAACAAATTGTTGCAGAGTGATTGGGCAATGTCAAGAAGAAAGCAAGCTTGAAGGGAGCAATCAACTCTGAAAAAAAAAATAATAATCTGTTACCAAAAACTCTCTTTTTTTTAATCATACTATGAAAAAATACACTTTAATATGGAAGTATCAAAACAAATGAAACACTCCAGAAATAAAACTAAAGAATTCTAAAAATTATTGAAAATGCATAGCTTACAGCCTTTCATTTTCTACTTAAAAATATATCTTTCATCATCCCCATCCACTTACAGTACCCATGTAGCCAGGGGGCGATGGGGGCAGTCACCCCCCCCCCCAAAAAAAAAAAAAAAATGCCACCCCAAAAAAGAAAAAGAAGGGGAAAAAAAGCATGAGCAAAAAAAAAAGATAGGAGAATGTAGGAAGAGTGGATGCAGACAAGGAATGATGACAAAGAAATGTCAGAGCTTCTGTGTGAACTCCCCCTTCCTGCCCCCCTCCCCCCTAGGGAGCGCATTTCACATGCTCAATATATATATGTAATTCGAACGCTTCACGTGTTCATTACCGCCCCCCCCCCCCCCCCCCCAAAAAAAAAAAAAAAAAAAAAATGAAATCCTTGTTACGCCACTACATGCACTTACAATAACAATCCAGCACACATGCAGCATCACTTTTTAATAGTTTCTTTCAAAGTTTAATACTGAATCTAATAAATTATTAATACTGGGACCACAAAGTTCTGTACACAGTGGGACAATTACATGTAAGCATTGAAGATAATATCAAATAGTCCGATGAGTTCTCAAAAGCAAAGTCAATAATTTTTCTTACAAAGCAACAACGGAATCTAGCTTTAAGGTGATCTTATTGATCATAAATTCATGGAATGGAAGGAAAAGAGACATCTGATGCCGTGATGCTACTTGAGTTACACAGCACTTCCTTCGCTTGGTACATGTACCTCATCTCACTCCATATACATGTACATGTATACAGAAGAATAGTTAGAACGACACGATGCTCTACAAACCCCCTTGCCCACTTGCCCATGGCAAGTAAAAATCATGAAATGGCAAGCGAATTTTAGAATTACTTGCATAAAGGACAAATAAATTCAATCAAAGCTATCATGAGATCAAATGAAAAAAATCATTTAATAAAATGCTTAATAGTACAAGTACATCTTTAACAATGGCAAATTAATATCAATGTTGCAAAATTTAATTCAAACTGTCATGAATTTTTGTAAATTGTGGAAACAGAGCAAGTGAGATTTGTTTATGGGCAAGCAAGGTTAGTTTTGGACAAGTAATTTTCAAAGCAATTTGCCCAACAGGCAAGCAGGAAGATAAATTTTTATAGAGCACTGATGATCACACAAATATGATAAAAGCAAGGAGCTACAATGTACAAAAACAGAGAGTCACTAATTTTGCTCTGTATATTTGGGGATCCACATCACTACCATACATTATATTCAAAATATGGGCTTCCATTAAAACATAAAAGTGATTAGTGAGTAGATTACTTGACATATAGGTCTGTACGTGCTTTTAAAGGTGCTAACAGAATCCAAGTACCAATTGATTATGGTCTTTTGTTATATTCTATCCTTTATTTTCCTTAACCCCTGGATTCAGCCACAGCGTAGCACCCCAATTAACTGCCCGAAAGCTTTCACTGCGTGCTGCCTAATTTGCATAAAGTAAACAATTTGTTTACGTAAAACCGCTACGGAGGAGTCTTGGCTAAACTGCAAAATCTCGCCTTAGAAACCACCAAATGAGATGAACCAAGCTTCAAATTAAAGAATGAGAGTTGCTCTAACGCATCATGATAATTATTTGTAGCAGAATCATGTTTTATTATATGAAAAATTAGTGAAATGAGATGCTTCTTTTTTCTTTTTTTTTAGTCAGCAAAAGTTACGTTATTTTTCATATTTTCCGTTATTGCCCAAGATCGAGGCTTGCACATATGAACAATCAAAGTATATCGAAAGTCTCCTCCGAATATCTTTTCAAAATTTACTGTCGCACGGTTATGTCGGGAAAAAATCCAAGGCAATGTCATTCACGAACCGTTCAAGATTCATCTCGTGTAGTCCCACGTACCCCGATTCATGCACGGCCTTCGAAGCCTCGCACTGTATACTGCGCAGTGTGACTGTGCGAAGCTAACTGAAATATCTGTGGCACGAACCGTACGAGACCCGTGCACTTCTAGATGAAATAAATGGTTCAGAAAACATAGAAAAAAGCATGGCACGGTAAACAGATGATGAAGAATTTCAAAGAAAGGAAACTGAAAGAAAATTACGTTCATACAATTATCTTGGCCTCGCATAAACAGCGAATTAATCGAAGGCTTGCTGCTTGCTGGGGGCTGCAGCAGTGCTTCGCTGGTCGTTGCGACATGCACCATGTACCCGTGCACTTGCAGCGCAGGCATATGATATGCAGTGATATGCATGACGTAATTGCTCTACTTAGCTCATTCATAGGAAAAGCGCATGCGTAGTAGTGATAGTTTACAGTCGTTTTATGCTAAAACCATGACTTTTGAAGGCAGATTTACAGAAAACTACTCATTGCTCAAACATGAAAATACACAGAAAGTTAGCCTGGACACTAAAGTCTAGTAACATGTCAATTGTTTGCATATTCATGCGCTCCAACGGTTGTGTCGAGAAAAAGCAAACACCCCTTTCCACGGTCCTCTGGAACTGAAAAATACTTGCATTTCAAAAAATACCCAACCGTTTTCAAAGAAAATGAAAATGAAGAATAATATCATCATTTCTGATGTAATCTGAAATTTTTATGAATTTTGGTGCCAAAATAAGGGAGAAGCGAGAGGTTGTATTTTCGACGATTCATTGATCCTCTCTCAGCGAGGCCTTCGGTAGCCGTTACGAATTCTAAAGCTTTTACGAGTTTACGAGGATTTAATTGGGGTCCTACGCTGTGGCTGGATTAACCCCTATAGAATGCCACTTGAGTAAAGTTTTAATTTTTTGAGTTTAGTTTAGTTTGTTTGTTTGTTTGTTAGTTTGTTTGTTTTTTGTTATGGGGGGTGGGGGGCATTTCACATTACAGTACATGTATGTGCTAATACTAAACTATACACAAATTATTTTTTCTGGTGACTGGTACATTTTAACTGCTGCATCCAAAGTGCCAAATAGCAACTCCTTTGCTTGGCAAACTCTGGCATGTCAGAAGTACCTTCTTATTAAATAGGTATGTACAGTACATGTACATCAGCACAAAAAGGTGCACAAGTGTGTTGTTTGGGCACACCCTCCCCCCCCCCCCCCCACCCCTCCCCTCACCCCCCCCCCCCCCCAAAAAAAGCAAAAAATTGATAAAACCTTTTCTTTGCACAAGATTACAGAGAAGGGAGATATTTTAGCACTAATCTCTACAAAACCTGAGATAACTTGGGCTAGGTCTATGGATACTGAAATCAAATCATATTCAACAGGTTATGGTTTCACACTCTAAATAATAGTCAGGACTCTACAAAAAAAATTTTCCTGCTTGCCCGTTTGGGCAAGTTTCTTTGAAATTTGCTTGCCCAAAATATATCTTGCTTACCTGAAAATATATATTACTAGCTCCGTTTCCACAAAATAAGAAAATTCATGACAGTTTGAATTAAATTTTGCAACATTGCTATTTATCAGCCATTGCTGAAGATGTACTTGGACTGTGAGCATTAAATTGACTAATTTTTCATTTGTTCTCATGATAGCTTTGATAGAATTGACTTGCCCTTTTGGGCAAGTGACTTCTAAATTCACTTGCCCTTTCATGATTTTCACTTGCCCCGGACAAGTGGGCATGTGGTTTTGTAGAGTTCTGTAATAGTCCAGGGCTAAACACTAAACATTTTTCATAGGATGTCCGGACTGATATATTACGGTATCTGTGCATAGAGAGCTGTATAAAAATTTTCAGATTGGGGGGGGGGGGGCGTGGTCCAGACAAAGATTTTTGGGGCTCAAGTGTACCTGGTGCCTGTTAATGTTAAGCCCTGAATGGTCTTGCAAAAACTTTCCATCTATTAATTTGAAAAATACCTTTCTACATTCAGAACCTTTAGTACATGAAGCAAGTAGTAAGCAACTGAAATCCCACAACTGTGGAAATGTTCAAACTACACTTTTTTTATAACATTGCCAGGAACCCCCCAATTTCCTGCTTTGTGTAACCATATTTAGAGACCATTGCGTCATTACACTATTAGCTCTTTGATCACTGTTTCTCAGACGATTTCTTTTTCCATGATTTCGCACGAAGTACTGTCATTTCTTTTCCACTTTTAAAATGATTAAATTAACATCAATGTGTTTCCCAATCCGAAGCTGCATGGCAGCTTTCCAAAGAACTTTTGCTACATGTATATACAGCAGGTGGAAACCATTTATAGACCCAACATGACTGACAGAAGTTGGTCTCCACGGGCTAATAACGGACTGCTGTTTGAATCAAAATATCATTTATACAGGATAGTCATACGTCTGTGAATGTTGATTTGAATTCAAAATGAATCCAATGCAAGCAATCAGTTTTTAAAAGTAAAGTAGAAATTGTGAAACAATCACTGTCATCTTTATGTTGATATTGCAATTAATGGGCAAGACTGTTTTACACAGTGGCAGATTTTAGAAGACAGAAGGGGGAGGGGCAGATCCGGCCCATGCCATCCCCCCCCCCCCCCTCCTCCCTTCAAACCAAAGTTAAATACGTGTACATGTACATATACCTTGACTTGGTTCAGTGTACATGTATGTGTATATCAACAACTCCAAGAGTGCCCCTCCCCCCCCCCCCAATCCCTAAGGCTAAGGTGATAATTTTTTCCCTTTTGCTTGTCAATTTTCTGAGTATTGTGCCCCCTGTTTTACAAAATTCTGGATCCATCCCTGCTTTTACAGAACAATACTAAGGCCTACATGTAAACAGGGTCCAAATCTATCTTTGACTGAACTAACAAAAAATATAGAGTTGTACAATGTTCATTTTTAATGTACAGCTGCTAAAATGTTGCATGAATTTGTCTGCACATCTTAACTTATACTGGACTGAATCTCTTTGCTGGATTTCAAATTAATTCACTGACTCACAATTTTGTGACATGATGAAAAGATACAGTATGTCAAATTGTTAGACAAGAAATATCGAGATAATTCGAGCACACAGAATTAAAGTACACAACTTTCTTTTCCTACAACTATAGGCTGTGCATGCAGTTTGACTGAGAAAGACATTTTCATGTCCAATATTTTCATATTTATGTTAAACTATGTAAACTCAAGTCTCAAGTTCTTCCATTTTGAGAAATTATGATAATCAGAAATTTCAGCAATACAAATTTCATGCACTAATGAAATATGAAAGTCATCTATCCTTCATTCCATTTCAGCGCAATCAATCACTAGTAATACATTAAAGGACATTAGCAGTAATCTGTATGATAAGCCAGATAAGGTTAGATCAGGCCTCATTAAATTGCACGGAAATTGATGCGCAACGAACGTCCTGGATTCACTGGCAAGGAACATTGAGGAGATTCTGGTTTTCCTGGCAGCGAAACCAAATATTTCTGTTGTTACCAGCAAAATATCGAGACGGTTGTAACCCTAGCCAGGGCCTCATCTTCAGCTGTAGTACCAGGCAATTCTAATGACAAAATATGTTCATGATTGCCTATTGATGAAAGACTGGAAAAGGCCTCAATGTGAGAGTGATTGCTGCTCCGGTCACTTTGTGAGATTTTGATAAGAAAGGAGCTCAATCTCACTAGACAAGGACTATGATAGACTGGCAAATGCCTCAATGCAACAGAGAAAGCTACTTGAATCACTGCAAGAAAGCGTGAAGAGAATGGAGCTCAGTCTGACTATACCAGTACTATTTTTGGAGAGCAGTGATATACATGTACATGTACATAATAGCTATCTCTTGGCTACAGACTTCAAGATTTGAAACAAAGTGGAGCATGTCTTTACCATCTGCTAAAATTGCTGGCTGAGAAGCGAGAGCATATGGGATGTTGATTCACATCATTCTACACAAACTTAACACCTTTCAGCCCTTCAGGCTATGATACACAGTGTAACTGGATGGTATACACATTGGTGTACCATCTGGATGGTCGGAATACATCATGGTGAAGACCTTGCCCCTTATACAAGAGGTCCTGGGTTCGATCCTTACTCAGTGCTTACATACAAGAAGTTATGCCCATGTTGACCTAGGAGTATGAAATGGGTACCCGGCGATGTAGTAGTAATACTGATGTGGCTATATCCCGGGAAAACAAAACCAGATTATGTAAAATAATTAATATTCATGAATAAAGGTCTACACATTCAGGTTTATAGAGAATCCCAGGCACAGGGAAGTCCCACTTCCCCCCCCCCCCCCCCCCTCCTTCCATGAAAAGTAAAAAGTAATAAAACATATTTCCCTCTTTCCATTGTGATCTGCAAATATATAAATTTCAAATATTTCTGAGGCATTTGCTACCTGATGAAGAAGTGAATTTTGAAACCAACTCATTCCATATATATATAAGTAGGTTCAATCTATGATGCAATGTTTGCTATCAAACTTTCATCTCTTTTTCGAATCAATTCACAGAAATTTTATGGTGAATTTAATACCCAGTAATGAAGGAGCAAAACGTGACATCACACACTGCTCCTGAGAGTGATATCATCGCTGGTTTGATGTAAGAAATAATGGTATCAAAGAGACAGTGCACTTTATCTCATACTACATGTATCTCTACAACAGAAAAATCATCCCCGGCCACAATCAGCATCATGAGGACATGTCTGATGGACCGCTCCATTTCAATGTCCCGGCTCTTTGTCGAATGCATGCATCCATCAATTTTTAATATCACACTGTCCTTGCTTTTGATCTAAAATGAAAAAAAAATACATCATTGTGATGTTGCTGAATCTTCCATCTGTCTGAATTCAGAGCCCTTTCTGTATTATTGAAAGCTTCCATGCAAATGACAAGACATGCAATTTTTTATTTTTCATTAACCCTTTCTGGAAAGGAACCTGGTGATCCATGCATATACATCTGTATAGCCATTGGGAATTAGAGAATTCAGTAGTTTATGGGTTAATTTTTTTATTATTATTATTATTATTATTATTATTATTATTATTATTATTATTAAACCTTTCCTTAGAGGAAACTGGTGATCCATGCATATACAGCCAATGGGAATAGAGAATTCGGGAGTTTATGGGTCGATTTTTAAAAATATTTTTCTTTTTACATGTAAACCTTTCCTGAGAGGAACCTGGTGATCCATGCATGTACAGCCAATGGGAATAGAGAATTCAGGAGTTTACAAGTTAAGAAGCTCAAGTTCTGGGGAATTAGGTTTATAAAAAAAAAAAAAAAAGTATGAGCTTTTCAAATATTTTCATGTCAGATTAGAAGAATATCATAAATTCACTCATAATAGCAACATCCCTTGAAAAGGATTAAGGATTGCTCTTCAAATACCCCTCATATGTGAAATATAACCCCAAAAAGCTTCAAGTTTTCAGCCTGAATCCTGAACACTCATATGCAATCCCACCCATCTATCCATTTTTGCTTGTCTGCAAGACTGGGAACTTTGATTTCTTATCACTTTGATGATATCAAAAGTCAAAACCTAAAGATGTATACTAGTTTCCAAAATGCTTTGAAACAGTTTCTTTCACATTTTGAAATCACATGACCATGCAGAACTCAAGTTTATCTTTTAAAAGTGAAAATATTGTCACGAATGTCTACTGATGTAAGCATAGAAATATGCTCCTAAGAATATGACGATCAATACAGGATGACAGGCCTCATTATAATGAAGCATCTAATCAATTGGATTTTTCCCCTCACGAATCACGCACAATGTATACAATCAACTCCAAAATGTGTAATATCTCACACTATCTTCTGTACCTGTGCACTCATGAATCTCTGATGTGCATATACATGTAGGCATGTACATAATGTAACACACATTGTAGGCCTTCTACATGTAGCTTTTAATTAACCCTTACAAGTGTCTCCTTTCAGTAACACTTTTAGCACAATCTTTTGAACCAGAATGCTAGGAAACTAGGAATAATACATTATACACAGGCAAAATGAGAAAAATTAAATGAGAAATTATAGTCCATTTACGATGCAGTACTTTGTGCCATTCTTGAATAAGAGCGATTTAACTGTAACTAATGATATCATTAAGTTCTATAATTGGCAACACAGTGAAAATTTTCACTGTTTTCAGCCAAATTTGCAATTTTTCAAGTAAATTACCCAGGATATACATGTAGGAGTGTAAAACAAAAGTAATTGATGCCAATTTGAGGAGGAAGAGCTGATTTTAACTTAAACCATGAGAAAACTCTGGACTGATATGGATCTACTGAATGATTCAGATTCATTCATGCTGCAAAGAAAACTCTAGATTTCAAGAACTACAATGTAATTGTATGCTCATTTCTCTTTTTGTGTGTACATGTATGTGGTCATGTGTCATGAGGTCGCCTACTTTTGCGTTACATGGTGATTCTACATGTACCTTCAGTTGTGTACTTCTAACTTTGAATACTAATATCTCCTTAAGTATCAACCCTGTGATAGCAAAAGTATATATTTTTTGAAAGGAAATTACAAGAAGGATCTAAATGTGCTCTAAAAAATGACACAAGATGTAAGGCAAAAGAATTATGTGAAAATGAATATGAAAATTGTAATAATTCTTATTATCTCATTGTTTCATCTGAACTTTTCCTGTGGAACTCCAAGGGCAGTTCTAATGTTATACATGTATTCTTACAGGAGACATTCAGACCTTTTCAAAAGGGTATAATTGTCTTGGGTTTATGATCATGTAATAACTTTAAAAATTCATTAAAATTTTTGCCAAAATGATCAAACATTTTTATGAGCCACTGTATATTAAGTGTTCTATAATGTATTCATGACAACCATGCCTACATGTATTTTTCAATCTACATGTATTTTTCAATCATTAGTTAGTACAGCTGAATATAATAGCTTTAATTTGGAACCAGAAGTGAAGCCATATTGCAAGTTTTGACCAAAATACTGACATCTTCCCACTAATGAAAATGTAGTTCCGTATTGACTTTGTACAGTCAATGCCAATTTTTACCTAAAATTCCAAGTATTTCAGTTTTTTACACTACCACTGCTTTATAGCTAAACTCACTTTTCAATTATAAAACAGTAAAGAGGAGTATATCAGCTTTAATTTGGTACAACATTTGAAGTCATATGACAAGTTTTGACAAAAATATCACCATTTTTCCAAAAAATGCACTGAAATCTGAATTTTCCCTTTCATTTTGTATATGCTGCACCGCTTCTGGCACCACCCCTTGCCTTCCAAATATAAATGGCTGTAACTCAAGTTATATTACCTAGAGCTGTGAAACTTTGCAGACTAATAGCATATTAATACAGCTTTAAGACGATACCTTCTTCTTCTTTCGTTGTATGGTATCGGCAATCAGTCATATTTGACTATTGTTGCCAATGACATTGTAAATAAAGGATTCACTTCAGTATTTCTTTCTCTCTCTTTCTTTATCTCTTTCAATTTACATATAATTTCAAGTATATTTTGAGCTATTTATATACATATCTGTAATCGAAACTTAGAAAGGAAGATGAGTAAAAGAAAGAAAAAAAAAAATAACCACATGCTTCAGCTCAGTTCCAAGCTAGCGCTTGCCCAGCCCTTTCATAGATGCAATCTTACCAATAGCAGTACATACCGTTTTTTTGGGCATACCTAGGTAACTCATGCATAGACGTGGGGGCGCTGTTGTACCTGTGCTTACTGATGGGTCAGACATTTAATTTGGATCATTATATCTACAATGTAGCAATGAGATGAAAACACTTGTGGGCTGTGTTAGTAATGTAGGATAGTATTAAATGCACATATGAGTATCACTCATACATTATTACATGACTTATATACCAAACTTATTATGGTAGCCTTAATGGTTCTGATAAAAATCAATACTTCAATTTGAAAGCTCAAAATGTAACAGCATCACCCTTTTTGGGAGGCGAGTTCATGACACAAGACCATGTTTGGTTTTGTCTTATTTTGTTTTGTGTCATGTTTTGCTTTCTCTGGTTTTTGAAAGGGTCGAAAGTGGGAAACCTCACTCTATTCATGGATCCTACTAGATCCATGCTCTATTCATGACATGAAGATCTACATAATGTATAGATATACAACTGTACACAGTACAGGGAAAAAAATAATTAATTTTTTTGCGGGGCTACTTTTCGAGCCTAACAGCCCAAATTTTCTACATTGTATTACAGTTAACATTGGACCCTATGAGAATTTCAGGGGCTCTTTTTTAGATTTCCAGGGCTCTTTTTGGCATTTCGGGGGCGAATTCGCCCTGAGCCCCCATGTATTTGTTTCCCTGACACAGTAAACTGCAACAAGTCCATGTACATGTAACATGATAATACTACCCCCGAAGGGCCAAAAGTACATGTACGGTATGTACAATTTTTCACAGTCTTTGCATCAAAGCACCAGTAGGAGTTCCACCTACATATTGGTACAAATTACTAGTAAACATATCCCCCAGATAAAACAAGGCTAGGCCAATCATGATCATAAATTGCACAAATGAGTGGATTACTGAGCCCCAATGGAATGTATTTATTGTCATGGTATTAAATACCTTTCAAGCAACAGTATGATTCACTGCCCCTAAACAAAGATAATAGCCTACTTATTGATCAACATAGGGCTTCTGCGGTTTGACACTGGTAAATCTTTGACATCCTACTTTATGCTTCCATTTCCATGTTTACTTTCATCATAAGTTACAACAGATTTGTTTTCATCAAATCAACATCAACAATTATTAGGCAGTTTGGAATGTTTACACAAGCACACTGTAGCTTTGATACGAACTTGTACAGTGTAAACATGTGCGCCGGAAGTACATTATGCTCATACAGTGTACTTATAGTGTTTTAAATGTATAGCAGGGGCTTTGTTTCTATGCACAAGTTTGCTATAATTTTTCTGAAAATGAGAGTAAATTCAATTTTCAAGTGCATGTCCCTTCAATGATTTGTTAATACTGTTTATAACATGTTTTGTTCACTAGCAGTAATTGGTTTATCAATTTAAGTACTGTTATAATTTATGTACATCATATTGATGAGTCATTTTTCTTTTTATACTCAAACCAACGTCTTTTTCTTCTACCACATTTCAAGACAAGATCTGTCTTTTTGCTCTACTCAGACAGAGACATCCCACAGGTTCATTTCTGGCATTATTCATAATTTTCAAGGGCATCAGAAGCTCAAAACAGGCATCAATTAATAAACAATGAGTGAATATCAATTGGAGCACATGTACATGTACATGCCTATCATACACAAAATACTTCCCCCACTTTTGATCAATACTGATCATCGGACATTATAATGATAGAAGCAAAATGATTACTCAGTAGGCTATATACAACATCCTGTTATTTTACACTTCCATGAAACTTGAAAATAATATTTGCATGATATGAGATATATCTACATAAAATAAAGAATCAACTGAAAAGGATAACTACCACTGAATGACACTGATCACTGGAATGCTTGGTTATTTGAACAGCCACTACAAAATTGTGGTTTTCATATTAATTTCAAAATGACTTACAAGGATATACATGTACACGTACATGTAACAGCCACATTTTTAAGTTGTATCCCATATTTAGTGGAACACTAAATTAAGTATTTCAACATTCACTGAAGAGTTATTTGTCTGTCTTATCCCTTTTTATTTTTCCTTTTAAAATGAAAATTTGTAATGTATACAAGAACTTTGCAATCCTCTTGATCATATGCAAATACAATGTTACATACATGTATATCAAAATACTGCAAACATTTTCCTACATGTTATGAGCCTTCAAGCATGTAAAGAGGAGGGTGGTTGAAACTTGAATGAGAAGCAACTGGTGTGAACATGAAAGCAGACACAGCTGATGTACGTACTGCACTACTTTGGCAAAAGGAAGCAAGTGACAAAAGTGACATTTCCTGTAAAACAGCAAAATGTATCTGTCATTTACACTGATGTCAATGCAATACCATGATTTCTGGCCTAACATATCTCTTAGAAGGGTGAGTGTTCATGCGTACAATTTGGCCCTGAAGAAGAGCACAGTAGGTGAAATATGAAATATGAATATCAATAACTCAAATTTGGTTGATATGTCACTTGCTTCCTTTTGCCAAAGTAGGGCAGTGTACATGTACATGTACTGCTGCATACATGTATCTCATATGGTAGAGGGTGTGTAGATAACAGGTAGTGCATGTGTACCAGCAACCAGCCCATGTACATGTGGGTCGACATGACTCCTAGTCCTAGGGTGAAAGGTACATGTATTTGGTAATTTGTTGTCAAATTACCTAAAAACCAAATACCAAGTACTATTAAGGACTTCCAAACAAAAAAATGTAAACACTTTGTGTGGAGGCATTTTTACCCTTAATTCCACCCATTTTTGTACAGAAAGTATGCTTTTCTTAATGGTCCTTTCCTTTCCCCCCTTTTCTCTCCTCTTATTCTTTTTATTTTTGTTGGCACAAAACTTTTAGGGGTACATGAAGGGCTGCAGCTTCCTAGCCCCCCCCCCCCCCCCTCCCTCACCCAGAACACCAGTGTTTATAATAACAACAGGAGTCATTTGAAGATGCATGTACAGTGTATCCCTATCCATGGCTTGACTCATGATTTGCATCACATTCAGATTTTTTTCTTTTTTTAAAGTTTTATTGGGTTTTCATGATTTTCTGATAACAAATCACATATAAATCAAAACAAACAATTTTTAAAAAGAAAAAAGAAAGAAAAGAAAAAAGTAAATAAAATATAGCAGCATTACACATTATTAGTACACAATGTACATCAGAAACAATAAAGCACATCTACATGTCCATTTACAAGTAGTTAAAGTGATTACACAATGGTAAAATTATTTGTGATATATGATCGAGAATAGAATTCTAAGAAGAATAACATTAAAAATTTGATGATTTTCAATCGAAATCAATGCATTTTGGCTAATTTTCTCATAAAAAGTCAAGAGTTGACCAAAAAATTTGAGTATGAGGTATGACGTCAAAGTGGGTACCCAGCTTCGCGCATTGCAGTTGTGCTGCGCGCTAGACTGTACAATATGTATTATACCTTGCGCGCATTTTGCTAGAAGTGCGCAACAAGGTACCCACTTTGACGTCATTTTGACGTCAAAGTGGGTACCCAGTTGAAACTGGGTCACAGCTGAGGGGTCAAAAATGTCCTGAAATCTTACCACATTTGGGGGTTTCCTTAGCAACACGACTTAAAAGAAAAAATAGGCAGATGATTTTCTGCTAATAAAATCATGCTCTATTAAATGAGCTAACATTGTTTCAGCATTGGGTACCCCCTTTAAGGCAGTCACTTTGTCTCTTCTACAATGTACATACATGAATATGTACTCATCCCCTATAATATAGTAAAGGCAAGTGTGTAGTAACAGAGGAATAAAGAGGGCAATTATGCTTATTAAGTATGTGCAACTTGTAAAACAAAAATAAAAATGGTCATAAAAATTCACCTTTCATAGTGTACATGTAGGAGTTACAAATGACATTCAAAGTTCTTTTTCATCAAAAGAGGGACACACTAAAGTCACAGTTTAGTCAGGTTTCCAAACTTGGCTGGAAAATGTAATGCCATGAAATGGCAGGTTTCAAAGCCTGCACACGGCAACTGGTGCAAAGCAGGACCAGCTGATGCCTCATGTTGCCAGATATCACACTTCTGGCAACAAAGTTCAATGTCAAAAAGGTGCATTTCCATTAGCCTGAATACCATCAAGCTTGAGACATGAGACCAATCGCAGTCATCGCTTCTCTATAATAAAAAGTCTTTCACAATTCACATACTACCATGATACCACTTTAACCTGAGGCAAGTCCCTGGTTCCACAATGGCACATTTCCTTTTAATAGGCATCAACTCTGACAAGCCTGAGCTAAGCTTGAAATATGAGAGTAGTTGTTGTTGTTGTTGTGGTAAGTGGTGGTGCGTCGACAAACTTGTGTCCTGTGCACCAAGCGCTGTAATTGATACATGTACTTTTAAAGGGAAAAAAAAAGTCTCAGAGTTTGAAGCATCCTGTTTCCATCCTGTTTCCATTAGCTCTAGTAGATGTACATGTACCTGCTTTTTAATACTGGTAGAATTGCCTTAAAGGAGAATGCAACCCAGGCATCAGAGTGCTCTTAGTGAATAAAGATGACCAAGAAGAGTAAACAGTGAAAGTTTGAGCAAAATCAGACGATCTGTTCAAAAGTTATGAATTTTGAAAGTTTCATTAAATCCCTATTACGGGGATCCTTGAGTTGGCAGTTTTGCCAGCATCTGTGATGTCATCGTGGACAATTCTCCATTCATTTTGTGCATAAATCTTCAAAAAAATTGATTTTTACAAAATTTCAAGTCAGGAATCAACATAATTCTTCCCAAAATGCTTGCAGAATTGATGTAGCCATGTCATACTCAAACAATAAATCAAACAAATTTCTATTTTTCTTGAAAATGAAGAAAATGTGAAATTCTGTGTACAAAATGAATGGAGAGTTGTCCCCGATGACATCACAGATGCCGGTGGAGTTACCAACTCAAGGATCCCCATAATAAGGATTTATTTAAACTTTCAGAGTTCATAACTCTTGAACAGATTGTTCGATTTTGCTCAAACTTTCACTGTTTACTCTTCTTGTTCTTCTTCATTCACTGGAAGCTGATGTCTGGGTTGCATTCTTCCCCATTCGTGACAGAGGGTCCACATTTTGTGGTTTGGCCTAATATCTTTTGATGCAAAGCCCTAAAAATCATACCAAATACATGAGCAGAAAGAGCAAAAAATTCTACACATACTGTCCCCATTTTGGTTGCGTCAATATTCATTGTTTGATGCTGAAAATTTTTTAAAGGAAAATAAGCATTAAAATCCTTAAATTTGCAATGTGATAGAAAGATTAAAATCACCATTTTCCCCTGCAAATTGGCAACTTTTTGACTTCTCATCATAATTTCTGTCAAACTATATATATTTCAGATACATGTTTTATAAGAAAAATGTAGGAATATAATAAAAAAGTTGGTGTTGCCAATTTGAAGAATAAAGCTGATCAAATTAGGCTTTTAAATAATTCCTGTCACGAATGGGTTAAGCTACAGAATGCACACTGATGGCTTTGACGCATGTACTGTACATGTACATGTAGTGTACATACATGTTTCATCAGCTAATTAAACTGCTAATCGACTGAATAACGGGCTACTTGATGAATACCTGTCCTAATTTCCTTGTGATAATACATGTACATGTAGCTCTGAAAAGCTACATGTAATGTTCCAATGCTCAATGATAAAATACTTTTAGCCTCCTACTTTAAGTCTACACTGTAAGTTTAATAGCTTGAGCTAGATGTGACCTGTGGTTCTGACCTGGCTAATTCTCCAATCGGAAATGGTTTGCTATCAACACCAATAAGAAATGGCTAGTGAAAACGCATCTACTGGACTGATAGTTCCACCAGACCTTATCATCATCAGCACCAACATCATCCCTAAAACTAATCATCGTCTGGCCTTTTCCCCAAGATACCATGTCCATTTTCATTTCTGTCTCACTGTCAATTAACTGTAACTTCCTGTCTCTGAGGTTATTTTGGTTATTTTGATTATTAACCCAAAATTCAATATCTACTGTTTGCACATGTGATGATCATAATTATTTCCTGTTTGGTGTTTATTTTTCACAACTTTATTTAAAGATGAAACCACACAAAACAGAAATAAGTTCTAGTTTTATTTACTGAAGCCTGGAAGAAGGCCACATCTCTATCAGTGTTACATTCTTATCGGTTACCAAAATTGCTCTTAAGAATGTAGGTCATGCTTAATGTAAAAGGCATGGCTGTATCAGAGAAATGTACAAAGATTTTGTTGGCTGCATTCGACAGGAGTTGCATTGAGCTGCAGTTTGATACTTCTATGGTTCAGTTTGAGCAGATTTCTGCACTATGATAACCCATTTAGTACGATTTGATATCAGTAACTACATGTATACAATGAC
The DNA here is from genome assembly GCA_029962745.1 of Echinometra lucunter. Taxonomy (NCBI): domain Eukaryota; kingdom Metazoa; phylum Echinodermata; class Echinoidea; order Camarodonta; family Echinometridae; genus Echinometra; species Echinometra lucunter. Next base: position 7,262,596 of record CM057167.1, read on the forward strand.
CCTAACCAGAATTATCTCAGGTTTAATATTCAATAGGTTAATAGCAATTAAGTCTCCTAGCAAATTTATTGTTGTTAGTGGTCTCTGAGTAGACATGTAACCATGTTTGATTCAATTATTATGGTATCAAATGATTGTACAGTAGATTAATTTATGATTTAATCAATCTACATGTATCTTTAAAAACTGAAATCAGATCTTAAAAACAAAAGAGTACTGAGGCACTATTTTTCATTCTCTCTACATGTACACGATTCATGAAGAGTTTTGTCGGTGATCTTCACTGACTAATTTGCTTTCAGCCAATCAGATGCGAGGATTTTCAGTAGCTTATAACATTTGTCAGTGATTTTCACCGACAAAACTCTTCATGAAACGCTCCCCTGTAATTCATTCCCCAAGTCTCCTTCCAATCTCATTTTACCTACATGTACTCTAGTCTCTACCACCTTCTTCTTCTTCTTCTTCTTCTTCTTCTTCTTCTTCTTCTTCTTCTTCTTCTTCTTCTTCTTCTTCTTCTTTCTCCTTCTTCTTCTTCTTCTTCTTCTTTTCTTCTTTCTAAGTTATTCATGTATATAACACACTTGATATACAAAATGATCAGTAAATGCTGTTTTTCAATTGAATTGTCCCAGTTAAGGACATAAAAAAAAATTAAAAACATGAATACAGCAGAAAAATGAATGATATGAGAATCAGTACAAAACCTTTTTTTTTTAAAGTGTCTGAAAGTCAAGTGATGGAAAAGCAAGGATAAAAAAGGTACATGTAGGGCTGGATATGTCAAAGTGAGGACAGGAAAGAAAGAGGGAGAGAGTGGAAAGGTAAAAGAGAGAGAAGGAAATAAAAGAGGGAAGGGAGATGAAATAGAAGTATACTTCAAAGAGAAGGTAAGGATATTGACTGGACAAGAGATTTCACTTAATGAGCAAAAGAATTGCATGAAACCAGACAATGGCAGGCAGATTCAATAGTTTACTGTTCAAGTAAAAATATAATAAAAAGTTCATTTCATTTTCTTCAATACATACATGCACATAAAAAGCTAATTTCCATTGGATTTTAATAAGCTACTATAAAAGTATAAAGGAACAACAATAAAAATAAGAAAATGGAAAAGAAGAAAGATGTCACTGTCAACATGGTGTAAATGTAGGTAGAGGTCTATAACAATCTGCATTTTATGCTTGGAACGTCATTGCTCAAACTTGAAACCGCAGTGAACCTGTTCCAAGTAAGGAGGTACATAAAGCAAGCAGAGCATGCAAAGCAATGGATCAATAATTTCTAAATTCTAGCTAAACTAAAATTCTTACAGACAAATTCAGGAAAATGCATTAATGCACAGAAAAATTACACATCACTATTGATCATGAATAGTGATGTCATCTTGTGTCACACACAAGCTTTCCAATCAATCATCACTCACAATCAGAGCTCCCGCACTCAATCCTTGCTCAGCCAAACAGCAGGGCTATGAAGGGTGCAATGTTATATCACACAGGCCCTCCGCCTCGGCGGCTGCCATTGAAACATACGGTGTACACAAGCGGCATCAACTTGTAACATGTTTTCGCAAAATTTAGCCGATAGAAGATGGTCATACTTACATTTTGTATTATCTGTCAGTAATATTCCACGAAATTATTCCCTAGAAGAAATATTCCTTTACGGTTCTCGTGCTTCAATGGCATCAAAAACTACTTCTCAAAGGCACTGTTCAGAGTGTTCTTCGAGAGATTTCAAGAACGATGAGTGCATGCATGCATGTAGCTAGTACGTGTGCGCTCATCACATTGTACTTGTGATATGAGTGCACACATATTGCGGTATTTGCATGCTAGCATAGCAGTGGTCTCGAATACGGCGCCAGCTCAGAGGCTAGGCTCGTCAACGTGGGCGGATTCTTTTTTGCTCCATCACTGAATCGTCAAAAATGGCATCAGTGGTCATCTATATACTACTAGTATTTGGATCCGGACCGGATGGGTCAGACTCTGTTTTTTGTGGGTTTTTTTTCTTCAAAATAGCTCTCTTTAGGTTTTTGCTTCAAAGACTATTGCTGATGCACCTCCGAACTTTAAGAAATGTGTGGGGCAGGCATGGTGTGGGGGCGGGGGGAGGGGAGTGCAGAACTAGAAAAAAAAGCCCTTGCATCCGACCCCATGCACACACAGTTTTGAACTCGATCTGACATTCAAAGGCTCAAAAAGATCACGACAACACTTGCTGTTGCTGTTTTGCATACCTATCAGAGACTTGTTGCCAATGGTACCAGCATGTGCACCCCCCCCCCCCCGCAGAATCCTAATTCCTCCAACAGGCACTCATTTCATTTCATTTCATTTCATTTCATTTCATTTATTTTTCCATTTTCAACTTAGAATAACATACATGATTATATATGAAAAAATAATTACATGGTCATCAGAATAGGCAAAATAAGAATAATTTTTAAACAGTGGAATTTTCAATCTTGAAAATGTAGGGAAATGCTTAAAACCCAGGCTTGTATTTTGCAAACCCCTCAAAAGAAGGGGGAAAAAGAACACAAGTCAATATATTGTTTGGCATAAGTAATGATTCACTGAAACAGTTACAACCAAAGGTTACAACAGTCATTGCACCCATGCACACAAAAAGTAATTTACACCACTAAGTTTACATTAGTCCAATGATCATGCTATTACCATATTCCGATTATTTTGTGAAACTTCATCATCGGGGGTTGCCCGAATGGACGAGGGGGAGGGGGAGTGGCAGCCAAAGGTTATGGACCCCTACGAAAAGATCATGGACCCCTACGAAAAACAGTATTTGCTGATCATTTTCCATCCCACAAGTGGTAAATAAATGAATAAAAAATAAATAAAATAAAAGTGCCGCTTGTACCCATGAAAAATGTCCCTTTCAAACCTGTTCAGTGCATGCTGTGAGTGCTCCTTTGTCTTCTTACAAGGGTCCATCATTCTGTTTTAATAAGTCCCTTTCACCTTCTAGTATGCCTAAGTGTTTGGGGGGTAGCTTTTTGCTTCAGATAATTCGCCCTTCTTAAATCTATACAACATTACTGTCCCCTTTGACACCATTATCATTATACCTATTATCTCTCCCCCCCCCCTTTCTCCCCCATCTATATAGCGCTCCTTGTCCTTCTGAAGTGCGCCCGTTATTAATGAATGTCCCTATATTAATGTGATAAGTGCCACCTCATACCAATTTCCGCTTCTAATAATGCAATTGCCCTTCTGTTGAGAAATTCATTTTTTATACTTATGCAAGTGCCCCAAAGTCTGATACATCTCCCAATATTATACTTCTCCTCCTCTTGACGTGCTGTCAAGTGCATAAAAGTACCCATTTTGTTTTCTTATTAGTGTTCCATTTCCATTCTGGCATGTGCCCCTTTTTAATACACCCAATTTCTGATAAGAAAATCCCCTTTTCCTTTCTAAGTGCCGTCCTCAAATCTAATCAGTGTCATTTTTCACTTCTACTGAGCGCCCAGTTTGATAAGTGCCCCTTCTCAATTCAGTGCCCCAGTTATATAGTATCGCAATTTACCCTCAGATTATGTGCCCCCTTCAAAAGCATGTCCATTTTACGTCTGCTTATATAGCGTCCCTTTTATTTCCCGTGTCATCATTCCCCCTCCCTAATCCCTTTTCACTTCAGATAAGTGACTTAAAGTCTTCAAAATAGCCATATACATGTACCTTCCTCCAAAGATTTAGAGAAGTTTCATAATGATAACAGATTCCCTTGATATCACACTGTGTATGAGGCAGCGGAGCAGGAGGCAAGAGCTACATGTATATAGGGGCACAACGCCCAAAACTTTGTTAAGAACGAACGGTGCCCCAGAATATAAGAAGCAATGACAATATTTCTTTCTACGTTTTTTTTTCTAAGCTCGCTCTCAAAATATCTCAGGCATGGCATTATTAAGTGTTTTGTAGCTATATATATATATATATTTTTTTTAATTTTTTTTTTATACTCCAGTTAAAGTAGAGATTGTGCTTAAAATTTAAAATCCCTTTTCAGTTTGACTTGTTTTCTCTGAGGTCGTGATGAGACCTCAAAAATGTAAAGTTATAGTTTAATTGGTCAATAAGGAAAACGACTTGGTTAATGGATAGAAATAACAATGATAGGAAAGATCCCTAAAACAAATTTGCGACAAGTCACTGTAAATAATGGAAGTACTATGTGTTCAGAAAAAAAAGGTGCTCAGCATTTTTGCTAGCTTGCTTCGTACGCTCACAAATGAGTAATCAGAGCAATCATAACAACTGCAAACTATTATGTAAAGATATGGAAAATTATATCAAAAATGATCCTTATAAGTTTGTTAAATAGAATTTTAGGCGTACATGTATACCAACGCCTAAAAGTCTGAAACACATAATTTTTCCTTCTTGTGTTCACTCTTTGTGCCCTTTTTCGCTGGTGCCTCCCCACTTTGAAAGAGGCCCCACTGCCAATGTGTTGCAACTCCCTACCAGCACACAAGTTTGAAATTGCATCATGGAAATATAAAGTGATATGCTCATATGGGCAGCCGCCCCCCCTAAAAAAACCCAACAAAACAACAAAGAAACAAACACCCTCAGCGGTTTGTTTGTTTGTTCGTTTGTTTGTTTGTTGTTATGAGCATCGTACACTGAAACAAGTGAGTCTTTAGGGTTCAGAACACCCCGTCCTGAGGATTTTTTTTTTTTTAGGGGCTGACCAACAGGCGAGGTCCAGGGGTGGATCCCCTCCCTCAAGCCCTTTGGTTTTTTTATGGTTTTGTGAGCAGTTTTTTTTAATAGGGTTTTGTTCTCTTTTTTTAGCCGAAATTGTGGGGTTTGCAGCCCCACCCATCCCCCTGTGTATTTACAAGATGTATTTAAATATTTATATTTGATTGCCATTTTACCTGACCTGAGAATGAGATTATAAAATTCAGGTGAAACTGAACGTCAGACTGCGTATAGATTTGCACGATTTAATGACGTCATGCAGAGAGCAACGTGATGACGAAAATGAATGAATGAATAAATAAATCAATCAATCAATCAATCAATAAAGGAACGAATGAATATAGTGCGTCACATTACGAAGCATTTTATTCAAGGACAACTTTCTCAAATTTTCTATACACGGA
>CM057167.1:7268247-7368598 GCA_029962745.1 Echinometra lucunter
AAGAGCAAAAAAATAGGACTACGGTAAAGAGGTGACGAGATTAATTAGGAAATCAGTAGAGACGAGATGAGGAAATATCTAGAGACGAGATGAGGAAAGAGAGAGGAGAAAAAGAAAGTTATTATTATGCATGCCCTGGTTATTCTGTAAATTATGATTGACTTTATAAATAATTTATTATGCAAATAAGTGTCTTCTTTGCCGAATGTCACTCGGTTTTAACGTATGTCATTTTTTTTGTTTTGTTTTTGGTGTGTTTAGCTGTTTTTATGACTTTTCTTGTTTCACTATTAAACCGAGGGAATCTTGTTCATGAAATAACGAGGAAATAAAGAAGATGGAGTTGTCCGCCGAAGCTTGTACCCATCCCAGGTCAAAAAACAAAACAAAACAAAACAAAACAAAAAAACAAACAACAAAACAAAACAATAACAAAAAATAAACAGTTTTAAAGGACCAGGTCAAGGCAACTGGTACCAGCTGATACCAGTTAAGTGAACTGGTTTCAATATGGAAATTGGTATACTGGAATCAACTGGAATCAAATGGTTTCCAGTTGACAAATTTCAACTGGTACCAGTTTTGGAAGTTTTGGTTCAACTGGTACTAGTTAGGACCAGTATAGGCTTACCAATTTCCATATTGAAACCAGTTCACTTAACTGGAATCAACCGGGTATCAGTTGCTTTGAACTGGTCCTTACTGGATTCTTTACGTGGATGCCAATTGGAACCAGTTGTGACCAGCTGAGTTGAAACCAGTTAAGACTTCCAGTTGTCAAACTTAATTAGTAACAAGTACTAATATTAATTAGTACTTGTTCTAATAAACTAATTATGTTTGTCACGTGCGGGTCACAACACTATGGAAATACTGGTTAATTTGCCTCCAATCTGTCCAATGTAAAGGGCATTGGTGATTAAAGACTTGCATGTACATAATAGTGACAGTATATTCCCATATACTTGTATTCAAATGAATACACTTTAGGTTCTGGTTATAGCTTGCATCCCAACCCCACCATGGACAATTCATCGAGATCCTAAATAATGTAAACAAAGGATCTCCATGGGGCAACTCGACTGGGTCGATTTTTTTGTCTATACCGTACCTACCGCATATGCAGGTCACGTGTTGTCATGTTGTTCTAATTTTGCGTGCGTGACGTGAGTCTCCTTGAAATATAGTCATGGTCAAGCAATATTAACTTCAACTTCAAGCCGAAGGCGAAGCTCGAAGGAAAGCCAAGGAAAGCTGTAAGTTAAATTGTCGTTTGTTGTTAAGACATGTAAGGATAATAATAACAGGGGGATGAACAGGGTGCCCAACGACCATGATAAAGAAGAAGAAGAAAGAAAGAAAGAAAAAAAAGCAAAGTCTTGGTAATTCAAGCCATCCACTGGCCACTCAGCTATAGCGCAGGCTTAAGTTGTCGATCCAGGGAGCTCCGCCGCGTAATCGGGGGGCACGTATTTACATGTACATGTTTATGGAGATCGTTTCATCCGTGTGTGGGATTGTGACGTCATCACTGTGCGAAACAAAGCGCACGTAGGGGGATAAATATACATTCATTCATGTGTATTTTTCACAATTTGGCATCCCTATTTCCTACATTTTCTTTTTTGTTGCAGTTTTTCCAGTGTAATGGGATACTTTTCTAGAAAATATAATACCTATTTGTATTTTTAAAGTTAATCACAAGTCATCAATTTTTTTCTTTCTTTTATTCCGTTCTGAATTGGGCTTTCCCAAATAAATGAAATTACTCCATAATTTTTACGTACGTGTTGAATGGGCAATACTTGGCTCAGAATATCGGAAATAGGGAGATAAAAATACTATTATCTACAGAGTATTACACTCGTATTGCAAATTACTGGAATATAATAAAAATCCTAGATATTTTCAAACAACTGTCAAATCTCTCGAGGCCAATGTGACTAAATACTGATCCTATAATTATTATTCATCAGCAAACCGCGGCTCATTCAGGGAAGCGCAACGGCCAAGACAGCACGCCAAGAGTCCCAGCTCTGGCCAAACTCTGGTCAAAGCCGACCTCGCGTTGACTCAGCGGCCCGTTATAGCAATGAAAAAAATTGAGAATTTGATCTTATTATCCTAGATAAGACAACTAAAAAGCTTTTTCACATTCGGATGATATAATACAAATAATTCTTATTGTATATGCTGATATTTACACATCAACTTGATTGGCGGATCTGCAAATGCATGTATTTTAAGCTGGGCTGGTCCCCACTCATCTGAAAAAGCACGGAGAAGTTGACATCCCCCAGCGAAATGGAACTTCCTTTTGCGGCCGACTCATGTGGCGTGCACTCTCGTGGCGTTGCGGTGAAAAGCCGTTTCAGCTGCTTGCCGACTGAGATCAAAGTCGTTCTTGTCTCAATTATATGCAAACAGAGGACTTGTTAGTTAAAATAACAATTATGAAATATTATCCACGGTAATATTCCAAAGCTTATAATCGATATGAACATGATTCCTAGTACATAATTACCATTTACAAACCTGTCCTCGAATGTGATAGCAAAATAAGGGAAAAAAATCACATTTTAGGATTAGATTTCATGCTTGCTGGCATTGCTAGAAAAAGTGATCATTGGAAATGGTTCGTGTCAATCTAATTAACATATGTTGTATAATGATATTTGATATGAAATAATTTCTAAAACAGTGCAGTGTTCAAAATTTGACCAAAATTCCAATATTTTGTATTTTTTACTATAATTACATAATTATTTTAACATTTTAAAGCGTATATTGTCAAAACTTCTAGACGTTATGTGAAATTGTTATCGAATTATTTTGAAAGAGCCAGTAGATGAATATACATGATATCTAAATTACCCATCCCTGTCTGTGAATTTTGATTGGTTTATTTTTCATACCATTTCTTTTTGTTTCCGATATTTTTGATCAGCTGTTTGATAACCGAACGCGCGCATTATGCAAATGAGCAAAATGTCAGTGCCCGCAAATGAAACGCAGTGTAAGTACGTGGGGGCGGAGCCCCTGCAGTTGGCGCTGGCTCGGTGCAGCCTCAGCAGCGGTCTCGTCTGACCTTGCCATGTCATGGCCGTTTGCATAACTACTTCAGCGGCGGATGCATGAATGAACAAGCCAAGGGCAAGGCCGGCTGGGTCAGCATATTAAAGAGGCTCTGTCGTGGGTTTTCATGGGGAGTGAATCATAATTTGCTGACACCAGACTTTGTGAAAAGCACTGGTAATACCTGTACATTTCTGGAGCACAGCAAAACAAGGTGTCCCACCACAAACATTCTTCGGCCTGCTTCGGGCATTCTCGGGCCAGGGAAAGTGAGATAATGACTTTGCCATATGGGGCAAAGGGTGGAATATACAGAGCATTGCATAAGATCTGTTGGTCATAAAACTCATAGTGATGGACAACACCTGTTACTGGGTAAGCACCCATGGTGTCAAATTCCCCGTGAAAGCCCACGACAGAGCCTCTTTAAATCATGACAGTTTCATTCAATGCCTTGCGTTGTCAACTGAGTTGTAATGCATCATTGATCGTAATGCATCAATGACCCATTCTCAGATAAAGTGTTCATTTTCAGTTGAGTAAAGACAAAAATAAAAGTATCAATTATTCTGCAAGCCAATGGCAATGTGTTTTACTTGAAAACATGTCGGATAGGAAACAACAAATGGCACATTCTTATGTTTTCCCTTCATGGAGTATAATGACTTGAAATAAGCGTGAAGTATGCATTTTAGTCACAAAACAGATATGTTACCAAATGTTATCACTTTCTTAGGGTTACTGCACTGGAAACAAATTTATCATTTTGCTTCACTTTCTGTGCAGGAAAATTTATTCCATTGAAGAATTTTGTCTTTTTAAAAAATGAAAAATACTTATCACCACATTAAAAAAAAATGTTCAAGTAATTTGTGTTGCATTACATTGAAATGTGTATTCTGTCAGAAGCTGATGTAAGCTTTTGTTTCACTTTAATATAGTACAAATTGTAAGCAGTTACGAGAATTAAACCATTAAAATCATGCGAAGGGCCAGTCCGATGCGAAATTTGCCAAACCTACAAGGATTCCTTGTTTTTGTCAAAAAATAACTCCTCTAAACCTTGGAGTTGCCTTTGGTAACATATCTGGTAAAGAATGGCACAAATATTTCTTTGAAATGATTCAAGTATAAAAATGATATGTTTGATAATAAAATCTATAATTAAGATGTTTAAAGATACAATTTTAACATTTTCTAATTTATTTGAACCAAATGATGATGTTCTTCCACGTTAAAACCAATAATATCCGCTTACTAAGAGGAAGCTAACTATGATCCTGTTGGCCAAATAATCCCCTTATTCAGAATTATCCCTCCTACATTTTTTAACCATTACTTTACCTGACAATACACTACTCTCCCTAAAAATTGTAAACAAGCTTAATAGAACATATTTTCACAATTTCATGCAGAGGTATATCTTGTGTGAACCTTGATTACAATATCCATCCATTTTGATTGTGGTAATGTATCTGGTAAGGGCTTTAACAACAAAAGACAAACTAAATTTTCCCATAGTCATTGAATCTAACGCAATATGTACTTTGCTGAATGGCATCGAAAAACAAAAAGATGAAATGAATGTGTTTCCTCTCTTCATTTATTTTGCTAAGCTTCTTTTTGTGTGTTTCTTCTCATGGTAATTTTACATCAGACTGCCCCTTTAAATGATTTTTGGGGTTCCAAACTCTAATTATTTGTGATCGTTACAAAAGAGCAATTCTGTCACATATCTACGGTTAGAAAACTGGTAATGTATCTGGCAGCAAATTTTGCGACAGACTGGTGTAAAAAATCGGGAAAAACAAGTCATTGAAAAAGTTGGTCATTTTTGCTTCATATGTTTGGAAGATATCATGCGCTATTGATATATATGCAAAATGCAAATGATATCTGTTGTTCAACTATGTAGAGAGAAAGAGGCATGAAAAATAGAATGTACACCCTAACACCCCCCCCCCCCCCCCCGGTCGACTTTGCGTTTTGGTGTTGTCCACATTTGACAAAAAAAATCAATATCAAAAGCTAGACAACCACACCTGATTGTGTTTATTTTTAACTAAGGAAGTCCTCAAAATGTTATAGAAGCATTTAAGTGATTTCTAGTACGCGTTGCGAAGTCGCAAATGACGTTGGAATGTTGGTGACACCAAACTTTTGTATTTGCACACTTTAGCGGAGAATGAGACATCAATGCATCAAGATCATAACCCTGAAACCTAGGGGGTGGGGGGGGGGGGGAGGTGGACTTTTAATCTTTTTAAGGCCTCTCAACATTTTGTGTGGTAACTAAGCAATGTGCAAAGCTGCCGCCACGCTGTTTCGGAAATTTTCCGTTGAAATCTCCTAAGACCCAAGTAAACCCAAGTAACTTTATACAGGATTTTGTGAGCCCATGATGAGCCATTCAATTAATTTTTACATTTTAGGGTTTAAAAAGGTACCATAGTATTGTCAGAATTCAGACACTGCGTATAGATATTGACATATATGGACCTACTTTTCCACTTTGTGCGTGCGTACTGTTAACTCTGCGCATTCATTACGCATTCGATTTAAACAGCTGATGTTCTACAACCAAGGTGCGAAGTTCCGATCACTGAGAGTACAGTCATGAAATATTCACCTCTTAATACAGCGGTTTTCTACGAATTTCCTCTTATTTCAGCCTTGTTCCATTGTAAGTTAATTCAAAATTCCTTCTTTAACCCATTCGTGACAGGTATTATTTAAAGCCTTATTTGATTAGCTTTTATTCTTCAAAATGGCAACACCAAAATTCTTATTTTATTGCTACATTTTTCTTGTAAAACGTCATGTATCTGAAATGAATATAAATTGACAGAAATTATGATGAGAAGTCAAAAAGTTTCCAATTTGCAGGGGAAAACGGTGATATTAAACCTTCTATCACATTGCCAATTTAAGGATTTAAGTGCTTATTTTCCTTTAAAATAATTTCAGCATCAAACATCGAATATTGACGCAACCAAAATGGGCACAGTTTGTGTAGAATTTTTTGCTCTTTCTGCTCATGTATTTGGTATGATTTTTAGGGCTTTGCATCAAAAGATATTAGGCCAAACCACAAAATGTGGACCTCTGTCACGAATGGGTTAAATTCACTTTTTAGAAGTTTTTCTACTCGTATTTGCAAAGTTCTCTCGCTTGTCGTGGCGTACGAGTTCAAAGCATGAACTCATTTACGGCACGCCCCGAAGTGACAGTCAATGCGAAAGTTGCGTTGGATGTTCGAGCACTCGTGTCAGTTTTCAGACGCCCTGTATGGTGCATGTGTTGAGTGTATGATGGTGTTTGGAATGCAGCAGGTTATGGGGATAGATTTTGTTGAAATTTGACAGTTAATTTGATACGATCATTGACCACTTATTTAAACCTCGATTCCTATCGTCTTTTAAGTGATTAACAGTATCTCCTTTTGTAGTGGTTATTTCAATGAATAAACCAGGGGCGGGGGGGGGGGGGGTGCACGTGCATGGGGGGAGGGGCAACTGCCCCTTACAATTTTTCAAGTGATGAATAAAAGAAAAGTGAGAAAAAGAGGAGGTTGAAGAAAGAAGATGGAGAGGGCTGGGTCATGCAATTATACCCCTACTTGTTCATTTTAAATAAACTCCTCTATATTGGTCACCACCCCCCCCCCTCCCTCCATCAAAGTATAAGACTCTGAAGAACTCATATTTGGGGGCCTTTTTTTTTTTTTTAGATATGAGTAACAATATGATTTGTGCTTGAATGCATTGGACTTTTGTGCCATAATCTTGATTACGAACTAGGGTACAGTGTAAGTACATTTTTTTTGTTTAAATCTAAAAGGGGCTCCACTTAAATGAAGTAGTGAAGAGTGTAAGAGAGAGATTTTTGGTCATGTGGGAAGGACAGCTGAAATTAGGAAATAATTACTCATTTTCTTGAGAGTTCATTTACACTTATTTGGTAATTTTGTTTATTTTGAAAATTAATAACATGTATAAAAATTGATAATTCAATACAGTGTTAATGAATGCTATTAAGTGTTGGGGAAAGGGGAATGGAGACTTTTAAAATTTCACAGTGGAATGTTGTTTCTTGCAATCAGGGTTGGCCGATTTAAATCACGTTGATTTAAATCGTGATTTAAATCGCGATTTAAATCACCATGATTTTTAAAAAAAAAATCAGTGATTTAAATCACTTCCATTGAAGCATATACAAATCACTGACAAATTGTTTGTTCAAGGCAGTTTTAATTCTTCAAATCAACTGAAAAACTTTGAATTAACTTTATATCAACTGAAAAACTTTGAATTAATCTTATATCAACACAAAATCAACAAATCCTTCCTATCTACTTAAAACAAATTAAAATCAAGTCGATAAAATCAGCTAATTCCTTAAAAACTAAAGATGTATGTCGTCAACAGTTACTCCATTTTTTGTAAATGTCAAGCTCTTCTTCCGAAATTTTAAATTCTTTGTCAGCTATTAATAGTGAAACAAGTTTCTTATTTCTTTCTTATCATTTATCACACAATCCACGACTTTTCAGAGAGCAGTTTGTGAAAAAACATATAAAAGTCAATGAGAAAAAGTTGGTTAGCAATTTTCCAGTTTTGATCCTTCACATAAACTACTTCCGTCAAGTAAAATAAAAAAAAATCATGTAATCAACAGATTTAACATGCTTATTTCTTCTTGTTACATTTATCATACAATTGATGTTTTAAAGAACATGTAAGAATCACATTAACATAATGTAGTACAGTTACAATTTGGCTGTTGAAAAGAGCTTTCTCTTATAAACCTTTTATGTTACTGTCAGCTCCTTTTATGGTCAGTGCTACGAATAATAACAGAAGTTTTGTATCTGCATGTAGCAATGGAAAGAGCTCTATAACAACAATTTGCAAAACTCAAAATAAACTTTTAACACTACATTTAAATGTTAAGATGTTGACACAGTTGTAAGTTTCTGATTTAAAATAAAATACTTATTTTGTAAAAACGTATGTTGCAATATAAGCAGTTTTGCAGTTATCCTTTAAGTCAAAAATACAGTTGTATATGGTCAAAAGACTTGACATGTTTTTTTTTTCCTACTTCATGTATCAAACAGATTTTGAGAGAACATGTGGATAAAAATTGCAGATTAATGTAAAAATCACAGTAACATAATGTAGTGTAGTCACCCTTTGACTAAGCTGTCTCTTATATTGGTCTCCAACACTGACAGTTTTGCATCTCTATCTGTAGCAATGGAAGAGCTTTAATACCAATTTGTAAAACTTTCACAAAGCTGTTGTGTGCACATATACACATGTAGATACAATTTTCACTGAGGATGCATTGGGATTTTCCTCTGGGATTTTTTTAATATTGAGTGGAAATTCCTAGAGGGGAATTTTCTCTACTCACTGGGAATTCTCTGTGGAAGTTTCCTTCGTAGGCCTAGGTATGATAGAATCAAGTTCAGATTCATACATGATTCCTCAAATTGATTTTTATTTGCCCATTTTGACTGGATTAAATTACAAAATATATGGTTAAGAAAAATATTAGGAGTGAAATGTATGATAACATTGAAACTGATGTCATTGTAAGGGTAGGCCCCTAAGGTTTTTTGGTAATTACAATTTTTTTTCGAATGAACTTTTTAAAAAATCAAAAAAAATCAAAAAAATCCGATTTAAATCAAAAAAATCTGATTTAAATAAAAAAAATCCGATTTTTTTTAATTTTTTTAAAAAAATCAAAAAAATCGCCAACCCTGCTTGCAATAGGTCCTATCTTTTTAATTTCCAGACCATTTATTATTTCTTCCGAGGTCAAATATTCTACAGTTACATGTATGAGCACTCCTTCCTTGTCCCCGGCCTTGTCCACTGGTGCAGCCTTTTCATCACATGATGATCATCACTGCGTATGCTCATTTTGTTGGTTGTCCAATTTTCTTAGTACTTAAGATCCAATCCATTCGTATCGTGACCTTGAAGTATTTTACAAATTGATTCATTAATATTGTGTAAGAAGAACAAGGTGATATCGATCTGATCATAACAGAAACATTCAGTTTTAAATCGATGTAAGGCAACTCCAATTGTCTCCCCTCCATTTCTAATCCAAACTCCCATTGCTGTGAATGTGATCATTTTGAATAGAAGTTTGTTAATGAAAGAAGTAGTACATGTATTTAGCTATTTTCAGTTATAATTTTTGCATTTCTTGCAAGTCGCTAGAAAGTAAATGATGCCCCATTTTTGCTATTTGATTTACTTTTTTTTATACAGCTCTGAAGATTTCCCCTCTTTTATTAATTCAAAAAGTTAGAAGAATAAAGGGGTTGATGTTGATTATGCCATTTTATTCCTTTCTGTCTTTGGAATGTATGATAAGTATGATTACACAGTGGGAAAAAAGGAGCACATTATGGGAAATATGTGTTTCAAAAAGCAATGATGTGCCGGTGAATGCTCCATGAATTTACCTGGGGTTAAATATAATTCAAAATTAGCAAAGTTTACTAATTTATGTAACTCTGTAGGCATAACCGATAAAATTTTTGATATCATGATGTAAACTGAATTATACATTTAAATTCTTCTATTTCATTTAATACATTAATTTTCTGGTGCTTTGTACATTTTTGACATACTGGTAGGAAAGTTGTAGGTGTATTAATGACAGGCTGCAAAGAATACTTGTAATTACAGACAAGTTGATTGATTATCATGTAATTTAGCTGTATATGTATTCATTTAGTTATTTACACATGTAGTTAAATGTATTGAGTTTCATTTATTTTTTAGTGTATTTTTATATTCCACAATCAGAATTTCTTTTCTTCAGTATCAAATTAAAAATGCAGATCAAGAGAGAGGGTTTCTTGCATTGACTTCCCATCATTGTGCTATGACTTTTGGTTGGCAAATGAACATGGCATTTTTCTTGCATTACTCTTTCTCATATGGTCGCAGATCATGACTGGATGTTATTCATCTATTTCTCTTGGACTTCTGATGATTTTTCAAAAACCCTTCTTCAATTTGTTCAATGCCCATGGTATCTCACTTTGATCAACTAAACTTGGAAAACTCAATCACCCTACCTCATTTTGATTTTTCATATATGCACTGTAAACTTCTGTGGCAAATTCTGTCAACAAAGAGAAGCCATTGACCATTTTCTTACATTGTAAATTTCAAAAGGATCTATTTGACATTGCTACCAATGAAATGCAATTTCTTATCACAATATGAGAAGTGCCAGTTAGTTTAATGCAATGAATATAATGCAGGGATAAGTACAATCATTTATTCACAGAGCATGCATCAGATTTGGCTTCCTCTTTGTAAAGATTAATTGATGATGTTCCTCTAGCTATTTCAAAATATTAAAAAGATATAGCTTCTAAAAATATACATGTATGTGATTTCTATTTAAAAGTATGTTACAAAATCTGTTTTTTTTTATAATGTATCCTACAGAACATGTGGTCTTTGGATGTGATACATTTTTAAGTGAAAAAACAAATGTTGAGGCATAAAGATTAACACACAAACAAAAAAAATGACTTTAAGAAGAATTATACTATATGTGAAAGAAAGAAAGAAAAATTTGCGAAAAGATGTACGAAAGTTCAGCATATGAATACAGCAAACCATGGTAGCTATGCATACCTTGATGTAAAATTTGCATATACATGTATATATTATTTTTTGTTGTTGTCATTTTGAAGTTAACTGTCCAATTTTTAAAAAATGTACATGTAATTCCCCCCCCCCCAAAAAAAAAAAATCGACGTAGCTTTTAAAGATTGCTGCTGTTCATTGAGCAGCAGAAAATGTAAAAAGGAAAAACAATCGATTTGAATTATCGTTATCTATTTTCATCTTCCCATCTGTTTTTTTGTTGTATCATTCTCTTCTGGTTTCTTCATCATCGCTGTGATCATATCATGCATTTTAAAAGGTATTTTTGTAAAATTAAAGATATTTTGATGATGATGATGATGATGATAATGATGACAATGATTCATGATATACATGTATTCTGAAATAGCTATGGCACAGGTACATGTACATGTAGATGATGAGTGAGGAATACCATGGTGACAGGAGAAAAGAGAAGGTAACATCATGTAAGATATCTAGATAGAAGCAAGTTCTATGGGGATAGCCTCATATTAACAGATTAAGGAGAGAGAGAGAGAGAGAGAGAGAGATAGAGAGAGAGAGAGAGAGAATACATTTAGAAAAGAAGTGGATTGACTTTAAAGAGAGAATGCTTTACGAAGGTGCATAATTATATAGGAAGGGGGAAGGAGGACAAATTGTACGAAGAAATGAACATAATGATAGAGACTCTAATGAGAAACTGATGGGAACGAAATTGGAGATACTGGTTCTTCTTCTAGGTGCCATATCTGTCGACTTTAACCCATTTGTGACAGGAATTATTTAAAGCCTAATTTGATCAGCTTTTATTCTTCAAATTGGCAACACCAAAAGTTTTCTTTTATTGCTACATTTTTAAAATAAAAAGTCATGTATCTGAAATAAATATAAATTGGCAAAAAGTATGAGGAGAATTAAAAAATTTGCTGGGGAAAATGGTGATTTTAAAATTTACATTGCATTGCCAATTTAAGGATTTTAATGCTTATTTTCATTACAAAAAATTTCAACATCAAACAGAAAATATTGACACAAAAATGGGTACAGTTTGTGTAGAAATTTTTGCTCTTTCTACTCATGTATTTGAAATGATTTCTAGGGCTCTGCATCAAAGGTTGTAAGGCCAAACCACATAATGTGGACCTTCTGTCACGAATGGGTTAAGCGATCATGTTGTTCCACAAATCTCTTTCCAGCTTTCCCTAGCAGTTCAATCCCCTGCTCTTTATCTCCAATAGCCATCTCTGCAGACTATCCATCCATGGCACTCGTTTCCTTCCTCTGCTCCTCTTTCCCCCTATCTTTTCTGTTGGTGCTGGATTCTTCAAGAAACGCATCTTGAGAAGGGGATGGGATACTAAAAAGATCTAGAAGGACTGTGTATTTTACATCTGAATATTGGTGTTTTTTTTCTGTTTCTTTTCAAGGGAGAGATCCTGACACATAAATTTCCATCAGTTTGAGAAAATCCTTACAAAACATGGGTCTTTTTTTTTTTTTTATAGATAATGAACTGGCAAAGCAAAACAAACAAGAGAGAGAAAAACGAAATCAATGAATATAAATAGTAAACGGAACAGGAAAAAAACAGAATTACCATGGAAATTTTGATTTTCTTTTGAGGCAGTTTTCGGCCTACCAGCGGGTAGTGGGGGAAAAAACGGAATTACCATGGAAATTTTGATTTTCTTGCGAGGCAGTATTCGGCCTACCAGCGCTGGTATCCAGCCATTAACAAACTCAGTGGAGAGTTCTCCCGCGTTGAACAATAGGCCTATCACAAAGGACCGAGCCAGCGTACACCGGCCGCAGAGATAGGCTTGGAATAGAGCCGGTCGAAAAACAAGCGTCGCTGTGCCAGAGACTGAAATATTAATAGGCGTTGTAAACTGTATGTTTCACACGAGCAGCATAAGACTGAGACACATGAAATATCATGACCTACATATGTACATGTAGAACATGTAAAACTGGCAATTTCTTGAAACATGGCACAGCCTGTATGATATACCAAAATAGGGCAAGACATGCAGGACCCCGGCCGGTAGCCTATGTGACTGATTATAGTCCTGATACAAACATATCATTACAATTATCGCTGTGATACAGATCACGGTGTATTTTTTATATTTTCCTTTATACAAATCAAGTTTGGTTCTGCGACAAGTTTTTTGTCTGGTAATGATGCTTGTTTAAAATGGACATTTAGGATCAGAGACAGATCTCAAACTGATACAAAGTCATTCTTTTATAAAGCCTGTACCACTTTTTGAAGGAGGTCTTATACCTCTTGCACGAATATTAGTTTACCAGACATCCCACTATATATTATATATACAAAAAAAATGTTTGTTTGACATCGAGACATAGGCAAGTTATATCAAATCATTATATAGCACATCGCTGCCCTCATTTAGGTGACGCTTGTCAAATATTGTTACGTACGACTCGTATGATTTTCAAAGATGTAATTTTGTGCATGGTATAATCAAAATCTGTTTGGAAAGCAAACATTAAATTATTTTTATCGCCACTTTCCATCAAAATCTTATTTTTTTGGGCAAAGACCAAAGGATTGAGAATCATGCATCCCCGATAAGCGACCTATACTTTTTTGGTAATTGGATTACGGTGCTTACATGTCTTCTAACACAAATCACGTACAATGCACAGGCCAAGGAATATCTCGAAAACTGACACACGTAATAATTTGATAAGGATATTTATTGGCTGCATGTGTTAACATGGTTAAGAAAAAACAAATACATGTACAAGACTAGCAGACCCTATGAATGTTTTTGAACTACCGAGTAGTTAGATTTTTAGGAGAATCTTTCAAAACAATCTGCTTCCTTTTATGACATCCTCAGGAACTAGTAGGTATTGTATTTCTTTCTTGTTTTTCCTTTTAAATCATATTGATAAAATAAATGTTCTTTACTGCTTCAGAACTTAACACTCCTTAGTTTAGATTTTGCTCTAAATCACAGAATTATCGGTTGGCATTAATTTCATATTATTCAAAATGCACCTGCAGAGTGAATTTGCAGTCCTTCAAGCAGAAAAGCCAATGGCCGTTTATTCTGAGTTTATTCTCTTTCATATATCATGAAAACAATATGTATCACATCTAAGTTCATTACATAGATGAAGTATTTTATGGAATATCTTAATACAGTCATTATACCTCTAGCCCTCTTCACATTTCTTCTATGGCCGAAAGGAAATTTAATTTAAATCTGATTTATGCGTATAAAACACCCAGTAAAAGGTAGAATGTGTTGCTCTCAAATATATACATATATTTTTCATATTTTTCCTTGCTCAAATTCAGTGATCGCCATTCAAGTAAACTTTTAAGATCAGAGTGAGGGTGCCCTTTACAAAATTATTTTTAAACATTATTATACCTGTAATCTGCCCTTTTAATTTTATTAAGAAATGTAATGTGTTAAGATGCCCATGAATTAATTTCTCAACCAGTTTTTGTTAATAATTTATCATAATTTATCCTGCAATTTGAGTTTTCATTATTTTTTGATGGTGGCCATTTTGGATTTTTACATTTTACGAGAGTAAACCCAAAAGTTGGCGAGGGCTCCTAGGCTAATATTGATTTGTAGGCCATATTTGGTACTTTTGTCTGCTCTGTCAGAAGAACTGCCTTTTACATAACATACTTTGACTATGGGGTGAGAAAATGTGTAACTTCCAAGAAAATTGAGAAAATGTGAAATTTCATGTACAAAGTGAATGGAGACCTGCTCGCATATGATGTCATCAGTGTTACCAATTTGCTGAGCCAAGAGTAATTTACTAGAAAATGTAAATGAGTGTAATTTTCTTATTCTTTGACCGATTTTGCTCATTTCTTTTTTAAAATGCTGTTCAAATTTAACTCCTTTTATTGAAACAGTAAAACTTCTGGGGTGGACTTTCCCTTTAATGACTGACCAGTTACTAATAATTAGTAGCATTTAGTGAATGTTATATTGTGAAGTCTACATGTACATGCAAACTCAGCACATTCAAACTCGATGGCTATTTTGCAGGCAGTCCTGCACAGTAAGGGGATATATATATATATTATTTACTTTGATCACATGTATTTTACCTAGTACTCTAGACTCATATATTTCCCAGATATGGGTGTGTGTGTGTTCATAAGTTAGTCTCATTTCAGACCACTGAAGAATTAGACTGGCTGATTGGACTCAGGATCTAAACTGAGTCACGTCTTTGGACTGTGAAGTCAAAACTCGGTCCCAGACAGAAGTGATATCTGATTGATACATGCCTATAAAAACCCAATAGACACATACACAACACCCACCGGTAAAAAATATTGGAGAGTATGTACACATAGTGAGCAATTCTGAACAAAGACTAACATAATTTTTCTAGGGCTGCTGGGAAATTAGTTGATTGCGGTAAAAGTGATTGTGCAATATCTGCTATAGTACAGGATTACAAACTTTTGGCCCATCCCTTTTGCATACATGTACCTAAATCTGAAAGTTCCTTAACTCTGTCATCATTTGAGAGCTCTAGAATTAAAACTATCTCTGAAATTGACAAAGCGAGAAATTTGGTTGTAAGAAATAGATGTAGAGGTTAAGATCTAAATATTGCTGCTAAACCAGTATTATGTACCATCATAATCTTAATGGGTGGTATATTTCGATAGCGCGTACTAAGTTAAGCCTGGCTGAACTTAGTTCACACTTTTATGGTGTGCCTGTTGCCAACTCAATACCCTGTACAGATTATTTTAATCCTGCAATGAAAATGGGAAGAAAAAGATAATATGAGTATGAACTGAATTTCAGTAAAGTCTCTGGTACAAAATCTTTGTCATGAATATTGAAGGAGGAAGATGAAACCTACATGTAGCATTTCATAGAAGTGTGAACTAAATTTCTTGTTTAGTCTGGACTTAGGCTTAACTTATGAGAATAACACCAATTTGCTTAATACCAACAGGATGATATCCACAACCACTAGTGATGGCACAGAGTAATGGTAACCTTGACAACATTGGAGCAATCAAGCCCAATCTCACATTTGAGGAGGGAGTCAGTCTTGTCTGCGGACTCTACAAACTTCAAGATGTTGCATGCTTAAAGGTATACAGTCATGTAGAGCTAAAAATATTTCAAAACTTGGATACTATACTTGGGTGTAATTTTTGCATTATAGTCTTTTTGCCAATGGTTTGTTCTTGATTCTAGATTTTAATTATCAAGGATTTATTTTGTTGATATTATACATCAAAGTTCATTTCAGACAACTGTATGTAGTATGTACAGGATGAAAAATTACTGAAATATTATAAGGCTTCTTATCATAAGTCTGAGCCCAATTTGACTGCCGCCTAAAGCATCTTTCCCACTCAGTGTCTTTTGGCCCACTACCCTCCAGTTCCTCCATAGACAAAACAACAGGGGATCGGGAAAGATGATGTGAATTCCCTCACGTGGAAAAGACACTACAAACCGATAGACGTGACTTTTGATAAAGCACCTAATGGGACATTCAAACGCAAATGAATAAAATCAAAGAGGCAGAGAGCCCAAAGGAAGAAATTTCATATTGAGGCCCTTCATGGAATTGATATGAGGTTCATAAAATTTGGGCTTGTTGCTTTAGATTTGTTTTATGCCTCAGCTTTTGCCTTTGTGTATTTGTGGTATTTCTGTTGAAACTTGTATTCCTGTAATGTAGATCCTATATTTCAAGTATAAATATAATAAAGGCCATTCCCCCAAAAACATTACAGTCAGAAAAATTCTCCTCTGAATATTTCAATTCAATTCAATTTCAATTCAATTTCAATTTATTGTCCAGTATTGGAAATTTGTTTTGCTTGCATTCTGCAGACATACATATATCAAAATGACAAACATTACAGAAAATAAAATTATAGAAATAAAGAAAACGTTAAAATCAAGTAGCATTTCGATTATATGAGCGGATAGAAAAAGGAACAAAGAATTCAGAAAATGTTGAGTGCAACATTGGAGTCGTTTACCAGGATGCATAAAAACATATGCAGAGAGCCCAAAGGAAGAAATTTCATATTAAGGCCCTTCGTGGAATTGATGTGAGGTTCAAAAAATGTGGGCTTGTTGCTTTGGTGGGTGAGAAATGTTTATCCCTGTAGGTACATGTACATGTAGCCCAGGTTCTCTTCTGTAGAAAAACTTTGAAAATATCTGAAAATATTTTACACTTGACAATAGGAATGATTGTGAAAGAGTGCAAAGTTCAGGCTTGACGACGAAAATCGGTACTTAGTTGTGGTTGGTATCAGCGAAGTTGATAATACTCAGTGTAAGGCTTAGAAATATTCATATTCTGACTGCATAACAATTTATGAAGGCATACTGTATATACTTTGTTGTGTTTATGTTCCGACATATCTCATGATCAAGTCATGCTTGAGTAAGCATTGAAATACATGTACTTCATTGTTTTGAAATATTACTTCTGGTGAGATGCACTATAATTGTACATTAGTACATTATAAATCCCCAAACATACGGATCCAAATAATAAAGAATTAATGATTAGTTTCTGTTCAGAGGCTGTTAAGATGGTTCATTGCTATGGAACAATTTACCCCAAGGTATCAAGCAGATAAGTAATTTGAACACTTTCAAACTTTTTCTAAAAAAACATTATCTCAATCTTTAGTAATCCTGCCTAGACTGACCGTATCATGTATATTGTATAATGCCTGCAGTACCGTCTCTCTTCTCTTATATTCTTTACTCTTTTATCTCTGTGCTCTTTTCCTTCTTCCTTCTTCTGCTTCTCAAGCAATTGTTCATTTATCTTTTTTACTATTACTTCTGTTAGATTTGAGTATAGTTTCTATGTTTGTAATAATTCATTCTGGTATTTTCTATGGCTGTTTTATACTATGCAGTTGTTTAAATTTTAATTGTACATATTTGTATTGTTTTTTATCCAGGGCCCCATGGAAGATCAACTCTTGTTGAATGGGCCACCCTGGTGAAATATGAATAAATAAATAAATAAAAAAAAAAAAAAAAAAAAAGAAGAAGCTAACAGCTTTCAATGTTGAAATCATTATACATGTACTTCCATCTACTTTATGAGGATATTGCTTTTAAATTGCTCTTTGAAAAATGTATTCAGCTTCCTGTTTTGATTTATGAACAAAAAATGAATACCTGTACCATGAAATACAGTTGTCTGATGGAAAGAAATATATCTATTTTAGGAAGTATTTTCATCTTTTCTAAATTGTTGAACATAGTATTTAAAACTCCAAAATCACATTTTCAGAGTACCTGAATTCAACTGAATCCCCACTTGACTTGGAGTACACAACACACTCATGCACAAAAGGTTCTTTTCAAAGTGCAAAATGCAGCTCTTTGAAAAGAAAAAATATATATTCATCGAGCCACTTCTCTTCGCATTCATCTATTTAAACTTACTGAACCAAACAAAGTTATAAAGTAGCATTCCATAGGCTATAGCTAAAGCCTATTTGTTCCCCACCTTTTCTGCACAATCCAAGTGTAAAGAAAACATTCTATTACCAATAAAAAATTCAGGCATTTCCATATTCCCTCCAGTTTCATAATGTAAGAATGTTTGTAAATGCAAGACAGGTTCTGGCTGTTCTTGGCTTTTCTGGCATTACATTGTACTTCATAATTTTTCTTGCAGTTAGAATAAAATGATAAATAAAAGGCAATGTATGTCAGGTTATTATTATATTTACCTTTCCTTTTATCATTCTTCCATACAAATATGAGCTGTAATTTTAATTTGATAGTTTCTTCTTTTTTCAAAGTAGGACAGCATATTAGGCAATAACTTATTAGAGAGATTGAGCCACCTGCAGTGTATCTGTTGTGCCTTACCATTCATAGAAAATATGCTCATTTTCTTTTATCTTCCATTGTTTAAAGGAATTCTTTAGCTATGACAACCAGAACTTACTGATTGAGGCTCGTCAGCCAGACAGCGAACCTGGGAGCCCGTTGGACAAATTTGTGTTGAAACTGACAAACACAGAAGACTCCGAACATTTTGAAATGCACCAGCAGTTGAATG
Source organism: Echinometra lucunter (assembly GCA_029962745.1). NCBI lineage: Eukaryota > Metazoa > Echinodermata > Echinoidea > Camarodonta > Echinometridae > Echinometra > Echinometra lucunter. The sequence continues at coordinate 7,287,093 of CM057167.1, forward strand.
AAATCTTGTTGATGGTGAAGGGGAGTGGTATACAATGTTGCTGGCCGATTAAGAATGCCAGTGGCAGGGATTTAACTTTGGAGAAACTGTCTTTCAGGCACAAAGGTAACCAAGATATGTTGTTGTTTGTTTGTATGTAGGATGCAAAAGTAAACATTAGCCTCACCAGACATTTATGGAATCATTGCATGTGCTGAGCAGCAGACTATCACTGAGAGCTCCGGTGGGCCAGTCAAGTGGTTCACTGCTACTCTTAATAACTAATAAACTACAGATAATATGAAACAAAAATGAACAAACTTTTACAAATTCTGTAGAACACTATATTACTGCATGCCCTAAATAACTAGATCATGTCACATTAACTCTCCATTTGAATGCGTTAAGTCCATTAGCTGATACGTTTCCTGCAACATGGCCAGGGAGGGAATTCCGCTAGGGGACAGCAGTTGGAATGGCCTTTGGACAGTTGTTGACCTCTCTGCAGATTTTCTTGGCAGGTTACGCAAGTTACGTACCTTATGCTTTCTGCCATGCCCAGTGATGAGCCTCTTGTGCTTCTTAATTATGCTCTGGACAGTTGCCACAGGGACATCGTACTGTAATTTCCTACACTGTGGACACGCACAAGAGGTTGACGTACATGTAGGTCCTCTCTGAGCTCTTTCTTCTTGGCCACATGACCAGAAACAGAGACTGACTTACAGTAGCTAATCAAAGAAAGCTTCAAATAATTCCTGTCGTGAATGGCGTACCTGTAAATTGGAAGAGCACAGAACTCAATTCAACATTTGTTTTCTTTCAGATACGGATGAAACTGTGACGGGTCACTTTCTGACACGCATCATGTCATACATTCCAGGGCAGTTCATAAGGGGCACTCCGCTCTTAACGGGTAAGATGTGCTATGAAGCTGGACAGCTGCTAGGCAAACTCTCGTCTGTATTACAAGTGAGTGTCAACAGTTTAAAAATCCCAGATGTTGACAAGGGAAAGAAAATTTTATTTCAACTTTGTCCATTTTTAAAAAAATTTATAAAGAAAATATGTATCTTGAGGAGAGACATTTTTCCATGTGAATTTTCTAATTTTTATCACAATGTAAATGATTTAATTTGATTATTGAAGTAAGGAGAACCATACAAATATCAAACATGATGTTTGTATTGTGTATATAATATACATTATTTTGAAATGAACTGCAGCAAACTTTAATGGTTTTGATTGATATCCAGGACTACTGCGGCGACAAAACTCCCTTTGTGGAAAGGGATAGGCAGTATATTTGGTCTTTAAACAGTGTCCCAAGGCTAAGAGCTCATGTTCATGTGCTGAAAGATGCTTCCCAGAGAAAAATGATCAGAGAAATAATGGATGCTTTTGATGAGAAGGTCTTGATGAATAAACACAAATTGACAAAAGGTATGTATGATGGTTGCAGTTCGTTATTCCAAACGTTCGTTGGTCCAAAAATGAAATAAGGTTAGTTATTTTTGGACTAACGAACCTTATTTCATTTTCGGACTATCGAACCTTCGGAATAACAAATCTTATTTCATTTTGTAATAATTAACCTTTGGAATAACGCCACAGATATTCGGATTAATGAACCCTTTTTCATTTTCGAACTAATGATCATCTAGGTGTACGCAATTTGCATGTTTCGGAATAACGAACCTTTGGAAAAACAAACCTTCGGAATAACGAACATCACCTTGTATGATGGGGGTCCAACAGCTAAGTACTTTGTTTTCAGCAGCTAAAGTGACAGAATTATTTGGTTTATGTGAATTTCTTTTATATATCTTGGTTCTACATATATTCTAAAGTTAATTTGTTGAGAAAATTATGAAGGCCTTTATGTCAGAAACACATATTGTCAAGTTGAAATCCATGCCACTGTCAAATTTTGTTCATCAAAATGGAGGGACCATGACGCTATGCACATGTATTAAATGAATCCGAATCTTGATTTTGAAACTGACTGGTGTAAATTTCACTGTGATTTCTAACTAATGATAATGTCACAAGAAATAAAGGACAATGTCGATTACTAATTCTCTTTTTGGCAAACCTGAATGACATTCTCATTGCTCAGTATTTCATGCATAGCATTAATTAAGGAAAAAACAGCTGGTTTATAAAGTAATCACTGATCAGATATTACATCTTACTTGCCATGATCTTTAATGCTTTCCATTTTAGCTTTCAAACATTTTGATCGTACATCCAAGTACTTTAGTGCCTATCACAGATGATTTTGATTTCAGTAGATTGTTTTATTCTTTCTTTTTTTCCTGTTATATTGTTTCTATAGGACTGATCCATGGTGACTTTAATGACTATAATATTCTAGTAAGAGAGAAGTCGTCTCCCCCCTCTATACCTAATGGTGACAACTCATTCCATTCTGATGATGATAAGGATGTCGTTGGAATTCTAGATTTCGATGACGTAATGTACTCCTACATCATTTATGATGTCGCCATAGCGATCATGTACATTATGCAGTGCACCAACCTGGAGCTAGACCCCCTGGAGAGCGGAGGTATCATGCTTGCGGGCTTTTTATCCAAGCATTCCCTCACGGAAGCCGAGTGGGGAGCCCTCTACTACTGCATAGCTGGACGCTTTGCTCAGTCCCTGGTCTTGGGTCTTTACACTTACTCCCAGCAGCCCCAGAATGGCTACTTGCTAAGTACCCAGAAAGTTGGTTGGCAGGTGCTCTTTGACCTCTGGGGTCAAGAGGTCAGCGATGTTTACGAGCAGTGGAGAAAACTAATAGACCAATATAACAAATAGGGTCTTCTCATGACATTGCTCCAGCGACAATTGTTTCCAGGCCTTACATGTTATGCACTGTGGAAATTTGTCGTAAAGAGCTCTGATGCCATGAGATTCCTGATCAATGTTTAGCAGGGTCATTATGCTGGTCTCAGGTCGTCAGGTGTTATTTCAGTTCTTTTATCCTGATAGATTACTGATATAACAAGGTAATTTTTATTCCTCATAATTGAATTTCCACTGCATTTCATCATACTTCATGGGTACCCGGTAGGAAGAATTTCCTTTAAATGCTAGAGCAGCTTTATGGCAGCCATGCTAAAGCCAGGGTTGTAACACTGGGGCACCAGGAGTGTCATTTCTGACAGACATGAGTGCTATACAAGAACCCACTATCATGAATAAGTGTGTTGGAATTGTAATTGGGTTTTATTTGGAGGTTAGGTTAAGAGGTTTAGGGTGAGGATTTGGGCCACTTGCGGTATCATGGTTAGGGCCATTGCAGAACAAATAGCACCAAAGCACGAGTCGTGCAACCAACTAATAAGCAGAAACATAGGGGAGTTCATTCCTTTTATTTCGTTCTCTGCTGCCCATGTCCATTTGGAAATGTTTTATTTTTTTGATGATGGGGCAAAACTAGGTAATACAGTGATGCAAAGATCTACCATGATTTTAGGTTTTGTGAAATGTGAAAATGGATCTGGCCATTGTATTTTTAAACACTTTTATACATGAACTTTTTCACTATTTTTCCCTCTACCTCATATCCCTTTGGTACTATCATGGTTGCAAGCCATAACATTTCAGACCACGCGCGGTCGAAATTTATGCCTCTGCCATTGCCAGATCAGAAATATAGGGCACATTCATGTTGATTTATTTTCATTTATACAATGACGTCTTTGACCTTCGACCTTGTGACCCCCACATCTAATGAGACCATTGCCCTTTCCATATGCATACATGAGCATAAGTTTGAAGTTGAACCATCTCAGAGTTGTTGATTTATCACAAGAACAAGCAAGTTTCATGTATATAATGACCTCTGTGACCTTTGACCTTTGACTTTGAGACCCCAAAATTTCATCAGATCATTGTCCCTTCCATATGCATACATGAGCCAAGTTTGAAGTTGATCCGTCAAATGGTTATTGAGTTATCGTGAGAATGTACCATTTCTATGTACATAATGACCTCTGTGATCTTTGACCTTGAGACCCCAAAATCTAATCCGATCATTGTCCCTCCCATATGCATACATGAGCCAAGTTTGAAGTTGATCCGCCAAATGGTTGAGTTATTGCAAGAACAAACCATTTCTATGTACATAATGACCTCTATGACCTTTGACCTTTGACCTTGAGACCCCAAAATCTAGTCAGATCATTGTCCCTCCCATATGCATACACGAGCCAAGTTTGAAGTTGATCCGTCAAACAGTTTTTAAAACAGTTTTTTAAGTTATCGCGAGATCGAAAACGGGACGGACGGAAGACCCGAAAACATAATGCCTCCGGCACCCCCTACGGTGGGTGGAGGCATAAAAAGGTTCGTTATTCTGAAGGATCGTTAATCCGAAAACAAAATAAGGTTTGTTATTCCGAAGGTTCGTTAGTCTGAAAATGAAAAAAAAGGTTTGTTATTCTGAAGAGGTGTCAATCTGAAAATGAAATAAGGTTTATTATTCCGAAGGATCGTTAGGTCGAAAATGAAATAAGTTTCTTTAGCTCTGTAATTATTTTTGGACTAACGAACCTTTTTTCATTTTCGGACTATCGAACCTTTGGAATAACAAACCTTATTTCATTTTTGGATTAAGGAACCTTTGGAATAATGCCACAAGTGTTCGGATTAACGAACCCTTTTTCATTTTTCGGACTAATGAACATCTAGGTATACGCAATTTGCGTGTTTTGGAATAACGAACCTTTGGAACAAGGAACTGTCGGAATAACGAACATCACCCATCTGAATAAATTAGCTTTTCCTCTTCAAATTGACTCTAATTCTCATCATCCACTCCTACATACACTGCATTTTAGAAATATAATTCAACCTCGTAGACCTTTGTGAATGAAAATGACCTTTCAGCTTCAAGATAGTCCCACTATGAATCTTGCCAAATTAATATGATTCAATCTAATTTTTTGTTAAGTTAAAGAAATAATATAATCTTTACAATTAAAAGAACGAAATCATATCAATCATAATTTTATATGCAATAAAATTTGTAACACTTTATTATGCATATATCCTACATGAAATGCTTGCAAAATGTAAGTTTTAAAGCTCGGTGACTATCGTTTAGTGTGTTCAAACAGAGAAGATTTCCTAGTTTTCTCGTTATTTTGAAAAATATTTTGGATTTCATTATATGAAAGCTTTTAAGACATTTTACCTGATTATTGTAATTTTTAATGTATATTTCTGTAACTTTATTTTTAATATGTATTATATATCATGATAGTTATGACTGCATTTATTTGTAAACTGATTGTAATTCAGCCTTCGGCTGCCATTTCAGTTCTTTTTAATAAACCATTCTACTACTACTACATATTGAATGAGATGGTTTTGAAATGTAAGCCTACAAAGTACTTATGATATCCTATTGGTCATAATTTCACATGCAGTGAAAGATACAATTTATCCGAGAAGCAATTTAAAGAAATAATATATGCCTACAATTAAAAGAATGAAATCATGTCAGTCGTAATTTTATATGCAATAAAAGATGGAATTTGTATAAGAAGCAATATTTTGAAGCATTACTCATTTGTGTTAAGCCCACCGCACACTATATGATCCGACTGCAACCCGATTTTAAAAAAAATTGCATTTTGCATTAAATATGAAAGTTTAGACAAGTGAAATGATCTTATTTGGAGTTCGAAATAATGTTAGGAATACTAAAATCAAAATTTTGGTCAACTAAAGGAGTTGTGGTCGGATGAAAGGCCAAATCGGTTTCAAATCGTAGCCGATTGCAAACTTGCTATGACATCACTACGATTCGGAATTAAGTTCGCTTTTATTCCTACAGGGAGGCTGTCAATAGACGGGAATTTCGATTTTATTAATCATATGAATATTCAGAACTTTGATCATTAAGATTTTATATGTGTGAATGTTCATATCAAATTCTATAACAAACTTTCCCCAAATTGGATTGCAGACTGATCGTACAGTGTGCGGTAGGCTTTATGCGTACATGAAATGGCATAGGGTTATTGGCTCGTTCACATATGAAACGGAAAACCCCTGCACTTTTGTTTGTTTGTGTGAATGAGGCAGCAACCCCCCTCCCCCCCCCCCCCCCCACCCTGGGGCAAAAACAATTTGCCTCCTGGTGGCAAAAAGATGTGGATCAATCAAATTCTTATGAAGTTAGCACAAAATATGACTTCACAAGAAGTAAAACTGGAACAAGGGATCATGAGAGGATTGCCATAGGGGGAGTTGAAATAGAACAGGTGTCAGAGTATAAAAACCTGGGAACAAGGGTAGATGACACTCTGAGCTGGGACGAAAATACAAGGAAAATTCAGTCAAAAGGAAACCAACGATTGAACTTCCTTAGGAAACTCGGGTCATTTAACCCATTCGTGACATAAGGTCCACATTATGTGGTTTGGTCTAATAACTTTTGATGCAGAGCCCTAAAAATCATACTAAATACATGAGCAGAAAGAGCAAAAAATTCCACACTTACGGTGCCCATTTTGGTTGCATTATTATTTGTCTGATGCTGAAAATTTTTTAAAGGAAAATAAGCATTAAAATCCTTAAATTGGCAATGCGATGAAAATGTTAAAATTACTGTTTTTCCCTGCAAATTGGCAACTTTATGACTTCTCAGCATACATTCTGTCAATTTATATTTATTTCAGATACATGATGTTTTATAAGAAAAATGTAGCAATAAAAGAAAAATGTTGGTGTTGCCAATTTGAAGAATAAAAGCTGATCAAATTAGGCTTTAAATAATTCCTGTCACGAATGGGTGTGGGGAGTCAAACACTTGCTATCTTTTATCAAAGTGTCACACAGTCTGTCATATGTTTCTCTTTAGTTGCATGGATCATTGGTTTGACAGGGAAAAAATAAGGCTAAGCTAACAAGAATTGTTTCCCAAGCCAGTAAAATTATTGGAATACCCATGCAGCAGTTAGAAGATATTGTGCAATCAGCTCTCTTGTCTAGGCTTGATAGCATAATGAATGATGAATCACACCCACTCCATGATGAGGTGACTGTAAACAGATCTGGTAGAATTAGACTTCCAAAGGTGAAGACTGAAAGATACAGACAGTCTTCCTTGATCACAGCATGTAAAGCTTTCAGTAGCAAATTTAACAGATGAAGCTATATTTCTGTGTACATGTACATGCATTTTAGGCATGTCGTGTATGATTAGGGTACTGTTTTTGGTGGCATCTTTTTTTTCTTGATCATAGTGTGTAATGCTTGCTAGGAAATATAACAGATGGGATGATGTTTTTGTATATGTGCATCTAGAATGTCATATCAGTACATACGGTACCTTAAATCAAATACTTAAAGGCAAAGTCCACCCCAGAAGTTTCACTGTTCCAATAAAAGGAGTTAAATTTGAACAGCATTTTAAGAAAGAAATGAGCAAAATCGGTCAAAGAATAAGAAAATTACACTCATTTACATTTTCTAGTAAATTACTCTCAGCTCTGCAAATTGGCAACACTGATGACATCACATGCGAGCAGCTCTCCATTCACTTTGTACATGAAATTTCACATTTTCTCAATTTTCTTGGAAGTTACACATTTTCTAACCCCCATAGTCAATGTATGTTCAGAAGAATTGCTTTTTACATTGCTTTTTTTACTGTTTCAAAAAGAAGAAGATGGGTTTACTGTGGGGGTTTGTGGCTTCGTATATGAACAAGCCTTTACTAAGCCAACTTCCCCTTGCACTCCTGCTAGCTCACAATTTCGACACACAGAAAAGTGCCACACGGAGGGAGATTATAGCTTTCTTTGTCATTTTTTATTTCTTGAACATTTCATATAAATTCCACTATATCTGTACTGATAACTATGAAGTACATATTGCCATTGGTAATCTCTGTTCCTTTTTCTCCAAATAATAATCATAAAGAACTCTCCAACACATTACATAATGTATAGTAATGATAAAACTTATAAGCACTCCCAACAAATAAACCACTGAAACATTTACAATTTCTTAATGAGTTAATTACAGGCTAGATGGGCTGGAAAAAAAATGAACAACAAACAAACAAGGAAAGAAAAAGGAAACAAATATTGAGCAGGTACAATGCATTAACAAAAATCAACCCTTCTTTCCTCGAATATCGTACCTTCTCTTTCTATCCAAAAGTTTTTCATATCCTCCTTATCCTGCTATTAATTCTACTTAAGGAAAAGATTCTTTTTTACTATCGAAGAAAATATGTAAGTACACACAAAAAGCAAAATGCTAGTTTACCAAGTTTCCTCCTTGTGCAACATATTCATAAAAACAGGAAAAGGATGATTCTCACTACACATCAAATAATTAAACATTCCATTATTACCATTATCAGTAGTATAATTGTCATGAATAGAATTGTTAACAACTGACAACCTCTTACATTACCATAACATTGCATAGAAACAAAATAACTCATGAAAAATGATGATTATGTGCATATGTAATTTGAATATTTGAAAAGATAAAGTGGTATGCTGGTTAAGAAAAGAAAATGGCCAAATATTCCAGTAAATTTCATTAATATCAAGGATTAGGATATGATATACTGGTAAATAAATGGATCATTCTCGAGTAAATTCCTTACATGAAAAAGAAATTGACTGGTTCATTTAGATTCAAGAACTTACATGTAAAGTGCTGCCACCTATTCCATGTTTGCAGTATTTTGTACTTTTCGTAAAGGAAAATACTACAGGTTTTAAGCAAAATACTTTTTTTTCTTGAATTTTAGTTACTGTACTGTTCTATGGCTGTATAAAAGTAGAATATATATTTTTTTCTACTCATACTACTTCTTTTCAGACATAAAAATACTGAAAATTTTGAAAAAGGGTTGGCATCTCTGCATGTATTATGCATTGTTGATTTTAAAAAACCCCAAATAACTCTCCCCTCCCCCCAGAAATTCAAAGATGCATACTTTACACGCAAGATGTTCTTTTCCTTAATACTTGAAGTGTAGTGTAAGTATAAAAATAAAATGAAAAAATAATATGTGTACAGCTAGTATTGTACATAGGAAATAACCCCTAGAAATATTTGCCTTGCATTCCGGGGGTTGAGGGTTAAAGCAAATAAAACAAAGGGTAATGCATGGAATCAAACTGGAATTTTGATTCTGTAGACCTGGAAGTTTAAAATAGTTAATGCCCTAATTCGTGAAGGCGCATGTGCTTGAGCTACATGTAGTCTACTCACTTGTCACTTTTACATGTATGTTTGAGGGTATTACTGAATTTGCAATATCTTTTTATAAATTACATGAAGCTCATATTTTAAATATAGGAGGAGGCGCCATGGCTCAGTAGTAGAGCAGTGGTCTCGTAACCGGGAGTACCCGGGTTCAAAACCAAGTGGATGCACTAGTGCCCTTTGGTAAGGTATTAATCCTCATTACAAAGTCCTTCGGAGAGGACTTAAAGCCGTCGGTCCCCTGGTTGCTTACCAACAAGCAGACACCTGCTTTCTTAGCAGTCAGGTAAAATAACCAAGCGAGTAACCATTTGAACCAATCTACAGTAGTATACTGACATTGAACCCTAACATGTAGAGCAAAATATCTGATGGTGATTGGTACACTATAAATGATTCAGCTCTGTCTTTGATAAGCTTTTGGTGACACTGATCTAATATTAACAAAAGAAAAGGGAGCAATGTGAATATAATTTCCCTTGCTGAATGAAAAATCTGTTACTTAACACAATCAAATTGCAAGGCAAGGTAAAAATGAACTGATGTACCACTTTTTTCACACGGAAACCAATCCCATGAATTAGAACAATACATGAACACGTCATCATTTAGTTCCAAGTGCAATTCTAGCAAATTATATAATCATAATATCTGTACACTTTAGGTAATATATCTATTATAAATATACATTCCATGAGGTAATTTTCCACATGAAAATTAACCTCCTCAATAACGTATGATACGCGTAAACGTATCTTGAGAAGTGTGAATCTCAACTTCCCTTGGTAAAAAGTACCATGGTACCCATAGTATTACATGTATGACCAAATTATCATCAAATTATGCAAAGTGCCATCAAATTACCATGATTTGATGGCAATGTTTTCATATTAGCATGGGTACTATAATTTTTTTTTTCTTTCTTTAGGAAGGGCTACACCCACTGCACACTATATACGATCGGTCTGTGATGTGGGAAAATTTGCTTATAAATATAGCATTTGATATGAACATTTGGACATGTGAAATCTGAACCCATTGAACAATTAGCCAGAGATAAGTCAGGATGGGGTCTAAGGAGAGAGCATGTTATACTGAAATAAAATCGTGCTCAACAGGTTAATGATCAACTTTCTGAATAAATGTATCAACACTAAAAAAAACCCTGGCTATTGCAGGCCTCTTTGTATGAAGAAAAGAGAATTCATTGGCATCACATTTGTCCTGTGATTGTCTACAAATTGAAGACTTGCCTTTTACTCGGCTATAATGCTTGTAGTAAACAAAAATTCTGATGGTGGTAATCCTACTATTCATAACTTCAGTCAAGATATCTTTCCCTGTTCCCAATTTTATATTTAATGCATAATGTGATTTCTCTCAATACTGGGTCGCAGATGATCATATATTTGGTCGCCTTACAAAATATTTATAATCCTGCATATATCCTTCTTTAGACTTGTGAAGAAGTTATGATAAAGATTGAGGACAGATCACTCTTTAATAGTATTTGTACTTTGAATTCCCTGGTATATGTTTTTTTTTTGTTGTTGTCACAATCCATTTTTGTTTCTGGTCGCTTTACAGTAAACATGTTGCTATGAAACCAAGGTAATTATAAAGAAAAATACAGCAACTGAATGAATAAAAAAATGCACAAAAATGCATTAACTCAGTCAGAACCTTCAATTTTCCGATTAGTTTCTCATTGTAATGCTTCAGTTATGTTTTTTACAAATGTAGTTTGCAAGATATTTCAGTGTCAGCATAGTATTATTCCTCTCAAATAAATGGAATACTAATGTAAATTAAATTCCCGACAACAAAAAATTTGTTTTTCTTACAGAACTACAAACTTGAAAAAAATATACATTCTTATACTAGTATGTGCTTCAATCATCAACAATCTTCAGATTATTTCTTATACTGTTAAATAACCATCGTTTCATGAGACTTCCTTGGTCTTGAATCTTAAAATCTTACTCCATTTTGAAGAGAATTTAATCATAGTTTCCTTAGTAACAGGACTGCATAGATTTAACAGAAATATCACATTCAAGTTGTATGAGGGAGTGATAACAAAAATATATAAATAAAACACTTAATGCTTTATCAACTTCTTTCTGAGTATTTTTTTTACTGTTCACAAAATAAGAAATATTATTCAAGATTCTGAAAGAAGAATGAACAGAATTTTGTACCTTTCTCCAAGAAAAGGGATTTACTGTCAACTAATCACAAACTCCCTATATTGGCAATGTCAGCAAATCATTACCATTCTTGGTGGAAATTGGCATTTTTTCAATTAAATTTTACAATTTTCATTCACTCTGGTTCATTTTACATACATTTCTAATAAAACTTTACACATGTTGAAAATAAGAATAATGGTTGGCAATTTGAGGAGGAAAAATGGATTAACTGCACTTTATGAAAACTCTATACTGCTATGGCAAATGGGGTTGAAAGAAAAATGTATGAGGGTTCCTAAGCAGGATTTAAAATCTGTTGTATGATGAATAAATATAGAGTTCACTAAGTATCATGTCATTACATTTCCACAGAGGGGGTTTCTTCAAGCAGCGTCATAATGCAAACAAGGATTTATGGGACAATGACTATTAGGACAATGCTTCAGTGCTTTAGAAAACTTTTCCCCATGTCTGGTTGAGGAAGATCACTGCACCATATGTTTTGTATAGGACACCATCACTGTAAACCCCACTGCTCTAAAGTTCTACTCCAGATCTGGGCCCTGTTGCATAAAACTTATCATTAATGGTAACTCTGCCATCAATTGTAAGTTTTATGTAACGGGGCTCTGTTACTTCTTATTCAGAAATTCTGAACGGTAATATTTTGTCATAAGCTCCCATATTTGTTGTTATGTACCTATAATCCCTCCTCTGACATGTTACACTTTTTACTACCCTATTTTCCCCCCTTGTACATCTTCTATACATTATATAAAATTAATTTGAAAATTATGAGAAATATCATATTTGCCTGCACACTGTAAATTTTCAGTGTAATGTATAAGAACATGATGTATTTTCTGTTTCTTATGTAGTGTATGTAAATATGGAAATGGAAATGAAGGAACGAGGTTGCTTCCTCCTTCCGTGATTGATAGAGTTATGTGCATCTGTTTGACTAGTCTCTCAGAAAATCTTCTAAATATTATGCAGAACTACTTCACATTTTAAAACCAGGGTGCCCTTTCGGCCTTTCCTCTTGTTTCTATGTGACAATTATTTTTTTCAGGGGGGTAATGAGGACAGGGCTATTAATTGCTACTTACATGCCATCATGCCATGCCAGTTCCTTGGAGTAAGTGATAAAATTAACAGCTTCTGTCAAATGAAACCTAAGAAATCTACACACCTCCAAACATTTCCCAAATGGAGACTTCAATTTGGATTTTCAGGAATCCCCATCCTCTTGTCCGAACTGCCATGGTGCCACTTCTACTTCCTATAAGTGTGGTTCACTCTATCAGTTTCTACCAGTGCATCTCTGTTTATCATCTCTATCTTATCATCATCAAATCTGTCTCTCTCAATAGTCTTCAGACATATCCAAAATAAGAAACACAAATCTACAATCTGATTAAAGGTCTAAATTTTTCAAGCACTCTCTCTCTCTCTCTCTCTCTTCCTCTTTCTATAACTCTCTCCTTTTTTTGTGTCATGTCTAGTTAAGGAAGCTGAGGGGAAATCCCCTCCTCCTATCCAAACCACCATAGTGCCATTCCCACTTCTTGCAGTTGTGGTCGAGGGCGTGGCTCCTCCACAGTTTCTCCAAGAGGGTGTGCCTCTGCTCACATAGGAAGAGCGGTTTTCCTCTCCTGCACAAAATAAAAATGCAAAGGAATTGGAAATTTGGATGTATCTCCTTTCTCTTGTAAATTTATAATAAGGATGTTGATCCTGACAAAAATTGTGGGGGTAATTTCACCCCCCTTCTCCCCTATCCTGATAAAGCTCTTTTCATCTCAACAAGTTTACTTTAATAAACTTATCATAATCCATGGTTTATAGGTATCGATTTTGATTGTTCTATGCAAGAAACATGCCATCATCTGCCAAGAAATCACTTGAGATCTACATGTATGTCTGCTATGCTATAAAAAAATACTTTTTTATAGGTGTTCATTCTCCTATGAACACCTATAAAAAAGGGACTACATCCTCTTCTGACAAACCTCTTCAGCCAATCATAATCAAGGATTTTGCAATCAAACATTCAGAGCTTGATTCTGATGGGATAATGCAAGGGCAAATGCAATCAAGTGTCCAGTACTCACTTGAGATCTATATCTTCTTCACCATGGCTGTCTAAGTAGAGAGAAACCCAGGTGCATTTCCTCTCTCCTCTGATGAGCAAAGTTGAGGAGGAGTTGATGTCCAGGTAGACGGCGGTACCTTTACCACAGTAATTGGCATGCTGCAGAAAGGAGAAGATAAACAGATCACTGGTTGGAATCTAATACAAGAGTAAGTCTTGGATGATGGAATGTGTGACCAGTTAAACAAGGCAAACGCCAAGCGTTGTCTCGCCTGCATATTGCAGTCATGAAGAGACTGCATGTCAAAACTATGCTATATGACTTCTGAGGCTGTCAGCAGTTTAGGGGGTGAATTGTGGTTCTGACAGTTTACATATGCAATAATGGTATAGGCCTACTTTATCCCTAGGAAATCAGATAACACTAAGAATGCTGTTAATACTACGAAGCTATAATTATTTCCATGCAAGTAAGGAAATGAATGTTAGTGAAAAAGAATGTAACTGATAATAATGTGAGTAAAATTGTAAAATTAAATTAATTATTAAGGTGTTATGGCAAACTTATTGTTTGAAAAATGGTATGAATTTGGTGATTCCACGTCAAAGCTATAGAAAGTTATTAGGTGTACAACATAGCACAGTGCCAGTTATGAAAAGTTCATTGACCTTTGACCTTTGACCTTAATCAAATTCAACTCACATTCGAACTTGACCTGCACCTTCAAGAGATGGACCTCTCATATGAATTTGGCAATCCTACCTCGAAGGTATAGAAAGTTAGTGTGTGTACAACATAGCACAGTGCCAGTCATGGAAAGTTCATTGACCTTTGACCTCTGACCTTATTCAAATTCAACTTATACTCAAACTTGACCTGTGCCTTCAAGAGATGTACCTCTGGTATAAATTTGGTGATCCCACCTCGAAGCTATAGAAAGTTATTGTGTGTACAACACAGCACAGTGCCAGTCATGGAAAGTTCATTGACCTTTGACCTTTGACCTTAATCAAATTCAACTCACATTCGAACTTGACCTGCACCTTCAAGAGATGGACCTCTTGTATGAATTTGGCAATCCTACCTCGAAGGTATAAAAAGTTATTGTGTGTACAATATAGCACAGTGCCAGTCATGGAAAGTTCATTGACCTTTGACCTTTGACCTTATTCAAATTCGACTCATATTCGAACTTGACCTGCGCCTTCAAGAGATGGACCTCTGGTATGAATTTGGTGATTCCACGTCAAAGCTATAGAAAGTTATTAGGTGTACAACATAGCACAGTGCCAGTTATGAAAAGTTCATTGACCTTTGACCTTTGACCTTAATCAAATTCAACTCACATTCGAACTTGACCTGCACCTTCAAGAGATGGACCTCTCATATGAATTTGGCAATCCTACCTCGAAGGTATAGAAAGTTATTGTGTGTACAACATAGCACAGTGCCAGTCATGGAAAGTTCATTGACCTTTGACCTCTGACCTTATTCAAATTCAACTCATACTCAAACTTGACCTGTGCCTTCAAGAGATGTACCTCTGGTATAAATTTGGTGATCCCACCTCGAAGCTATAGAAAGTTATTGTGTGTACAACACAGCACAGTGCCAGTCATGGAAAGTTCATTGACCTTTGACCTTTGACCTTAATCAAATTCAACTCACATTCGAACTTGACCTGCACCTTCAAGAGATGGACCTCTTGTATGAATTTGGCAATCCTACCTCGAAGGTGTAAAAAGTTATTGTGTGTACAATATAGCACAGTGCCAGTCATGGAAAGTTCATTGACCTTTGACCTTTGACCTTATTCAAATTCGACTCATATTCGAACTTGACCTGTGCCTTCAAGAGATGGACCTCTGGTATGAATTTGGTGATCCCACCTTAAAGCTATAGAAAGTTATTGGGTGTACAACACAATTGTTGACGACGACGCCGACGACGACGCCGACACCGGAAATAGTGATACCTATGTCTCGCTCCGCTACGCAGGCGAGACAAAAATGAAGGCATGGAGTGATAGTAGAGGGGAGAGGCCTGTTGCACAGGAAAGCGTGATGCTGATGATCAAGAGGGAGGATGCATAAAATGTTGATATAAAAGGCTTTTGTTTTAACATTAATATGATTCAAATTCTCCTCAATTATTACATGTATCTCTGTTTCCTTAATTCATTATTATCTTCTACATTACTTTCATCAATAAAACGTCACTATATCCGAGATGATCATCTACATCATCATAATAACCATTAAATCATGATCCCTTATATCAATATAACCACCCCTAACACCACCATCCAAAACCACCATCACCACCAATACCACTACTAGGCCTGAGTCATCACGGGTTTTCCTCAAACCGGGTTTGAGTGGGAAAAAACGGGCGGGGACCGGGTACCCGAAAATTTTTAAGTCAGCGGTGATAAAAGTTTATTGACCTCATTTGACCTTTTTCAAAACAAGTAATTGAATACCCACTTGGTATGCACCACCGGCAAATCCTCTGACTGCGCAGGGGAAGCATGGGTTATGGGGAAGCAGGGAGTAGATCGACCTCAGGCTACTTAACACTGCAAATCCAGGGAGGTTATAAATCCGATCACAAGCACATGTAAATGATTAATTTTCCATGCAATATTTCCTCTTTGCTTACTCGGGATATTTCTTTTTCCAAGTGTAACACTTCACAAACTCGACTCCGAGATTAAACAAAGAAAACAAAACATTCCCAAGATAACCACTTTCGTTTCTAGGCCTAAGATTGTTGATCTCAGCCGTCATGCCCAGACAAGCTACAGCTGGTTGTGAGGGAGCTAGAGGCCAAGGGTCAAAATGCTAGTCTTTATTTCTAGTCATTGCTCACTTCCAAATAAAATTCTCATAACCTTCATCATTAAAGTTTAAACTGTTATTAAAGTATTTTTATTCATTTGAGTGTGGAATTCAATTTAGGAAACTGCACCACCTGTTCATATTTCTTAGTAAAATATCTACTTTAACTTGTCTCTGAAAAATTTCCCTGAAAAAATCTAAATTTGAAAGGGTTTAGAACACGAGACCGAACGTTCCTCTTTGATTCAGAAATCCCATGTTATGTTTGGTTACTGGTGGGAAACGCTCTGCGTATACGATATACTTGCATACTCAATGAGGGTTAGTCTATTTTCAACATGGGGGTAGATCTTTATTTCAGTGACGGTGCTTTTCTAATAGTCGATCAAAATCCGATTAAATATACAAGGTATATTTTATTCTTTAATTAAATAAAACCATGTACATGTTGCACTATATTTCATAATTCTAGATTTTATGTCTTAACTTCTGTCTTGATTCTCTGATCCCTTTGTGGAAAATGAACTATGCCGTATGGACTTTGTACTGGATAACAACCTGTGTGCATGCATATATGTACTGTATGTGTGCTGCGATGCCTACATGTAGCTCGTGCGTGTGCATAAACGAGAGTGTTTGTTACGTTGGCATTGAAGAGTGATGGATAAATGTAATTTTTATGAACTGGCAAGAACCAAACGGGGGTGCAAAGGTGAGAAATTTCCTCAAAAGTGGAACGTACGGTACATGAAATCGATGTGACAAGTATATCAATATTTCTAACTATGAAACAACTCTAAAATCAGCAATATACTGGGTCTTATTGATATGATGAAAACCCGAAACCCGAGAACACAAAACCGGGTTTCAGCTCGACGGACGGGGCCCGGGCGGGGAACCGTTTCGACTCAGGCTTAACCACTACTACCATCATCATGATCATCATCACCACCACTACCACCACCACAACCACTGCCATCATTATCATCATCATCACCACGACCACCATTATCACTACCACAATCACAAAAACCATCACCATTATGATCACTACCACAATCATACCACCACAACCACAAAAATCACCACTACCGCTACAACTGTCAAAAGTACCACCACGACCACCAGAATACTTACTGTGATGCCTTCTCCAACATCCCTGCCTTTCACCTGTCCCTTGCAGCAGTTTGCTCCCCAACAAACCAGCTTACCACAGACCAAGCATACCAGGGGCTTGTCAGGTTTCTTTTTACACATCATGCACACTTGCTGGTTGTAGCGTTGGAACAGGGAGTTATAGTCAGGGGGCAGCTGGAGCAGACGCGGAAGGCAGTATGTGGGACTGGCCATCAGAAGATCCTACATGAAAACAGATGAAAGAAAATCAAAATTTACAATTGTGCAGGAATTTTCTTCACTTAGACAAAGGGTAAGTAGGAAAGAAATAGATGATAGGAAAGGAAGACAAAGAAAAATTTCTTGGAGTTGGACTTTCAAAAAGATAAACCATCTTGCAATTGAAGAAAATTTCACTTGAATGTCCTGAATATTAACCCATTTGGGTGAACTGAAATTTTCATGAGTTGGGGTTTTAACATTAGCTCCCACAATTTCTCTGGAATTTTCTCAAGTTGATTACATCTTTGACATTTTGTGAACAGTTCAACCATACATTACAACAATATTTGAATATTTACGACACTTACCTTTGCTGCTGAGTGTGACTTCTTAACAAACTCACAGAAGGGATTGCACAGAGCTGCCACTATCGAGGAAGGTTCTCTCCTAGCTGGGGGCTTGAAGCATTGAGCTGACACTAGACCAGATGAACTCTGGGCCTGATCAGGGTCGGTAAGGCACAGGAAGGTGGCCAGTGTACGGAATTCATCCTCTGGATACTGTATCACGAAAGAAATGGACAGAAAGGATTAGAGAGGATGCTACAATCTCAGGAAGGTCCATGTGTAGCTGGGGCTTGAAGCACTGAGCCAACACTAGACCAGATGAATTCTGGGCCTGGTCAGGGTGGGTAAGGCATAGGAAGGTGGCCAGTGTTCTGAATTCATCCTCAGGATACTGTATCATGAAAGAAATGGACAGAAAGGATTAGAGAGGGTGAGGAGGGTCCATGTCTAGCTGGGGGCTTGAAGCATTGAGCCGACACTAGACCAGATGAACTCTGGGCATGATCAGGGTCGGTAAGGCACAGGAAGGCGGCCAGTGTACGGAATTCATCCTCTGTACCATATCAGAAATTAACAGAAATGAGGTACTTTCAGACTAACCTTTATGTCAAAACTTGTAAATGTTATTCAAGGCAGAATATGCAAAAGTTGGTTTATCTTTAATAGTCCATGATTTAACAAGCACAGGGTCTCAATCTTTATTCAGTAAAAATTACCAAAAAACAGTTATGAATGCCTCCAAAGGGACACACAAAAGCAGATATGGCACTAAAGACTGGTGACCTTTCTCAACAGGTTTGACAGTAGATGCCTACATACATGTACTTTACCCAACATCCTGGTAATTCTTCTTCACAAACATAGTGTTGAACCAATGCAACAATCCTCAACCATGGAAGGCACTGGTATCCCAATCAAGGGTCTGTATTAAAGTAGACTGACTTGCTCACTGCTTTACTTACGGTACATGTTAACTGGAACAATAACTACACGTAATTCTTAGGAGATTGGTGGCCTTTCTAGACTATTTGACTGAATTGATTCTATACTTTACCTTGCACACTGGCAGCTCTTCTTCAAACAGATAGTGCTGAACCAAAGCAACGATCCTCAACCATGGGAGACACTGGTGAACCAAAGCAGCCTCAACAGTCTGGGGTGACCACACAGCCTGGTACAACTACATATAGTATACAAATAATGAATGTTTATGAGTGCAATGGACAGAATATTTCATGAGGTGAAAGATGAAATGATCCATTCAACGAGGCTTTGCCTCGTTGAATGGATCAATAGTTTCATCTTTCACCGAATGAAATATTCTGTCCATTGCACGAATGAAAAAAAAACCCATTCATTATTTGTTTTATACGACACCTAAAAACAGATCAAATCATAATAAATCAATAGCGCTATACGCTAGCGCGCTGTTTGTGGTGCACACTGCAAACGCAAGCGTTTTATGTACGTAGTGTGCTGGGCTCTCGGCGTTCGTGCAATGGAGCAAATCGTATGGATCCAAGATTGCACGGTAAATGGAGCCACAATTGCACGAATGATGACGTCATAGTGCAATGGGACAAATGATCAATATCAAACAACCAATCAAATGACAGGGATCTATTTAGTTGTTATATAATGAGCAATGATATGAAAGAATGAAGAAAAAGAATATACGGGGAGAATTACTCAAATACTGACGCTGTTTATTTTTCTTCTAAGCTATTTAGGTAGAGTACATGCTAGCACAGCAAACAAGGAACTTGCAGTTCTAAGTCCTATCCTAGGGACCATTAAAAACATTAAATTCAATCTTGATTGGCTCAAGCATACTTTCTTGGTTCCAATAACAGGGTTTCACTGTTACTAGACCAATAGTACACCACTAAGACATTACTTTAACATCAATTCATCAAAGCAACAATATCAAAAGAAGAATGGTGAAAAACACTTTCAGATTCATGCTTTCACAGTAAACTTTATTTCACTCCTGTACACAATTTTGAGAGATTTCAAGACTGATTTAAAGAATATGAAGGATTTGACAAAAGTCATTCAGGAATACAAATACAAATATAAGTGTTTCATTACTGAATCTTATCTTAATATCATAGGTGCTTGAGTAAAAATATCCTATAAACGGGGAAAAACCACAACTCAACATAAGATTTGCAAACCTGAAAGGAAGAGCTGGAGACAAAGTCAGCGTGTTGGTAGAGATTGGTCTGACTAAGCTGAGAGATGACATCACTTAACAACCATGCCATCCCAACATCTTTCTCTTTCTTCTCAGACTGATGAAAAAAAAGGTAGAGAAAAGAAATTTTGTAATCGTGAGGGAAACATTCTCTAGTTCATTTGTCAATTAGGATTTTTACAATAAATTGCAATGAAATTCAGTACCAGTATATTTCAATGTTCCTCTTTTTAACCCATTTGTGACAGAGGTCCACATTTTTTGGTTTGGCCTAATATCTTTTGATGCAAAGCCCTAAAAATCATACCAAATACATGAGCAGAAAGAGCAAAAAATTCTACACAAACTGTGCCCATTTTGGTTGCGTCAGTATTCGTTGTTTGAGCTTCTGATTATTTTCATGTCAGTGTGGAAGAACAGCATCATAATTGAAACATTACTTGAAAAGGATTACTCTTCAAATGCCTTCAATGACAAGAAACAATTTTCGGCCCTAACATGGTGTTTACTCTCACATACCCATTCTGAGTGCAGTGCAGTGCATGAGTCTTTCATACAGATTGTTTAATTTCTTAATATTCCGATGATTTCAAAACCTCAATTTACAGACAAGTTTGTATGTACTTCTCAATCAACTTCAGCTATTTATTTAGAAATGTTTCTTCACAATAAAATTGCACGACAAGAACTTAATTTCATCTTTAACCCTCCCTTTATAATTTATAAGACTGATTTTTTTGTGTTGTTGTATCCAACTTCAAGTACTAGTATTATATACATTTATACGCACTTAAAATGCAAATTCAAGTTCATGTATGCACATCTTTTTTTTTCATATATATGCTGTCAATACCTCTATTCCCATTGGTCGGAGGCTGGGAAACAGCCATCATAATTACCTACAGAATTCAAACATTTCCAAAAGTATCAAATAGTGTGTTACCTTTAGTGGCCTGCCGCTACTCTGCCAGGCTCTTCTCTCAGATTCTGGGAGCCGACAGCTCAGAGAGGCTAAGGCTTGGATGTAGACTAGATGATAGACTGTACTCACAATGCACTGGAACATTGCTAAAGAGAAAGAGGAACACAGGTAATTTCATAGGGAAGTGTTTCCTGCCGAACACAAAATTTTTTGAGTGTGCTGGTTTAACCCTTTAGTACTTGAAAATCGCATATCAAATCACCCTGCCCTTCTTAAAATCCTCAGATGCAGAGTTTCTAAAAACAGAACATTTCACTAAAATAAAAAGGGAGGTAGATAGATAAAAGGAAAGAGATAAACATTAAGAGATATTGGGTTTAGACGGATAGATAGAGAAAAATGACAAAAAAGTAGACACAGACGAATACAAAAGAACAGAAAGCAAAGAACAATATTGTTATAACTGAATCAGATATAAAAATACAAATCATAAATAATTCTCTTAAAAATAGAAAAAAACAAAAACAAAAAGACAACACTAAACAAGGAGGACAAAAATGAGACAAAGTTTTAACAGACAATGAAAAGAGAAAAGAAAGAAGGAAAATAAAAGAGAGTGGTAAAGATATATATGCATATCCACCCCGCCAGAAAAAAAGACAATGCCATAATCAATATGTGACTCTCCTCACCTTTCTCCATAGGTTGTGGTATACAGAAGACAAAGAGTAGAAATAAGGCCACTGGGTCACATACCAGAACAGGGACTCCGTTATCTGCTGAAGCCATTCTACTGCAAACCAAAAAACAATGTGGCATTTAAAAGTTTCAAATGAAATTCTACAAAATCAATCTCACAAGCTGTCCACAGCAGTCCATGAATTCTAAAAACAACAACAACAAAAACAAAACCCCCCAAAAAGGGAGCAAAAACAAACATTATGAATGTTTCGCTGTACTTTAAAAATAGGAAAAAGAAATAACAAACAAAAACAAACTGAACGAGTGTGCGGATGTGTCTGTGACAGGGTTTTACAAGTCCTTATCTCTACTGGGAAATGACAATTTATCATTTAAAGTAAATAAAGTAAATTCAAAGTAAAGTAATAAAAGTAGCCACCATTATTTATCATTATTATTATTATTATTATTATTATTATTGTCATTATTATTATTATCGTTATCATTATAATTATCATTATAATTATTATTATTATTATTATCGTTATCATTATAATTATTATTATTGTTATTATCATTATTATTATCATCATCATTATCATTATTATCTTTATTATCATTATTATCATCATTATTATCATCATCATTATCATCATCATCATTATCATTATCATCATTATCATTATCATCGTTACCATCATCATCATAGTCATTATTATTATTATCATTATTATTATCATTATTATTATTATTATTATTATTATTATTATTATTATTATTATTATTATTATTATTATTATTATTATATTGTTATTATTATCATTATTATTATGTAATGCTGCAATTTGGAATAAAATCTATGTCATTATACAGGCACATCACAGAGCTAATCAGTAATGTAGACCAAATCACCTCTCAATATTGTTACAGTTGTACTACATACTGAACAGAAAATATACCAGTAATACAACATATATGAACATAATGTACATTGTAGGATGACAGCATACTTGGGTCCAGAGCTGTATTTAAACATTAGTTATTACTCACTTTTTTCCCCCCAAACCCAACCAGTTCAATAAGCAAACCTTGGCAAATGCCAACATCACAGTTTGCACATCTTTATGAAAAGGAACATGTAGCTGACTGGTTGAATTTCAATACTATATACACATACATGTACATGTAGTAAGAGTATATGTAATGTTAACAGCAGGCATAACAAAGTGGAGAAAATATAATCAATAATAGAAGAGGTTCTACATAGGCATGGTGCCAGCTAGAACAATGTAAAGAGCAACAGATGGCTAAGATGGCTATAATCATCATTATTCAAATATGACAAGTACTAGGTGCAACAGAAGGTGGTAGGGGAGAGATTAAACGTATGTTTTCAGGTGTCCGTTCCGTTTATGAGTGCTATCCCAAGAACAATTTGAGCTATCAACTTGGTGCTAGTATGCTATCACCATAGAAAGATGATCTGAAATTGCATCACCACATATTCAAGTATTCATTGTTATTATTGTTATCATCATCATCATTATTATTACTATTATTATTATTATTATTATTATCATTATCATCATTATTATCATTATCATTACTATCATTATTTTTATCATTATTATCATTATTATCATTATTATCATTATCATTACTATCATTATTATTATTGTTATTATTATTATCATTATTGTCATTATTATTATTATCATTACTATCATTATTATTATCATTATTATCATCATCATCACAATTATCATCATCATCATCATCATCATCACTGTCATCATTATTATCATTTTCATTATCAGTATTTCAGAGTTGTGTGCCCATTGGGTCTGATTGATGTCTCATGCAGAAAATTCACATCACCAATTGAAAAACATGACTCTGCATCATATCATGATACCCCCCCCATAAAAAAAAAAAAAATCTGACAAGATACCTGACACAGGATATACAAATTAACAATACAAAATTTGTAGCCCTGCAAAGTATATTGATCTTTTCAGTCTTACTTAGTGAATTCCAGTAGTACCTTTATCCACACATATACAGCAACACAGATGTATTTCTAATAAAATTTCCCACCTTAGTACAACATACAATGTGTATCTTGTAATATTAATCTAATTTGATTAGAAAATAAATACAGATGTATTTCAAATCAAATTTCCCACGTTAAGTACAACATATAAGGTTCTTCTTTTAAACACTCATATTCATACACGCTAGAGACAGCGGGAGCTGCACAAACACACACTCACGCTTGCGTTCAGTACCAGTAAGTAAAATTTGGGGGAACACTGCACTGAAATCGTTCAGCATTTTCTGTTTATGCAAACTTTCTTAACAAATTCATACTTCTTAGTCTGTAATATTACATTTGGCCTGTATGATACAACCAGTCTTTCAATACTCTTTATTCTAAAACTGTCTATCTTAAAATGCTGTATTTATATTTTGCCAGTGTCATGACTGAGGTGAACTGAGTCCAACCCCTCATCCCTTATATGCTGGCTACAGGAACAGAGCTATTGGAGAGAAAAGTCTACAAATACCTATGAGATTTTGGTAAGGCAAAGTATTTCACCTACTATTCCAATACTAGTAAAAGACAAATGATAACATTCATAATTAATCACTTCTCTCTCTGTTTCTAAAGATCCCATTCAAGGCCCAATCTCATAATTAGAAATTGAAATATTTTATTTATTTGCAGTTTTATTTACACAGGGTAGCATTGTCAGTTACAGAACTGCTTTCCACAACAGCCCTGCCTGCATAACATATAATGGGTAATAATCGAATGAAAAATTACAGAAAATCAATATATTGTAAATAGCCAATAGCGCAAAAATTAATCTGTTGACATATATACAGAACAATCTAGTGGAATGAGAAGTTGAAAGCATTTTTTACAATCTCAACAATAGAACATTAGAAAAACAAAAAGCAAATCAAAATTAAGAAAATGGAAATAATTAAAAGTATAATCTTGAACTTATATGATCGTTTAAACTGAACAATAAAGTGAGTCATTCAGAAACAGTTACTTAACCCATTTGTGACAGAGGTCCACATTTTGTGGTTTGGCCTAATATCTTTTAATGCAAAGCCCTAAAAATCATACCAAATACATGAGCAGAAAGAGCGAAAAATTCTACACAAACTGTGCCCATTTTGGTTGCGTCAATATTCGTTGTTTGATGCTAAAAAATTTTCAAAGGAAAATAAGCATTAAAATCCTTAAATTGGCAATGTGATAGAAAGTTTAAAATCACCCTTTTCCCCTGCAAATTGGCAACTTTTTGACTTCTCATCATAATTTCTGTCAATTTACATTCATTTCAGATACATGACGTTTTATAAGAAAAATGTAGCAATAAAATAAAAATGTTGGTGTTGCCAATTGGAAGAATAAAAGCTGATCAAATTAGGCTTTAAATAATTCCTGTCACGAATGGGTTAAATAGCATCATGGCTTGGGATTGACGGTATCAAAACGATTCGTTCATGATAAATATGTATAGATCAATTTTCCTTTTTTTAAACTTTGGATTATTCAGTGATGATTTAAAAGTATGCAGTGATTGATTGTTTCTTTGATTCTCACTAAGGTTGTTCCACCCAGTATATTCCATGAATTCAAATGCACGACTAGCAGCGTTATTAAGTACTTGAAGGCGAAAGAAAAGCACGTCATGGGAATCTGTTAGATCCTTTTTGACTTTATAATTTCATTATTTGAAGGTGAATTTCAGCGA
The DNA here is from genome assembly GCA_029962745.1 of Echinometra lucunter. Lineage (NCBI taxonomy): Eukaryota > Metazoa > Echinodermata > Echinoidea > Camarodonta > Echinometridae > Echinometra > Echinometra lucunter. Next base: position 7,312,710 of record CM057167.1, read on the forward strand.
AACATGCAATTTTGGAAAGGATGATAACCTTGATGCTAAGATTCTTCAAATACATTTTATAGAGGATCAACTGGGGCCTGAAGTCACAATTTATGAAAGCATATTCATCAAATGGTTAACATATTGTGAAGAACTGACTAGCTAAAAAAGACATTTTCAGAGAGAATAATTTTTATTATGCAATCTTATACACTATATTTGTTCTTCCATGCTTCTCTTTCATTTTCTCTTAATTCTTTAAATTCTTTCCTGCCCTTTACATATTACTCTATTATTAATATTATTATTATTATTATTATTATCATTATTATTACTATTACTATTATTATTATTATTATTATTATTATTATTATTATTATTATTATTATTAATATTACTATTATTATTATTAAATTATTATTATCGTCATCATTATCATTATTATTATCGTAATGATTATCGTCATTATCATTATCATTACCATGTGTCACTCCATTGGGTCTGATTATTAATGTCTCATGCAGAAAATTCACATCATCAACTGAAACATAGTCCAACTGAGTCCCACTCCTCATCCCTTATAATTCAGCTACAGGAACAAAGATTTTTGAGGGATAAAGATGTCTATCTACAAATAACCAGAGGATTTTGGTAAGCCGAAGTATTTCAACTACTATTCCAATAACAGACAAATATGCTAACATTCGTGTTCAATCACTTCTATGTTTCTAAAGATCCCATTCAAGGCCCAATGTCTGAGTCATAAAGGTGGAAGTTGAAAACTCTGAAGCTGAAGGAAAAGCATATCCTAGGAATCTCTTAATAGATCTTTTTCACTTATAATTTCATTATTTACAGGTGAATTTCAGCGAAACATGCAACTTTTGAAAGGATGATAACCTTGATTCTAAGATTCTTCAAATAGCTTCAGCTGAGCAGCAACTGGTAACAAGCAACAGTTGCTTGAAGTCACAATTTATGAACAGTATATTCTTCAAATGGTCAACATATTGTGAAGAAATGACTAGCTAAAAAGGAATGAAATGAGGATAATCAACAATTGTTCTCATACTATGTGAGAGCAGAGCAAGTGCTACCCTCTTTCAACCAAAGAAATTACCTGTTATACCTTTTCTGAACCCTTGTTTTATCTGGGCTCCAAGACAATACATTACAAAGTATGAGACCTTCAAATTTGCCTTGCTGAAATGAAAGTTTTAATCAAAATGTGAAGTTTCATGAATTTGTTTAAAAAATAAGATAATCTTTCAATTTAGACCTGATATCATTACAAATCTTTGGGAAAGGTTGTGTCTGAACTAGTTAAAGCAAGCATGCATGGGCTAATGGAAGATCTGTTTAAATGTATGTTTCAAGCGTGTAAATGTCAAATGATTCCCTTAGTAGTTATCATAGCTATTATAATGGCCCGATGTGATAGTAAAACACTGGAATTAAGAGAGGGTGACATGGCAGACCTTAATTTCAGTTACCCATGTGAGAGTTCAGACATCACATTAAGGATGGGAAACCGAATCCCATTTTATAGTTTACAAGATCAAGCATTATACTCAATGCTAGAAAGATACAAAGTTAATGTCCAGAGTGGCAATGAGAGTGGAGAAAGTTCCATTCATGTAAGAATTGATCCTGTTACTAGAGCAGATCAAGGTGTTTGCATCCTTACTGTATATATAAATGGTGAGCTATTGGATGAATACACACAAAGAATTGGGTTGACGATTACATATCCTCCAGGTCCAACATCGTGTGAATTGAGAGAAGGGAGTGAAATAGAGGACTGGGTTGTTCTTCAGTGTACAGCTCCTATTGGAAATCTCCCAGGGCAGATAGAATGCTATCAAGGTGGTAAAAGATCACCTCCTCAGTCTGCACTGATTAAAACCAATGAAATTTTGCAGCAGACATTCTGGGTAATGAACCAGTCACATCCAACTTTCTGTTGTACATCTGCTTTAGAACAACCCAAAGATAAATGTGAATGCAAAGATTTTTTATGGGATCTATCCAACAAAACACAATCGGTCATCACCAAAGATCCTTGTCATACTGGTCAGGCACAATTCAATTCAACAAACTATCAAACTACAGAGAACATATCTGCTGCAGATCCAACACAAATTGCAACAGGTGAAGTAACACAAACATTACAATGTAAGATCACTTCAAACAGTAAGCGTCTGCTGGTCACTTTGTATATAATGATACCGATAACGATAACTGTGTTGTCTTTGATCATAAATGTAGCAGCAGCAGTCTCAGTGCAAAAGCTTAATTCTCACAAAATTGAAAAACATGTGAAAAATGAACTTCATAACAAAGATTGCTCAAAAGCAGAGTACATAAAAGTACAGACAGACCAAGAGGAACAGGATTCCCTCAAGACAAAAAACAGAAAACCTGTGAAATACAAACTTCATAGCAATGGTAACAACGATCGTTCAAAAGCAGATTACATAAAAGTACAGACAACTCAGGATTCCCTCGAGATTGACTGTCAAGTACAGACAGGCCAAGAGGAACAGGATTCCCTCAAGATAAAAAACAGAAAACCTGTGAAATACAAACTTCATAGCAATGGTAACAACGATCGTTCAAAAGTAGATTACCGGTACATAGAAGTACAGACAACTCAGGATTCCCTCCAGATTGACTGTCAAGTAATTTAAAGATCATTCAGGCAAAGAAAATTTAAAAAATATTCAGTAGGAAATAAAATGCAAGCTACAAGGGAATCTCAGTATGACGAGGATATCAGGACCAGAGGTTTTTCCTCATTATACATTGTAGGTATTACCTCATTATATCAGAACATACAAGAAAATACACACAGCTACACTGATAAATGTATGAAGTTTTGCTGTCCCTGTTTATAAACTTATTTTACATCTATAAAGGCATTAATAATAATTTCATCTGTAGCTAATGAAATTCTGGGTTATGTTGGAAAATGCAGTTCTAAAATTACAGAATGTATTTGAAGAAAGGATTTTAGTATAAAATATATTGCATACATGTCAATAGAAACATATGAAAACAAAGTAGAGTAAAACCACTTAAGCAAGCACACCACAATTTCACTTCTCCAAAGTGACACAATCAGCCTCTCCTATATTTGGATACATTCAACCCCATCTTAGAGGAATATTTGTTTCAATCTCAAATTACTGTATGTTTCAATTGAAACTAGAAACAATAATGAAACTTCACCCTGCCTATAAAATGATGGATAGTCACTTTTAAACACAATGTGAGTACAGAAAGCCAACAATTTCTGAGTAGAATGTAAATTTGCATGCCAGAGTTTGTATAGAAATGCACCTGATGCACCTGAGTAAAGCTGGGCTCCAAAGTTTGCATAAACCTGGCAAAATACCCAGTCTTTCTCATATCGTCACAGGTTTCACGAAGTAGCCCTTTTCACCAAAATTATATAAAATTTCAATTTTGAGTTTGAGTCGGATTTAAGATGTCCATAGTGATATCTACAACTTCAGCAAATTTTAGAACATGATTGTGACTCCTTACGTCATAGATGACGTTAACAGGATAAAAAAATGTGAGCCACATGGATGTTTTCAATTTCACGAACTATCCCATTGTGGCTTATTGTGCACCACTTAACTGCGCGTGATAGATTAATGTAGTGTACATATTTGTGCGTTAACAGATTACGGAGCAGCGCAAGCCACATTATTCTAAATGGGATAGTTCATGAAAACGTAAAAACCCATGCGCGCTACTTGGGCTGCATGACAGCGCACAACAAATTATTTGCGCCTTGCAATTTTCGTTTTCACGAACTGTACCATTCTCTACCAATTTTTCACAGGCTTATATAACATATAAACAAAATAACAAGTGAAACTAACTTTATACGGTACTACAGGAAGAAGAAAATCTTTACTTTCTTAATGCCTAATTTTCTTCCTAAAATTGCATGGAATAGACCACGAAATCACCGTTTCACAAAGAGATGTTTCTAAAAACGTGATCATCTTTAAATCTATTTTTCGCGACTAAGCGCGAGAAAGGGCTACTTCGTGAAACCAGTGATGATATGGTGACCATAATACTCGTTGCAGCAAAATCTTCCCCTCATGAAGTCAGACCATTGAGATTATACTCCACTGTATATTCATCAAAATTAAATCACTATGAGACAGGTTTATGACTCTTAATAGTTAAAAGTGAAAGTTTTGATATTGTGAGCAAATCTGCTTTTCAACCAAGTGTACATTAACTTTTGAGCATAACTATAAAAGTTTTAATTGTTGCTGTGGAATACTGATCATTCTTAGGAAGAAGAAAACAGCATATCACGCTTTATCAGTAGTATAACCTAGTAATTAAACCTGAACACAACATGATTTTGTTATTTAGCATTGTACAGTTGTTCATTTTGTTTCATATGACATATACATTATATTTTTTCCCTCTCTGCACCTGTTTTAAAGGTTTGTTTGTAATTTTATTTACAGTTTGATGCTTTTTTCCAAAACCATGTATAGCTAATTATTCATTTGATGAAGTAATGAACCATTTGTGATTGGCCCCACTGGAGCTCTTAGTGAAAGTTTGCTGCCCAGCACAAATGATTCCGTAAATGTCTGGTAACGCTACTATTCACTTCTGCATTACAGATACAAAAAAAAAAAATACCAAGTGTCAGTTGAGAAATTTGCTTTGCAATAAAAATATGTAATGAGCACGTCTCATTTACCATATAAAATACAAATTATGTGTAAATAAATGCATTCTGATATAAATAACAGTATTTACACATACACATATAAAAAAATAAATGAATGAGAGCCTTTTGCATTTTTCAAAAGATAACAATGAATAATATAAATGTGTCAGTAATATGATTCTAAAAGACTGTAAATGAAACAACCAACACATAGCACCTATAATGTAACCCTTTATACATATTGGTTCTTACTTGCTAATTCGTTTATCTTTAAAGCAATACAATATACTTCGTATACCATATTATCCTTTAAATTTTCTAAATGCATTATCCTTTTTCACTTACACTATTTTTGACCTTTGATTTTTTTTTTAAGAGTCAATATTTTCCTGCTCCTGTTAAGTTAATGAATTCATGAATTTTGACACAGCTGGTATATGGGGCTGTTTTAGATATTTCAAGTGATATTTTCCTAAATGTGTAATCTCTTTTTTTCATTTAAAATGCATATAACCTTTGATAATGTTAATTCTTCATTACCAAACTGCCTAAGTTCATCAATTACAGTTAGAGTACCTCTTCTACTTATTGCAGTATGTAATGAAAAAAAAAAAATCTTAAAGAGTCAAAGGTACTAAGGCAGCCAAGTACCTGAAAACAAGTTAACTTAGGTCCTTTATCTTTTAGACACCTTTAGCATCCCTTTGGATAGATACATGACATTTATATGTAAATGTGCAATATAAATGTGGCAGTTATCATTATCATTACTACTTACACATTTGCATATGCTCCTGTGACTAGTTTAGTCCACATCTTAGAAACATGTGCTCCTCTTGAGACCTGCCTGGCATGGATATCTAGGATCTGTAGTAATGGTCCTGTGGGTCAGAATGAAATAAGTGTGACTAGAATTATTTTAGTCCAACAACTACATGTATGATTTGATGCATGTGTTAGTTTTGTACTACATCTTTGTCTCATGTGTTTAACTTGTCTTGCATGAACGCAACACTTTGTATCCAGATATTCTGAAATGTCCTATATTGCTTTTGGAATTAAAGTAATAGCCCCCTCTCTGACATGTTCTTTTTTTAATTTTCTTTTTTTCTATCTTTTTTTATCTTACTCATTTGTTACCTTAAATTTCACTGTGAATATGAGAAACTGACCGACTTACAAGAACTTGTTTTCAAGAGGACTTACATAACTAGGCCTTTATGACTTGGAAAGAAGTTTCTATTTTTCTCATTTTCCCAACAATTATCTTAATAGTTACAAATGAATGGTGTCATATTTGCTTGTTCATTGTTACTTTTAAAGTTTTTTTTTTAATATGAAAAAATGTGATGTTTATATTTTGTTATACTTTGTACATTTTTACTGGAAATAGAAATGAACAAAAAAACAAATTAAAAAAAAAATTAAAAAAATGAAACAAATTCACGCCTGACTGAGGCTGACAATGTTTTAATCAAACAACAATGATGTGATGCATGGAAATCTTGACCACAAAAGATCCTCTTGTTTGCATGAATGTCTAGAACATATAGCCTTAGCCTTGTAGGTCAGAATGAAGTACAAATATTCATCACAATGTGAGTACTGATTCTGGTGGTCTAGCTGGGTAATGTTGAAGTGCCAGGATCACCTTGTGTAGCGGATATGAACGTTACAATAATATCCAATATTACTACATTTTCTCTACCTTGTGTCAAGGTTTGAAGCATTTGACAGTTGTTGAATATCAAAATAATAAAAGTTCTCTATGTATTTTTCTTTTAAATTTCCAACAACCACAAGTTGGTACTATAACTAAGTAGCCTACAGAACAATATGTATAGATGGTGAATTAAATAGGAAATCTGTTAGTTGTAGGTATGTACGAACCGCACCAACGATAAGCTCCTATATGCTGTATGGGGTGCTAAAAGTTAAAAATTGAGGCAGAGAATCGCCATTATATTATTTTGCTTTCTTTGCATTTAAGTTTAAGTTTGAATAGATATGTTGTGTAAGTAGAGATTTTGTAGACTATGTTAAGTAGACTATGTTTGTCCTATTAATATACAACTACATCAATGACATAAATGCATTTATATATAATGCAAAGATGAGTTCTGATGAAATATTGGTATGTTACTTGACTTTTCAGGCTGATATCATTTATCAAGAGCAATAAAAGACAATTTGAAAAAGAACTGTTCATTCTGTCCTGATCTTCTTTTGAAATTTGAGTAAATCCTACTCAGCTCCCTTCATCCCCCTAAAAGGTTTGTTCAGATATGACAAAATGTTGTGGATCAATCAAATTTTTTAAAAGCTAGTTCAAAATATGTCATGAGTTTGTCTGCGCAACTTTTGACAAAAGTCTCCTTTATTTGAGAGTTGATGCATTAACATGTGTTAACATAAGCGGCGTGATTTACCATACCACACCTGAACACTAAAAAAAATTTACAGGGGTTTGTCATGTGATATCTGAACAAACCTTAAATGTGAGTTTCAAATTTGCATTTATAAAAGCATCCTAGATCTTTCAAATCAATTACTTTTTACAACTAGAGTCAACATAACAAACAATTCAAGCAGGAAGAAATCTGAAATAATTATGAACACGACTAAAACAACACTGATGGTGTAAGTCATGTAAGATATTGATAGAGAATAAGAATGAATTTAGATCATACTCACTGATGCAGCTGCGTTTCTGAGCTGTGTTTGCATGGTTCATGAGAGTACCTCCAGCAGACACTATCTCCAATTCTAGGTTGATTCTAAGGATAGAAAAGAAAGAAAGTCTGTAAAGAACACAGATATGGATGAAAAAGGGAGAAGAGAGGGAGAGAGAAGGGAGAGGGAGAGGGAGAAGGGGAGAGGAGAGAGGAGATGGGGGAGAGAGGAGAGTTGAGAGAGCAAGTAGGAAAGGAGAAGAGAGGGAGAAGGGAGAGGAGAGAGAGAAAGAGAAGGGGAGAGAAATAAGAGGAGGGAAGGGATAGGAAAGAGGAAAGGAAAGCCAGAGGGTGTAAAAGATATAAAGCAGAGCAAGAAAAACAAGGCAATAGCAAGATTGTGTCTCGCCCACCCGTGACTAAAGAATACGAAGGTTTCCCCAAGTACATCCCTAACCAAGTTTGATGTCACAAGAAAGTCTTGCAGGTAAACTTTAATGTTTGACCTAAAATGACCTTTAACCTTACCATGTGACCTGACGGCACAATAGCATGAATGTACCCCTAGTGCATCTATCACCCCAATTTGGATGCTATTGCAGCAACATGTGCCACGTTATGTGTCATAAGAGAGTCTTGCAGGTAAACTTTAACATTTGAAATAAAATGACCTTTGACCTGCTTACCATGTAACATCCGATGCCACTATAACATGAAGGTCCCCCAAGTGCATCTATGACCAAAGTTTAGTTGAAAAGGGAGCAATGGTTGCAAAGTTATTTGTCATAAGAGTCTTGCAGGTAAACTCTTACATTTGACCTCAAATGACCTTTGACCTCACCATGTGACCTCTGACAGAACCACCACATGATGTTACCCCTAGTGCATCTATCACCCAAGTTTGGTTGCCATTGGACCAGCAGTTGCCAAGTTATGCATCATAAGAGAGTCTTGCAGGTAAACTTTAACATTTGTAACAGACGGACGGACGGACGCCATTTGGATCCCTTAGTCTCGCCTTCACCTCTGGTGTGCGAGACAAAAAGGGGGGAGGAGGAGACCAGAGATCCGATGTTGGTCACTGAGCCCTGCATATCCAGGCCTATTATTATTTTTTATTAGAATAAAACACTTGTCCATTAAGACTGCAATTTTTGTTTCCCTTGCAAAGTTTTGTACAATAGACCAATTTCACAACGCAAGAGGGCAGCAGACTGTTCGACACAGTTCGACATACTGTGGTGGGCGCTCCCACTTTTATAGTACACAAGTCAATAGCGTGTTATGTACATTCATTCGATATTTTGTCTATTTTGACCAGTATATGCAGATTTATTTTAATATTTGCAATGAGAAATTATCAGGGAAGTTCAGGTCGCAGCTGTGCGGTGCTCAAATGCCACAAGAATTAGTGAAAGTTTAAAAATTGGAAGCTAACTGAGTGCGAAATTCACTCGCTTTTGACTCATGAAGCCTGTTTGTGTGAGAAGCCGTACTCCCTACACAGGTTTCCGAAAGCAATGTGAAGGAATTCGTCGCCAGTGGGTAAAAAGATCAACAGAAAGGACTTTGAAGTCAAGAAACATTATCATTATGTACTTTGGCGTAAAATTTAATGAGTGAAAACATGACTTTGTAAACAGGGTAAGATTTAGGGCTCCCGTTTACTACGGCTTCTATGCTGCAATCGAACTTTTACTGACAAAACTAAGTTGAAAAACCATCGAAAGTACAAAAATACATCATACCTTCATCCGTCAGATATGACCATTGTCTTACCTCATCTACCCATGTATCCATGCTTTATTTTATTGATCCAGAATAGAGTTAATGGAACAATATCGGGGCATATCTCATATCTTACATTCATTTTGTACACAGAGCCAATCGCGGTCAGCGCGCTTGCCCACCGCAGCAATGGCGTCGCCGATAGAGGGCCAAATACATAAACCGGAGGTGAAATTGGTCTATAGCAATGTATACTAAATATACTTGTACACAAAAACCCTGTGCTCACAAATAACACTTTTCTTGTCTCTCTTGAGTTGTCTTTATATACAGGTTTCACTGACAAATAGTGCTTACAACCAGCAACTTCAAATCCTGTTTTAATGTTGACTTCAAGCTTCATGTTCACATACCTCTAGATGTCTGAGTGTGAGGTGTCTGAAGTTTACCTTGCTATTGAGCAGATCCTTGGGAAGTGACCATCCGGGTTTTCTTTCATTTCTTCCAATTCATCGCAATCATTCTCTCTCCACAGATCATTGATGACTGCCCGGATGGCTGCATTCTGCTCTGGACTCGTCTCAAGTGAAAACTATCAGACATCAACCATAAAACAAATCAAATTAATATTTACATGTACCAACAGGAAATTACCTACATATGTTAACTTTTGAAGCTTTAAATACATTCAGCCCTTAAACAAGAGCAAATTTCAAAATTTGAGAGTACATGTACATGCACATATTACAGCTCTCCATAACACCTTCACCATGTATGGCAAACAATTTGAAGCAAAACATCAAACCTTATGACCAAAATTTGAGCAACTTGTCAGCCACTGCCATTTTCAAGACATACACTGTACATGTAGGTTTTAAAGTTGCTGAATTTCAGCTATGCAGTATGACACTTTCGCGAATCTTGACCTGTTTTAAAATTTTTTTCTGATAAATTTTATACTCATGCATAAAATACCAAGTACAGTAAGAAAACAAAGAAGTTTGTAGAGGTATGGCGGTCTATTCGGTAGGTCCCGTACTGTGGATTGTATGGCTCAAGGTTCAAGGTTCAAGGTTGAAGTCCCACCATGGTACTGATGTCCTTTGGCAAAGCATTAATCTACATATGCTGCTCTCCACCCAGGTGTAGTACATGGGTACCTGGTATGTACTTGTTCCTTTAAAGTTTTCAGTGCCTTACGGCAGGTGAGCTAAAGCCAGGGTAATAACGGTACTCTGCAGGAGCCTTGAAAATCCCTTGGTATGGATAAGTGCACAATACAAATAGAGCTTTTCTTTGTCATTATCCCTTTGAACACGATATGATTCTGGGCCCCGTTGCCTAAAATTTACTATTGATGGTAACTTTGCCATTAATGGTAACCTCCATGGAAAATCTTGTATTTGATTGGCTGTTGAGCAATGTTACTGTGGTTGTTACCAGTGATGGCAGAAATACCATTAATGGTAAGTTTAATGTAATGGGGCCCTGGTATAACATGCATTTTCTGCAGACCCCGGCCAAAGTCATCTCAGGCATAGTATGTAACAGGTTAATTTATACATACCACTGGGTCAGACCGGGATACTTTCCCACTCAAGATGTGAGAGACTCTTTCAGGGGCATCTTCTTCCTCTCCAGCGATGAGACCTTGGAGGGTTTGATGGGGACGAATGGTAGGACCGAGTTGGCCAGTTGTCGACATAGAGGGCACTGGAACTCTCCTCGTCTTCTCACGTCAAGATCGTGTGCCTGGTACTTATGACCATGAGGGTGAGCAAAGGTGGTTCTGATCAGTGATATACTAAAACTTTGATGGAAAGTTTAGCCTACATGAAGCATTAGACTTTCACCTATCTCAAAGAAGATGTAGGATGATAAAGTTAGGAATACAGGTGGTATAGAATCACCAAAGCAACGTAAAGGGGGTATCTCACTGACCTGGAGACTAGTCCGTGACTAGTTTGCGACTCTAGTCTCCCCTGGCTGTGAAGACGTCTCCAGGATGTCTTCAGGACGTCTCCTTGAGACTAGTCGTGTCTCCGAGGAGTCACGAGAAGTTTAAACATGTTCGATTGTTTTTGAGACTTTTCCTAGTCTCTGGCAGGTCTCGGAGACGCTTCCGCGACGTCTCCATCAGTTAAGCAGATTTATTTTTATTCTTGACGTTGCGGATAAAAATAAATCTGCCCAACTGATGGAGACGTCTCAGAGAGACATCGCCGTGACTGAGAAGACATTCTGGAGACGTTCCAGCAAGGTCACAGCAACTTCCGGGCAAATTGGTTGTCGCCTTGCTTCTGAGATGTCTCCGAGGTGTCTCCTAGAAGTTGCGCCTTGGTGAGAGCGTAAGCCATTTTTTGCTTGGAGACGTCACCACGACTACTGGGACTGATAAGTCGGAGATGTCATGGCGACGTCTCCGCCAGTGAGATATGGCCTTAAGGTACACCTGATGACAATCAAGATGGAGTGAGTGACTACAAGTTTGGATATGCACCCCACCTTCCCTCAGGAATTTTTAGTGACTTTGGCTAGGTGGGTAGGGATGAGAGGTATGGCAGGGGAGGGGGGGGGGGGAGCATGGAGAATTGATTAACAAATTCAGCTGGCATAAACTTACACTAAGCAATTTAAGGTACCCTTGATGACAACCAAGATGTCCACAAGTTTGGATATAAACCCCATCATCCCTGATGTCTATTTAGAGACTTTGGTTAGGTGGGTGGGGGGGGGGGTGAAAGGTGGTGCAGGGGAGGGGGTGGGGCATGGAGAATGGGGTAACAAATTCAGGTGGCCCAGACTTACCCTGAGTGAAGTAAGGTATGCCTGATGACAATCTAGATGTAGGGAGTGTCCACAAGTCTGAATATGAACACCTCCTTCCCAGCCAGCACTAGCAGCCTCCCAAGATCTTTCCTGCAATGTTGATAAAAAACAAGGTAGCTAATATTCATGTCAATCTACCCCTATCCATGTATGCATGCCAAAATATTTATGAATAACGCTTCAATATTGTTTGTGAATCGAAATGCATTTGCATACACTGTACATCTAGCATGTACATCATCAGCGTTGATGATGATTTATACGCTAATGATGCACATGCTAGTTTCTATGCAATTCAGTGCTGTTAGGTAAATGATTAGTATGCATATCTATTAAAGTAAAAGGCTAACTTGAGAGAATTTAAAAAAAATCTCATTTTGCTACTTGACAATGGTATAAACACAAGAGTTATAGTTTAAAAATACCAGTCTGAAAGTTTCAAAGTATAATATCGACAGAAAGTATTTTTAAATATTAAAAATGTAAACCAATGTTTGAAGAAAATATAATGGTCGGTTGCAGAGACTGGACATAAGGAACGTGCACGTGCACAGAGTGCACCTGAACAGCTAGTGTATGTGTGTGTATGCATATCGTGTATAGTACGGTGGTGTGTGTATGTCTGTGTTCTCATATCATGTATAGTACAGGGAGAGAGGTGCAGCCATTGGATTTTTTGAACTAGTTGAAAATGCTCCTCTAGTTATTTGTCTCATGAGACCAAAACTAATAAAATCGGCGTTTGCGTCTTAATAACAGTTTTTCTAATTATGGTTGGTTTCAGGGTTTCTGAGTACAAATACAAGTACTAATACACATGTTTCATCTTAGTTTGAGATTTTTTTAAATGCCTATTGCTGGAAAGATTGTTGGTGCTCAAATCATTTTAAACCTAAAGATTTCAGTGATAATTCTCTTTTTTTTTCAAGAAGTGCTTTTTCCCACTTTTCAATTTCAAATGCCCAGTCATTGTCATAATCATTGTTTAAAGTCCCTTTTCCTACGCTAAAAGGTTGGATGTTTTGTTTCATTCACACCCTTTATCTAATCTTTACAGTCATCAGCAATTACCTGGCTAATGACGCATACTCTCAGATCTTCTTATGTTTCCTTTAAAATTCTACGAGGTCTTCTGCCTTATTACTGGAAAGTATATCTAAAAACATGAAACAGCATTAACTTTAAGCAACAACACACAAAAATGCACACTAATTTTAAATTAAACTCATCAATCATTCTAACCTTGCCGAAGTTGTCCATGAGTGTGGACAGTCTCTGCATCTCCTCCCTCCAGCACCTGCCGACGCTGGTCAAAGATGCGCATCTCCTATAATAGTATTGGGATAGGAATCCTCTGATCTTTGAGGCATCTATGGCCTAGTACTGTCAGGAGAGTAAACAAATATAATCTGATTAATGGTCGTGAGATGGGAATCTTTCGACACTTGTCAATGAAGCATCGTCTCCTATCAGGAGAGGTATCCTCTGATCTTTGAGGCATCTATGGCCTAGTACTGTCAGGAGAGTTGAGGGAGGGTGTAGGATGTGATATGGCTTGTGCACTTTGCAAGAAGTGTGCATTCATGAAATACTCTCTGTATGTTTTTGATGGATTTAGGTACACATGTAGGGTGACCTAGAATATATTTTGAGAAAATCTTTTTTAAAAATATCAATGTTTGGCATTCCCTTGCTCTGTAGTTAAGGGAGACATTTGAAACATTTTCCTATAAGTTTTGTTTAATAATGAATAATCAACTGTTTAAGACTTTTTGCCTGAATATTACACGCTCATAATCTGAGAATTATAATGATTAGAAAAAAAATCATTCTTATTTTAAAAGCACTTTTACAAAAAACTGAGCAGTGCTATTACAACAGGAAATGAATGTACATACGCAAGTCATGTGAGTCGGTCACGTGTTATGTACAGGAGAGCGAATGGTCGTTGGTGGGTGTGTTTGCTGTGAACTGTGGTGCGAGGGGTTGAGGTTGTGGGGGTGTGTGAAGGAGCATGTGTGCGCATTTGGGTTTGTGTGTGTGTGGGGGGGGGGGGAGTGTGTGGGTGTGAGGGTGTGGGTGTGTGGGTGTGTGGGTGTGTGCGTGTAGTTTCAGGGGGGGGGGGGGGAGGTGATTGTTGTATGGTGTACGGGGTCTCAACTGGCGAGTGCTCTGGTGTGGAGATGCCTGGGTGGGGAGGGGCTAACCTAAAAGGATTGCACTTTCCTATACTTCTCCTTCTGTCTCTTTATAGCTTCTCTCTTTTCTCTTCTCGGTAATCCTTTCTCTTCTTCATATTCTCGTGCAATACATATTTAAAATTGTGATTATCTTCAAATGTATCTTGTGTATGTCAATCTATATGCTATTTTAAATTGTATTACAATAATTCATATTATGTGTACTCACTCAAATATCCGAAGACAAATGTTATGTATTTTTACATGACAATAAATCATCTTGAATCTTGAACAAGTGTGTCAGTGCAACTTTGGCGAAAACTCTCTTTTATTTGAGTATTGACATGTTAATGTGCATGTTCATTATCATATGTCAATCACTTTATCGTGCCATATGAGGACACTAAAAAGAAATGCTTTGGTTTGCCGCTGGATAACTGAACGAGCCTTTAGCCGATTATGAAGCCTGGTTACAATGTACATACACACACACTTACTCAAAAAATGTTGATGGATTTTAAATTCCCAGCTGCTTTTAAGGTTCATCCGGGGCACCGTTTCATAAAAGTTGTCGGCACCGACAAGTTGTCATTCTCTTGACGATTTCAGTAAAATCCTGGGTTTTGATTGGCTAAGAAGCGCTGGTCACTGTCTGTTACTGTGGTAATTGTCAGAGAATGACAAATTGTCAATGCTGACAACTTTCATGAAACGGTGCCCAGATATCCAGTGGCAAGCTCCCCTAATAAAACATGCATTTTTTTTATATTCATATATATATATATATATACACTTGGTGAATGCTATCCTTGTAATTAAGAGTGCTCGATGTCTGTGATGAGGCAGAGCATGAAATAAAATAAATAAAGTTAGACAGTTAACGTGTGGTTCATCAGTACTTTATTGTTTTGCTACTCGGAGTTTCACGCAGATGCGATCCTCAGGCAACTAATAAAGGCTAGTGGCAATACCATTTGAACATTAACAATTCACTGAAAAAGCGCGCAGAGCGCGCAACCCCATTTCACGCATATGGAGCGCAAGCTACCATGGTAATTTAGCGCGCTGAGATGGTTCCACTGAGAAGAAAGAGAGAGAGAGAGAGAAAGAAAGAGAAAGAGAGAGAGAGGAAGAAAGAGAAAGAGAGAGAGAGAGAGGGGGGGAGAGAGAAGAGAGGATGAGAGAGAGCGCGGGGGGGGGGGGGGGGGGGGGCATGAAGCGACAATGCACCAACAAGACCGCGTGAAACAGGGTTTGGCAAGAAGATGCAAAGCGATTACGAAAATTCTTTCTTGAAGTTGCACAAGTAGAACTTATTCTGATGACGGCATTTAGAAATGAGTTCCGGTCGCTTATTTAAGAGTGATTGCTTGTCAGCGTTCATTATGAGCAGTTTCTCAGTTAAGCACAGGTCACACCTCTTAGACTCGTTGGTGTATGGATGCGCATGGCGGGCAATCGACCACTTGATGGTGTAGGATGTATCGTGCCGTTTCAGATCCCAGATGAATTTCGATAGCTCCGTGCTGTATTGATACCTCTCATGTCGGAAGGATAGGAGATGGTTGCTGTACCTCAACTTGAAGGGGGGCTCCGTAAGGCCGATGTAGACCATCGTTTCGCTTGGGCTAGTAACTTCGGCGTTGTAGATGATGTTAGTAGCCAAGCAGTTCCCTTGAAGGGGGCAGAGGTTCTTGTTCCGGCAGTTGCATGTTTTGCTGCTACTGGTTTTCTTGCCTTCTTCCATGTATTGCTTGTTGTGGGCCTTGATGATGTTGGCAACGTTCCTATCCTTCCGACATGAGAGGTATCAATACAGCACGGAGCTATCGAAATTCATCTGGGATCTGAAACGGCACGATACATCCTACACCATCAAGTGGTCGATTGCCCGCCATGCGCATCCATACACCAACGAGTCTAAGAGGTGTGACCTGTGCTTAACTGAGAAACTGCTCATAATGAACGCTGACAAGCAATCACTCTTAAATAAGCGACCGGAACTCATTTCTAAATGCCGTCATCAGAATAAGTTCTACTTGTGCAACTTCAAGAAAGAATTTTCGTAATCGCTTTGCATCTTCTTGCCAAACCCTGTTTCACGCGGTCTTGTTGGTGCATTGTCGCTTCATGCCCCCCCCCCCCGCGCTCTCTCTCATCCTCTCTTCTCTCTCCCCCCCTCTCTCTCTCTCTCTTTCTCTTTCTTCCTCTCTCTCTCTTTCTCTTTCTTTCTCTCTCTCTCTCTCTTTCTTCTCAGTGGAACCATCTCAGCGCGCTAAATTACCATGGTAGCTTGCGCTCCATATGCGTGAAATGGGGTTGCGCGCTCTGCGCGCTTTTTCAGTGAATTGTTAATGTTCAAATGGTATTGCCACTAGCCTTTATTAGTTGCCTGAGGATCGCATCTGCGTGAAACTCCGAGTAGCAAAACAATAAAGTACTGATGAACCACACGTTAACTGTCTAACTTTATTTATTTTATATATATATATATATATAAGAACAAAAAAAAAAAAATGCACGTATATATATATATATATATATATATATATATATATGGTGCAATAAACCACTCCACTTATGACAATATATGAGAAGCGCATTAACGTGTCAGCTCCAAATAAAAGAGTTTTGTCAAAAGTTGCGCAGACAAACACGACTTATTTTCTGCTAACTTTATCAGAATTTGACTGGCCTACACTTTTTTGCCTCTTGCCTTTGTGTTTTTTTTTTGTGCCTCATATACCATTTACTAATGTTTCAAAAACAAAGAAGATGGGTTTACTGTGGGGGTTTGTTGCTTTGCATATGAACAAGCCTTTACTAAGCCAACTCCCCCTTGCACTCCTGCTAGCTCACAATTTCGACACACAGAAAAGTGCCACACGGAGGGAGATTATAGCTTTCTTTGTCATTTTTTATTTCTTGAACATTTCATATAAATTCCACTATATCTGTACTGATAACTATGAAGTACATATTGCCATTGGTAATCTCTGTTCCTTTTTTCTCAAAATAATAATCATAAAGAACTCTCCAACACATTACATAATGTATAGTAATGATAAAACTTATAAGCACTCCCAACAAATAAACCACTGAAACATTTACAATTTCTTAGTGAGTTAATTACAGGCTAGATGGGCTGGAAAAAAAATGAACAACAAACAAACAAGGAAAGAAAAAGGAAACAAATATTGAGCAGGTACAATGCATTAACAAAAAAAAAAATCAACCGTTCTTTGCTCGAATATTGTACCTTCTCTTTCTATCCAAAAGTTTTTCATATCCTCCTTATCCTGCTATTAATTCTACCTAAGGAAAGGATTCTTTTTTTTCTATCAAAGAAAATATGTAAGTACACACAAAAAGCAAAATGCTAGTTTCCCAAGTTTCCTCCTTGCGCAACATATTCATAAAAACAGGAAAAGGGTGATTCTCACTACACATCAAATAATTAAACATTCCATTATTACCATAATCAGTAGTATAATTGCCATGAATAGAATTGTTAACAACTGACAACCTCTTACATGACCATTACATTGCATAGAAACAAAATAACTCTTGAAAAATGATGATTATGTGCATATGTAATTTGAATATTTGAAAAGATAAAGTGGTATGCTGGTTAAGAAAAGAAAATGGCCAAATATTCCAGTAAATTTCATTAATATCAAGGATTAGGATATGATATACTGGTACATGTAAATAAATGGATCATTCTTGAGTAAATTCCTTACATGAAAAAGAAATCGACTGGTTCATTTAGATTCAAGAACTTACATGTAAAGTGATGCCACCTATTCCATGTTTTGCAGTATTTTGTACTTTTTGTAAAGCAAAATACTACAGGTTTTAAGCAAAATACTTTTTTTCTTGAATTTTAGTTACTGTACTGTTCTATGGCTGTATAAAAGTAGAATATATATTTTTTTCTACTCATACTACTTCTTTTCAGACATAAAAATACTGCAAATTTTGAAAAAAGTTTGGCATCTCTGCATGTATTATGCATTGTTGATTAAAAAAAACCCCAAATAACTCTCCCCTCCCCCCAGAAATTCAAAGATGCATACTTTACACGCAAGATGTCCTTTTCCTTGCTTGAAGTGTAGTGTAAGTATAAAAATAAAATGAAAAAATAATATGTGTACAGCGAGTATTGTACATAGGAAATAACCCCTAAAAATATTTGCCTTGCATTCCGGGGGTTGAGGGTTAAAGCAAATAAAATAAAGGGTAATGCATGGAATCAAATTGGCATTTTGATTCCGTAGACCTGGAAGTTTAAAATAGTTAATGCCCTAATTCGTGAAGGCGCATGCTTGAGCTACATGTAGTCTACTCGCTTGTCACTTTTTCATGTATGTTTGAGGGTATTACTGAATTTGCACTATCTTTTTATTACCAAATCCTTCGGAGAGGACTTAAAGCCGTCGGTCCCCTGGCTGCTTACCAATAAGCAGACACCTGCTTTCTTAGCAGTCAGGTAAAATAACCAACCATGTAACCATTTTAACCAATCTACAGTAGTATGCTGACATTGAACCCTAACATACAGAGCACAATATCTGATGGTGATTGGTACACTATAAATGATTCAGCTCTGTCTTTGACCAGCTTTTGGTGACACTGATCTAATATTAACAAAAGAAAAGGGAGCAATGTGAATATAGTTTCCCTTGCTGAATGAAAAATCTGTTACTTAACACAATCAAATTGCAGGGGAAGGTAAAACTTAACTGATGCACCACTTTTTTCACACGGAAACCAATCCCATGAATTAGAGCAATACATGAACACGTCATCGTTAGTTCAAGTGCAATTCTAACAAATTATATAATCATAATATCTGTACACTTTAGGTAATTAAATTTATTATAAATATACATTCCAGGAGGTAATTTTCCACATGAAAATTAACCCCCTCAATTATGCATGATACACATACATATACATACATGTAGTATCTTGAGAAATATGAATCTCAACTTAACCCCTGTATTAAACATGTACCATAGTAGTCATGGTAATAGTAATACGACCAAAATATCAAATTATGCAGAGTGCCATCAAATTACCATGATTTGATGGTAATGTTTTCATATTAGCATGGGTACTATAATTTTTTTCCGCTTTCTTTTGCAAGGGTTATGCCCACTGCACACTATATACGATCGGTCTGTGATGTGGGAAAATTTGCTTATAATATAGCATTTGACATGAACATTTGGACATGTAAAATCTGAACCCATTGAACAATTAGCCAGAGATAAGTCAGGATGGGGTCTAAGGAGAGAGCATGTTATACTGAAATAAAATTGTGCTCAACAGGTTAATGATCAACTTTCTGAATAATTGTATCAACACTAAAAAAACCTGGCTATTGCAGGCCTCTTTGTAGGAAGAAAAGAGAATTCATTGGCATCATATTTGTCCTGTGATTGTCTACAAATTGAAGACTTGCCTTTTACTCGGCTATAATGCTTGTAGTAAACCAAAATTCTGATGGTGGTAATCCTACTATTCATAACTTCAGTCAAGATATCTTTCCCTGTTCCTAATTTTATATTTAATGCATAATGTGATTTCTCTCAATACTGGGTCACAGATGATCATATATTTGGTCGCCTTACAAAATATTTATAATCCTGCATATATCCTTCTTTAGACTTGTGAAGAAGTTATGATTAAGATTGAGGACAGATCACTCTTTAATAGTATTTGTACTTTGAATTCCCTGGTATATGGTTTTTGTTGTTGTTGTCACAATCCATTTTTGTTTCTGGTCGCTTTATAGTAAACATGTTTCTATGAAACCAAGGTAATTATAAAGAAAAATACAGCAAACTGAATAAATACAAAAATTGCACAAAAATGCATTGACTCAGTCAGAACCTTCAATTTTCCTATTAGTTTCTCATTGTAATGCTTCAGTTATGTTTTTTACAAATGTAGTTTGCAAGATGTTTCAGTGTCAGCATAGTATTATTCCTCTCAAATAAACGAATACTAATGTAAATTAAATTCACGACTATGAAAAATTTGTTTTCTTTACAGAACTACAAACAACTTGAAAAAATATATATTCACCTACTAGTATATGCTTCAATCACCAACAATCTACAGATTATTTCTTATATTGTTAAATAACCATCATTTCATGAGACTTCCTTAGTCTCAAATCTTAAAATCTTACTCCATTTCGAAGAGAATTTAATCATAGTTTCCGCAGTAACAGGACTGCATAGATTTAACAGAAATATCACATTCAAGTTGTATGAGGGAGTGATAACAAAAATATATAAATAAAACACTTAATGCTTTATCAACTTCTTTCTGAGTATATTTGTTACTATTCACAAAATAAGAAATATTATTCAAGATTCTGAAAGAAGACTGAACAGAACGTTGTACCTTTCTCCAAGAAAAGGGATTTAGTGTCAACTAATCAGTAAACTCTCTATATTGGCAATGTAAGCAAATCATTACCATTCTTGGTGGAAATTGGCAATTTTTCAATTAAATTTTGCAATTTTCATTCACTCTGGTTCATTTTAAAACTTTGCACATGTGGAAAATAAGAATAATGGTTGGCAATTTGAGGAGGAAAATGGATTAACTGAACTTTAACTGAAGAAAACTCTATACTGCTATGGCAAATGGGGTTGAAGGAAAAATGTAAAAAGGTCCCTATATAAAGCAGGATTTAAAATCTGTTGTATGATGAATAAATACAGAGTTCACTAAGTAATCACGTCATTACATTTTCACAGAGGGGGTTTCTTCAAGCAGCGTCATAATGCAAACAAGGATTTATGGGACAATGACTATTAGGACAATGCTTCAATGCTTTAGAAAACTTTTCCCCGTGTCTGGTTGAGGAAGATCACTGCACCATCTGTTTTGTATAGGACACCATCACTGTAAACCCCACTGCTCTAAAGTTCTATTCCAGATCTGGGCCCTGTTGCATAAAACTTATCATTAATGGTAACTCTGCCATCAATTGCAAGTTTTACGTAACGGGGCCCTGTTACTTCTTATTCAGAAATTCTGAACAGCAATATTTTGTCATAAGCTCCCATATTTGTTGTTATGTACCTATAATCCTTTCTCTGACATGTTACACTTTTTACTAGTCTATTTTCCCCCCTCGTACACTTCTATACATTATGTAAAATTCATTTGAAAATTATGAGAAATATCATATTTGCCTCCACACTGTAAATTTTCAGTGTAATGTAAAAAGAACATGATGTATTTTCTGTTTCTTATGTAATGTATGTAAATATGGAAATGGAAATGGAAATGAAGGAACGAGGTTGCTTCCTCCTTCTGTGATTGATAGAATTATGTGCATCTGTTTGAACAGTCTCTCCGAAAATCTTCTAAATATTATGCAGAACTACTTCACATTTTGAAGCCAGGGCGCCCTTTCCTCTTGTTTCTATGTGACAATTATTTTCTCAGGGGGGTAATGAGGACAGGGCTATTAATTGCTACTTACATGCCATCATGCCATGCCAGTTCCTTGGAGTAAGTGAAAAAATCAACAGCTTCTGTCCAATGAATCCTAAGAAATCTACGCACCTCCAAACATTTCCCAAATGGAGACTTCAATTTGGATTTTCAGGAATCCCCATCCTCTTGTCCGAACTGCCATGGTGCCACTTCTACTTCCTCTAAGTGTGGTTCACTCTATCAGTTTCTACCAGTGCATCTCTGTTTATCATCTCTATCTTATCATCATCAAATTCTTAAGGTGTATCTCTCACTGTCTCTCTCTATAGTCTTCAAACATATCCAAAATAAGAAACACAAATCTACAATCTGATTAAAGGTCTACATTTTTCGAGCACTCTCTCTCTCTCTCTCTCTCTTCCTCTTTCTATAACTCTCTCCTTTTTTTATGTCACGTCTAGTTAAGGAAGCTGAGGGGAAATCCCCTCCTCCTATCCAAGCCACCATAGTGCCATTCCCACTTCTTGCAGTTGTGGTCTAGGGCATGGCTCCTCCACAGTTTCTCCAGGAGGGTGTGTCTCTGCTCACATAGGAAGAGTGGTTTTCCTCTCCTGCACAAAATAAAAATGCAAAGGAATTGGAAATTTGGATGTATCTCCTTTCTCTTGTAAATTTATAATAAGGATGTTGATCCTGACAAAAATTGTGGGGGTAATTTCACCTCCCCTTCTCCCCTACCCTGATAAAGCTCTTTTCATCTCAACATGTTTACTTTAATAAACTTATCATAATCCATGATTTATAGGTATCGATTTTGATTGTTCTATGCAAGAAACATGCCATCATCTGCAAAGAAATCACTTGAGATCTATTTTTTTTGGGGGGGGGGGCACTCTTCATGGAGAAAGGCTCCTATGTACACCTATAAAAGAGAGACTACATCCTCTTCTGACAAACCTCTTCAGCCAATCATAATCAAGTACTCACTTGAGATCTATATCTTCTTCACCATGGCTGTCTAAGTAGAGAGAAACCCAGGTGCATTTCCTTTCTCCTCTGATGAGCAACGTTGAGGAGGAGTTGATGTCCAGGTAGACGGCGGTACCTTTACCACAGTAATTGGCATGCTGCAGAAAGGAGAAGATAAACAGAAAATTGGTTTGAATCTAATACAAGAGTAAGTCTTGGATGATGGGATGTGTGACCAGTTGAAAAATGCATGTGTGGATCGATAGCAGAGAGGAGAGACCAGTGGCAAAGGAAAGTGTGATGTTGATGACCAAGATGGAAGATTATGGACAAAATGATGAGATAAAAGGAATTTGTTTGAACATTATTAAAGGGGTTCACATTATCCTCCATCATAATCACTGTTCCTGTGATACATTTTAATCTTCTACATCACTTTCATCAATTAAACATAATATCTCCTATATCATCATCATCATCATCATCATAATTTAACCATTAAATCATTATCACTTATATCAATATAACCACTCCAACACCACCACCATCCAAAGCCACCATCACCACCAATACCACTACCATCATCTTCCCCTTAAAAACCACCACTGACTGTCACCACTACCATTATTATCACTACCACAATCACAACCACCACCGCCATTATTATCACTACCACAACCATACCACCAAAACAACCACCACCACCACTACAACCATCACAGTACCACCACCACATAGAACCAGAATACTTACTGTGATGCCTTCTCCCACATCCCTGCCTTTCACCTGTCCCTTGCAGCAGTTCGCTCCCCAACAAACCAGCTTACCGCAGACCAAGCATACCAGGGGCTTGTCGGGTTTCTTTTTACACATCATGCACACTTGCTGGTTGTAACGTTGGAACAGGGAGTTATAGTCAGGGGGCAGCTGGAGC
Organism: Echinometra lucunter; assembly: GCA_029962745.1. Classification (NCBI taxonomy): domain Eukaryota; kingdom Metazoa; phylum Echinodermata; class Echinoidea; order Camarodonta; family Echinometridae; genus Echinometra; species Echinometra lucunter. The sequence goes on from CM057167.1 coordinate 7,336,182, forward strand.
AGACGCGGAAGGCAGTATGTGGGACTGGCCATCAGAAGATCCTACATGAAAACAGATGAAAGAAAATCAAAATTTACAATTGTGCAGGAATTTTCTTCACTTAGACAAAGAGTAAGTAGGAAAGAAATAGATGATAGGAAAGGAAGAAAAAAAAAAATGGATTTGGAGAAATGGAGAAGAAATAAAGAACCATCCACTGAGAACCAAATGTATTTTACCTTTATGTATTAAAAGTAAGAGAATTAATACCCCTCTGGCTCTATAAACAATATATAATCCTGAATTTATAAAACTTACCTTTGCTGCTGAGTGTGACTTCTTAACAAACTCACAGAAGGGATTGCACAGAGCTGCGACTATTGACGAAGGTTCTCTCCTAGCTGGGGGCTTGAAGCATTGAGCAGACACTAGACCAGATGAACTCTGGGCCTGTTCAGGGTCGGTAAGGCACAGGAAGGTGGCCAGTGTACGGAATTCATCCTCTGGATACTGTATCATGAAAGAAATGAACAGAAAGGATTAGAGAGGGTGAGGAGGGTCCATGTCTAGCTGGGGGCTTGAAGCATTGAGCCGACACTAGACCAGATGAACTCTGGGCCTGGTCAGGGTCAGTGAGGCAACGGAAGGTGGCCAGTGTACGGAATTCATCCTCTGGATACTGTATCACGAAAGAAATGGACAGAAAGGATTAGAGAGGATGCTTCAATCTCAGGAAGGTCCATGTCTAGCTGGGGGGCTTGAAGCATTTAGCGGACACTAGACCAGACGAACTCTGGGCATGGTCAGGGTGGGTAAGGCACAGGAAGGTGGCCAGTGTACGGAATTCATCCTCAGGATACTGTATCATAATGAATATGAACAGAAATATGAGATACTTTCTGATCAACATTTAAAAAAAAACCCAAAACAAAACTTGAATCTATTTTTCGTGGCAGAAGAAGCAAAAGCTGGTTTATCTTTTTAGTCCATTATCTAACCCCCTAAAATAGCCAGACCTTTTGGACCCACCTCATGATTCCATGATTCCACTCCCCCAAAAATCGGCACACATGTCACACACATCGTAATCTACAAAATTGTATAATTAATTCCTCCAAAATGATTTCAATTTACTTTTTCATTAATCAATTATGGTAATTTATGTGTGAAATCACAATTTTGCTCTAAATCATTAAATAAAGCTCCAAAACTGCTCATTTTTGGTCTAGACACTATTTGTAGTAATCTTAGCAAATGTACTTGAAAAAAAATTGGTATCAAAACTGAATTCTTATGTATTTTATTGTAAGTAGAAACCTGGATTCCTGGAAGCCATTTGCAAAAACAGCAAATACATGTACCTAATCAGTACTATTCCTCTGATGCGTACTATAATCTTCCACACATGACGAAAATCTCTCGTTCAAAACTGCAACCCCTAAGTTGAATTTTACTACTTCTCGACACTTGAGATTGCGGCCAGCCTAAGTAAACAAAAGCTCCCCTGCCAGAGAAGCGACCTTGACAGGGTGACAGATGAGCATGAGAGAGGGAGAAAGTGCAGAGAGCGGATGGGAGAAAGGGAATAGCATGTAGGTGCTCAGGAACTATTTGCTTCTATTATGTACGCTGAAGCTCTGTATGCTCTGTGAAAAGCTCGAATAACTTTTGCAATAAAACCTGAGTGATTTCTTTACTTTCTATTAGACTGTTATAAGTACTAGTAATAACTCCAACCATGGCGGTATAACAAGCTCATCTGTGCAACACAACAGATTGATGTTTTAATTAATGCTTAATCTCTTCCTTCTTTTCTTTTTATCTCCCTTATCCAGTTCTCTTTTTCCTCCCATGTTCTGCCTACAAAGTTTATATCCTATTATGCTTCTCATAATGGTGTTGATTATTGCAATGCATGCTATGATTTCACAAAATGAAATCTGAATGCAGCTACCTAATAAAATCAGCTCTTTTTTTTCATACGACCTGCGGTTTGACTGCTGTTATGTTTTCATTCTTATTGGGGTCCCGTGTACTTTATACATGTAATCCTACATTGTATCAAGTTTGGGTGTAGGCCAGCCGTGTTTGCTTTTTATTCCCCCCCCACTCTCTCTCTCTCTCTCTCTCCCCTTCTCTCTCGCTTTCATCCACTCACCCACCCTGGTTTTACTTGCTGTAAATCTACCTCTACCAATTTATGTATTTCACCATCCACCCCCTTTCTCTCTATACCCATTTCCCCATCCACTTCCCATTTATCTCTCTCTCTTCCTCTCGTTAACCCTACCTATACCTCAGCGAGCAGCATTTTTTTTTTCCTTTTTACCTCCATTATTATGTGATATGTAATGTTATATATCTTTATCATAGTTTATTTTGATTAACATAACAAAAACTACTTTCGAACAGTCAACCCCAGTGTAATTTCCAAAGCATATCATATTGCCCTTGCAAATCATGTTCTGATCATCCACTGTAAAGTCCGCGCATTTGTACAGATGACAGAAAAGACATGACTATTGAAGTTGCCTGAAAAGTTTATTTTTCAAACAGAGTTTTGTCATGATTCTAAAACATTTTACATTTCAATTCATGTTCTGTTCCGTGATCAGAATAAATGGAATACATGTAAATAAAATTAATCATACAAATTTTTTTTTTCTTGGACTTTAGTCTCTTTCTGTCTCCCTCCTATCATTAAGTGAATTCATTTTTGTTTGATTTTGCTTCTAAATGCTCCCACTCTTAACCTTGCTCTTCCTGTCCCTTACTGAAGCTTTCAAAATAAAGTAATTTACCCCAGTGCGTAGAACATCTTGCGAATCCAACAATAATAGCACGTGCGTGCATGCGCGACGTAGACCTCTTCACCTACCATCGACAGTGACATGTGGTACTCCGCCAATTCTGGGTCATTTTCCTTTGTTCAAAGTTCAATTTGGTTCTTCATCTACAATATGAGTACTTTCTGGACATTTTAATATCTTAAAAATGAAATACATATTTTCCTACTTCCCATTTCTTTTCAGGCAGTGCCGTGGTAAGAGTCTGTTTACACTATTACATAAGATGATGAGGAGTGCAGGTGTAATCCAAAACCACCACCTCTCGTGCGAAGATGCTAGTCAATGAAAGACTTTTAACATGACTTTTGGATAGCGGGTTAGTGCAGTGTATACCCCACCAAAGATGCATGGGATCGTGCGCTGAAGTGGTGGGGTAAATTTTAAATGAGAGATTTTCGTAATGAGTGTTGACCACACCACCGTGTGGACCCTAAATTATCTGTGTTCCCACACACCCCTTATCTATGCCATACAATAGCTTCTGATGAAAATTCAATCATAATATTACCAAGTTTAATGTGTGACTCACATCCATGAATATCTTTCAACGTTTACATGTCCATATGCTCTGTACTTTGTTCGGTCTTATCGCTTAATGCTAATATACAGAAGTACCTTGATGTGGAAATAACAAAGAATGAGTAAATAGCGAAACTAAACACAGCTGTTCCTTTTTCTGGTAGCCCACTCAAGGGCTTGTACGTAGACTGATTTGCTTACTTTGAGGTTAACTGGAACAATAACTTATTCCTCAGCAATTGGTGGCCTTTCTAGACAGTTAACTGAATCGATTCTATACTTTACCTTGCACACTGGCAGATCTTCTTCAAACAGATAGTGCTGAACCAAAGCAACAATCCTCAACCATGGGAGACACTGGTGAACCAGAGCAGACTCCACAGTCTGGGGTGACCAGACAGCCTGGTACAACTACATATAGCAAGCAATGATATGAAAGAATAAAGAAAGAGAATAAGAAAGGGAGAATTACTCAAATATTGATGCTGTTTATTTCATTTCTAAGCTGTTTACAAAAAGTACATGCTAGCTCAGCAAACAAGGGACATGCAACTCTTAGTCCTATCCTAGGGACTATTAAACACGTACTGTAGATATTAAAGAGTAAATTCATTCTTGATGGGCCTAAGCATACTGACTTGGTTCCAATGACAGGATTTCACCATTATAAGACAATACAATACTATTACAATAGTATACCACTAAGCCATTACTGTAATATCAATTCATCACAGCAACAATATTTAAAAAAAGAATGGTGAAAAACACTTTCAGATTCATGCTTCCAGGATAAACATTGAATTACTCCTGTATACAGTTTGGAGAAATTTTAAAGACTGATTTATATGACAAAGTCATTTAAAGAATATTGTTTCATTACTGTTTCTTATCTTATATCATACATGCTTGAGCAAAAAGCCTGTAAACGGGGAAAAAAAAACCACAACTTAACGAAAGATTTGCAAACCTGAAAGGAAGAGCTGGAGACAAAGTCAGCGTGTTGGTAGAGATTGGTCTGACTAAGCTGAGAAATGACATCACTTAACAACCAAGCCATCCCAACATCTTTCTCTTTCTTCTCAGACTGATGAAAAAAAGGTAGAGAAAAGAATTTTTTTGTAATCATGAAGGAAACATTCTCTAGTTCATTTGTCAATTAGGATTTTTACAATAAATTGCAATGAAATTCAGTACCAGTATATTTTGATGTTCCTCTCTTTAAATGGCTGGTGTAAGAGTGAGTTCTGGGAAAGGTGGACAATAAGTTTGTGAGCTTCTGATTATTATCATGTCAGTGTGGAAGAACAGCATCATAATTGAAATATTACTTGAAAAGGATTACTCTATAATACTTAGAAGACTGATACTGGGTTTTTTTTTTTTTAGTATCCAAAAAAAAAGAAGAAAGGAATAATATTATATATATTTATGAGCACTTAAAATGCAAATTCAAGTTTATGTATGCACATTTTTTATATTTTTTATATGCTTCAATACCTCTATTCCCATTGGTCCTCGGAGGCTGGGAAACAGCCATCATAATTACCTACAGAATTCAAACATTACTAAAAGTATCTAATAGTGTGTTACCTTGAGTGGTCTGCCGCTACTCTGCCAGGCTCTTCTCTCAGATTCTGGGAGCCGACAGCTCAGAGAGGCTAAGGCTTGGATGTAGACTAGATGATAGACGGTATTCACAATGCACTGGAACATTGCTAAAGAGAAAGAGTAACACTGAGATGATTTCATATAGAAGTGTTTTCTGCCCAACACAAAATTTTTTGAGTGTGCTGGTTTAACCCATTAGTACTTGAAAATCGCATATCAAATTCACCCTGCCCTTCTTAAAATCCTCAGATGCAGAGTTTCTAAAAACAGAACATTTCACTAAAATAAAAAGGAAGGTAGAGAGATAAAAGGAAAGAGATAAACATTAAGAGATATTGGGTTTAGACGGATAGAGAAAAATGACAAAAAAAGTAGACACAGACGAATACAAAAGAACAGAAAGCAAAGAACAATATTGTTATAACTGAATCAGATATAAAAAAAAAAACATAAATAATTTTCTTAAAAATAGAAAAAAACAAAAACAAAAACAAAAAGACAACACTAAACAAGGAGGACAAAAATGAGACAAAGTTTTAACAGACAATGAAAAGAGGAAAGAAAGAAGGAAAATAAAAGAGAGTGGTAAAGATATATATGCATATCCACCCCGCCAGAAAAAAAGACAATGCCATAATCAATATGTGACTCTCCTCACCTTTCTCCATAGGTTGTGGTATACTGAAGACAAAGAGTAGAAATAAGGCCACTGGGTCACATACCAGAACAGGAACTCCATTATCTGCTGAAGCCATTCTACTGTAAACCCAAAAACAATGTGGCATTTATAAGTTTCAAATGAAATTCTACGAAATCAATCTCACAAGCTGTCCGTAGCAGTCCATGAATTCTAAATACAATAACAACCAAAAAAAAAAAAAAAAAAAAAAAAAAAAAAAAGGGAGCAAAAAACAAACATTATGAATGTTTCGCTGTACTTTAAAAAATAGGAAAAAACAAACAAAAAACAACAACAAAATAAACAGTGTAAGGATGTGTCTGTGACTGGGTTTTACAAGTCCTTGTCTCTAATGGGAAACGGCAATTTATCACTGAAAGCAAATAAAGTAAATTTGCAATAAAGTAATGAAAGTAGCCACTATTATTATTATTATTATTATTATTATTATTATTATCATTATCATTATTATTATCATTATCATTATTATTATCATTATTATTATCATTATCATTATTATTATCATTATCATTATTATTATCATTATTATTATCATTATTATTATTATTATCATTATTATTATCATTATCATTATCATTATTATTATCATTATTATTATTATCATTATCATTATTATTATTCTTACTTTTATTATTATTATTATTATTATTATTATTATTATTATTATTATTATTATTATTATTATCATCACCATGTAATGCTGCAACTTGGGATAAAATCTATGTCATTATACAGGCACATCACAGAGCCAATCAGTAATGTAGACCAAATCACATCTCAATATTGTTAAAGTTGTACTAAATTAATACTGAACATGAAATATACCAGTAATACAACATATATGAACATAATGTAGATTGTAGGATTTGAGCATACTTGGGTCCAGGGCTGTTTTTAAACATTAGCTACTACTCAGTTTTCTCCCCAAACCCTGACCTGTTCAATTAGCACATAAAACTTGGCAAATGCCAATGTCACAGCTTGCACATCTTTATGGGAAGGTACATGTAGCTGACTAGTTGAACTTTATTATGGGAATGAAATTCAACCAGTCAGCTACTTGTACATGTACCCGTACATGTACATGAAGTAAGAGTGTATGTCATGTTAACAGCAGGCATAACAAAGTGAAAAAAAATATAACCAATACTAGAAGAGGTTCTACAATTTGAATTGAATGGTTTATTAGGATAAAAACAATGAGATATTGAAAAAAGAAAACATTCACAGTAGCAGTCAGACGACTGAATTGCTTGGAACATAACAAAATAACAATGAAATGGTGGATCACAAAGATTATTACACCATTAAAATGGCATGGTGCCAGCTAGAACAATGCAAAGAGCAACAGATGGCTAAGATAGTTAAAGCATGTTAAAAATCATTATTTAAACATGACACGTACTAGGTGCAACAGAACGTGGTAAAGGAGACATTAAGCGTATAATTTCACGTGTCCGTTCCGTTAATGAGTGATATCTCAAGAACAACTTGAGCTATCAACTTGGTGCTAGCATGTTACCACCATGCGAAGATGATCTGACTAGATCTGAAATTGCATCACCACATATTCCAGTATATCACCATTATTATTATTACCATTATTATTGTCATTATTACTATCATTATTATCATTATCATTATTATCATTATTATTATCATTATTGTCATCATCATAATTATTATCAGTATCATTACTGTTACTATTATAATTACTATTATAATTACTATTATTATCATTATTAACATTATCATCATCATCATTATCATCATCATTATTATTGTTATTATCACTATTATCATTATTTTAGAGTTGTGTGCCTATTTGGTCTGATTATTGATGTCTCATGCAGAAAATTCACACTGATCATCATTTGAAAAAACATGACTCTTCATCATATTATGATACCCCACCCCTATTTTTCATTTTTTTTTTTTTTTGACAAGATACCTGATACAAGATTTACAATACAAAAGTTTTAACCCCCCAAATCTTTTCAGTCGCCACCTACATGAATGCAAGTAGTAACAAAGTATCTACAGCAAGACAGATGTATTTCTTATCAAATTTCCCACCATTAGTACAACATACAATGTATGCATACAAAGTTCTTCTTTTAAACACTCATATTTATACATGCTAGAGCCAGCAAGAGCTGCACAAACACATCATTGTTATTACTATATTAAATTATTATTATCATAATGATTATAATTATCATTATTATTATTGCTATAATTATCATTCTTGTTTTTATCATGATTATAATTGTTATCATTATCCTTATCATATATGATTATCATTATTATCATAATCATCATTAGTAGCAGTACAAATATATTTATTATTATTCTCATTATTATCAGTATTATTATCAATAATATAATTATTGTCATCATTCATTATCACTATCATTATTATCATCATTAATTCTTATCATCTCATTATTTTCAACATAAATATGAAAATTGTAATAATTCTTATTATCTCATTATTTTCAACATAACTTTTTCTGCGATACTCCTAGGGCAGTTCTAATGTTATATTCTTACAGAAGACACTCGGACCTTTTCAACAAGGATAATTGTCTTGGGTTTATGATCATTTCATAACTAAAAAAAAAATCAAAAATGTTTGCATAATTTATCAAACATTTTTATGAGCCACTGTATATCAAGTGTGCTATAATGTATTTATGCTTATCAATCATAAGATAGTAAAGCTCAATATAATAGCTTTGATTTGGAACCAGCAGTGAAGCCATATTGTAAGTTTTGACCAAAATATGGACATCTTCCCAAAACTATAAAAAATGTAAGTTCTGTAATGACCTTGTACAGGCAGTACCATTTTTTACCTAAAATTCCAAGTATTTCAGTTTTAAACACTACTATTCTTGCTTTAACTAAACTCACTTTTCAAGCACAGAACAGTAAAGAGGAGTATATTAGGTTTGATTTGGTACAACATTTGAAGTCATATGACAAGTTTTGACAAAATGGTATTATTATCAATAATATAATTTTGTCATCAGTCATTATCACTATTATCATCATTTTTAATAGAGTTGTGTGTCTATCAGGTCTGATTATTGATGTCTCATGCAGAAAATTCACACTGATCACCATCTGAAAAAACATGACGCTGCATCATATTATGATACCCCACCCCCCCCCCAAAAAAAAAAAACCAAACAAAATCTCATGGTCTCCTTTTCGTTTTTTACTTGTCAGAAAATTTTCAAACAACTGTACCCCCTCTTTCACAAAATCTTGGTATGGTCTGCTCACCATATTACCCCTAATGTGCTAGGTACATGAATAATACATCCAATGGCACTATACTGTGGGTAAATCTTAGGGTAGTATTGGGAAATTTTACATCTTGAAAAAGATTTAAAAATTCCCAAATCTCTTCTCTATCCTTTCAGATACCTGACACAATATTTCTAACACAAAGAATGTATTGATCTTCAGGTATCACCTCCTTCATGCCAGTACAAAGGTGTCTAGCTGTCTACAGCAAGAGAGATGTATTTCGAATCAAATTTCCCACCATTAGAGAACCAAAAGCATAAGAAGCTCCTCTGTTAAACACTCACATTCATACACGCTAGAGCCAGTGAGAGCTGCACACACACTTGAAAACAGTAAGTAAAATTTTTGAGAACCCTGCAATGAAACTGATTAGCATTTTCTGTTTACATGCAAAATTTTCTTTTTCTTTTCTGTGTTGTAATGTCGTTAGGCATTCTTTGTTTATCTGTATTTTTTTTTAAAGCGCCTTGAGCATTTAATCAAAACTGAAAAGATGCTATGGAAATCCTATGTATTATTATTATTATTAGTATTAAAATTATGTAACAAAAATATACTTCTTAGTCTCTAATATTACGTTTGGTCTGTATAATATAATAATAGCATTTGAACAATCTTTATTCTAATTCTAATTGTATCGTATCTAATTGTATTTATATTTTGCCAGTGTCATGACTAAGGCGAACAGAGTCCAATATAAGTCAGCTACAAGAACAGAGCTTTTTGAGGGATAAAGAAGTCTATCTTCAAATAACCAGAGGATTTTGGTAAGCCAAAGTATTTCACCTACTATTCCAATAAAGGGCAAATGCTAACATTCATGTTCAATCACTTCTCTCTATATTTCTAAAGCTTCCATTCAAGGCCCAATCTCATTTAGGTTGAAGACAAAAACTCTGAAGCTAAAAGAAAAGCACATCCTAGGAATTTGTTAGATCCTTTAGAATTATAATTACAATTTTATTATTTTCAGGTAAATTCCATCGAAATATGAAACGTATGAATGGATGGTACCCTTGATACTAAGATTCTTCAAATATCTTCAGCAGAGAAGCAACTGGTAACTAGCAACAGAGGCTTGCAGTCACAATTTACGAACAGTTCATCAAATGGCCAACATAATGACCAGCTAAAAAGGAAATTTTCAGATGAAATGACGATAATCAACAATCTTTCTCATACTTTATGAGAGCAGCGGAAGTGCTACCCTCTTTCAACCAAAGAAATTACCTGTTATACCTTTTCTGAACCCTTGTTTTATCTGGGCTCCAAGACAATACATTACAAAGTATGAGACCTTCAAATTTGCCTTGCTGAAATGAAAGTTTTTTTAATAGCAATGCAAAGTTTCATGAATGAACTAATGTAATTATTAACCCATTCATGACAGAGGTCCACATTTTGTGGTTCGGCCTAATATCTTTTGATGCAAAGCCTTAAAAATCATACCAAATACATGAGTAGAAAGAGCAAAAAATTCTACACAAACTGTGCCCATTTTGGTTGCGTCAATATTCGTTGTTTGATGCTGAAAATTTTTTAAAGGAAAATAAGCATTAAAATCCTTAAATTGGCAATGTGATAGAAAGTTTAAAATCACTGTTTTCCCCTGCAAATTGGCAACTTTTTGACTTCTCATCATAATTTCTGTCAATTTATATTCATTTCAGATACATGACATTTTATAAGAAAAATGTAGCATTAAAATAAAAATTTTGGTGTTGCCAATTTGAAGAATAAAAGCTGATCAAATTAGGCTTTAAATAATTCCTGTCACGAATGGGTTTTAAAGCAAGCATGTATGGATTAATAGAAAATCTGTTTAAATGCACATTTCCAATGTGTAAATGCCAGGTGATTTCTATAATAGTTATCATAGCTATCATATTGGCCCGATGTGATGGTAAAACACTGGAATTAAGAGAGGGTGACATGGCAATCCTTAATTTCAGTTACCCATGTGACAGCTCAGACATCACACTGAGGATGGGAAACAAAGTCCCATTTTACAGCTTACAAAATCAACAATTCTACTCAATTCCACACAGATACAAAGTTAATGCCCAGAGTGGCAATCAGAGTGGAGAATGTTCCATTCATGTAAGAATCAACCCTGTTACTAGAGAGGAGCAAGGTGTTTGCATCCTTACTGTATACATAAATGGTGAGCTATTGGATGAATACACACAAAGAATTGGGTTGACGATTACATATCCTCCAGGTCCAACATCCTGTGAATTGAGAGAAGGGATTGAAATAGAGGACTGGGTTGCTTTGCAATGTACAGCTTCTGTTGGAACATTGCCAGGGCAGATACAATGCTATCAGGGTGGTAAAAGATCACCTCCTCAGTCTGCACTGATTAAAACCAAAGATATTTTGCAACAGACATTCTGGGTAATGAATCAATCATATCCAACTTTTTGTTGTACATCTGCTTTAGAACAACCCAAAGATAAATGTGAATGCAAAGACTTTGTACTGGATCTATCTAATGAAGCACAATTGAACATCACCAAAGATCCTTGTCAGGTACAATTCATTTCAACAAATGATCAAACTACAGAGAACTATACACATATAATATCTGCCATAGATCCAGCACAAAATGCAACAGGTGAAATAACACAAACATCACAATGTAATAGCACTTCCAACAGTAAGAGTCTGCAGCTCATTTTGTGCACAGTGATACCGGTAACTGTGTTGTCTGTGATCATAAATGTAGTAGCAGTCATCTCAATGCGAAAGCTTCATTCTCACAAAAATGAAAAATGTGTGAAATACAAACCTCAGAGCAAGGGTAACCAAGGTCATTCAGAAGCTGATTACATGACAGAACAGATTACTTTCGATGAAGTGTAGGAATCCCACAAAATTTTCAAGCATAGGTATCATTCACGCAAAATACCAAAACCCCAACCAAAACACAGACGAGCATACCCAAGGTGAATGTACCAGCTTCTGCAATATTTGTATATTTTGAACATCATTTTGTTTAATAAGAATCACAAGAAATATTTCTTGCAATCCCAAACTCTGAAGTAAAACTAGAATCCTCAAAAGCAGTTTGCTCAAGCAGCAACACTGAACTGAAACCTGACCATGAAATGGCAGATGGCTACTTTCTCAAATGTATCAGTAAACAAAATCCAACTATTTGAATGGTAGAATGAAAATTCAATGCATCTGTTACACATGTCTGCAGTGTATCCATAGTACCTGAGGCACAGATGTAAATACAACGAAGCACAGAGAAATTAGTATTAACTGGGTGAGCAATTATCCATTGTATTAAAGAAGGGGGGAAAAACAAACATATGTATGTCCTATAAAATCAAACAGTCATTATTACTCACACATTTGCATATGCTCCTGTGACTAGTTTAGTCCACATCTTAGAAACATGTGCTCCTCTTGAGACCTGCCTGGCATGAATATCTAGGATCTGTAGCAATGGTCCTGTGGGTCAGAATGAAATAAGTGTGACTAGCATTATTTTAGCCCAACAACTACATGACTGATTTGATGCATGTGCTAGTTTTGCACTACACCTTTTCTCATGTGTTTAACTTGTCTTGCATGAATGCAATACTTTGTATCCAGATATTCTGAAATGTCCTATATTGCTTTTGGCATTAAAGTAATAGTCCCCTCTCTGACATGTTCTTTTATTTTTATTTACTTTTTTTAAATTTACTTTTATATATTACTCATTTGTTACCTTAAATTTCACTGTGAATCATGATATGAGAAATTGACAAACTTACAAGAACTTGTTTTCAAGAGGACTTACATAACAAGGCCTTTATGAACTTGGAAAAAAAGTTTCTCTTTTTCCCCTTTTCCCTGAGGGTCAAAATAATTACATTTAAGCCCAAGAGATGCTGGCAATATGCAAGAAAGTGATGTCCTTATTCTATATTATACATTGTATACTGCAGTAATGGTCCTGCAGATCAAAATACATTTAAGCCCAAGAGATGCTGGCAATATGGCAATATGTAGTAATGTGATGTCTTTATTTTATGTTATGCTTTGTATACTGCAGTAATGGTCCTGCACGTCAAAATACATTTAAGCACAAGAGATGCTGGCAATATGTAGTAATGTGATGTCTTCATTTTATGTTATGCTTTGTATACTGTAGTAATGGTCCTGCAGATCAAAATACATTGAAGCCCAAGAGATGATGGCAATATGTAGAAATGTGATGTCTTCATTTTATGTTATGCTTTGTATACTGCAGTAATGGTCCTGAAGATCAAAATACATTGAAGCCCAAGAGATGATGGCAATATGTAGAAATGTGATGTCTTCATTTTATGTTATGCTTTGTATACTGTAGTAATGGTCCTGAAGATCAAAATACATTGAAGCCCAAGAGATGATGGCAATGTGTAGTAATGTGATGTCTTCATTTTATGTTATGCTTTGTATACTGTAGTAATGGTCCTGCAGATCAAAATACATTCAAGCCCAAGAGGTGCTGGCAATATGTAGTAATGTGATGTCTTCATTTTATGTTATGCTTTGTATACTGTAGTAATGGTCCTGCAGATCAAAATACATTTAAGCACAAGAGATGCTGGCAATATGTAGTAATGTGATGTCTTCATTTTATGTCATGCTTTGTATACTGCAGTAATGGTCCTGAAGATCAAAATACATTGAAGCCCAAGAGGTGCTGGCAATATGTAGTAATGTGATGTCTTCATTTTATGTTATGCTTTGTATACTGCAGTAATGGTCCTGCAGATCAAAATACATTGAAGCCCAAGAGATGATGGCAATGTGTAGTAATGTGATGTTTTCATTTTATGTTATGCTTTGTATACTGCAGTAATGGTCCTGAAGATCAAAATACATTGAAGCCCAAGAGATGCTGGCAATATGTAGTAATGTGATGTCTTCATTTTATGTTATGCTTTGTATACTGCAGTAATGGTCCTGAAGATCAAAATACATTGAAGCCCAAGAGATGCTGGCAATATGTAGTAATGTGATGTCTTCATTTTATGTTATGCTTTGTATACTGTAGTAATGGTCCTGCAGATCAAAATACATTGAAGCCCAAGAGGTGCTGGCAATGTGTAGAAATGTGATGTCTTCATTTTATGTTATGCTTTGTATACTGTAGTAATGGTCCTGCAGATCAAAATACATTGAAGCCCAAGAGGTGCTGGCAATATGTAGTAATGTGATGTCTTCATTTTATGTTATGCTTTGTATACTGTAGTAATGGTCCTGCAGATCAAAATACATTGAAGCCCAAGAGATGATGGCAATGTGTAGTAATGTGATGTTTTCATTTTATGTTATGCTTTGTATACTGCAGTAATGGTCCTGAAGATCAAAATACATTTAAGCCCAAGAGATGCTGGCAATATGGCAATATGTAGTAATGTGATGTCTTTATTTCATGTAATGCTTTGTATACTGTAGCAATGGTCCTGCAGATCAAAATACATTGAAGCCCAAGAGATGCTGGCAATATGTAGTAATGTGATGTCTTCATTTTATGTTATGCTTTGTATACGGTAGTAACGGTCCTGCGGATCAAAATACATTGAAGCCCAAGAGATGCTGGCAATATGTAGTAATGTGATGTCTTTATTTTATGTAATGCTTTGTATATTGTAGTAATGGTCCTGCAGATCAAAATACATTTAAGCCCAGGAGATGCTGGCAATATGTAGTAATGTGATGTCCTGCAGATCAAAATACATTGAAGCCCAAGAGATGCTGGCAATATGTAGTAATGTGATGTCTTCATTTTATGTTATGCTTTGTATACTGTAGTAATGGTCCTGCAGATCAAAATACATTGAAGCCCAAGAGGTGCTGGCAATATGTAGTAATGTGATGTCTTCATTTTATGTTATGCTTTGTATACTGTAGTATACATTGAAGTAGTAATGGTCCTGCAGATCAAAATACATTGAAGCCCAAGAGATAATGGCAAAGTGTAGTAATGTGATGTCTTCATTTTATTCACACTTCACACTGATGGTGTATGTCATGTAAGATATTGATACAGAATAAGAATGAATTTGGATGATACTCACTGATGCAGCTGCGTTTCTGAGCTGTGTTTGCATGGTTCATGAGAGTACCTCCAGCTGACACTATCTCCAATTCTAGGTTGATTCTAAGGATAGCAAAGAAAGAAAGTCTATAAATAACACAAATATGCATATAGAAAAGAAGGGGAGAGGAGAGAGGGAGAAGGGGAGAGGAGGAAGAGAGAAAGGAGAGAAAGAGAGAAGGGGGAGAAAAGAGAGAGAAAGGGAAGAGGAGAAAGAAGGGAGAGGAGAGCAGAGGGAAAAGGGGAGAGAAAAGGGGAGAGGAGAGAGAGAAGGGGAGAGGACAAGGAGGAGGAAGGGATAGGAAAGAGAGAATAAAAAAAAAGCCAGAGGATGTAAAAGATATAAAGCAGAGCAAGGGAAAAAAAGGGGGGGGGGGGGGGGGGGGGGAGGAGGAGACAAGAGATCCCATGTTGTCCAATGAGCCCTGTAATCTAGGCCTATGGTATTTATATCATTATATATATTCTTTTATTATAATGAACACTTGTCCGTTAAGACCTCAATTTTTGTTTCCCTTGCAATGTTTTTACAATAGCAATGTGTACTAAAGGAACCTGTACACAAGATTCACTGTACATGAAATATCAAACAGTGCCTACAGCTAGCAACTTCAAATCTGGTTTTAATGTCGAAAGCTAATTGTTAACCCATGGGCTATTGGAGGCAGTTGGACGTTGTACTGAGTCTATTGATATGGGAAAATTCAGTAGTCAGTGGGTTAACATACCTCTAGATGCCTGAGTGTGAGGTGTCTGAGGTTTACCTTGCTATAGAGCAGATCCTTGGGAAGTGACCATCAGGGTTTTCTTTCATTTCTTCCAGTTCATCGCAATCATTCTCCCTCCAGAGGTCATTGATAACGGCCTGGATGGCTGCATTCTGCTCCGGACTCGTCTCAAGTGAAAACTATCAAACATCAGCCATAAAACAAATCAAATTAATATCTATTACAGGAGATTGCCTACAAATGTGGACTTTTGAAGCTTTAAATACATTCTGCCTTTAACTCTTTTAGTGCCAAGGCATTTTGCTTGTTCCAAGATTCTACCAAATCATGAACAATGCTTTTTTTTCACACGCCTGCAAATCTTCAACAGTGACTCCTATACAAATATGTTTTACACAAAAGTTGTAGAAAATTTATTACCCTTTCAAATGATACCAAGTATTCCTGTTAATTCAATGTCACGCATGAAACTTATTGTGAAACAGCATTGACCTTCCCTCTTGGTCTTTACGTTTTCATTTCTCATTTGTTTGCTATAATTGTTTAATGCTTAAGTTACAATGCCTTTATGGATAATTTCCAAAATCTGCAGTTTTCTTTTAAAAATCCTATGGTAGCATGTAGTGGCTTATGGATAATTTGATTACTATATTCATCCGCTGCACTATGACATATTTTCATCACCCTATAGTGGAGTAATGGTCGATTAAAAATGCAAAGTCTCTTCGTCACATGGACATCAGCACTGTAAGAGTTAAACAAGGGCAAATTTCAAAATCTACTTACATGTACATGTGCAGGAGAGTACATATACATGCACATGTTACAACTCTCCATAACACCTTCACCATGTATGGCAAACAATTTCAAGCAAAACACCAAACCTTATGACCAAAATATGAGCAACTTGTCAGCCACTGCCATTTTCAAGACATAAATACATACACTGTACATGTAGGTTTTAAAGTTGCTGAATTTCAGCTTTGCAGTATGACACTTTCGCAAATCTTGACCCGTTTTAAAATTTTCTGATAAATTTTATACTCATGCATAAAATACCAAGTACATTAAGGTAACAAAGAAGTTTGTAGAGGTATGGCAGTCTATTCGGTAGGTCACTGCACTGTGGATTGTATGGTTCAAGGTTCAAGGTTCAAGGTTCAAGGTTCAAGTCCCACCATGGTACTGATGTCCTTTGGCAAAGCATTAATCTACATATGCTGCATGTATATGGGTACCTGGTACGTACTTGTTCCTTTAACCCATTCGTGACTGGAATTTGATCAGCTTTTATTCTCCAAATTGGCAACACCAACATTCTTATTTTATTGCTACATTTTTCTTATAAAATGTCATGTATCTTAAATTAATATAAATTGACAGAAATTATGATCAGAAGTCAAAAAGTTGCCAATTTGCAGGGGAAAACGGTGATTTCAAACCATCTATCACATTGCCAATGTAAGGATTTTAATGCTTATTTTCCTTTAAAAAAATTTCAGCATTAAACTATGAATATTGACCCAACCAAAATGGGCACAGTTTGTGTAGAATTTTTTCTCTTTCTGCTCATATATTTGGTATGATTTTTAGGGCTTTGCATCAAAAGATATTAGGCCAAACCACAAAATGTGGACCTCAGTCATGAATGGGTTAATGTCTTCAGTGCCTTACGGCAGGTGAGCTAAAGCCGGGGTAATAACGGTACTCTGTAGGAGCCTTGAACATCCCTTGGTATGGATAAGTGCACAATACAAATAGAGCTTTTCTTTGTCATTATCCCTTTGAACACGATATGATTCAAGTTCAAGTTCAAGTTCAAGTTCAGGTTTTATTTCCAATATAACACAAGACACAAAATTTTGTTTTTTTCTTTTTTCTTTTAAACAGAAATATCGTAAATTAACATCAAACATTTTCCCCCTCTTATTAACATCAAAACAAATTAAATGTCTGCTTGACATAGTGTATGTTGCATAAAATTTACTACTGATGGTAACTTTGCCATCAATGGTAACCTCCATGGAAAATCTTGAATTTGATTGGCTGTTGAGCAATGTTGCTATGGTAGTTACCAGTGATGGCAGAAATACCATTAATGGTAAGTTTAATGTAATGGGGCCCTGGTATAACATGTATTTTCTGCAGACCCCAGCCAAAGTTATCTCAGGCATAGCATGTAACAGGTTAATTTATACATACCACTGGGTCAGACCGGGATACTTTCCCACTCAAGATGTGAGAGACTCTGTTCAGGGGCATCTTCTTCCTCTCCAGCGATGAGACCTTGGAGGGTTTGATGGGGACGAATGGTAGGACCGAGTTGGCCAGTTGTCGACATAGAGGGCACTGGAACTCTCCTCGTCTTCTCACGTCAAGATCGTGCGCCTGGTAGTTATGACCATGAGGGGTGAGCAAAGGTGGTTCTGATCAGTGATATACTAAAACTTTGATGGAAAGTTTAGCCTACATGAAGCATTAGACTTTCACCTATCTCAAAGAAGATATAGGATGATGAAGTTAGGAATACAGGTGGTAAAGACACACCAAAGCAATGTACAGGGGGTATCTCACTGGCCTGGAGACTAGTCTGCGACTAGTTTGTGACTCGAGTCTCCCCTGGTTGTGAAGACGTCTCCAGGATGTCTTCGGGATGTCTCCTTGAGACTAGCAGTGTCTCCGAGGAGTCACGAGAAGTTTAAACATGTTCGATTTTTTTGGAGACTTTTCCTTGTCTCTGGCAGGTCTCGGAGACGTCTCGGCGATGTCTCCATCAGTTGTGCAGATTTATTTTTATTCGCGACGTTGCGGATAAAAATAAATTTGCACAACTGATGGAGACGTCTCAGAGACATCCCCATGACTGAAAAGACATCCCGGAGACGTTCCAGCGAGGTCACGGCAACTTCCGGGCAAATTGGTTGTCACCTTGCTTCTGAGACGTCTCCGAGGTGTCTCGTAGAAGTCGCGCCTTGCTGAGAGCACAAGCCATTTCTTGCTTGGAGACGTCGCCGCGACTGCTGGACTGATAAGTCGTAGATGTCATGGCGATGTCTCTGCCAGTAAGATATGGCCTTAAGGTACACCTGATGACAATCAAGATGGAGTGAGTGACTACAAGTTTGGATATGCACACCACCTTTGCTCAGGAATTTTAGAGACTTTGGCTATGTGGGTAGGTGTGAGAGGTATGGCAGGGGAGGGGGGGGGGCATGGAGAATGGGTTAACAAATTCAGCTGGCATAAAATTACACTAAGCGATTTAAGGTACCCTTGATGACATTGATGACAATCAAGATGTCCACAAGTTTGGATATGAACCCCATCATCCCTGATGTCTATTTGAGACTTTGATTAGGTGGGCAGGGGGGTGAAAGGCAGCGCGGGGGAGGGAGTGGGGCATGGAGAATGGGGTAACAAATTCAGTTGGCACAGACTTACCCTGAGTGAAGTAAGGTATGCCTGATGACAATCTAGATGTAGGGAGTGTCCACAAGTCTGAATATGAACACCTCCTTCCCAGCCAGCACTAGCAGCCTCCCAAGATCTTTCCTGCAATGTTGATAAAAAACAAGGTAGCTAATATTCATGTCAAACTACCCCCATCCATGTATGCATGCCAAAATATTTATAATGAATACCGCTTCAATATCGTTTGGGAATCGAACTGCATTTGCATACACTGTACATCTAGCATGTACATCAACAGCGTTGATGATGATTTATACGCTAATGATGCACATGCTAGTTTCTATGCAATTCAGTGCTGTTAGGTAAATGCTTAGTTTGCATATCAATAAAAGATTTGCCTATTGCTGGAAAGATTTCACATTGTGGTTGATCCGTGTTGGTGCTCAAATCATTTTAAACCTAAAGATTTCAGCAATAATTCTTTCTTTCAAAAAGTGTTTCTTTCCTCTTTTCAGTTTCAAATGCCCAGTCATTGTCATAATCATTGTTTAAAGTCCCTTTTCCTATGCTAAAAGGTTGGATGTTTTGTTTCATTCACACCCTTTATCTAATCTTTACAATCATCAGCAATTACCTGGCTAAGGACGCATACTCTCAGATCTTCTTATGTTTTCTTTAAAATTCTATGAGGTCTTCTGCCTATTACTGGAAAGTATATCTAAAAACATGAAACAGCATCAACTTTAAGCAACAACACACAAAAAATGCACGCTATCCTTTAGTTTTAAATTAAACTCATCAATCATTCTAACCTTGCCGAAGTTGTCCATGAGTGTGGACAGTCTCTGCATCTCCTCCCTCCAGCACCTGCCGACGCTGGTCAAGGATGCATCGTCTCCTATTGGGAGAGGAATCCTCTGATCTTTGAGGCATCTATGGCCTAGTACTGTCAGGACAGTAAACAAATGCAATCTGATTAATGGTCGTGAGATGGGAATCTTTCGACACTTGTCAATGAAGAATTGTTTCCTATCCTCTGATCTTTGAGGCATCTATGGCCTAGTACTGCCAGGAGAGTGAGGGTGAAAGGGTGTAGGATGCAATATGGCTTGTCCACTTTGCAAGAACTGTGCATTCATGAAATACTCTTTGCATGTTTTTGATGGATTTAGGTACACATGTAGGCTGACCTTGACTATATTTTGAGAAAATCTTTTTTAAAAATATAAATGTTTGGCATTCCCTTGCTCAGTAGTTAAGGGAGACATTTGAAACATTTTCCTGTACAAATAAGTTTTGTTTAATAATGAATAAGCGACTGTTTAAGACTCTTTTGCCTAAATATTACACCCTCATATTCTGAGAATTATAATGATTACAAAAAAAAAATTATTCTTATTTTAAAAGCACTTTTACAAAAAACTGATCAGTGCTATTACAACAGGAAATGAATGTACATACACAAGTCATAACAGTTATCAAATAAATAGTCATATTATAGTATTAATGCCTATATATAAATACAAAGAATGGAACGGTATTGAAATATTTCTGAACAATGATGCTATAGGCATTATCATCTCCTGAGAGCCCAGTTTCAGCCTCCAACAACCAACCATTACCACCACTACTACTACCACAACCTCCACCATCTGACATACCATTAGCTACTAGCATGAGTACCACAAAACTAATTGGTCTAGTTGAAGAGCTGGTTTGCCTAACTGTAACACACTCATATTTTTTTTAGTTCTTTTTTTTTTTCATAAAGCCTAAGCTACTAACTTCCAACCGCTACCACCATCCTCACCTTCATTGACAACACCACCACCACCACCATCACCATATCAGCAACTTACCATTATTTGCCTGCATGAGTACCACCAGACCAACTGGTTCAGTTGCTGTTGAAGGGCTTGTCTGCCCACACATCACTCACTTGTATTCTTTCTCTATCTTAGTCAGTGCCTAAGCCTCTAACTTCCAACCGCTACTACCATCCTCACCTTCAATGACAACACCACCACCACCATCATCATATCAGCAACTTACCATTAGTTGCTTGCATGAGTACCACCAGATCAACTGGTTAAGTTGCTGTTGAAGGGCTTGTCTGCCCACACATCACTCACCTGTATTCTTTCTCTATCTTAGTCAATGCCTAAGCCTCTAACTACCAACCGCTATCTACCACCATCTCCCCCAATGCCATTGACACCACCGCAACATCTACAACTTACCATTAGTTGCTTGCATGAGTACCACCTGACCAACTGGTTTAGCTGCTGTTGAAGGGCTTGTCTGCCCACATATCACACACTCGTATTCTTTCTCAGGGTTAGTGGAAGCCTCGGCTGCTGTCCTGCTGGAGCGCTCACCTGGTTCCTGCTGATCCATGCTCTCATCTTCATCTTAAAAAAACATTACCAAAAAACACAAGAAGTAAAAAAAAATCACAATGTAAATTTGGTGAAATGAAAGTCCTTATTTAACACTTTGATTGCTTTCTTAGCCAAAGGGGCACATTCAGGGCTTTGCTAGAAGTGCCGATCATCACAAAAATACACACAAATTAGCAGAACAGACACCCTGTATAAATTCATTGTACTGTAACACTTTAATAATCCTAATGCATACCTACCAACTTTTGATGAAGAAAGTCAGGAATCCATATTGCTTTACCCCAGGCAGCATCGCGCCCTCCAAGCGTAAGGAGCGCAGGGGGGGGGGGGGAGGTATGGGAGGAGGTGTCCCCCGATAGGGACTTTTCTTAATTTTGAAAGCTGAAAAGCGGCCATTTCCTGCATATTTTCTTTCATTTACACCCCACATGCAAATAAAAGAAACTAAAAATCATAGTAAATACCCACTCACAGGCCCATACTTATGACGTGGGACTATGTCCAACATTCTCTGTTGCAGCAGTCGAAGAGTGAATTACAGACAAATATTCCATTTTCATAATGTGTACCCGATCCTCCGTAATTATAATATTTCTACCTTCATGTCACATTGTATTTCCTAATACTCTCTTATTTTAACAGGCATATATGCCCCTCTTAAACATTATTCAGAATTTCTTCAGTTGTGACTATCCTTCTATGACACACCTCTCAATCCATGACAGAGCCACATTTAAGTGGCCTCTTGTTGGAAGTCACTGCGAGTCTTAGGGGGTGTTGCAAGAAACTTATTTGCAATCGATTGCAAATTTGCAATTGACAGATGAATTTTAACTATAGCATATCAATTTATACTTTCTGCAAATTAGCAATTAATTGCAAGACTTATAATTGATTTTGGGACCCAAAATTTACTTGCAATCGATTGCAAGTTTCTTGCAACGCCCCCTTAGTCTTTAATACAGTGTAACAAACATGTTACACTTCAGTCAAAGTGATACATGCCTAAATGCCTTTACCTTGTTTTTCAAGCGTCTGTTCTAGAAACTTCATTTGCTGAGATGCAAACTTCGCGACTAGTTTCTTCTGAGCTTCTTTAGCCTTCCTCCGCCTACGAATGCAAATGAATGAGGAAGAAAATAAGAATGGTCGGTGAAGTATACTGACATCATCAAAGTTTTAAGAACTGGTATACTAAATGATTCCATAAAGCTTTCAGCTCCAAAAGGGTATAAAACAAATCAAGTAGCAAATTCTAGATGAATCCTCGACTGCGCGCCGTCGAAATTTATGCCTCCGCCGTGGAGTACAAAACTGGAAAAATGGTTGTTTGAATGACACTGTGTCAGCCACATTTGAAGGTGATCCATCAAATGGTTGAGTTACTGCAAGAACATGCAATTTTCATGTATACAATAACATCTATGACCTTTGACCTTGTGACCCCCAAATCTATTAAGATTATTGTCCCTCCCATAGGCATACATGACTTATGTCTGAAGTTGATCTGTCAAATGGTTCTTAACTTATTACTAGAACGAGTCATTTTCACGTATATAATGACCTCTATGACCTTTGACCTTTGACCTTGTGACCCCGAAATCTAATCAGATCATTGTCCCTCCCATATGCACTCATGAGCCAAGTCAGTCAAATGGTTCTTAAGTTATTGTAAGAATGAGCCATTTTCATGTTTATGACCTCTATGACCTTTGACCTTTGACGTTGTGACCCCAAAATCCAATCAGCATGCCCCCAGATTTGTCAATTTAGATGCCTAGAAAATTTACACACTGTTCATATACATGTAAAGTGGAGGTTTTGTGGCAAAGTTGGTAAGAGTGCACGCTCTCAATCAAAGGGTCGTGAGTTCAAGTCCCACTGATGCCCAAATTTCATATATTTCAAGTCCCACTGATGCCTAAATTTCATATACATGTAAAGTGGAGGTTTTGTGGCAAAGTTGGTAAGAGTGTACGCTCTCGATCAAAGGGTCGTGAGTTCAAGTCCCATTGATGCCCAAATTTCATATACATGTAAAGTGGAGGTTTTCATTATATTTCAAGTCCCACTGATGCCCAAATTTCATATACATGTAAAGTGGAGGTTTTGTGGCAAAGTTGGTAAGAGTGCACGCTCTCGATCAAAGGTTCGTGAGTTCAAGTCCCACTGATGCCCGGCCCCTTATGTCCTTCAATAAGACATTTAATCTAACTTTGCTGCACTCTACCAAGGTGCATAAATGGGTACCTGGCACTGCTGGGGTAATAATAATGTTAATCATAATTCACTATAAGCACCTTGAGCACCCTCTGGGGTGGATATCTTGCAAAATATATATTCATTATCATTATTATTAATTTTACATGCATGTACCTCTCTGCGGCCGAGTCTGATGTGGACTTGGAACTAGTCTGAGCCTGTTCCTGGTCCTGCATGTGACATGTAGCCTCCACTGCCCGACTCTGAGCCTCATTCATGGAACTGAACTGGTCCAGCAGAGACTGGATGTAGTACGGTCCACTGCCAAAACAGTCCTGGGCAGTTTGAAAAATGGAAAAATGTATACATCAGTGACTTACATGTATGTACAGGACATAAGGAAAACAATTCCAGCTATTAAGTGATTGCATATAACTAATGATAACTGAGGAAAACTCATTCTGTGGACATATTATAGTGAGATCAGAAAGAAACAGCGGTAATAATTCTTATCATTACCTACATAAGGCATTTCAGCCGCAAAATAAAATGTTGCTCTCTTCCAGGTTTTCCCCGTAGACCACTGTACTAAATTAGAGGGAAACATTCTGCCATATTCCACCCTTTCTTGCATAAATGCGCTTTTAACAAAGTGCAAACGCACAGTATTATGCACGTAATCGAGTTTTAAACAATGGATAAGCGCGGTAACAATTTAAGTCACAATCGCTTAGGATTACATACTTGCCTGAAAAAGCTGAAATCAGAGGGACCGACAGGCAATTATCAGACATGTTTGTCATTGCTACAAAATGATAGGCATGAATTATACATCATTATACACCATATTGCCACGAGGGCAATATGATTCTTTCTGCAGGCATCATATTCAATGTTCCCCTCAAGGCCAGTCAATATTATATAAATGTTTTGGATAAAGAAATAAAGCAGAAAATGTTGTTTGGCACACTGTACAAGAGATCATCCACTTCCAAATAAAGGTCATTATTGAGAAACTACCAAGTACATGTACAATGCATAGATGATCAAAGGCAGCAACCATACTCATTCACTCTTCCAGAAAAAAAAAAAAAGTTTTCAGTGGTTATAATGATTCACATCTCATCCACACTGACAAAAACATGAGTGTAGCTGGTTTATTAAGAGGGATTTGCATTCCATTAGAAATATGATTTTGTTAGCAGTAATTCTTTCTTAAAGTTGGACAACATGCAGACATAGCCAAACTGTTCTGGCCCCTGTTGCATAAAACTCACCATTGATGGTAACCCTGTCATCAATATTAAATTACAGGCAAACCCTGAATTTGATAGGCTGTTGAGCAAGGTTACCATAGTAGTTACCACTGATGGCAGAACTACCATGTAGGGTGGCCCTGAAGTACGCTCGACAACAGGTCATGTGCGACGTGAATTTTGCATCCCAGGTCATGAATGTCGCATCCTGGGTCCTGAATTTCGCGTCACGGGTCACGAGTTTCGCATCCCAGGTCATGAATTTCGCATCCCGGGTCCTGAACTTCGCGTCACGGGTCATGAATTTTGCATCACGGGTCGTGAAATTGGGATGCAAAGTTCGCATCACGGGTTGCGAATTTTGCGACTGGGGTGCAAAGTTGGCCACGAAATTCACCTCGCACATGACCTGTTGTCGAGTATACTTCAGGGCCACCATAACCATCAGTGGTGAGTCTTATGCAACGGGGATCCTGGTCGTTTACTTCTGTGATAAAAGGTTGAACCAGCTCAATTACCTGCTTATTCTCCATCCCTGGCATTCTCTTGCTGACTGGTATGTATGATCCCTCTCTCCCTGTCTGCTTGGCATGTAGCTTAATGAGCAGAGAGACCAGACTCTCTCCTACTGGGAGGCTGTAAGATTCTTGGGTGGACGGCCAGGTTAAAGGCTGTTTGCTGGACTTACCTCGGCTTTTCCCTGTAGTAACAGAAAGAGCAGTAGCATAACAGTAATAATAGTAATAGTTAATGATGATGCTAATGATGACGCTGATAATGATGATAATGATAGTAATGTTGATGATGATTTGGTTGCTTCTGCTGCTGCTGCTGAAGATAAGGATGTCAATGATGATGATGATATTATGATGATGACAATGATGATTGCAATGACAGTAATGAGAACATGTAACCTAGTGAGCAGAGACCAGATTCTCGTCAATTTGCATGGCATAAGATTCCTGGCTAGATGGCCAGCTTACAGGGTGTTTGGCTGAATCTACTGACTGCTCGCTATGGCAACAAAAATAATTCATTCACTGTGGTTCATTTCAAAATATTTCCTTCATGAGCCCCCTAGGTCTAATAAATAATTATCGAAAGTGAATCACATTCCAATATGGACAGTTCAAATCTATGGATTGATTGAGATATTCAGCTTTCAACATCTTATCAAGCATCAACCTTAAAATAGATGTACCTATCTCTGCTTGTGAAAGGAACAACTACTTAAAGGCATTGGTTAACATTGTTTTAATTGAAAAAAAATCTATTTTGTTACTTAAAAATGGGATAAACATAACGGTTATAGTGTAAAAATACTAGTCTGAAAGTTTCAAAGTATAATATCCACAGGAAGTATTCTTAAATATTAGAAATGTGAAGCAATATATGAAAAATATATAAGGGTTGGTTGCACAGAAGAGACGTAAGGAGTGTGTATGCGCACATGGCTTAACGGACCGTACTGTGTGTATTGCCGTATCATGCAGAGGGAGGCAGATAACAGGTTTTTTCAATTCTTTGAATTCGAGCAAAACGGTCCCCTTATTTATTGTCTCCGAGACGAAAAATAACAAAATCGCGGTTTGCGTCTTACTAATAGTTTTTCAAACCAAATTATGGTTGGTTTCAGGGTTTTTGAGTAAAAATACAAGTACTTATACACGTGTTTCATCTTAGTTCGAGAATTTTTAAATCAGCTGCTCACAAAGTTAGCCAATGCCTTTAATTCGAGCCTTAACTCATTGTAGAACATTCAAATTCTTGAATGGGATTGGCAGCCCACAAGGAGGAAAGGTTAAGTGTGAAATGGAACTTCACTACATGACCACAGGTGCAAAGAAATAATCTTGTCAGTATGGGAATTCCAGAATAGGCCAAAATATACCTGGAGCATTTTTCCGACTGCTTTCATCTTCTTCGTCATCATCAATAGGGTGAGTCATGCTTTGTTCAATGACCTCGTCCATCACAGACTCTATTGCACTTTGTACGCTCTGACCTCCTTCATGGAGAACCTCGTTGCCTGGTAGATCATCACCCATATCTAAACCAAAAAAATGAGAGTTGACAAATTAATAAAGGCCAAGCCTACAGCAAGATGAAGTTCATTTCAATAAAAAGAATAAAAAATCCAAACAAAACTGAAAATTGGATGAAAATTGGATGCAAAAATAAGAAGTTATGAATTGTTAAATTTTTACTATTTTTTTGCAAAACAGTTCTTGAACAGTCGATATGAATATTCAGTGAGTTGATGATGTCATATACTCACAATTTTCCACACATTATGCATACAGAAATGACAAAAAATTTTCTTATTTCACATGTAAAATATGTCACATGGAAAATTTGTCCTAAATACAGGGAAATCCCGATATAACGAGCTCGGCTATAACGAGGTAACGGCTATAACGAGGGTTTTGTCACGGTCCCAAATTTACTTACGTGTAAGTCTATGGCGGCATGAACCTGTTATAACGAGATCGGCTATAACAAGGTATCGGCTATAACGAGCTAAATCCTGAACCCCTTAAACAAAGAAATACATTGATAATCATTCCCGTTAAAACGAGCAAGCAAATTTCACTGCAGCTTTATCAACAAAACCCCCCGCTAAAATCATTCAGCAGAGATAACGGCACCGCTACTGGCACAAACAAGTCCAGCTCGCTCAACTGGGCGGCCGATGCACGCAGATTACGAGTTTTATTTGTAGTATAGTACAGTGCGTAACTTTTTTTTTCATATCGCAGAACAGGCAACCTCAATGGTGCGATGAACTTTCATGTTATCGGTAATTTTGGCGTCTGAAATTAGTAGTTTAAACACATTTTCTAATATTATCCAGAATATTATCAGCTAGATCAGAGAATGATATTATTATCAATGTCTCTGTAGCTGCAAAATGAGTTCATAAGTAGTAGCAGCAGATCTCTGTACATTCATGTATGTACATGTAGTCCCATACATACACTTTTTTCTTTGTTCTGATATAACGAGGTAACCGCTATAACGAGGAAAACCCTTCGGTCCCGACGACCTCGTTATACCGAGTTTCCCCTGTACTCCTTACATACTTACAAATTGGTATTTAGTCTAATATGTATTACTTCTTCAGTTTTAGTGAAAAAAATTACAATTTTCTGAAATTTTTGTATAGGTTGTTATGGAGAATGGTGAGTGTATGACATCATCAACTCATTCATTGAATATTCATATCGACTGCTCGAGAACTATTTTATGAAAAAATTGTGAAACTTTGAAAATTGATAACTTCCTCATTTTGCATCTGATTTTCATCGAAGTTTCACTGTTTTGTTTGGGAGTTTTTATTTTTTTGATTGCAATGAGCTTTATCTTGCTGTGGACTTGGCCTTTAAGACATGGTCGTACCTTGTAGATAATTCAGACATCATATGGAACAGATATGCCCACAATATCAATGTATTTATTTTAACAAAATCATCATTACCATCACCATCATGATCATCATTACATTATTATCGCACTCATCATCATCATCATCATTTGGTTTGATTTTATTTTTCATATCAATAAGAAACAGGATAGATATTTATTTTAACATAATCATTATTACAATCACCATCATGATCTTCATCACATTATCATCATGCTCATGATCATCATCATTATTTGGTTTGATTTTATTTTTCATATTTAATAAGAAATAGGATAGAAACATAAAAAACAAACATACAAATATAAACAATTATTATCTATACAATATAGGGTATTTTAGCGGCACATTAAAAACACATATTTTTTTGTCTGCATGATTTGTCTGTGCAATATCAGAGCATATTGTATAAAACGGCGAATTCCCCTAGGCTCATGTACAAAATTTGCCGTGCAATATTATGCAATATTGCATGGTCTCTTCGCGTGCACGCAATAAAACAAACGCGCAATAAGGATTACAATGCGTGGATATAGATACGCAATACACGCAATGCACTAACGACACTTTGATGACGTCATAAAGAGGTAAGTCAAACTTGTGTGATTAAAATAAATTAGTTGCTGAAATGACATTTATTGAATTTTAAATCCCTTTCCTATTGGTAAAGATAATAATAATTATATTGGAAGGCTTTATTTCATGGAATACCAGGAATATTCCACTTGTTAGTATCCCATTCAGAGCCATCCAATATAATATAAATAAAACATATATAAAATAGGGATGCAAAAGTTATATCGACCATATGTACTACTAAAAGTTTACACATTGTATAAAGGCAAAGAGCCTGAAAAACTTCAACATAACTTGAACTTGATGATTTACACTCTTCTGACCCCTAATAGATGATGTATCAGAAACTTTGTTGGATCACTTACTTAACAAGATGAGCATACCTTCTTCAAGATAATGTTGCACTATATCCGCCACATCCACCACATCCTCCAACCCCTCCACATCCACCTCTTCATCTTCATCTTCTGTATTGATTGATAAATATCAATGTATTGATTTTACCATCACCATTATGATCATCATTACATTATCATCAAGCTCATCAACATCGTCATCATTTGGTTTGATTTTATATTTCATATCAAAAAGAAATACGACAGAAGCATAAAAAAAACAAGCATAGAAATATAAACAAATAAAACAGATACATGTATAAAACACGGATGAAAAAGTTATATCAATATGTACTACTAAAAGATTACATATTGTATGAAGGCAAACAGGCTGAAAAACTTCAACAAAGCTTGATGATTTGCACTCTTCTAACCCCTAATAGATGATGTATCAGAAACTTTGTTGGATCACTTACTTAACCCTATATAGCCCGGGCTATTTTGAAATTGCATAGCCCAGGGGGGCCTCAGATCCCGGCTGTTGATGGCACAATTGCGACGAAAATCAGCATGCATGTCACCCACAACATAATCTCCAAAATTATATAGTTAATTATTACAAAAATATTCACATATATTTTTTATTAATTAATTATTCTAATTTATGCATAAAATTAGAATTAAACTGTAAATCTGTAAATACAGTTCCAAAACTGCTAAATTTTGGTCTAGACACTCTTTTTAGGATTCTTATCAAATGTACATCCAAAAAATGGCGGTATCAAATTTTTTTCTCATGTATTTTATTGTTTTTAAAATTTCTTATGTATTTCTTTGTTTTTCAACTTATTTGTTTTTTATTGTTTTTTTGATGGAAATTGTCGGTGACACTATTCCGATCATAAACCACATGAAATTAGTTGTTTTTAATCAGTAAAAGTAAAATTAATGATACATTTCTGAATTTTGGCTAGAAACAGAATTTGCATCGGATTTGTACATGAAATCACGTTTTTTGAGTAATTTTGGGTCTGACATGCACTTACAAAATGTTGCGTAACTTTGGAACCTCATACCCGGGCATCACGAATTTGATCTCAAAAGTTGCGTGAGACTTGAAAGAAAAAAGTCGTGAAACGTCGCTGCGTAAACTTTTCACGTTAGGGATATAACGCATAAAATGTCGAGGGGGGGCTAAAAAAGCCCCCCCCCCCAAGCTAGATAGGGTTAACATTCAAGATGAGCATACCTTCTTCATGAAAATGATGCATTGTATACACCACATCCACCTCTGCTGACTCCCACGACCCCTCCTCCTCTTCCTCTTCTTCCTCTTCCTTGTCTTCTGTATTCTCCTCGACCATCTCTACATCCTGCGAGTCTGCTCCTCCCGCGGCTGCTACATTGGCCTGATCCCATGTCTCTAAGACTGAGGAAAGCTCTTGGTTCAACATCTGCTGGAGCATGGAGTCTGCATCAAAGACTAACTCATTGGCAGCATCCTAGCAAAGAACCAAGGCAAATGGATGAGTATCAGATAATGTAGAGACATCAATTTCTGTCTCCTGGTTTTAAGGTCTGGTGACTTAATGACCAAACCAATATGGGCTATGAAGCAATACAATATTGTGTTAAAAATTGCTCGAGCAACAATAACAACAAAAGAAACATATATATAGCAAAATAGTGAGATAAAGAGACCAGGGATGGAGGCAAGGCCGGCTTCAAGGCCGCAATTTGCCAGCCTTGTCCGAGTCACGTGTATAAAGTCTATGGGAGAAATCTTTTATCCAGCAGCCTTGTGACTTGGAACTGCTGGCCTCGACTCCATCACTGAAAGGAACAGTAAAAGCTATGTCTGTCTCTGTGCCTTGATTTCCGCACTTCACGTCCTAAGTTCCTTGTAAGATAGATATATGTGTCAGACAATGAGGTATACTTCAATGTGCTCAATCAAGCCGAAAAGACAATTTTTGGCAATCTCCATTTCCTACTGCTCTCTATGAATCCAAATACTAGCGTCGCTCAAACTTTCTCCAAGTAAATCTGGGCCCGTTTCATAAAACTTGGTATCAGTAACAACTGCCACTTTTCCATTACGAAAATCCCTCGTTTAAAATAGACCCCACCACTTTAGCACATGATCCTATGCATTTTAGGTGGGGTATAGCTACCCGCTATCCAAAAGGCATGTTAAAAGTCTTATCAGTACTGGCATCTTCGCACAAGAGGTGGTGGTTTTGGATTAGGCCTGCACTCCTCATCATCTTACGTAATAGTGTTAACAAACTCTTAACAACGCACTGCCTGAAAGGAAATGTGAAGTAGGAAATATATCTTTCACCTGTTTTAAGATATTGCCATGTCCAAAAGTCACTCATAATTTAGATGAAAACCAAAATTAAACTTCGAACGAAGCAAAATGACCCAGAAATTGCGATTCTAGCAACATTTTAACTCCATAAACTAGCCCGTCGCGCGTGCACTAGGCATGTGTAGCCCCCCGCGTGTTTCTCTTTCTCCCTTCCTCTCTCTCTCTCTCTCTCTCTCTCTCTCTCTTATCAAACTGTGAAGGTCAATTGTTTCTCCGGCACGGTGATTAAGTTGTTCAGCGCTTTTGTTTATTTAGGCTTACTGCAGTCTCAGGTGTCTAGAAGTTGCAAAAATCAAATCGGGGTTTCATTTTTAAATGATGGGTTTTCGTCATGCTATGACAAATTTGCTCTCAGCCAATCGGAAGCAAGGATTTCATTAGCTTATAACAGTTATTGCAACTTGTTACTGATAACAAGTTTTATGAAACAGGGCCCAGATGATACATGTACGTTGGGAAGGGTACTTCCGGTACACACACCTGTAAAATTAATTACCACTGATAATGTTCTTGAGAATGCATTCATAAAGCAAAAAATCACTCTTTTTCCTTAATCTCAAATATAATTGGATTTTCACAGATTTTTTACTTCAAGGAGATTCTTCTGTTGAAGAATTATTAAAAATTGCTGAAGAACTGATGTCACTT
>CM057167.1:7369098-7409098 GCA_029962745.1 Echinometra lucunter
TTTATTTTCAATTTATGTTAACAGTCTACCTGAATGTACTCCTGAAGGTATCATAGATATGTATGCAGACGATACGACACTTACCGTCAGTGCAAATAATGCAACTGTTTTGAAAGAAAAATTAACTGTTGCAATAAACAGAGTCATGACGTGGATAAAGAAAAATCGTCTCGTCCTAAACACTGAAAAAACTTGTATCATGATAATAGGCTCCCGTGCTAATCTCAGGAGAATTGAATCTTTCACCGTTTCATTAAATGGAACTTTGATAAAGAGAGTTCAATTCACCAAATGCCTAGGAGTTCTAATAGATGAAGAATTGAAATGGTCTAAACAAATCGAAAACGTATGTAAACTTACTCAGAAAAACATTGGCGTAATAAAGAGAGCTAAGAGTTTTTTGCCCAAACATTCCTTGAATCTACTTTATAACAGTCTAGTGCTACCAAGATTTGATTACTGCTCTGTTGTATGGTCAAATAGATTTCAATCCCATACAACTAAGCTGCAAAAAATTCAAAAGAGGGCCGCAAGAATAATATTGAACAAAACGTATGACACGCCGTCGGCTGATTTGTTCAAAAGTCTGAAATGGATGAGTATAGACAAACGGTTTGAGTTAAGTCGCGTTATGATGATATATAAATGCTTTCATAACTTAGCACCTTCTTACCTTCAGGTAGGCTTAATCAAGCCTAATGTTGTACATGAGCATCATACAAGGCAAATAGATAGTGGATGCTTACGTGTACCAAGATTTCACACTGATTGTTATAAGTGTAGCCCAATTGTATCTTCTATATTTGAATGGAATAAGCTGGACAACTCGATAAGAAAAGCTCCCTCCATTAATTCATTTAAGAGATTGTTTAAACAAAGTTGTAACTTGTGAATAGCTTCGAGGTACGTGCTTACTCTGAAATATTAAAATGATTTATGCACATTGGGGCTAATCAATATTTCCCTCTTTGGTTCTGCAACTGAACTAAGTTACTGATTATGTTTATTCTACAAACGAAGTATTAGTTTGTGCCCCATCTATTATTTCTTTGTATATCTATCTGACATTGTTATGGAATTTTATTCTTAACTATTCTTGTATATATGTTATGCATTTTGGTGTAAATATGTTCATTCAGGGCCCCATGGAAGACCACTAATTATTGGTGAATGGGCTACCCTGACAAAATATTAGAAATAAATAAATAAATAAATAAATAAATAAAAAAAGGGGGAGGAGGAGACAAAGATCCCATGTTGTCCACTGAGCCCTGTAATCTAGGCCTATGGTATTTATATTATTACATTTATTTTTTTTATTAGAAAGAATACTTGTCTGTTAAGACCACAATTTTTGTTTCCCTTGCAATGTTTTTACCAATAGCAATGTGTACTAAAGGAACCTGTACACAAGTTTCAATGTATATGAAATATCAAATAGTGCTTACAGCTAGCAACTTCAAATCTGGTTTTAATGTTGACTTCAAGCTCCATGTTAACCCGTGGGCTACTGGAGGTGGTTGGACAATGTACTGAGTCTATGGAGATGGGAAAATTCAGTAGTCAGTGGGTTAACATACCCCTAGATGCCTGAGTGTGAGGTGTCTGAGGTTTACCTTGCTATTGAGCAGATCCTTGGGAAGTGACCATCCGGGTTTTCTTTCATTTCTTCCAGTTCATCGCAATCATTCTCCCTCCACAGATCATTGATGACTGCCCGGATGGCTGCATTCTGCTCTGGACTCGTCTCAAGTGAAAACTATCAAACATCAGCCATAAAACTAATCAAATTAATATCTACCAACAGGAGATTACCTACAATTGTTAACTTTTGAAGCTTTAAATACATTTTGCCTTTAACCCATTCGTGACAGAGGTCCACATTTTGTGGCTTGGCCTAATATCTTTTGGTGCAAAGCCCTAAAAATCATACCAAATACATGAGCAGAAAGAGTAAAAAAAATCTACACTTACTGTGCCTATTTTGGTTGCATCAATATTTGTTGTTTGATGCTGAAAATATTTCAAAGGAAAATAAGCATTAAAATCCTTAAATTGGCAATGTGATAGAAAGATTAAAATCACCATTTTCCCCTGCAAATTGGCAACTTTTTGACTTCTCATTATAATTTCTGTCAATTTATATTCATTTCAGATACATGATGTTTTGTAAGAAAAATGTAGCAATAAAATAAAAATGTTAGTGTTGCCAATTTGAAGAATAACAGCTGATGAAATTAGGCTTTAAATAATTCCTGTCACGAATGGTTAAACAGGGGCAAATTTCAAAATCTACTTACATGTACAGGAGAGTACATGCGCATGTTAAGACTCTCCATAACACCTTCACCATGTATGGCAAACAATGTCAAGCAAAACACCAAATCTTATGACCAAAATTTGAGCAACTTGTCAGCCACTGCCATTTTCAAGACATACACTGTACATGTAGGTTTTAAAGTTGCTGAATTTCAGCTATGCAGTACGACACTTTCGCAAATCTTGACCCATTTAAAAATTTTCTGATAAATTCTATACTCGTGTATAAAATACCAAGTACAGTAAGATAACAAAGAAGTTTGTAG
This sequence comes from Echinometra lucunter, assembly GCA_029962745.1. Taxonomy (NCBI): domain Eukaryota; kingdom Metazoa; phylum Echinodermata; class Echinoidea; order Camarodonta; family Echinometridae; genus Echinometra; species Echinometra lucunter. Next base: position 7,371,684 of record CM057167.1, read on the forward strand.
AGGTATGGCGGTCTATTCGGTAGGTCACCGTACTGTGGATTGTATGGTTCAAGGTGTTGCCAATTTGAAGAATAAAAGCTGATCAAATTAGGTTTTAAATAATTCCTGTCACGAATGGGTTAATGTTTTTAGTGCCTTACGGCAGGTGAGCTAAAGCCAGGGTAATAACGGTACTCTGTAGGAGCCTTGAACATCCCTTGGTATGGATAAGTGCACAATACAAATAGGGCTTTTCTTTGTCATTATCCCTTTGAACACGATATGATTCTGGACACCGTTGTACAAAATTTACTATTGATGGTAACTTTGCCATTAATGGTAACCTCCATGGAAAATCTTGAATTTGATTGGCTGTTGAGCAATGTTACTATGGTAGTTACCAGTGATGGCAGAAATACCATTAATGGTAAGTTTAATGTAATGGGGCCCTGGTATAACATGCATTTTCTGCAGACCCCAGCCAAAGCTATCTCAGGCATAGCATGTAACAGGTTAATTAATACATACCGTTGGGTCAGACCGGGATACTTTCCCATTCAAGATGTGAGAGACTCTGTTCAGGGGCATCTTCTTCCTCTCCAGCGATGAGACCTTGGAGGGTTTGATGGGGACGAATGGTAGGACCGAGTTGGCCAGTTGTCGACATAGAGGGCACTGGAACTCTCCTCGTCTTCTCACGTCAAGATCGTGCGCCTGGTAGTTATGACCATGAGGGGTGAGTAAAGGTGGTTCTGATCAGTGATATACTAAAACTTTGATGGAAAATTTAGCCTACATGAAGCATGAGACTTTCACCTATCTCAAAGAAGATATAGGATGATGAAGTTAGGAATACAGGTGGTATAGACTCACCAAAGCAATTTAAAGGGGATATCTCACTGGCCCGGAGACTAGTCTGTGACTAGTTTGCGACTTGAGTCTCCCCTGGTTGTGAAGACGTCTCCTTGGGACTAGCCATGTCTCCGAGGAGTCATGAGAAGTTTAAACATGTTCAATTTTTTGGGGAGACTTTTCCTAGTCTCTGGCAGGTCTCGGAAACATCTCCGCGACGTCTCCATCAGTTTTGCAGATTTATTTTTATTTGCGACGTTGCGGATAAAAATAAATTTGCACAATGATGGAGACGTCTCAGAGATCGTGACTGAGAAGACATCCTGCAGACGTTCCAGGGAGGTCACGGCAACTTCCGGGCAAATTGGTTGTCACCTTGCTTCTGAGATGTCTCTGAGGTGTCTCCTAGAAGTCGCGCCTTGGGGAGAGCGCAAGCCATTTTCTGCTTGGAGACGTCGCCGCGATTGCTGGGACCGATAAGTCGGAGATGTCATGGCGACGTCTCCGCCAGTGAGATATGGCCTTAAGGTACACCTGATGACAATCAAGATGGAGTGAGTGACAAGTTTGGATATGCACCCCACCTTCCCTCAAGAATTTTTAGAGACTTTGGCTAGGTGGGTAGGGGTGAGAGGTATGGCAGGGGAGGGGGGGGGGGGAGCATGGAGAATGGGTTAACAAATTCAGCTGGCATAAACTTGCACTAAGCAATTTAAGGTACCCTTGATGACAATCGAGACGTCCACAAGTTTGGATATGAACCCCATCATCCCTGATGTCTATTTAGAGACTTTGGTTAGGTGGGCAGGGGAGTGAAAGGTGGCGTGGGGGAGGGAGTGGGGCATGGAGAATGGGGTAACAAATTCAGGTGGCACAGACTTACCCTGAGTGAAGTAAGGTATGCCTGATGACAATCTAGATGTAGGGAGTGTCCACAAGTCTGAATATGAACACCTCCTTCCCAGCCAGCACTAGCAGCCTCCCAAGATCTTTCCTGTAATGTTGATAAACAAACATGGTAGCTAACATTCATTTCAAACTACCCCCATCCATGTATGCATGCCAAAATATTTATAATGAATAACGCTTCAATATTGTTTGTGAATCGAACTGCATTTGCATACACTGTACATCTAGCATGTATATCATCAGTGTTGATGATGATTTATATGCTAATGATGCACATGCTAGTTTCTATGCAATTCAGTGGTGTTAGGTAAATGATTAGTTTGCTTGCCTATTGCTGGAAAGATTTCACATTCCGGTTGATCTATGTTGGTGCTCAAATCATTTTAAACCTAAAGATTTCAGTGATAATTCTTTCTTTCAAAAAGTGATTCTTTCCTCTTTTCAATTTCAAATGCCCAGTCATTGTCATAATCATTGTTTAAAGTCCCTTTTCCTATGCTAAAAGGTTGGATGTTTTGTTTCATTCACACCCTTCATCTAATATTTACAGTCATCAGCAATTACCTGGCTAAGGACACATACTCTCAGATCTTCTAATGTTTTCTTTAAAATTTTATGAGGTCTTCTGGCTAATTATTGAAAAGTATATCTAAAAACATGAAACAGAATAAACTTTAAGCAACAACACACACAAAATGCGCGTTATCATTTAGTTTAAATTAAACTAATTAATCATTCTAACCTTGCCAAAGTTGTCCATGAGTGTGGACAGTCTCTGCATCTCCTCCCTCCAGCACCTGCCGACGCTGGTCAAGGATGCATCGTCTCCTATTGGGAGAGGAATCCTCTGATCTTTGAGGCATCTATGGCCTAGTACTGTCAGGAGAGTAAACAAATGCAATCTGATTAATGGTCGTGAGATGGGAATCTTTCAACGCTTGTCAATGAAGCATCGTCTCCTATCAGGAGAGGTATCCTCTGATCTTTGAGGCATCTATGGCCTAGTACTGCCAGGAGAGTGAGGGTGAAAGGGTGTAGGATGCAATATGGCTTGTCCACTTTGCAAGAACTGTGCATTCATGAAATACTCTCTGCATGTTTTTGATGGATTTAGGTACACATGTAGGGTGACCTAGAATATATTTTGAGAAAATCTTTTCTAAAAATATAAATGTTTGGCATTCCCTTGCTCTGTAGTTAAGGGAGACATTTGAAACATTTTCCTGTACAAATAAATTTTGTTTCATAATGAATAAGCGACTGTTTAAGACTCTTTTGCCTGAATATTACACCCTAATATTCTGAGAATTATAATTATTAGAAAAAAAAATTCATTCTTATTTTAAAAGCACTTTTACAAAAAACTGATCAGTGCTATTAAAAAGGAAATGAATGTACATACACAAGTCATAACAGTTATCAAACAAACAGTCATATTATAGTATTAATGCCTATATATAAATACAAAGAATGGAATGGTACTGAAAGATTTCTTAACAATGATGCTATAGGCATTATCATCTCCTGAGAACCCAGTTTCAGCCTCCAACAACCAACCATTACCACCACTACTACTACCATCAACACCACCACCACAGGCACCACAACCTCCACCATCTGACATCTGACCATTAGCTACTAGCATGAGTACCACAAAACTGATTGGTCTAGTTGAAGAGCTGGTTTGCCTACCTGTAACACACTCATATTTTTTACTGTTTTTTTTTTTCCATAAAGCCTAAGCCACTAACTTCCAACCACTACCACCATCCTCACCTTCATTGACAACACCACCACCATCATATCAGCAACTTACCATTATTTGCCTGCATGAGTACCACCAGACCAACTGGTTCAGTTGCTGTTGAAGGGTTTGTCTGCCCACATCACTCACTTGTATTCTTTCTCTATCTTAGTCAATGCCTAAGCCTCTAACTGCCAACCACTACCACCATCCTCACCTTCATTGACAACAACACCACCACCATATCAGCAACTTACCATTAGTTGCCTGCATGCGTACCACCAGACCAACTCGTTTAGTTGCTGTTGAAGGGCTTGTCTGCCCACACATCACTCGCTTGTATTCTTTCTCTATCTTAGTCAATCCTAAGCCTCTACTACCAACCACTATCTACCACCATCTCCTCCAATGCCACTGCCACCACCGCAACATTTGCAACTTACCATTAGTTGCCTGCATGAGTACCACCAGACCAACTGGTTCAGTTGTTGTTGTTGAAGGGCTCATCTGCCCACACATCATTCACTTGTATTCTTTCTCTATCTTAGTCAATTCCTAAGCCTCTGACTACCTACCACTATCTACCACCATCTCCCCCAATGCCACTGACACCACTGCAACATTTGCAACTTACCATTAGTTGCTTGCATGAGTACCACCTGACCGACTGGTTTAGCTGCTGTTGAAGGGCTTGTCTGCCCACATATCACACACTCGTATTCTTTCTCAGGGTTAGCGGAAGCCTCGGCTGCTGTCCTGCTGGAGCGCTCACCTGGTTCCTGCTGATCCATGCTCTCATCTTCATCTTCAAAAAACATTACCAAAAAAAACACAAGAAGTAAAAAAAAAATCACAATGTAAATTTGGTGAAATGAAAGTCCTTATTTAACACTTTGATTGCTTTCTTAGCCAAATGGCACATTCAGGGCTTTGCCAGAAGTGCCGATCATCACAAAAATACAAACAAATTAGCAGAAGGATTGCTCTGTTCAACACAGGGATATGCGAAAATACCCATCGATTAGACGAACAGACACCCTGTATAAATTCGTTGTACTGTAACACTTTAATAATCCTAATGCATACAGTACCTACCAACTTTTGATGAAGAAAATTAGGAATCCATATTGTGTTACCCCAGGCAGCACTCCGCCCTCCAAGCGTAAGGAGCACAAGCTGGGGGGGGGGGGGGTATGGGAGGGGGTGTCCCCCGATAGGGACTTTTCTTAATTTTGAAAGCTGAAAAGCGGCCGTTTCCTGCATATTTTCTTTCATTTACACCACACATGCAAATAAAAGAAACTAAAAATCATAGTAAATACCCACTCACAGGCCCATACTAATGACGTGGAACTATGTCCAACATTCACTGTTGCAGCAGTCGAAGAGTGAATTACAGACAAATATTCCATTTTCATAATGTGTACCCATTCTTCTGTAATTGTAATCTTTCTACCTTCGTGTCACATTATATTTTCCTAACACTCTATTATTTTAACAGGCATATATGCCCCTCTAAAACATTATTCAGAATTTCTTCAGTTGTGACTATCCTTCCATGACACACTTCTCAATTCTCATTTAACCCTTTCGTGACAGGAATAATTTAGAGCCTAATTTGATCAGCTTTTGCTCTTCAAATTGGCAACACCAACATTTTTCTTATAAAACGTCATGTATCTGAAATGAATATAAATTGACAGAAATTACGATGATAAGTCAAAAAGTTGCCAATTTGCAGGGGAAAATGGTGATTTTAAACCTTCTATCACATTGCCAACATAAGGATTTTACTGCTTATTTTCCTTTAAAAAATTTTCAGCATCAAACAACGAATATTGACGCAACCAAAATGGGCACAGTTTGTGTAGAATTTTTTGCTCTTTCTGCTCATGTATTTGGTATGATTTTTAGGGCTTTGCATCAAAGGATATCAGGCTAAACCACAAAATGTGGACCACTATGACTGGGTTAAGTGGCCTCTTGTTTGAAGTCACTGAGAGTCTTAGGGGGTGTTGCAAGAAACTTATTTGCAATCGATTGCAAATTGCAATTGACAGATCAATTTTAACTATAGCAAATCAATTTATACTTTCTGTTGCAAGAAGCAGACCAGCAATCATTTGCAAATTAGCAATTAATTGCAAGACTTATGATTGATTTTGGGACCCAAAATTTACTTGCAAGTTTCTTGCAACGCCCCCTTAGTCTTTAATACAGTGTAACAAACATGTTACACTTCAGTCAAAGTGATACATGCCTAAATGCCTTTACCTTGTTTTTCAAGCGTCTGTTCTAGAAACTTCATTTGCTGAGATGCAAACTTCGCGACTAGTTTCTTCTGGGCTTCTTTAGCCTTCCTCCGCCTACGAATGCAAATGAATGAGGAAGAGAATAAGAATGGTCGGTGAAGTATACTGACATCATCAAAGTTTCAAGTACTGGTATACTAAATGATTCCATAAACCTTTCAGCTCCAAAAGGGTATAAAAAAAAATCAAATAGCAAATTCTTGATGAATCCTTGACTGCGCGCAGTCAAAATTTATGCCTCTGCCTTAGAGTATAAAACAGGAAAAAATGGTTGTTTGAATGAAACTGTGTAAGTCACATTTGAAGGTGATCCATCAAATGGTTGAGTTACTGCAAGAACATGCAATTTCCATGTATACAATAACATCTATGACCTTTGACCTTGTGACCCCCAAATCTAATAAGATTATTGTCCCTCCCATAGGCATACATGACTTATGTCTGAAGTTGAGTCAAATGGTTAACTTATTACTAGAACGAGCCATTTTCATGTATATCATGTCCTCTATGACCTTTGACCTTTGACCTTGTGACCCCGCAATCTAATCAGATCATTGTCCCTCCCCATATGCACACATGAGCCAAGTCAGTGAAATGGTTCTTAAGTTATTGTGAGAATGAGCCATTTTCATGTTTATAATGACCTCTATGACCTTTGACCTTTGACCTTGTGACCCCCAAATCCAATCAGCATGCCCCCAGATTTGTCAATTTAGATGCCTAGAAAATTTACACACTGTATATGAAATGCAAATTTCATATACATGTAAAGTGGAAGTTTTGTGGCAAAGTTGGGAAGAGTGCACGCTCTCGATCAAAGGGTCGTGAGTTCAAGTCCCACTGATGCCCGGCCCCTTATGTCCTTCAATATGACATTTAATCCACCTTTGCTGCACTCTACCCAGGTGTATAAATGGGTACCTGGCACTGCTGGGGTAATAATAATGTTAATCATAATTCGATATAAGCACCTTGAGCACCCTCTGGGGTGGATATTTTGCGAAAATATATAGATATATTCATTATTATTAATTTCACATGCATGTACCTCTCTGCGGCTGAGTCTGATGTGGACTTGGAACTAGTCTGAGCCTGTTCCTGGTCCTGCATGTGACATGTAGCCTCCACTGCCCGACTCTGAGCCTCGTTCATGGAACTGAACTGGTCCAGCAGAGACTGGATGTAGTACGGTCCACTGCCAAAACAGTCCTGGGCAGTTTGAAAAATGGACAAATGTATACATCAGCGACTTACATGTATGTATCTTGCACAGGACATAAGGAAAACAATTCCAGTTATTAAGTGATTGCATATAACTAATGATAACCGAGGAAAACTCATTCTGTGGACATATTAGAGTGAGATCAGAAAGAAACAGCGGTAATAATTCTTATCATTACCTACATAAGGCATTTCAGCTGCAAAATAAGAAGCCATATTTTGCATGCTACTTCCAATCCGAAACCAAAGCAGGCAACATTCGCCATGTTGCTCTCTTCCGGGTTTTCCCCCGTAGACCACTGTACTGAATTAGAGGGCAACATTCTGCCATATTCCACTCTTTCTTGTACAGGTGCGCTTTTAACAAAGTGCAAACGCACAGTATTATGCACGTAATCGAGTTTTAAACAATGGATGAGCGCGGTAACAATTTACGTCACAATCGCTTAGGATTACATACTTGCCTGAAAAACCTGAAATCAGAGGGACCGACAGGCAATTATCAGACATGTTTGTCATTGCTACAAAATGATAGGCATGAATTATACATCATTATACACCATATTGCCACAAGGGCAATATGATTCTTTTTGCAGGCATCATATTCAATGTTCCACTCAAGGCCAGTCAATATAAATGTTTTGGATAAAGAAATAAAGTAGAAAATGTTGTTTGGCACACTTTACAAGAGATCATCGACTTCCAAATAAAGGTCATTATTGAGAAACTACCGAGTACATGTACAATGCATAGGTGATCAAAGGCCACAACCATACTTATACACTCTTCCAGAAAAAAAAAAGTTTTCAGTGGTTATAATGATTCACATCTCATCCACACTGACAAAAACATGAGTGTAGTTGGTTTATTAAGAGGGATTTGCATTCCATTAGAAATATGATTTTGTTAGCGGTAATTCTTTCTTAAAACTCACCATTGATGGTAACCCTGTCATCGATATTAAATTCAAGGCAAACCCTGAATTTGATAGGCTGTTGAGCAAAGTTACAATAGTAGTTATCACTGATGGCAGAACTACCATGTAGGGTGGACCTGAAGTACGCTCGACAACAGATCATGTGCGACGTGGATTTTGCATCCCAAGTCATGAATTTCGCATCCCGGGTCCTGAACTTCGCGTCACGGGTAACGAGTTTCGCATCCCAGGTCATGAATTTCGCATCCCGGGTCCTGAACTTCGCGTCACGGGTCATGAATTTTGCATCACGGGTCGCGAAATTGGGATGCAAAGTTCGCATCACGGTCGCAAATTTTGCGACTGGGGTGCAAAGTTGGCCACGAAATTCACATCGCGCATGACCTGTTGTTGAGTATACTTCAGGGCCACCATAACCATCAGTGGTGAGTTTTATGCAACGGGGATCCTGGTCGTTTACCTCTGTGATAAAAGGTTGAACCAGCTCAATTACCTGCTTATTCTCCATCCCTGGCATTCTCTTGCTGACTGGTACGTATGATCCCTCTCTCCCTGTCTGCTTGGCATGTAGCTTAATGAGCAGAGAGACCAGACTCTCCCCTACTGGGAGGCTGTAAGATTCTTGGGTGGACGGCCAGGTTAAAGGCTGTTTGCTGGACTTACCTCGACTTTTCCCTGTAGTAACAGAAAGAGCAGTAGCATAACAGTAATAATAGTAATAGTAATAGTAATGATGATGATAATGATGATGCTGATGATGACGCTGATAATGATGATAACGATAGTGATGTTGATGATTCGGTTGCTTTTGCTGCTGCTGATGAAGATAAGAATGTCAATTATGATGATGATGACAGCAATGATGATGATGATATTATGATGATGACAATGATGATTGTAATAACAGTAATGAGAACATGTAACCTATTGAGCAGAGACCAGATTCTCGTCAATTTGCATGGCGTAAGATTCCTGGCTAGATGGCCAGCTTACAGGGTGTTTTGCTGAATCTACTGACTGCTCGCTATGGCAACAAAAATAATTCATTCACTGCGGTTCATTTCAAAATATTTCCACCATGGGCCCCCTAGGACTAATAAACAATTATCGAAAGTGAATCACATTCAAATATGGAAGGTTCAAATCTATGGATTGATCGAGATATTTAGCTTTCAACATCTTATAAAGCATCAATCTTAAAATATATATACCTGTCTCTGCTTGTGAAAGGGGCAACTACTTAATTCGAACCTTAAAGTCATTGGCTAACTTTGCGAGCAGATGATTTAAAAATTCTCAAACTAAGATGAAACATGTGTATGAAAACTTGTATTTGTACTCAAAAACCTTGAAACCAACCATTATTTGAAATGAAAAACTGTTAGTAAGACGCACATGACAATTTTATTTTTGGTCTCAGAGACAACAAATAAGAGGAATATTTTCCACGAGTTAGAAAAAACTGTTAGCTGCACCTCTCTCCCTGTACTATACATGATATGCATACACACGCATACACAGTATTGTTCAGGTGAACTCTGTGCACATGCACGCTCCTTATGTCCAGTCTGTGCAACCGACCATTATATTTTCTTCAAACATTGGTTTACATTTTTAACATTCAAAAATGCTTTCCGTAAATATTATACTTTGAAACTTTCAGGCTGGTATTTTTAAACTATAGCTCTTGTGTTTATACCATTGTCAAGTAGCAAAATGAGATTTTTTTGAATTCTCACAATGCTAGCCTTTTACTTTAACTTATTGTAGAACATTCAAATTCGTGAATTGGATTGGCAGCCCACAAGGAGAAAAGGTTGATTGTGAAATGAAACTTCACTAAATGACCACAGGTGCAAAAAAAGTAATCTTGTCAGTATGGGAATTCCAGGGGGGGGGGGGTGTTTCACAAAGACTAAGATTGACTCAAATTGCTCATAACTATGGCAGGCCATTCATGCCACTGTTTGCTTTCACCATCTGTCTCTCAAGGGATGTGCCAATCATTGTTTCAAATTTGAAGAATTTACATTTTTTTGTTTTCTTCATCAATGAACTATAAAAACTTGTCAATTCTGCAGATTTGTGACCATGATTTGCAAATCCTTTGAAAGATCCATGGTGAAAGAGAACAGTGACATGAATGGCCAGCCATAGTTAAGTGCGATTTTAGTCGATCTTAGTCTTTGTGAAACACCCCCCAGAATAGGCCAAAATATACCCGGAACATTTTTCTGACTGCTTTCATCTTCTTCGTCATCATCGATAGGGTGAGTCATGCTTTGTTCAATGACCTCGTCCATCACAGACTCTATTGCACTTTGTACGCTCTGACCTCCTTCATGGAGAACCTCGTTGCCTGGAAGATCATCACCCATATCTAAACCAAAAAAATGAGAGTTGACAAATTAATAAAGGCCAAGCCTACAGCAAGACAAAGTTCATTTCAATAAAAAGAATAAAAAATCCAAACAAAACTGAAAATTGGATGAAAATTGAATGCAAAATAAGGAAGTTATGAATTTTTGAATTTTTACAATTTTTTGGCAAGACAGTTCTTGACAGTCGATATGAATATTCAGTGAGTTGATGATGTCATACACTCACAACTTTTCAAACATTATGTATACAGAAATGACAAAAATTTCATATTTCACATGTAAAATTTGTCCTAAATACCCCTTACATACTTACAAATTGGTATTTAGTCTAATATGTGTAGACATGATGAATTACTTTTCAATTTTAGTGAAAAAAATTACAATTTTCTGAAATTTTTGTATAGGTTGTTATGGAGAATGGTGAGTGTATGACATCATCAACTCATTCACTGAATATTCATATCGACTGCTCAAGAATTATTTTGCGAAAAAATTGTGAAACTTTGAAAATTGATAACTTCCTCATTTTGCATCTGATTTTCATCAAAGTTCACTGTTTTGTTTAGGAGTTTTTATTTTTTTTTATTGCAATGAGCTTTATCTTGCTGTAGACTTGGCATTTAAGGCATGGTCGTACCTTGTAGATAATTCAGACATCATATGGAACAGATATGTCCACAATATCAATGTATTTATTTTAACATAATCATCATTGCCATCACCATCATGATCATCATTACATTATCATCTCGCTCATCATCATCATCTCATTTGGTTTGATTTTATTTTTCATATCAATAAGAAACAGGATAGATATTTATTTCAACATAATCATCATTACAATCACCATCATGATCATCATCACATTATCATCATGCTCATGATCATCATCATCATTTGGTTTGATTTATTTTTCATATTAATAAGAAATAGGATAGAAACATAAAAAACAAATGTACAAATATAAACAATTATTATCTATACAATATAGGGCATTTTAGCGGCACATTAAAAACACGTATTTTTTGTCTGCATGATTTGTTTGTGCGATATCAGAGCATATTGTATAAAACGGCGAATTCCCCATATGCTCATGTACAAATTTGCCGTGCAATATTATGCGATATTGCATGGCCTCTTCGCGTGCGCCCAATAAAACAAACACGCGCAATAAGGATTACAATGCGCAGATATGGATACGCAATACACGCAATGCACAAACGACACTTTGATAACGTCTAAAGAGGTAAGTCACACTTGTGTGATTACAATAAATGTATAATGGGGCCCTTTTTAGTTGCTGAAATGACATTTAGTGAATTTTAAATCCCTTTCCTGTTGGGTAAAGATAATAATAATTACATTGGAAGGCCTTATTTCATGGAATACCAGGAATATTCCACTCGTTAGGGCCAATGTTGCACTCATCTTCGATTCATGCAATATTGGCCCTACTATTCTCTGGTATCCCATTCGGAGCCATCCAATATAATATAAATAAAACATATATAAAATACGGATGCAAAAGTTATATCGACAATATGTACTACTAAAAGATTACACATTGTATACGGGCAAACAGCCTGAAAAACTTCAACAAAACTTGAACTTGATAATTTACACTCTTCTGACCCCTAATAGATGATATATCAGAAACTTTGTTGGATCACTTACTTAACAAGATGAGCATACCTTCTTCAAGATAATGTTGCACTATATCCGCCACATCCACCACATCCTCCAACCCCTCCACATCCACCTCTTCATCTTCGTCTTCTGTATTGATTGATAAATATCAATGTATTGATTTTACCATAATCCCCGTCACCATCACCATCATGATCATCATTACATTATCATCATGCTCATCAACATCATCATCATTTGGTTTGATTTTATATTTCATATCAAAAAGAAATACGACAGAAGCATAAAAAAAAACAAGCATAGAAATATAAACAAATAAAACAGATACATGTATAAAACACGGATGAAAAAGTTATATCAATATGTACTACTAAAAGATTACATATTGTATAAAGGCAAACAGGCTGCAAAACTTCAACAAAACTTGATGATTTGCACTCTTCTGACCCCTAATAGATGCTGTATCAGAAACTTTGTTGGATCACTTAACCCTATATAGCCCGGGCTATTTTGAAATTGCATAGCCGGGGGGGGGGGGGGGGGGCCTCAGATCCCGGTTGTTGATGGCACAATTGCGACGAAAATCAGCATGCATGTCACCCACAACATAATCTCCAAAATTATATAGTTAATTATTACAAAAATATTCACATATATTTTTTATTAATTAATTATTCTAATTTATGCATAAAATTAGAATTAAACTGTAAATCTGTAAATACAGTTCCAAAACTTGCTAAATTTTGGTCTAGACACTCTTTTTAGGATTCTTATCAAATGTACATCCAAAAAATGGCTGTATCAAATTTTTTTCTCATGTATTTTATTGTTTTTAAAATTTCTCATGTATTTCTTTGTTTTTCAACTTATTTGTTTTTTATTGTTTTTTTGATGGAAATTGTCAGTGACACTATTCCGATCATAAACCACATGAAATTAATTGTTTTTAATCAGTAAAAGTAAAATACATTTCTGAATTTTGGCTAGAAACAGAATTTGCATCGGATTTGTACATGAAATCACGTTTTTTGAGTAATTTTGGGTCTGACATGCACTTACAAAATGTTGCGTAACTTTGGAACCTCATACCCGGGCATCACGAATTTGATCTCAAAAGTTGCGTGAGACTTGAAAGAAAAAAGTCGTGAAACGTCGCTGCGCAAGCTTTTCACGTTAGGGATATATCGCATAAAATGTCGAGGGGGGGCTAAAAAGCCCCCCCCCCCCAAGCTAGATAGGGTTAACATTCAAGATGAGCATACCTTCTTCATGAAAATGATGCATTGTATACACCACATCCACCTCTGCTGACTCCCACGACCCCTCCTCCTCTTCCTCTTCTTCCTCTTCCTTGTCTTCTGTATTCTCCTCGACCATCTCTACATCCTGCGAGTCTGCTCCTCCCGCGGCTGCTACATTGGTCTGATCCCATGTCTCTAAGACTGAGGAAAGCTCTTGGTTCAACATCTGCTGGAGCATGGAGTCTGCATCAAAGACTAACTCATTGGCAGCATCCTAGCAAAGAACCAAGGCAAATGGATTAGTATCAGATAATGTAGAGACATCAATTTCTGTCTCCTGGTTTTAAGGTCTGGTGACTTAATGACCAAACCAATATGGGCTATGAAGCAATACAATATTGTGTTAAAAATTGCTCGAGCAACAATAACAACAAAAGAAACATATACATGTATATAGCAAAATAGTGAGATAAAGAGACCAGGGATGGAGGCAAGGCCGGCTTCAAGGCCGCAATTTGCCAGCCTTGTCCGAGTCACGTGTATAAAGTCCATGGGAGAAATCTTTTATCCAGCAGCCTTGTGACTTGGAACTGCTGGCCTCGACTCCATCACTGAAAGGAACAGTAAAAGCTATGTCTGTCTCTGTGCCTTGATTTCCGCACTTCACGTCCTAAGTTCCTTGTAAGATAGATATATGTGTCAGACAATGAGGTATACTTCAATGTGCTCAATCAAGCCGAAAAGACAATTTTTGGCAATCTCCATTTCCTACTGCTCTCTGAATCCAAATACTAGCGTCGCTCAAACTTTCTCCAAGTAAATCTGGGCCCGTTTCATAAAACTTGGTATCAGTAACAACTGCAACTTTTCCATTACGAAAATCCCTCGTTTAAAATAGACCCCACCACTTTAGCACATGATCCTATGCATTTTAGGTGGGGTATAGCTACCTGCTATCCAAAAGGCACGTTAAAAGTCTTATCAGTACTGGCATCTTCGCACAAGAGGTGGTGGTTTTGGATTAGGCCTGCACTCCTCATCATCTTACGTAATAGTGTTAACAAACTCTTAACAACGCACTGCCTGAAAGGAAATGTGAAGTAGGAAATATATCTTTCACCTGTTTCAAGATATTGCCATGTCCAAAAGTCACTCATAATTTAGATGAAAACCGAAATTAAACTTCGAACGAAGCAAAATGACCCAGAAATTGCGATTCTAGCAACATTTTAACTCCATAAACTAGCCCGTCGCGCGTGCACTAGGCATGTGTAGCCCCCCGCGTGTTTCTCTTTCTCCCTTCCTCTCTCTCTCTCTCTCTTATCAAACTGTGAAGGTCAATCGTTTCTACAGCACGGTGATTAAGTTGTTCAGCGCTTTTGTTTATTTAGGCTTACTGCAGTCTCAGGTGTCTAGAAGTTGCAAAAATCAAATCGGGGTTTCATTTTTAAATGATGTCACGCTATGACAAATTTGCTCTCAGCCAATCAGAAGCAAGGATTTCATTAGCTTATAACAGTTATTGCAACTTGTTACTGATAACAAGTTTTATGAAACAGGGCCCAGATGATACATGTACGTTGCGAAGGGTACTTCTGGTACACACAGCTGTAAAATTAATTACTCACTGATAATGTTCTTGAAGAATGCATTCATAAAGCAAAAAATCACTCTTTACCTTGATCCCAAATATAATTGGGTTCTGCACAGATTTGCTACTTAAAGGAGATTCTTCTGTGGAAGAATTATTAAAAATTGCTGAAGAACTGATGTCACTTTATAAACAAATAATCACACAGGAAGACAAGGTAAGGCATGCTATGATGAGGCTTCTACACTGGAAGTAAGTGCCCGAACACCAATGTCCCTGATATCAACATTCACAGCTAATATTGATTTGATTTGAACTGTGTGTTCACACTGAAATATCATGCTCTTGCACACAAAGACAACCATCTACAGACCAGTTCGAGAAACAATTTGTTGGCAGTACCATCACCGCAGTGTCCCCAAGTTAGTGCGTATGTAACTCTATGGTTGGGAATGAATTTCTCTTCTGCCCGCGCTACCAAATATCATAAAGTGCACACTTTATAATCTTTGCACGCTACATACAACTGCGGGACAGTGCAGAAATGCACTGCACTAACTATATGGGGACACCACAGTTTTTGGCTGATCATCTGCGGCCCTCAACGATAAGCTGGATCGGTCTATAAAGAATGGTTTCATGTCTCTGCCTTCATAATCAAAGGGTCAGTGTAGTACCTTGCTTGAGCTTGGATCCTGCTGAGTTTCAGGAACTATCCTGACACTGTCAATGGTCTTTGTCATGTTGGCGACGAGTGACGAGGAATCAAACCAAGATGAGAGATCGGATCCTACCGGGGTGGGAGGGCTCTCAGGGGGTGTTGAATCAGAGACCTGCACAAGTAAAATATTCATGCATTAACATGTCAATACATCTCTCCTTTGATACATGCTTTATTCATTATGACAATGATATCAGACAAATGTAACAAAACCTTTTGAATCGCACAACAATTACATTTTCCTATATTCCAAGTCCAGGTACATAAGCCCCTTCTTCAGTGTACAAACAATGAATTTTTTTTACATCGAATTACTACCATTTCTGCATTACTTCATAGTGGAAGTAAAGGAATACATCTTGAATATATTTGATTAACTGTGTGCACTTTGGGAAAGCTTTGCTGGAACAAATGTTCCCAGTTTCAACTCTTTATTTTCCACATTTTCACTAAAAAGTAATGACAACAGCAAGAGAAACATTATATGCAATATAAATAATGGCATGTAAATCAAAATGCCCAAACCGTACAGCAAATTCCATGAGATAGATAACAGTGAAATGAAAATTTGGAAATGTGGGATGAACCATATAGGCTATTGGCCTTGCAAGGTAGAATTGTATAAACAGATCTTAACAACTAAACGTTACTAAATGTACCTCACAGGAAATAACCTAACGAAGCAATAAAATGAGGTCAAACAGAACATAAAAGCATCCTAAGAGCAACAAACATTACAAAAGGAGTAAACTGATCACGGATAAGGATATGAAGCCATTTGAGATATTATTATTTTATTCACCACGCTTTTCCAATGAGTTTCATCCCAAGGTATCTCAGGCTTTAAAGGGATTGGTTAACAATGTATGATTAAAAAAACAACTCATTTTGCTACTTGAAAATGGGATAAACATTAGGTTTATAGTGTAAAAATACCAGTCTGAAAGTTTCAAAGTATAATATCCACAGGAAGTATTTTCAAATATTAGAAATGTGAACCCCATGTTTGAAAAATATATTGGGTCGGTTGCACAGACAAGACGTAAGGAGTACGCATGCGCACATGGCTCACCGTGTGTATTGGCGTATCACGCGGAGGGAGGCAGGTAACGGCATTTTTTAACTCAAGCAAAACGGTCTTTTTATTTATCGTCTCTGAGACCAAAAATAATAAAATCACGGTTTGTGTCTCGCAAGCAGTTTTTCATTCCAAATTATGGTTGGTTTCAGGGTTTTTGAGTGCAAATAAAAGTACTCATACACATGTTTTATCTTAGTTTGAGAATCTTTTAAATGGGCTGCTCACAAAGTTAGCCAATGCTTTTAACAGAATTCTTGAAACCGGTCTACCCTGTATAAAAGAATGTCTTTTGAAATACCTGTACATCTGCTGAACATTGTAGTCCCAGATTCAGCAAGGCCACACACAAACAGACAACAGAGTCACTTATATTCTTGTCTTGGATGGCCTGTAAGAGGAGATAAAAAGAACACTTTCAAAAAATCTCTCTTTATCAACTTTTTTACTGCATGTAAGGATATTCTTCTCAGATTTTTGCAGCTCAGAGAGCCAAGAATAATCTTAAATACATGAAAAAAATTAATGGGAAAACTTCATACAGACAAAAGAAGTACAAACAATGGAAAAAGTTTATTGAGCATTAACTTGGTAAACCAGGGCCCTGTTTCATAAAACTTGTTATCAGTAATAACTGCCACATTTCTATGACAAATCTGCACTCAGCCAATCAGATGCAAATATTTCAGTAGCTTTGCACAATTATTGTAACTTGCTATTGATAACATGTTTTATGAAATGGGGCCCAGAATAAGAACTGGATGGTGTAGACAATTTTTTGGTGCATTTCTTAAAGTGAGTACACAATGGTAAACAAAATTTTGATATATGATCGAGAATAGAATTCTAAGAAGAATAACATTAAAAATTTGATGATTTTTCAATCGGAATCAATGCATTTTGGATAATTTTCTCATAAAAAGTCAAGAGTTGACCAAAGAATTTAAGCACGAGGTATGACGTAAAAGTGGGTACCCAGCTTCGCGCATTGTAGTTGTGCTGCGCGCTAGACTGTACAAAATGTATTATACCTTGCGCGCATTTTGCTAGAATTGCGCACCAAGGTACCCACTTTGACGTCATTTTGACGTCAAAGTGGGTACCCAGTTGAAACTGGGTCACAGCTGAGGGGTCAAAAATATCCTGAAATCTTACCAGATTTTGGGGGTTCCTTGGCAACACGACTTTTTAAGAAACTTTAGGCAGATGATTTTCTGCTAACAAAATCATGCTCTTTTAAATGAACTAACATTGTTTCAGCATTGGGTACCCCCTTTAAGACTTGTGCACATATGAATTGGTAAAGTGAAAAAAGCAAAGCTTTTTTTTTTTAGAACTACAAAGTGAATGCAAATGGCAAAACATAAGTACTATTGATGTACTCACATCTGTGCACTATAATAATGTGATGTGCTGTATGCTTACCCCCACCCCGCTTTTTCAATAGCAGTTTGGCATTGCACAGCTGAATAAGTCATAACACGAACAGTATGAAATGGGTTCTGCAATGTCACAATTAAGTTTTCTGTCATGGCAAATCATATTTTTACATGATGCTGAAAACTGCAGTGATTTACCATGTCCCAGTTTTTCATGTCATGTTTTACAGAATGTAATTCCTGTAACCAGGCCCCTAAAGCTCCACCATTTTGTCCAGATCCATTAGAAGGCCGACCTAAGCACCCATCAATATTCATGATAAACAAGCCAATAGCAAGATTGTGTCTCGCCCACCCTTGACTAAATAACATGAAAGTTTCCCCAAGTACATCCATAACCATATTTGATGTCACAAGAAAGTCTTGCAGGTAAACTTTAATGTTTGACCTAAAATGACCTTTAACCTTACCATGTGACCTGACGGCACAATAGCATGAATGTACCCCTAGTGCATCTATCACCCAAATTTGGTTGCTATTGCAGCAACATGTGCCAAGTTATGTGTCATATGAGAGTCTTGCAGGTAAACTGTAACGTTTGAAATAAAATGACCTTTCACCTTACCATGTGACCTCCAATACCACTGTAACATGAAGGTCCCCCAAGTACATCTATGACCCAAGTTTAGTTGAAAAGGGAGCAACAGTTGCAAAGTTTTTTGTCATAAGAGAGTCTTGCAGGTATTTGACCTCAAATGACCTTTGACCTCACCATGTGACCTCCAACAACACCACAACATAATGTTTCCCCAGTGCATCTATCACCCAAGTTTGGTTGCCATTGGACCAACAGTTGCCAAGTTATGTGTCATGAGAGTCTTGCAGGTAAACTTTAACGTATGTAAAAAGAGTCTTGCAGGTACTCTATAACAATTCGACCTCAAATGACCTTTGACTTCACCATGTGACCTCCGACAGCACCGCAACACGATGGTACCCCTAGTGCATCTACAACCCAAGTTTGGTTGCCATTGGACCAGTAGTTGCCAAGTTATGCATCATAAGAGAGTCTTGCAGGTAAACTTTAACATTTGTGACGGACGGAAGACGGACGGACGACAGACGATGGACGGACGGACGCCATTTGGATCCCTTAGTCTCGCCTTCACCTCCGGTGAGCAAGACAAAAATGAATAATTCATTTTGTAAGATGCTTCAAACCAGCAACATTTGTTTGTATGCGTTATGAAACATAACACGTATCAGCTTAGTGCATGCGCAGTTAATGCACAATAAATGCGCATTAAATCAAAGTGTCACAATAAATATGATACGCACAATAGATATGAATAATGCATCAGTGTTATCGATATCATGGCGATATCTGAAAGAGGCGGGGCCTAATGCCATTCGCGTAATTATATCCACACGTGCTGTTTTTCATCTAGCAAATTTATTATATGTCTTTGCCTGTACCCTAGTCATAAAACACAGAGGGAGAAGTCAGTATGCAAAGAGCTACTTTTCTTCATTCTATTCACTGATCCACTGTAAGAAATGGCCTTGGTACCCAGTGTTATGTGTGACAGAGCCTTAATTAAGGCAATGTTCTGCGTCCTTCCGTTACCAAGGACCTGTCCACCATACGTACTTTGTGAAGGATGTTGAAGATTGCAGCATGAAGTGTCTTCGAGTGAAGAAGCCTTCTGATGCCCTGGTAGACTGGTTTGATGGGTTTGAGGGGCTGGTAGGGGGGCCAGGGATGGGTGGTGCCCTTATACCGACCAGTCTGCTTCAGGCTAAAGAAGGGAAACAAAGGAAGAAAATTATAATGTCAACACATAAAAGAAAGGTTCAGTAGAATTTGTTCCTCGAATGCACTAAGTGCTACTGGTGCCGGAGCTAAAGCCCAGGTAATGATGCTTAAAGCCCTTTGGTAGTGCATAGAGATGATAAATCATAATGTGATATGTGCTGTACAAAAATGGCATATTATTATTACCATCATTATCATCAGTTAAGAGAGGAAGAAAGAAATACACTGTAGGAAAGGAAAGAAACTGGGGTGAGAACACCAAAGTAGAAGAAAAAGGAACAGAAACAATGCACAGCTAAAACAATAATAAACTGAAACCCAATCTGTTAAAAGTTACTGGATAACCAACTACTATTCAGAGGAAAACATGTGGGATTAGCTATGATCAACCATGATTGTACTGTGTTAAAACATAGACTAATATATGTACTGTTTAACTACCATGTTCTCTAACATTACTACCACTGGTACTTCTGCCATTTTCTCCTTCTAATCATCCTCTTATTCCTCCTGTGTCTGGTGTACCAGTATTGACTGCTAGCCCTCTAGTCATCACAACCACATCACCTACCACTATCATTGCTTCCATCACCAACATCTTTTGTTTACTATAGTGCTGCTTTTCTTGAAGGCCCTGTAAATCAATACTACCCTAGCAATTTCCAGGTCCCCCTTTACACCTGGGGGGTGTTTCACAAAGACTAATATTGACTAAAATTGCACTTAGCTATGGCTGGCCATTCATGCCACTGTTTTTTTTCACCATGGATGTCTCAAAGGATTTGCAAATCATGGTCACAAATCTGCAGAAATGACAATTTTTTATAGTTCATTGATCAAGAAAACAAAAAAATGTAAATTCTTCAAATTTGTGACAATGATTTGCGCATCCCTTGAGAGACCGACGGTGAAAGCAAACATATTTAAGAGCGATTTGAGTCAATCTTAGTCTTTGTGAAACCCCCCTTCCCCCTCCCCCCCTGGATTGAGTGGAACAAATGTACTGGGTAAAACATTTTGCCTGAAGACTGTAAGCACCCAGTGAGGATTGAACCCAAGACTTCTCGTATTCGAGTCAAGAGCCTTCACCAGTAATCCACAGTGCTCCAACTTCATACAGGAATTTCAACTCCAGGAAAACAATATTTCGGAAATTTCAGGGTTCTTACTGATCAGTGTATCTGTCTAGAGCACTTTGGAATTCCTTGCGTTGCATGGACCTGAGCATTGTTCTCAGCGGATCAAACTCGGTCCGCCAGATGGATGGCTTGGGTGAGTACTGGCCCTGCTGTACTCCATCAACCTCTGTCTGTGGATCCCTGTAGTCTGCAACCTACATGGAAGACAGCCAGTGATTAGAAAACACTATATCCCTCATTAATGAAATCCTGTTCAGTGATTGGTCTACACAGCATCATGTGACTAAACATATCATTGCTATGATGTTGATGATGTTGAAAACAAAATGCCCATGGAGAATAATGTATTACACCATGACGGCATTCATGGTATAGTGCACCATACCTTGACTGTCGTCATACTGTAGATATGAAATCGATCAATGGTTTTTTCATCGATAGTGTGTGAAAAGTGCTATTCCTGCCACTTCGGAATCCATAATTTCAACTAAAGCCTCTCAGTGCATAGTATATTTCTTTACTATTCATGAAAGCTAGGAAGAAGTTAGAAAATACTATTATGGAAGATGGCAGGTGGTTGGAAAACAATATCAGGTCAGTGGAGGGAACATCAATGGGCAGTATAGCAGAGGGAAAGAGGACAGTGGTATTCAAACAGAATACTCCTGGTTTGCATTCCAGAGTAACATATTAGAGTGCAGGTATAAATCCTTGATTAACCAGCCCCCCCCCCCCTCTAAGAGATCCCCCGAGCTTGAAACGAGTATGCACATCTTAATTTGAATGCAGGTAAAGTATTCAATCAGTCCTTTGAAATTAAAAAGGATGGTTACAAGCTGTGCAGTCTCCAGCTTAAAAGAATGCATCCTGCTTTATATGTTTCACAAATTGATACATGTAAATATAATAATAATAATAATAATAATAACAATAGCAATAATAATAATAATAATAATAATAATAATAACAATAATAATAATAATAATAATAATAATAATAACAATAACAATAATAATAATAACAATAATAATAATACTAACAATAACAATAACAATAACAATAATAACAACAATAACAATAATAATAATAATAATAATAATAATAATAATAATAATAATAATAATAATAATAATAATAATAATAATAACAATAAATACTACTACTAATAATAATAATAAAAAATAATAATAATAAACCGTCACTTATACCGTGTGTCTCAAAAAAAAAGTAACACTTTTGAAATGGTTGCCAAATTGAGCATATATTATTTCATGAAAAAATGTCAATATGTATGGAAAGCTAAAGGACCAACCTTTCATATGAAATGAAAAAATTGAAAAAAAAATCATGCTTCGATGAACAGGGTTCACTTAAGTTAGAGGTATGAAAATGGGCCTGCGCAGGATTTTTCCTTCCAATTTTGGACAGGTATAGCATACAAAATAAATTTGATATGAGATATTCATGATCGATGGATTAAGAGTTAAAAGGATGTTTTGAATACCAGTCCTTTCTCTCTGTCATTTATCAATCCCCAAACACCACCCATGCCACACACACACACACACACACACCAACTTCCACTCCCATCTTAATGTATCATTGATCTGGTAGATGTGAACAGGATGAAGGAAGAATTGGAAAAAAAAATAAAAGAAACATGAACATCTTTAAAAAAAAAGATTTAACTTGTTTTTGTCATGTCTGCCCTAATGTGTGTGTGTGTGTGTGCGCGCGCGTGGGTGTATGTGTACGTGCGTGTGTGTGTGTGGTTTGTGTGCGTGTGATAATTGGTTTGAGCAATTGCTTGATGGAATTAATGTTTCAGTGATTTATCGATTGATTTCATTGATCAAAATGAGTGACTGGTTAATAATTTGGTTATTAATGGAAAAAAAATGATCCACCAAACTTTCAGAAGAAAAGTGATAAAAAAGGAAGGAGTAGGTGAGAGGATAGGAAGAAGGTTGTATGTGTGTGTGTGTGTGTGTGTGTGGGAGGGGGAGGACAGTGGGTTGCGTAATGTTAATTATGATTTGGAATATTTCAATTTAGCCAATTCTCATTCATCCTTAATCCCGTTCGCATCTACCAGATCAATGATACAATAAGATGGGAGTGGAAGTGTGTGTGCGTGTGTGTGTGTGTGGGGGGGGTGGGCGGTGGTGTTACGGGATTGATTAATAACAGAGAAAAAGGAATGGTATTCAAGGTATTCAAAATATCCTGTTGATCCATCGATCATGAATATCTCATATCGACCTTATTTTGTAAGCTACAAGTAACTTACCTGTCCAAAATTGGAAGGAAAAATCCTGCGCAGGCACATTTTCATACCTCTAACTTAAGTGAACACTGTTCATCGAAGCATGATTTTTTTTCCAATTTTTCATATCATATGAAAGGTTGGTCCTTCAGCTTTCTATACATATCGACATTTCTTCATAAAATTACATATGCTCAATTTGGCAACCATTTCAAAAGTGTTACGTTTTTTTTGAGACACACGGTATAGCGTGTAATCAATTACAAACTGCCCACCTCCTTGAGAATGTCATCAAAGTTTCCATTTGAATTGATGAGGCCTGTCTTCTCTGGAATGTGATTTTACTAAGTTAAGGGAAAGAATTGCTTACACAGGGCTATGTTGTATATTCTACAAAAGCTTCCACAGTAAAATTTATACCAAGAAACCATAAGGGGATCTTGGCCCAATTGTGTGTTTTGTTTGATCTTTCCGCAAATTGTTTTATTTGATTTCTCAACAATTACATCAATTATATGAACAAATTTCATTTTTTTCATTTTTCAGAAATTTGCATTCATTAGAATGACTATACATCAGCAAAGAAGGGAAACCATGAATAGACCTCAAAGGAAGGAAATGAAAAGGCAATGTGATTCTTCTTTCAAGGCATTTTGACATTTGGTTTACAAAGAAAAGGATATTTTGTCTTGGAGGTGGCTGTGTGTTCTATCCTGCATACAGAGAAGGGAGACAATCTCTTCCCTCATGAGCTCCATCTCGGACATACCTGAGGAGATTAAAAACAAAAAAATATATATTCCCCATGACAAGTATTAACACTTTGCCTGCTGAATTAATTTCTAAGGAAAATGAATAAATATCATTCCTTTGATATATTTTTAAACTGTGATATCCTCAGTGTAGTCCTTGATGCTGATGTAATTATTCTATAGATATTGCTCAAGTTTCCTAGCCCTTTTCCGGTTCCCAGTACACCTGTAAAGGAGAAAACTAATCATCATGGTTGTCTTATTAATTGTATGTCGGTGATGATAGTCCAGTAGTTGGCAAAGGGTTTTGAAAGGACGAAAAAAATCATTCAAGGGATACATATTCAGGATTAAAGTTTAGATCTCATATAGGCTATAAACCCAATATCAATGAAAAAGTGAAACCTTGTCAGGCTACAATTTCAACTTATCTTATCAATTCCCTATTGTTTTCCTGGATTGACATTAATATAAATACACATGTGAATAACTCAAGTTAAGTTGCATGGTCAACTTTGGGCACCAATGTGCCATGTATGTGACTGAATTGTGCGTGAATCTATTATATATTGTTTGAAGTAAACATAATGAAAAATTCAAGTGAAATGCTCACAAATTAGTGTTTTAAAGGGCAAACTTATCTCCTGTGTATTTCAAAATGGGTTTGCAAAGATTTACTCAATTCTGTTATCTTAAGTAATTTTTCACAGTTTACAATTAGCCTGTAAAAACTGTATATAATATAAAATCAAACTTAAGACTGATATTACATAAAGATCAAGACTTAAAACATGAACCCCAGCCTTACACCTACCTAAGTGTGTCCTGATACTGACAAGCATGGCGATGTGCTGAAGAGCGCCCTCTAGCATTGGCATGACTCTGTCTGGGTCGAGCGAACCGGCTGGTTTGTTAGGGTCTACAATGAGCCAGTCCAACACTTGAAACCTGCAAAAGTGGATGTATCAGCGCATACTACTGAGTGATATTCTTAAAGTAAAGCATGAGTTCTGGGAAAGGTTAAAAATAATTTTAAACTTTCTCTTCCTTTTATGTGAGTTAGTAAAGAATACTATATCGAAAAAGTGACAGCACATCACATTTCTCTATCTTATAACACACAGATGAGTACGCATATAGCACCTATGTTGGAAGCATGAGTTCTTCCTTTTGAGTCATCCCCACGATTCTTTAAACGTTTTATTGCTGCATGTGTGAACACACCTGAATAGTTGCTCAGTGACTCTAATTACATACCTCTTGAATATGGTTTCCACAACATATTCTGGGTCAAGCAGTGATGCGCAAACCTGAGAACGAAGAAGTGCAATCAGCAAAGCATAAGGGTCAGTAGGCTTGATAAGGGGGGGGGGGGTTCAATATTATATGTATGTCACCTTTAGTCAATATAAAAAACGACACAGTGAACAGAACATGGTCCATGTCACAGTGCATTTACACAAACAAATTTGTGCCATTGTTAGAGTTTACAAACAAATAATACAATTCAGAATATAAAATTTATACCTACATACATTTATATGGACAATAAATAAAAACTTATGAACTTATGAACTTATAAGTACAAATCAAAATAATTTATCATGAATATTTGGAAGTGTTGTGTGCATTATACGAAATCAAAAATATCATGAAGCTTTCACTCTAACTTCGCATAAAGAAAAAAAGAAAGAAATATAATATATTTTTAAAAATACATTAAAGAGAAGAAAGGAAAACCCACACCATTTGGTTTGACTCACTGAGTTCAGAAATTCAAAGACAATTTGAGGTAGAGAGGTAGGTCCATACCATTGAAAGCATAGCAATGTGAACATTGAAATGGCTTTTATTGACAGAGCTATATTCTTTGAAAGAATTGACTACAGTAAGAATGATATGAATATTAAACGGAGTAGTCCAAACATGTATTTTCTGAAAGTCAAAGGTCTTATCCAGTCTTCATCATGCACAGCAAAGACTTATGGGAATAAAGTAAAGATGTAGGAAACACGTTATCAAAGCAAAGACATACTTGATGAAGGACATATCTAGGAAAGACACACTTGAAGAAAGTGGAGATCAAAGGAAGATATACCTGAAGAAAGTATAGATCAAGGTCCCCCAAGGAAACACAGAAGTGACACTGAAGATACGTCATGGCTTGGTATTTCATCTGGACATTGTTCCGTACCCACACACTACAGGAGATTTAAGAAAACCTATCTCAAGGAATAAGAGATCTAGGAGAGACCTACCTGAAGAAAGTATAGATCAAGGTCCCCCATGGAAGCACAGAAGTGACACTGAAGATACGTCATGGCCTGGCATTTCATCTGGACACCATTCCGTACCCACATACCACAAAAGATCTCGCTCAACTTGGCCTTGAGGTGATGAAAGACAGAAAATTCTACATAGCAATGTATAACCAGACACTTTTGTAACAGAATGTTTCATGAGGCCTCATTTATAGCATAAACTCTGATAATTTGCAAAATTTTAGATTTGTGCCCTATCAATTTTGTAGTAATAAAAGTAGCTCAATCTGAACCACATGAAAATTCATCCATTCACATATATATGTAGTTTCCTATCAGGGCCTATGTAGAGCCTTCAATGAATAATTGTCTTCATGAATTGATCCCCTACTAGAAAGGCCTCTTCAAAACATATTTAGTAAAGTCAGTATCACGTGTGAGAAAGTAACCAAGAAAAACATGGACAGTGGCTCAGTGGCTCATACTCTCTGCTTGTTTAAGATAACAAAATGTGCTAAAATCACCACACCCCTCCCCCCAAAATATATTTTTTTTAGCAGCTTTATACGACTGCATACAGGCAATTCCATGGTAAGAGTGTAATTCCGTTACCAACATTTTTAGACTTTCTGTGCCTCTTTTTTACTCTGCCTCCCTCCTCACCATTTTAATACTCTGTAAATATGCCCATTCTTTCATGTGAGCTCTTTCATTCCAACAGTTTTATTCTTACATTCATGATATTGTGGTATAACACCTCAGTAACGGAATTACCAGAAAAAAGCACCAATTTTAAACTTCAAACATGTCTTTTAAAATCAAACATGCATTATACTAACACAGACTAAGATTGTGGAATTCTTTATTGTTTCAGCTTTTTTTAAATTCAAAGATGTGGCTATTCAGGGCTATCACAGTGATTGTTCTTACTATCAATGTGAAGTAAGATGACTGTTTTTCCGACGCGGAATTGCCCATATGTGAACTAGCATTTACCTGTATTTGCAGTGGGTAGATCATGAGCCTTGTAAGGAGACCTTTGTCCAGTTTAAATTTCTGAAAGTCGAGGCCTTGCAGATTAACAGCCTAAAAAGAAGAACACGAACATGTTGATACACCTATTTGATCAACGATACAGCGGTAACATGTCAAAGTCTGTACAAATTTCTGAAAGTCGAGGCCTTGCAGATTAACAGCCTAAAAAGAAGAACACGAACATGTTGATACACCTATTTGATCAACGATACAGCGATAATATGTCAAAGTATGTACAAATCACACATATTTATTCATTCCTTTTTTTTCCTCCTTTACAAGGATAGTCCCATTACCAGCCATACGTGCCAGCTTACAAGGGAACCTTTGTCAGTAGCATACTGCATAAATTAAGATATTCGCTTTGATGAAACAACAGAATCTTCTGGAGCCCTCTATCCTGTTCATCTCCATAAGTTCAGATAGATGGCCAAACACAAAAAACATACCAGTACAAACTGATTCATTCCTATAATTCCTTCATTGCCACCTATAGAAGCCTATAATGTATTTGCTGATAATCTCCTATGTATGCAAGTAAAAAATAATAGCTTGCAATAAAAGAAGCATGCCTAATTTCCAAGAAAGTTATTGTTTGAACTTGAAAACAAAATTCAATAATTTGTAGTTGTCTTCAATAGACCTGTTTACCAATGTTATTAAAATTTATGCATGGTTCTCTCCAGAACCCTTGCTTACCAACTATTCAGTTCACCTGTTGTGCAAAATGGCATCTGAATAGATGGGATCCGGTTTGCATACATTAGTTGTTGCTACATCGGGCAATCCTCTGGCAAGCTTCTTAGGGAAACTTTTGTTCAAGAACTATGCATAAAAGTAGTATACAGGTCTATCGGGAATGCCCTAAAGATGGCACTGTTCAATTTTTAATAAGGTAACTAACCTGGCTAAGGAAGTTTGTGAAGTATCGTAGCAAAGGAAGATGAAAGGACACCTGGAGTTCCTTCGGAAGCTTACAATCGGCCAACCAGTGACAGAGCTCCTTCAAACATGCCAACAACATACCAACGGTGAAGTGTGATGCTTTCTAAATAACAAAGATAGATAAAAGGGATTCGCTCACTGAGCTCATTTAAAATACAACAAATGACAAAGTTCTTTTACTAGACAAGCTAACATCGTACTTAAGGTGAAGTTAAAAGCTTTCTGTTTCTTGAAGCAAAAAAAAATACGACTGAGTGCTAATTTCATTAATTACCAATGTTCAGAGAGTCACACACATCAGGGCTCTACACTATTTTTTTTTTTTTTATAGGGGGTCCAAACTAATACGTAAGGATCTGTATAGAGCTCTATGTTGCAATTGTTTAAATGAAGGGTCTGGACCAAAGTCTGGGGTGCCCAGGTATTCCAGGTGCTTGATACCCTGTTGAATACAATTTGATTTTGGTATAAAAGACATTTTCCCACATAGTCTAGCCCACGTTATCTTGGGGCGTTGCATTCAACCAGTGACCACATCATCTATACATGCAGGCTAGGCTGGAAAGGAAGGAATCGGGGAGTTAAAAGGGCACTAAAGTACGGGCAGTATCCCTCTATTAGAGTGGAAACCATGTCAAACACTCACAGGATCCTTACAATGGACAGTCATCTGCCACATGGGGGCAGCACAAGCCTCTATTTCAGCAGAGAAGGCAGTGGCATACGAGTTGGATTCAAACTCTACATGCTGATTCAGTTCTCTGATATTCAGATTCATACCTGCAAAAAGTAAAAAGTGTATTAAGCAATTAAGCTGTTGAATGTGATTTGATATCGCTATAAGGCATCTTATCTTTATGTTGTGCAAAAGAATGCATCTGGAATGCAAAATGGAAATTCAATGAAATCAAAATTTTTCAAACAATGATTGATAATTTCACAGGTAGCATGCAGACCCTGTACATTGATATACAATCTTCTTGTGGCATGATCTTTACTAATAAATTCTATACCAATATATCAAAACAGACATTTTAGTTTTGGCAGTTTTGTATTTTGCGTTCTGGATGCGTTCTTTCGCACAACGACATAAAGATAAAACGCTTAACACACATTTTCATAGACCCCAGCCCAAGTTATCATGGCATAGTATTGAATGGCTCAAGATAAATTTGAATTACACTGTGAACAAAGTTTTGAGGGTTACATCATGTATTCTTTTATAGGAATGAGAGTCCTGAAAATGGGTGGTGAGGTCTTGATGTATATTCTGATTACATGAAAAAAACACTGCCCAGTGGAGGCTATTCACTGCTTGTGAATGATCCGGAGCAAAGACCACCCTTCCTAATTGGTGCACCCCGGAAATTCACACGATTTCTCATTGCATCGAGCAATACATCACCCTCATCACCGTCATCATCATCATCATCATCATCGCGATCAGCCTGATTGTGATTAAAAACATCATCATAATCTTCCCTCATCACCAGCATCACAATTACTACTGTAGCATCCCCTTCGTTACTCACACATGAAGTATCTGAGGAAGCGAGCCCAGAGAGCCATCAGATCGGGACTGCTGAAGAACCTCTCAGCTACTGACCGATGAGATATGATGTTGGTCAGATCACTGATGATTGGCCAGTAGCACTGACCTTTCAGGATCTTGTTGTCACAGTTCACCACCTGGTGCATGCTCTTGCCTGTGTGAACTAAAATTGAAGAAAAAGGAGACTAAAAGGTAACAGAGAATCACTGCAAGGGTTCTAGAACTTGTATAAAACGTGAGAAAATACCACAAGAAATAATCATATCTACAGGTATATGGACAGGGGCTATTGTGAATGGTACAAGATTATATACATGTGACTGCATTTCCAGTAAGACTGCACCTATGCATCCCTATTTTATTGTCAACAAATGTCACCTCAATGAATCTTGATCAATTTTACTCATTCATCTGTTCGTTTATCTTTTCATGCTTTAGCATTCATAAGTTTGTTTACATTTGCAATCTGGTCACTAATTCTCAAGTCAAGGCAAAATCATGACATTTTCAGAGGGGCCTGTAATATAATTTCATGATCCTGTAACAATGAACTCTCACCACTTGAAACCAAAGTGATATCAACAAACCTGTCATAGGACTTAGCTTGGCAGTCTTCATAACCTGATTGAGAGCACACTTGATGAGAATCTCCAGCAGACGCATCTCGTCTGCCATACGCAGAGCAAGGTCCTCGTTGCTGAAGAGCTGGACACTGATGTGGACCACTCTGTTGGCCAGCAGGTTTGGGGATCGTTCCTCGGCCAGGGACATCGCGATGCAACCGTAATGCTGGACAAAGGTCCTTGTAAAGAGCTCCTAAGATACAAGAAGGGAAAGAAAGATGCAGAGACTCCAACCCCAAGCACCTCTTAAGCAGGAGATTCTCCCGCAGAGACCCCTAGCAAACGGGAGACTCTGACTCAATGTGCGTGTAGCCCACATGACCAGTGCAAAGCAAGAAATTCCTTGCAGCCCGGAGGCCACTTTTAGGGTTATAGAAGCTCTCTGGTGCTATCTTAGGCTTATTTTTGAACTGATGACAACTATAAATGAGGTAAAATACAAAGATTCAGATTCATTTTTTTCAAAAAGATGGTTGGGCGGGAGAAAAAAGGAAAAACACGGCTAGGGCGGGAGAAAATCAAACTCAAGCGGGAGAGTGAGAGATTTTGTGAAAATGGACTCAAAGGAGGAGATCTCCCACCGAAAACGGGAGAGTTGGAGTCTCTGAAGATGCCCAAGGTCAAAAATCTGGGAACCAGGGTAAAAAATACTTGGGGGTGACGGGTGATTCAGCCCTCTTCGGAACTCAAATAGCTCCCTTAAATCCTCAAAACCCCAATTTTGGGGGCAACCATTTTCTTTAGAGTGGCCCTTGCCTCAGCTCCAAAAATCAGCAATGAATTCATGAACCTTGATCTAGGAGCAGCATAAATACCTTTCTTTAAACATCACATATTAACGCATTATACTGATACTCAATGTATAATCTGAAGGAGAAAATTTTGATATGCAATTCAAATTCAACACAGCTCCCTTGGTGCTAGATATAGCTCTTGTAAAGTTGTTCTTTAAAGTGATTTTTTTAAAGAGAATAGCTCTCGTGGCAAAAAAAGTATTTTTTACCTTGCTGGGAACTGACACATACATGTAAAGTTAATCATATCTTCAAAGTAGCAAGGTACCTTGCAATTTTTTTTCTACCACGGAAATTCTGTAGGCTGATAGTTTGAATAAAATTGTAACAGCTTGGAGCCTAACAGCTTCAGAGAAAAATATTTTATAGCCATGGACTATGTGATCAAAATATACAAGCTTTTCAACAAATATGATTCAGACACGATACCAAATTTTGAAGTGCAATCCAAAGATCAGACTAGAGGATATTGGAGAAAATAGCATATTTCTAGGACCAAGCCACAGGGATACAAACATTATTTTCATGTAAGAATATGAAAGACTTGGTATAGTCTGCATAACAAAGTTGTCGTTGCCCTTAGTGTTCACAGTTTCAAAGTTGATTTAGATAGATGCTGGGAGAATGAGCATATCCAATTATTCAATAAGAAATCGCCTGTACAAAGAAGTAATGCAGCCATCTTGATGAGGAAGCATAATCTAGAACTGAATGCAAAGGCATAATATGCCTGCATTCAGAATCTTTCCTAGGTATTCCCAAGGTGTAGGTATGTCAGTACTTTGCCCCAAGGAAGCAGGATTTACCTTGTAGTCATTTTCTGGCAGCATGTTGAGTAGGAAGGTAACCATCTTTTGAGGGAAGCGATAGATCACTGTCCAGAATATCAGTTCTTCAAGCAAGGTACTGTGATTCAAGTCCTTGGTCATACCAGGGTAGGTTGTTGCTACAAACAATAACATAGGCAATCAAAATACATATATGTCCTCTAATCAAAATAATAATATCTTGAATTTAAAAAAGTTTTCCTTTGAAATCCGAAAGAGCAGTTATTCAAAGTTGGCTGGACGTTGTGTATAGATCTAGTGCTTCACGCCATGCTTGTTGAAATCCCACTGTGCTTTGCCATAACAGTTCCCAGCTTCGGCAAAGGGCTTTGGTGTTGGGGGGGGGGGGGTTACATGGCACTTGGGTTCACTCCCACTCACTCTAATGTGTGATGCTATGTGGTGCAGCGATGAATAACACACACACACCATAGAGGTGAAGAAGCCACGCATACTGTGAAAGTCGCTGACACACGCAGGGGCGGAGTGAGGCTGGGTCAGTGTTCGGTCAATAGTGCATGCAGTAGTTTTTCGTAGTTGTCAGCATAATGTTCGTTTATTCACAACTAGGCTGGTTCATGGCATGGCACTGCCCACTGGGATTTTTGCAAGCACTGCGTGAAGCGCCATCTATACACCAAGCCCAGAAAACTTTAATAAAAAGGAACGTTCCATGGCACATGCTCTGGCATACATTGGTTTGCATAAGAATCTATGGTAGCTGGTGTATGTCATAATATATTTATTTCGCATCTTTACACAGAATGACCTGGGCTTTCTTGCATAAAAAGTTGAGATTAAATGCAACTCAAAAGACTAAATGCAAGTCCCAAATACTCAGTTCTGATGGGTTGAAAATCAAATTGCGTTTAATTTTTTGAATTGTGTTTAATTTTTTGAGTTGCGTTTAATCGCAACGTTTTATGCAAGAGGGTCCAGTTCAGCTACATATTTTAACATATGAACAAACAAAAACATTAATAAGGCTGGTTTACAACAGGGCTCTGGTATTCAAAATTTAAAAACCACATATAAGTGCAATGTATCAAATGACCATAAATCACACCTGTCATCAGAGTCATTCAAACATGAAATATGTGCACCATCTCCTTCCCTGTGGAAATCAAGAACCTTATGTCTGAGGCAAGGACACATAGCAAATTCAAGAATAAAGAAAATGTCGCTCCTACTGAGGAAAATATCATTATTGCCATATGAAGAGGAAAGCTGACTGCACTTTGACTCACCACCAATAACAACATGTTGATCTGGTGAAGGTAATGCGTTGAGGGCCTGCTTGTAGAAATCTTGGCTCCCATTTGTTTTACTGCCTGGATTACTACATATATCTGGACAGAGGGAGAAACACAAATGACAATCATACATTGTGTGTACCTGCACCTGGCCACCTTACTGTAAGCAAATCTATTTTGGAGCCAGAGTTTCTGTTTAGGAAACTAGGTCCAAGCATTGTAAATAACATTTCAAAGTACGTGGCATTTACTATTGGCCAGTCATGGATAGAAGTGTCTAGCATGGCATAATCATGCAGAAACCATCACAAAGAGCTCCTCCTGCATGGAGGTCAAAGGTCAAGCAAGTCAAAGAGCACCAAGAAGTGACATGATTCAAAATCAATAACTCACCTTCTAGAATCTTTGCATAGAAGTCTTTGTCCATAAGGGCCTGGGTCAGAACATGTCTCATGGCCCCGCCCATCTTACAGAAGTCATGAAGAAGGTCCAGGAAGGAATCTGCTTCCCTCATGGCTGAGATAAAGACATCTCCCGTTCTCATGTACTGATTCGTGCTGCTCCCTGCAAGGGGTTTGAAAAATATCAGATTGTAGCCAACGTGGTAAGTTTTTCCTTTCAGCTGGTCAAATGCTTTTCACAATTGTGTCTTTGTGTCTTCTTCCTTTTTACGAGAACCTGGATCGGCCTGTGTCATGTAATAAATGTACATGTAGAAATGTAGATTGATACTGTACCAGTCATAGAGATCAGTACTGTGATCTAAACTTAAGAACTTATACTGGTAATCTGATATGGGGTCTTATGACTTGTCCAACATAACCATCATTAACAATATTAATACTATATTCATAGACATATTACCTGCATAGCCATACGCAGCAGGGGGGGGGGGCAAAAATTTTCAAGGCTTACTTATTTATTCAAAATTTTCCAAAAAATTCACAAGCGTGCACCAGATCCTTGAATTTCAATTTTAAAATGAAAAAAAAGAAACAAAAAACAATAACAGGTGTTTTGACCAGTTTGGTTGCTTTGCTCCCTCGCTTGCATGTTTTCTTGAACATTGTGTGGTTTATTGCCCCTCCCTGGAAAAAAAAAAATCCTGCAGGAAGCCTTGGTTACCTAGATAGTTGAGCCTCATGTGAAGAAGCAGACGTGCCAGAAGAGCAGGGACGATCTCTCGAGCCATGAGCAACAAGCTGAGCGGAGCTTCCTTCCTCTGTGGATGATCTTCACCATGGCGATTACAAAATCTAAGAACAAAAACATTGTTTATTGAATGAAATTTTGTGAGGTCTGTATATGGGATACAATGGAAAATCAGTGTAATACCACATTTGCTGTGGAGGTTTGTTCCATCAAAGATTGTTGCATTGGTTTTCTTGCTTGCTGATGAAAGAATAATTTGAAACAGGGGAGTATGAAAACATGTTTCAAATGATATCTACTGCAATGGAGAATGGAATAATAATTTCAGAGAAATCAATACATATACTTCAAGACCAGGACAAATGGGAGAGGTACTTCACAGTGTTGCCAATGTTTAACTGTTGATCTCAACTGTAGGAATTCCGAATTTTATAAACTTTATCTGATCCCTTTCCCTCACTGTTATGATTGTATTCAAGCAAACATGATTCCCGCATGGAATATCTCTCCGGACCAATACCTATTCAGAACAGCAAGCCAAAGGAAATTGGGATCAGTGGGTTCAGAAACAGTACACTCACCCTGAAGCCTTCATGACACTAGTATCACCACAGTCACAAGCTCCTCCGGCAAGGCTCCTGAACATATTGAAGTCATGCCCCTCATGATTTCCCCCATGGAAACAATCTGCACAGATGGACATGCATGGTGTGATTCCGCACGTCCTGCAACGATACGCCACAAAGTTGGCTGTCCACACCAACCCGCATGCTGTCGCATCATCAAACTCCCGGACGTCGCTGGCAAACTCATCGAACGGCTTCCCACCAGAGATGAGGAGGCGGAACCACTCTAGATGATCCACATCATCAAGAGGGTGCTCAGGATCAGTGAGGAGCTTCAAGAGGCTTGAGAACTCCTTGCGGTTGCTTTCGCGTCGCAGTTCTCGTTGATGAGGCAGTGGTTCCCTCTCCCTCTGTAGGTCTCTCTGGAAGCGTGCAGCTGCTTGCTGCTTTGTTTCTCCTGGGCGACGAAACCTATCGGCCATCTCCATCATGGATGGGGGGGGGGGGGGGGGGTTGTTATGTTGGGCTGGTGTTAAAAAGTAAGTTCAGAGACTAGGTGCACTCTGTCTTCATTATGCTTCTTTGAAAGTGTCTTCAGTTCAGCTAAGTTCACAGGTTTCCTTCCTGTGATAATGAAGATATGTTATCTTAATACACTGACCTGTACATTTACATTTCAAAAGTTAAAATAAAAAACCTATCTGAGTCTTGTCTTTGGAAATCTACAGTTCACCTTTGAGCATGAGGCACGATTCGATTTCATTATAACACACATTTTCCATAAACCGCAGCCAAAGTCATTTCTGGCTTAGTGCTCAACGGTTTCAAACTGTTATCAAAATTCAGGATTTTCCAGTGATTTAATCAAATGACTGAAAGGTGGTGAGTAGATAAACATTCAATTCAAATTTTCTGAACATTAACATTAAGAAATTTTAGCTGTTATATTACTGTAGTGTTAGGTATGAGGCCATTTTATAAATTGCTTATTAATTTTTTTTTTTAAAGCTTACAAGGGTTTGCTGGTTGGCCAAAGAGTTGGTGAGACCGTACAAGCACAAATTTTTCTTTTTAGACATATATTCATAAAAATAAGCAAACCAAACTGACGGTTTGCGGCGCTGTCAATAGATGAGCATAGGGCTAGCGTGTACAGTGACAAATAAACAGTAGTGTGTAGACCAGGGACAAGAACATCTGCTTAACTAGGCATGCTAGGGCCTAACATTAATATTTATGAAATTAATCATGAAATTTGCTAGATCTACCTCTCTTTCTGCGTCAACGTTACAGTGACAAATAAACAGCTGTGTAGGTCTATAGACTGGTGACAAATTTCACGACAATTCCAGATTAAGATAGATCTAGATCTAAACTAGATCTAGATCTAACTGTTACCGTTAAGCAAAAACAATTTGTATTTTGGCAACACTTTTCCATCAAAAATTTTTTTCTCAAAAAAATATTTTTGCCGGCCAGTGCAGCACGCAAAACAAATGACAAATCAACAAACTCAGCTATCTCATCAACATGATCAAGCATAGACCGAAGTGTTCTGTCTCTAACAGTCGTCGTTATGTTACTAGCCTCGTATTGTCATGATTGTAGCGGGTCGGCACTCCGAGTGCTGACAGGAGGAGTGCCGACCCTACCAGAACATGAGGCTAACGACGACTGTTAGAGACAGAACACTTCGGTCTAGATCAAACATAGATCTAACTGTTACTTTAAGTTTAACTGTCACTGACTGTTAGATCTAACGTTAGGCCTAACTGAAGTGTTAGATCTTAACGTTACTCGTTAGTCTAACTTTAATTCTCAGCTCAACTCAGCCGGTCAAATGCCCAAATGGTCGTTCACAACTTCTTCCATTGCAAATTACGTTATTGTGGTGAAAGGAAAAACTTAATACAACTGGTTCAACAAATATTTCCTGGTCCATTGAATACCTTTTTCCGGCAGCCAAACAAGGCAAAATAACCTTTTGACCATCGGAGCCTAGCCTGCGAAAGTTGTTTTCATTCATTGACGTGCGACATAGAATGAAGTGACATTACAAATATACCACCGACGTTTACTTCGCGTCGAGGCGGTTGCGAAAAAATGTGGGAAATTCAAAGTGACAAAGAAACTGAGCCGCGTGTTAATTCTACAACACACGTTTCAGTGGGATGTCCAAGAAGTTGGACTTCCAGTGGCGTATCGTGGGTCAACACATGGGGGGGGGGGGGGGCACCGAGTGGAAGAGTGTGTGCGGGCGTGTATATGTGTGTAATATGTATGATGTTATTTCTATCATGTTAACAATAACAACAGTATCTTCAAACAAGGTGTCTATAGGGACGTGAAGCGTTTTAAAATCAGTGGAAACTGACTCATCTTGCTAGATACCACTTTGTTTTTACATTTTGCGAGCGAGCGAAGCGAGCTTGCCAAAAAATT
>CM057167.1:7411598-7633437 GCA_029962745.1 Echinometra lucunter
TACTGTAGTAAGTATAGGTACATCGCTACATCTGGGATATTTTTCAAACCTCCTATATACAATATAGCAAATATATTTTGCTATTTATAAGTACGTGATTGTTCTAGAAAGACAACCGCTTTGTTTTACATACATCCTTCACAGAAAAATATTAACTAGTTATTAATATACATGTTTACTGTATTAGAAAAAAACGGCAACACTTTTATATATCACA
Organism: Echinometra lucunter; assembly: GCA_029962745.1. Lineage (NCBI taxonomy): Eukaryota > Metazoa > Echinodermata > Echinoidea > Camarodonta > Echinometridae > Echinometra > Echinometra lucunter. The sequence goes on from CM057167.1 coordinate 7,411,816, forward strand.
GACATCATTGACATGCACAAAGAAAATCAAACAGATTATTTTGTAGCAACACAGCTTCAACATTACACAATACCTTGACCAAAGAGAGCGTATGATGTAGCCGCTTTGCTTGATAAAGCCATAGCGGCAAAAATTCGCGAAAAATTATTGTTCACTATAAATCGTACAACCTTATAATAGAGCAGAGTGTGTTTATTGATCTTTTTACATAATCACTGCGGAAACACAAGTGGACCGCTTCACATAATTATATCACTGACACAAAAGAAATAAAATGGAATTATTACCTCATGTACATAATCACTGCAGCGTTGCATCTAGAATACTTTTCAAACAACCTTGCATTAAGGCAAATATTTATAACTGTTATTACCATGGTACTTGATTGCTCCCGTATAAAACAATTAAAATTCTTTTAATACAAAATTATTTTGTAGCAACATAACTGCAATGCATGTTCATATAACCTTGATAACAATAGAACTTAATCGCACATAAATGATAATCGTAGCATATAGTTATATCTTGAAACGCTTTTCACATATTCATGAAACATAGTAAACATATAAGATGTATTTATGTACATTATTTTGCAGCAACACAACTGCAATGCATTTTCATACAACCTTGATAAAAATAGAACATAGTCGTACATACATGATTATCGTAGCATAATTATTAGCTTGAAACGCTTTTCACATATTCATGACACATAATAAACATAAGATGTATTTATGTACATTACTCTGGAGTAACACAACTGCAATGCATGTTCATATAACCTTGATAAAAATAGAACTTAATCGCACATAAATGATAATCGTAGCAAAGTTATAGCTTGAAACGCTTTTCATATATTCATGAAACATAGTAAACATAAGATGTATTTATGTACATTATTTTGCAGCATGATTATCGTAGCATAGTTACTAGCATGAAACGCCTAAGTTTCACATATTCATGAAAAATAGTAAACATAAGATGTATTCATATACATTATTTTGTAGCAACACAACTGAAAAGTATTTTCATACAACCTTGATAAAAATAGAACTTAATCGCACATAAATGATAATCGTAGCATATAGTTATATCTTGAAACGCTTTTCACATATTCATGAAACATAGTAAACATCAGATGTATTTATGTACATTATTTTGCAGCAACACATCTGCAATGTATTTTCATACAACCTTGATAAAAAGAGAACATAATCGTACATACATGATTATTGTAGTAAGAAAACTATATTTTATATATGACCTTACAAGAAAGCAAAGTGCATTGTTGGCGTATATCGTCTAATTCACGTCAATATTCCAGCAACACTGGTAAATCTCTTCACAATGATTATGACCCACTGACACAAAACAAACAGAATACCTTATTAAAGTAAATGTTGCAGCACTACATCAAGAATATTTTTCAAACAACCTTACAACCGATGTGTTGGCTCAGTAGGTAGAGCGCCGCCTCACAATCGGGAGGTCGCGGGTTCGAACCCCGGCCGCGTTATACCAAAAGACGTTAAAAGATTGGAGTTGCTGCTACCTTCTTTGGCGTTCAAGAATTGAAAAGGACAGAGCAACGTCGATCTGGCGCTGCTCAGTGGCTGCCTGGCCTACGATCAATTGGGCAAAAAGAATTTCCTTTCTCGGACAATAAAATTTGGAGATTAACGGAGATTAACAAGTATCTTTAACTGTTATATCTATAGTACTTATCATATTTGATTGTTCGACTGTTATAGTAACACAACCGACATGCTTTTGATACAACTAGCACTGGAATCATAACTGTATTAGTAAAACTGCAACGCTTTCCATATAATCCGTGACACAATGTAGATATTATAATTCATTATCATATATACATCATTTTGTAGGAACTGCAACGACTATTGGCTAAGGAGAACTTTTGCTGTAGTTATGTACATGATTATTTGAGCAAAAAAAAAAAAAAAAAAAAAAATCATAAACATCATCATCAGCAACATATCGTGAATTCATTTGATGTTTGTTGTATTTTACTCTCCAATATTTATTGTAAATTTTGCATGTTTTTTAACCAAAGAATGGAAAGAGAATGAATTGAATTATAATGTGATGGCTGCGGCCCAGATGCCGAGATGAAATAGCAACCGAGAAAGAGTAGCTACATATTGCTATTATACGACCTTACAATAAAGCAAAGTACATGATAGTTTCATTGTCTCACGGTGTACGTCAATACAGCATCATAAGTGAATCCCGTCACATAAACCATTGACACATTGCCGGTTCAAAATGTGGTCACTATCTGATGTACATAATAATATCGTTGTACTATAGTACAGAGTGAAACATTTTTCAAAAACGTTACAATAACGGATCCGAAAAGTGGAGCCTGTGTTGGGGGACATGATGAGGGTACTAAAAGTATATGTTAAACATAAGAACATCTTTACAGACATTATTTAATGTTATACAAAATGAAGGAAATCGGAGAAATATCAACTTTTGTCCAGGTATAGGACATCTCTGATATGATACCGACGATCTTCTTCTGCAGTTTTTTTTAGTTTTTAGAAAGTTTGTTTTGCAATAGTTGGCCCAAATCAGATTACAGCATGAGAAATATGGTAGAATGACCGCACAGTATAACATACATAGGATATAAATTAGTTTGGCAAATGACATTTACTTCGTTAATATGATATTTCCCATGTCAAATAGCTGTCCATACACAATAAATTTGACCTTGTCTAGTTTTTGTCTACCCATGGCAATATGACATTATCAAGGATGATAATGTAGTTAAGGAAAATCATGTATTTTACATTTCTTAGGACTTACAGATAATCCTTTTGCTTTCAATCATTCATGTACATTGCGAAGACTGCTACTGCACAAGCACAAGATAATAATATATTGTTTTGATTATCATAATTATGTGGAGGATTGTGCATTGTACATAAATTTATAGGAGCACATACTGTTAGTCTTTATCTTACCAATTTGATTAATGTAGCAATACAACTCAAAGGATTTTTTTTCATACAACATTGATCAAAATGACATAGCGTATGAATATCAACAGCACCAATATATACCTACTATAGCACTTCTACTAAAACAATGCATGTATTCTTCACAAGATACAAATGTGAAGAGAACTTATCTTCTAATGTACATAATCAAAAGAACTAAAGCAATGCTTTCTAACAATCCTATGAACATTACTGAAACACATTTCTTTATATAAAGTTGACAAGAACCAATTACCTACAGAGAACTTATCCTATGATGTGCATAATTATCCTACTAAACACTTTTCATATGAACTTGACACATTTTCATTTTATGTTGAAAACTTCTGGGTTCACCACAATTCCTAAATCATTTTTTCTTTGTGTATTTTGGTTGGGCAGAGTGAAGACTGAAGAAAATGTTTTTTTTTTTTTTTTTTTTTTGGGGGGGGGGGGGGGGTTGGAGGAGCGCCGTTGTCAAAGTACTATAGTACGAGAGTATTTATGTGCCTAGGATAATGAGAGGTATATGTGAACTCCTCTCCGCCTATATAATTACGCACTGTTTCATTATCAAACGTCCATCTTTGAACTAATATCAGTAAGAAGTAAAAAGATATTTTGTTACTTCATTTGCAACAAAATTTCATTTTCATTTAAAATCCTGCAGCTGGATGGTAACATGTAATCGGATTTATTCCTTATACAGCACCTTTGTTTTTCGACATGCAAGTGTTGAACGTTTTACGACTTACAAGTCATAACACCTATAAAATATACTGCGTCATCACAGTACAAAGATCGATCGTTACCATTTTTTTTTTCAATCATCTTCTCACACCACGGGTCGATCGATGGATGTAATTTAGGTTACAATTTTGCTCGTATATCTAGAATCAGTGACATAGCTGAAGTGCATGGGGCACGTGACCTCCTCCAGTCGCATCATACGGCCCAGAAAAGGGCATACTTTACATTTCAAGTAAAATTGATTGACTGGTCAAAGATATAGCTATACATAGATGAATCCGGTTTCAAAACACTGTAACTCATGTCGGCCATAACTGGGGGGCTTCCAAAGAAGAACAAAAACTGATTCAATGGGTTGTGCAAGGAGCCAGGTGCGTTGCTATGTCAGTTCATAAATTATCTTTTGTTAGGCATACTTGAAGTCCCCCAGTTAGAAATAACCATATAAAACAGCACCCAAACCGAATTGGCCTATAGGCTTTTCCGATTACTTGTATAAATCTCTTCCCTGGCGTGGGAGGATGATAAACGTGAGTGATATATTTCTTTTCATCCCATGCTTGGCTGACTTGTTTAATTGAGAGCCTCTTGGAGGTTTTTATCACTGATAGATCACATCGAAGAAAATGGGGGAAGAAAAAATGAAGCAGTCATTAATTTTGTTGTAGAGGCGATTGCACAAGTCGTTAAAGGAATTTTATCACAATTTTCTGTTGCCAACGTAGTAATATTTTTTCATGCCATTCTTGCACTGATGTATTTAGGGGAGGGGCACGAAAACCTGTCCCCCTCAAATCTAAGTAGCATTCCTGGGGGTGTTTCACAAAGAGTTAAGTTTGATGTAGGCTATGGTCACAAAGCCCAAAATCAGCCTGCTCGGCGGCCGGGCGCGATTTTTTTTCCCTGAACCGTTAGGGCTACATTATATGAATATTCATGAATTGCGGCTTGGGAATAAGACTGCCCATGCGCGTGGACTTAACCACAGCTCCTTCTCACAATGCAAATTGTAAATGTGTACATGAGGCTTAAAGAACATTGGGTTTGTTTGTTTTACTTTTAGCTTTTCATGGGTCCAACAACAAAACTTAATCAACTGTATTGTACCTTGGCCTTAGCACGTCAGGCTTACTTATATTAGCTCAGTCTCGGAGAGCTATAGAACCTAGTCGAATGAAAAGACAGCATGCGTGCCCATGCACTCTCTCTTTTTTGTAATTAAGTATTTATTAAGCATAAGCAAATAACAATTATCTTGGATCAACAGAAAATCAAGCAAATTACAAGAAAGAAAAAAAAGAAAAAAAAAAGGGGGGGATACAGATATACAAAGTGTTAAATAGCAGCATAATAACACTTAAACAAATGTATAAACAAATAGGGCAAGAAGAAACAAGAATCATATTTCAAACCTCCATTTACCAAAACGAGCAGCTAGTTTTTTTTGGAAATCCTGTATTCTATTTCTTTGTTATTCTTTAAGTAGGCTTTAAAGAGATCAAATAGGGGGATTTTATTTTGAAATTTACAGATATATACATAATATTTCGAAGATAGAAAAATGTATGTAATGTAAGTATCCCTATGGAGACCAAACATTCTCTCGAAATTGGAAATGCGACATTTTTCTTGTTTTTCAGATTAATACTGTCAATTGTTTTTTTTTTGTTGCATACAGGTTGTATCTAGGGACATGAAATGAAAAAATGCAAAAATGTGTCCGGTGAATTATTACAAAAAGAACAAAGAGGTGAATCTTTTCTTTTTATCTTTAATAAAAAATCGTTTAGGGCTATTGCTCTATAAAAAAAAAGTTTAAAAAAGAAAGATCGTAGGCGGGTATGAATGGTACTTTTGAAATTTTCCTCGAAATGATTTCTTCCTAAGCAGGGGAATTTAAGTTAAACAGATCATTCCAATAAGAAAGATGATTCTCATAGGAGAAGATACTTCTAACATTATATTGTACACGTATTTAGGAACCTTACGAGTTTGCATAAGTTTGTCTATAATCCTTGTAAAAATAAGGTCATGATTCATGAGAGAGCCACTCCTGTGGAATATTCTTCATTAGAAAGTTATACTTCCGCCTATCTGATTTATTAACTTCATAATCAAGTACAATTAAGTTCTTCAAATAATTTGGACCCAGCGTGGACAGGGTCTTATAAATCACTTACATAAGTTATTCCTTTCTCTAACTAGTATATGAAGTATTGTCTTGATTTAGATCTTACATTTTTATTGAACCACAAGGATTGACAAGCACCCATTTCAGAATAATTAAAACCAAATCACCTTTTCTCTAAATAGGTACCAAGACCTTATAGGATTCAGCTAATTGAGTTAACGGTAACCTGGATAAGATGGTTTCTGGAGCAGAAGTTTTCCAAAGAATATCAGTTACCTGAGAAAACTGGTTTAATAGTGATATTTCCATTCGTTTCCAGAAACTGCCATAATCTTTATCATGAAGCAATTTAACCCAAGATAACTTCTGTGAAATTGCAAAAATAGCAGGGTCTATCATCTGTAGGCCACCCTGGGAGTAGACGTTACATAAATATTTTTCTTTTGTCCCTACCATTGCCCCCATTCCAAATAAATTTATACAGAATTTTATTTAAGGTTTTAAAAAAATTATTAGGAATCTTTATAGACAAGACAGAAAACTGATAGAGTAGGGGAAACAATAGGGTCTTTACCACACAGATCTTTCCGATCAAAAATAAATTTCTGGCACGCCAACAATTAAGTACACTTTCAATTGATTTAATCTTTGGTTTAAAGTTTAACTCGAATAACTGACTGACATTCAATGAAAATGTTATACCTAAAGTTTTAAATTGATGTTGTGTCCACTTTAGACCTTTTTCTGAGTAAGGAAAATCCAATGACCCTCTTGTAGATCCGATCCACACAGCTTCAGATTTAGAAATGTTTAACTTACAAATAGCAACTTAAATACACTATCAAAATAATTTCTAGAACCATCTATAGAGTCGTCAGCTAATAAAGATATCTTTAATTCTTTTCCATCCACGGGAATACCTTTAATATTGTCGTTCTCCCTAACAGCAAGGGCCGTTGTTTTTATGACTAACAAAAATAAACAAGGGGAAATGGGGCAACCCTGAAAGATCCCCCAATTTACATATTGATGGGTTTAGTTAAGAAACCATGATTAAAAACATAAATTTTCCTTCCTGAATACATTGATCTGATCCAAGCAATAAATTCATCTCCAAAATCAAATCTTTTCAGCACTTTCAGTAAATAAGTGTGATTAACGCTATCAAAGGCTTTTTGGATGTCTAAAAGGAGAATGGCCCCTGGAATTCCATGAAAATGATTCAATCGTATCAACCAACAGTCGAACGTTATTACCAATGTGTCTTCCTTTCATGAATCCAGACTGGTCAGCATGAATTAAATCATCTAAAACTCTTTTAAGACAGTTTGCTAAAGTTTTTGCTAGAATTTTGTAGTCGACGGTTTAATAAAGAAATAGGCCTGAAATTCTTCAAATATAAATCATCTTTATCTTTTTTAGGAATCAGGGTAATAATACCGTTTCGTGGGTCAACTTCAATGGGTTAATGACGACCAATTGCCAAAGAGGACTAATTGGTTTTTAATGGGTCGATTTCAATGGGTTAATGGGGACCCATTATTTCACGCTCCATGTATTCCCAATTGCGAATTGGTATTCCATGGGGGCAATGGGGACCTATTTGTTTCAATGGGTCAATTCGTATTTCAATTGGTATCAATGGATCCAATTGGTCCAACCGTTTCGTTGAAGAGGCGATATTAAGCCATTTTCCATTGAAAAATTCAAGAAATTTAAAAGTAAATCTGAAATATCAGGCCAAAAAACAACACAAAATTCTGAAGGGAAGCCATCGAAACCAGGTGATTTGTTATGTTTCATAGTAAGGAGAGTATCATACAGTTCTTTATTAGAGAATGGTTGTTCAAAAAATTGTTTATCATTTTCATTTAAAATGGGTATATTATGGAGTCCAAAAATGTGTCCATAGTTTCATTATCACTTATTTGATTTTTATATAACATTTCAAAAAAGGAATGAATCTCATTTGAAGTTCCGATTGGAGCCTATGCACTCTCTCTCCTAAGATCTCATGCACGCTCATCAATTATCGTTTGACACTCAGTCACATTCACAGAAGTCCACATGCATGCGTACTCTTATTCCGAAGACGCAAGTCCTGAATATTCATATATGAAGCCCCAAAGATTCAGGAAAAAAAAATTCGCCGGCCGGGCGGTGAGTTTTTAGCTAATTTCGTCCAGGCACCGAGCAGCGGCCGACCGGGCACTGCTGATATTTACAGCATCGCTCGGTTGCCGCTGAAGTTTTAGCGCGGAGTCAAAATTTCGGCGGCGCCTGCTGACTTTTCACTCGTCACCCAAAACACGCTCGGTGCCCGGGCGGTCAATGACCCAGTCGTCAAGAGATTTAGGTTAAAAATTGAAGGCGCTAGATGAAAAGCCTGCCGAGCGGTTGCCGCCTGTGAGTCTCCAGCTAGGAGATCGGTCGGTCACCGGTTGGCTAGTTCATAGACCGGCGTACGGGCGGCGCCTGCTTGATTACCCACGTCCTCTGCCCAGCCATATGGAAGGCGCAGCTCAGCCTATGGGCTTGTTGATCTCGCTGTCGTGGTCGTTGAGGTGGAATCAACGGCATCGTTGAGAGTCCGCTCGACTTCTCCAAAATCGTTGGGCGATGCCTAAATTCCAGCGGCGCCCGAGCAGGCTGCTGATCGATCGGCCGCCGCTCTCTCTTTTGTGACATAGCCTTAGAGTAGTGCTTGAGCGCCAGTGCCCATCCGGTATTTCACGCGTAATCTCATTGATAGACTTTGCAATAGCTCTGGGGAGCGTTTCATCAACATTTGCTGTCTGACAAGTTGTCAGATCTGACATCTTTCCTTGATTTTGATTGGCTGAGAAGCATCGTTACTATGGCAACTGTCGGATAAAACAGACTTTGTCGGATAAAACATCCGACAAGTTCTTTCATGAAACGCTCCCCAGGTCGCCGACCGATGATTCTGACCAATGCAGCGAAGCGTAACACACAGCACGCAAGTAGGAATTTAAGAGCAACTTTAGTCAAACTTAAGGCCCCATCACATATTAGCGAATCGAGCCAACGAATGCCTAACGTATTCGAAAATTTGGACATGCGTTCGTGTTCGTTGCCATTCGTTCGTGACACGTTTGACGTACGTGGTATGCGTTAGCTGTTCGTAGGTGTTCGCAGAGATATGCTGGAGCTGATTTTCTATTTTGGACATGTTCAAAAATTTAGAACCCTATTGTGGCCAAGAATTTTAGCGTATTTGAGCGTATCTGGACTTTTCCAAAAAATAGCTGTTCGCTAGGCATTCGTAAGCTCCATTCGCTAATATGTGACAGGGCCTTAATTCTTTGTGAAACACCCCCCTGCTTTACGTGAAACAAGACAACCCCAAAACTATCCTCTCCCTTTTTAAAATCTTCTTGGACCTCTCTCCAAAGAAAAAAAGTTCTCAATCTGTTCGTTTTCTTGTCAGAGGGCCTTTCAGCAAATAGGATCCTGAACTCGATTATCATCATCACTTTTATCATGGTCACATTTTCAATTCTTTTGCTTTTCCAAAATATTTCAGAAACTTCCTCATTTTGGCTTCCTCATTTTGAAAAAAAAAAGAATGTATTAATAGTTTCATGTAAGAGTAATTTAAACGAAAACATGTTAACCCAACATATTTCAACCCAAAACATTTTAAACATTTTAACCTCAAACATTAAAAAAAAAATTACTCTCATGCGTATAGAGCGATGAACCGTATTCAGTCTGAAGAGAATGTTTAAAGCCTGCCAGGTCTTGATGTATAAATGGCGCTTCAATCCCACTGTACAGTGCCATGACAGTTTCCGAGCCTCTGCGAAGGTTTTTGGTGCAATCAAAGAGGTTTTTTTTTTTTGGGGGGGGGGGGGTGTGATGTGGGGCGATGCATAACACCCCCCCCCAACATCCAATGGGAAAGTGGCTGTCACAGTGCAGTGTCGGATCGAATATTGTGCGGCCAGTTCGGCCAGCGTATGCAGTAATTTTTCGCGTTGTTGGCATATGTTCGTTTATTCGCAACTAGAATGTTCGGACGTGATGCTCGGTCTCAATAACGCAGATTTGTTACGTGTATCATGCACAGAACTGGTATGGCGCTGCCCAGCGGGATATTTGCAAGCACTGCGTCATCTACATGCACCAAGTCCGGGTAACTTTAAGAGGTACATATGGTACTGACGTTCATGGAAGATGACCTCAGCCGTGTGGCCTAACCCGGCATTTTTCAATGCCACATGAAATCTACCTGCTCACTATAGGTCGAACCCGACTTCTCCAGTCACGAAGCATCTCGCCAAAGCCTGACCTTAAGACACTGTCCAAGGAGCAAGTCTACTCGGTTGAGGTATTATCTACGGCGGAATACGAGAAGCCGAGCTGATAACCCAGTGACATGACATCCTCTGGTGTACGAATCATATCCATCAGGATCCCTAGAAATTTGTCCGAAGCATTCTTCAACCGTCCGTGTCTACATGCACAATAGTAGAAGATAGGATCTGATGATTAGAACCATTGAACCATTGACTGCACAAGGAAAGTAAGACAATTTCTAGTAGAGAAATTTACGAAATGATCACCCTGATGTTTAATGCTTTTATGCCTTGCTTTAGTTAACTTACTGAGACAACATATCTTGATTGTCCTTCACGTCCGTCCTTTCGCCATGGTCAAAGAGATATGCAGTCCTCCTGACATTGGTGACATTAAGGTGGTCATTCAGTGATGTAAGAATCATCCTTGTTCATATTATATTGCCAAGGGTAGACAAAACCGATTTCGTGGGTGTATGTCGATAGTTTTTTTTTTCGACATGGAAATACTACATTAACGAATTTAGCTGAAAGTAAATTATCCAAAAACATTAATATTATTGCTTGAATTTAACATCTCCTGCCAAACCATATTACGTATATTATACTATCCCCTAACAATAACTTATTTTTCTTATTGTAATCTGATATGGGCCAACTCTTGCAAAACAAGCTTTGTAAAACTTACGATATGTATGTTCGTACTATCTGGGATTTACTCCCACATGGGTCTTACCTTTCAACAATTAAAGTTATTAAAATCTAGTGACATGAACTTACTCCAACAAGGTATTTTCGTGTACAGACAATTTTTTTTTCCAGATGATTTCAATTATCTCAATCTGTTTAATTGCATCTCGGATATTCATGCATACGACACTAGAAGCGCTAACCACATCTAATTACCAAAATATAGAATGATATCCTATACTCTGGGTCTAAACTATAGAATACTTTGCCTGACCAAATACAAACTCACTTCCGCTGCAAATGTTTTCACGCAAGATGAAATTACATCTGATTTACCAGCTAATGTGTTTATCATGTGACGTCATTTTTGTATACAGTATAGTACTTGGAAGCAAAGTATTATTTCTAGTTTGTTATACAATTTAAACTCTGATTATATGTCACATGACAAGTTATGCCACCGATATGTTCTATCACCTCTTATAAAAATTTTCCATATTAAATATTTTTTCTCCTGTTTCTTCTTCTTTCATAATACTGGGACAGAAAAATGAGATGTACGCTGCCTCGTATTTGTTAAGTAATTTCAAGTCCAACGACTCAATATTTTGTTATATCGTACTACTTTTAAGGTTAAGAATTCACGATGATTTAGTTTGTTACCCTTGTAATATTATAAAAATACCACTCTTTCTCTTTCCGCTCTATCCTTACTTCTACCCCACTTTTCTTCATTTTATATAACTTAAAATATTGTTTGCGTATTTATTCATTACATGTTCTTAATGGAACTGTTTATTTTGTCTTCGGTGATCCCAACAAAAGTTCAGCTTCCCGGGTGTTCGTCACCTTCTCTGTACATGCTGCATTATAATTATATTGGAATTTTGTACCGTCTCAGAAGGAAATAAATGTGAATTTTAAGTCAAAATTCAGTTCTCATCAAGACCAGTCCGACCACCATCGTTGCCCTTCCCCACCTCAGCTCCTTGACTGATCAGATAATCTACGACATCCAGGTGACCTCCTATTACGGCAAGCCTGGCAAGGTTTAATGCAGTCATACCTTCATCAGTCTCCTTATTCACCTCAGCTCCTTGACTGATGAGATATTCAACGATATCAAGATGACCATAATATGCAGCAATATGTAATGCAGTCTCGCCACGACGGTTCTGCCTATTCACCTCAGCTCCTTGACTTATCAGGTATTTGGTGATATCAGTATGACCATGCATAGTGGCGAAAAATAATGCATTCACACCAGATTTGTTCTCCTTATCCACCTTAGCTCCTCGACTGATGAGATATTTGATAACATCAAGATGACCACCAACAGTAGCAAAGTGTAATGCACTCATGCCACTATACGGCTCCTTATTCACCTCAGCTCCTTGACTGATGAGATATTTGATAACATCAAGATGACCATCAACAGCAGCAAAGTGTAATGCACTCATGCCATCATACTGCTCCTTATTCACCTCAGCTCCTTGACTTATCAGGTATTCGGCGATATCAAGATAACCCTTCGAAGCAGCACTGTTTAATGCAGTGACACCGCTAACATCACCCTTGTTCAAATCAGCGCCTTGACTTATCAGGTATTTGGTGACATCCAGATGACCACAATGAGCAGCAATGGATAAGGCAGGCCAACCCACAAAAGCCAGCTTATTCACCTCAGCTCCTTGTTCGATGAGATACCGGATGACATCGAGGTGACCAAAGCGAACAGCCAAGTGCAATGCTGTCACACCATCGTTGTCTCCCTTCTTCACCTCAGCTCCTTGACTGATTAGATATTTGGTGACATCAAGATGACCCTTCTCAGCAGCAAGATGTAATGCAGTCCAACCCCGATTATTGCCCTCATTCACCTCAGCTCCATGACTGGTGAGATATACATGTATGGTTACATCAAAGTGACCAATCAAGGAAGGATTAAATCCCACCACATCATCATCATACTTTGCCTTCCTCACGTCTGCTCCTTTGCTTATTAGGTATTTGGCAACATCAAGATGACCGTTCCTAGCAGCAAAGTGCAAGGCTGTCCAACCGCCAAAATCTTCCATATTCACCTCACCTCCATGACCTATCAGATAATTAGTGACATCAAGATGACCATTCTTAGCAGCAGAGTGTAATGCAGTTACACCACCATTATACCCCTTCTTCACCTCAGCTCCTTGACTGATAAGATGTTTGATGACATTAAGATGCCCATTCTCAGCAGCACCGTGTAATGCAGTCACTCCATTGTTGATTCCATGATTCACATCAGCTCCTAGACTGATCAGATATTTGGTAACCTCAAGATGACCATTCCAAGCAGCAATGTGGAATGGAGTCGCACCTTTACTGTTGCTCTTCTTCACCTCAGCTCCTTGACTGATCAGATATTTGATGACATCAAGATGACCATTCTCAGCAGCTCTGTGTAATGCAGTCGTACCGTTCTTGTTTCCCTGATTCACCTCAGCTTCTTGACTGATCAGATATTTGATGACATCAAGATGACCATTCCAAGCAGCTCTGTGTAATGCATTCATACCGTACTTGCTTCCCTGATTCACCTCAGCTCCTTGACTGATCAGATATTTGGTGACATCAATATGACCATCTAGAGCAGCATGGTGTAAAGCAGTCACACCAAATTCGTTTCCTTTCTTTACCTCAGCTCCTTGACTGATCAGATATTTAGTGACATCAAGATGACCATTCCGGGCAGCGCCGAGTAATGCAGTATAACCATCACTAGTTCCCTTGTTCACCTCTACTTCTTGACTGATCAGATATTTGGTGACATCAAGATGACCATTAAAAGCAGCAATGTGGAATGGAGTCGCACCTTTACTGTTGCTCTTCTTCACCTCAGCTCCTTGACTGATCAGATATTTGATGACATCAAGATGACCATTCTCAGCAGCTCCGTGTAATGCAGTCACACCAAATTCGTTTCCTTTCTTTACCTCAGCTCCTTGACTGATCAGATATTTAGTGACATCAAGATGACCATTCCGGGCAGCGCTGTGTAATGCAGTATGACCATCACTAGTTCCCTTGTTCACCTCTACTTCTTGACTGATCAGATATTTGGTGACATCAAGGTGACCATTCCAAGCAGCAAGGTTTAATGCAGTCCAACCATCAGTGGTTCCCTGATTAACCTCAGCTCCTTCGCTGATCAGATATTTGGTGACATCAAGATGACCATTCTCAGCAGCTCCGTGTAATGCAGCCTTACCGTTCTTGTTTCCCTGATTCACCTCAGCTTCTTGACTGATCAGGTATTTGGTGACATCAATATGACCATCTAGAGCAGCATGGTGTAAAGCAGTCACACCAAATTCGTTTCCTTTCTTTACCTCAGCTCCTTGACTGATCAGATATTTAGTGACATCAAGATGACCATTCCGGGCAGCGCTGTGTAATGCAGTATGACCAGCACTAGTTCCCTTGTTCACCTCTACTTCTTGACTGATCAGATATTTGGTGACATCAAGGTGACCATTCCAAGCAGCAAGGTTTAATGCAGTCCAACCATCAGTGGTTCCCTGATTAACCTCAGCTCCTTCGCTGATCAGATATTTGGTGACATCAAGATGACCATTCTCAGCAGCTCCGTGTAATGCAGTCTTACCGTTCTTGTTTCCCTGATTCACCTCAGCTTCTTGACTGATCAGGTATTTGGTGACATCAATATGACCATCTAGAACAGCATGGTGTAAAGCAGTTACACCAAATTCGTTTCCTTTCTTTACCTCAGCTCCTTGACTGATCAGATATTTAGTGACATCAAGATGACCATTCCGGGCAGCGCCGTGTAATGCAGTATGACCATCACTAGTTCCCTTGTTCACCTCAGCTCCTTGACTGATCAGATATTTGATGACATTACCATTTCCAATGTCTGCAGCAACATGCAAAGCAGTCACACCATCACTGGTTCCCTTGTTTACCTCAGCTCCTTGGCTGATCAGATATTTGATGATATCAAGATGACCATTCTCAGCAGCAAGGTTTAATGCAGTCCAACCATCAGTGGTTCCCTGATTAACCTCAGCTCCTTTGCTGATCAGATATTTGGTGACATCAAGATGACCATTCTCAGCAGCTCCGTGTAATGCATTCATACCATCATCGGTTCCCTTGTTCACCTCTGCTCCTTGGTTGATCAGATATTTGGTGATATGAAGATGACCACTCTCAGCAGCAAGATGCAATGCTGTCACACCATCACTGGTTTCTTTGGTCACCTCAGCTCCTTGACCTATGATAAATGTGGTGATATCAAGATGACCATAGAGAGCAGCAACGTGTAATACAGTCAAACCGTCATTGGTTCCCTTGTTCACCTCAGCTCCATTGCTGATCAGATATTCGCTGACATCAAGACTACGTTCAAAAGCAGCAACATGTAATGCAGTCAAACCGTCGTTATTCCCCTTATTCATCTCAGCTCCTTGACTGGCTAGATATTTAGTGATGTTAAGATGACCATTCTTAGCAGCATTGTGTAATGCAGTCACACCATCATTGTTCCCCTTCTTTACCTCAGCTCTTTGACTGATCAGATATTGGGCGACACCAAGATGACCATGATAAGCAGCAGCCTGCAATGCAGTCGAACCTTTGTTGTTCCCCTTATTCACTGCAGCTCCGTGTCTGATCAGATATTTGGTGACATCAAGATGGCCATTCTTGGCAGCACAGTGTAAAGCAGTCTCATCATCATCATTTCCCTTCTTTACTTCTGCTCCATGGCTGATCAGATATTTGGTAACATCAAGATGACCGTTCTCAGCAGCACCATGTAATGCAGTTACATCGTTACTTCCTCCCCCATTCACCTCGACACCATGTCTCAGTAAAACTTTGACTGATTTTATATGTCCAAGCGTTGCTGCAAGATGTAATGGTGTGCTTCCATCTTTAGTTTCCTGATCCACATCTGCTCCGTGTTTTATGAGACACTCAACAGTTTCATGCTTGTTCCTTTTCACAGCAGTATGTATAGGAGCGTCTCCATCCTTGTTTGCCAAATTAATGTTAGATCCACATTCTAATAAAGTGTTAACAATTTTGATATCACCCCGCCCTGCTGCTTCATGAAGTTGTTGATTATGGTCATCCATATCAGAAGGATCGTTTTTTCCCCAAAAAGATGATATTAATCGTATTTATTCAACAGAATAGTCGCCGAACAGTATCAACGATATTCAGATATGACGATCTAATTTTTGGCCGGTAGCAGATACTCTCTGTTTGCATTCTGCATATGACAAATACGTTTGTACGAATGAGCTGTGCACACAAGGATACTGTGCAAATATTCTAAACAGATTCAAAGTCTGTGCAGTCAACTAAATCAGTTATTATACATCACACAAAACGTTTTTTTTTCCCCAGAATAATTGTGTTTGCCATTTCTTTGCAAAGTATAATGCCTCTGACTTTCATTAATGTCCTTCTAAATATCCATTTCTAAGGTGGTCCCTTTGTTAAATCGTTTACATTTGTTGCAAAAACGTGTAATACGCATAGTTGCTAAATCTCATTATTTGGCCCATACCAACAATCTGTTCAAACAATTTAGGGTTCTGACTGTATATGAATTAAGTAAGTTACAATTGGGAGAATTCATGTACAGGTCTGAAAAGGGGTTATTGCCTAACTCATTCCAGAACTGGTTTAGATGTAACAGTGATGTACATCATCACAATACCCGAAACTCTCAGAAGCTGCATAGTATTTATTACAGGACTGCTATTGGTCAAAAAAGTGTCAAATATCAGGGTTACCTTACATGGTCTGCTTTAGATGACAGTATCAAACAATCTGCATCGTTACGACAGTTTAAGCTAAAATATAAAAAGTATCTTTGTAATTCTAAATAGTCCATCATTTTTAGTCATTTTAGTCATAATAGTAATAATTATACATGTACGTTTCAAATCGCAATTATGTTTTTCATCAGGTCAATCTCATCAAATTATAAAACCAGACATTTAAAGGGAGAGTCCACCCTGGGGATGGATGTTGGTTCGGGTGATGGTGGAGAGGGGGGAGGGATGGGTCGGTGTTGGGGAGGGGGCTCGGTCGGGTGAGTTCAGGTTGGGAATAGAGGTTGTGAACTTCTTGGTCCTGTGATTGGTCGGGGTGGGTTGGCGGCTCTTCGTGACGTGGCATCCGCTTCCTTGTGGAGTTTTTGTGAACCGTGTATAGTGGCAGTTAGCATTCGCTGACTGCACTCTGCACGCTTCAGGGCGCAGAACGGTCATATCAGTGACCCTATTGTTCTGTGCTCGGGAGTGTTGGGGTGTGATCGGTAAAATAATGTTGACTGGGTTTATGTGCAGTTATTGCTTGTGTAGAGTGTGTGTGTTAGGGTGTGGCTGCGTGCGTGTCTATATCTAAGGATGTTTTGGGATGTTTCAGAGGTTTTAGTATCGAGTGATTGGGGGGGGGGGGGGGGGGGGGCTCGGGTGCTGTGTTACGGGGCTGCCGACTTGTCCGTACTTGGTTGCAGGGAGAGGGGTTCACGACTTTCCTGTTTTTCGATGGGATTTCTTTTTCTCTCTTTTTCCTTCTTCTTTCTATCTTCTTTACTCTTTTTGCTTCTTTTTCTTTTCTTTTTTTCTTTCTTCTTCTTTTTCTTCTTCTTCTTCTTATTTTTCTTTTTCTTCTTCTTCTTCTTCTTATTATTATTTTTCTTCTTCTTCCTCTTCTTCTTCTTCTTCTTCTTCTTCTTCTTCTTCTTTTTCTTTTTCTTCTTCTTCTTCTTCTCTTTCTTTTCCCCCGCCCTGTCCCTCTTTTCCCTCTGCCTTTTACTCGGCCACACATGTTCTCAGGGTGGACTTCCCCTTTAAATAATTAACGGGGCTAGACTAGACAAGCTTTGCTTTTTCTAGCCCCGCCCACATTATGCTTTCTTCTTCTCCTCCTTTTTCTTGTATATTTCGATGTTTTTATTGTTTTATGTGTTTGAATTCGTGATTTATATTGTATTATTTGTATAATTTTCTGATTTTTGATGTGGAAATCAATAAAATGAAAATGAAAACCAGCTATCAATACATGTTTCAATCCTGCAACAATATTTACTTGTATGACAAATCTTGTACGCATGATGTTATTGTTGGTGAAAAAATCAATCAAATCAAATCAAATCAGATCAAATCAAATCTAATATAAGGAGTCTGCTTGTCATGGAAGCTAAGGAACCCGAAGTGAAGTGTTGTGGTCGCATTCTAGTCACTGACATACTGAGGGCACAATACCGAGTGTCCCCCAAAACAATACACTTTTAAAATGAATTCCCGCGCAACCTAATTTTCAAGTCCTTTACAAAAGTGGGTAGTGCTCACCCAAGCATGAAATATTTTCGGACTTTTTTGGTGTCTCATGATAGAAGAGATCTTCAGCCATCCATATATATATATATATACAATCCCCAAGATTAACTGATTTTTTTTTTTTTTATAAATTGGGGGCTGTTTTAAAAGTGTATCTTTTCTTGGGGGACACTCGGTAGTTTAACCAGACACTCGAACAGAGTGGTTTCTGCCACAATATAGTTTACATTTGTTCATTTACTTACTATGCAAAAGATACATATACTGAATGTTCAACTTTGTATTAATCTTAATTGTTGGTCTTTTATGCTTGAAAATCTTTGGAAAATTAACCTATTTGCTGTTATCGTGGAAAAGAATGAAATGAAATGTGGGAGCGTCGTGACACAGTAGTAAAGGCTCTTGCAGCTCATACGAGAGGTCTTGGATTCATCCTCGCCAAGTACTTACGTCCTTGGACAAGGTGTTTTGCTCACATGCGTCCCTCTCGACCCAGGTGTATACCTTCAGTTGCTGGGGTAATCATAATTGCAAGACCCGCAGGAACTGAGGAAGAGCAGTAGTAATACTGATGTGGCTTACTTCGGTAAATAAAACCCAATTATTTCACTATAAAATGAAACGATGAGCGATAAACTAATCAACTGCGCAGATTCTACATAATTATGACGGATATGATTAACTTTATAGTTCTCCCCTAACACAGGTGAGAGATGCACACATTCAACATGTTCAAACAAAGGGATTTATTCTGCATTGGTCTGTTTAAGAAACTGACAAACATTATAGAAACAATTGCAACCATGGATCAAAAACATAAACAACTTTTCTGAAGCTTTCATTCCGTAATGACTTCAGTTCATGAAATGAGCATTCTCCAGAATAATGAAAGCTTTGTTGCACCTGTCTGTACGTGCGAAAATCCGCGAGGAGAGAAAAAGGAACAGGAAGGCCCGGGGGGGGGGGGGGGGGGGGCACTCAGTATATAATGCGTGGTGGGTATGTGCCGCGGATAAGACCCCCATTTTTACACTAAAATTTCCGTTCCAAAGCATAGCATTTTTATCTTATTGAGAAAAAGAACAAAGAAAGCCGTTCCAAAGCATAGCATTTTCTTCTTATCGAGAAAAAAGAAGAAAGAAATCTGTTCCAAATCTTCGCATGTTTTTCGTTACGCCGTTCCGGCCGCATTGACCCGCTACAATGAGCTGCATTTTTGGTGAAAAGCGGCCCGCGGAGCGCTGTCCGACCATCGTCTCTGCGCGAACGCACCCGGCGGCCGTGCCGCCGGGCTAGGCCAGCTGCATGCACGTATGCCCGTTCCATAGGGATACATACGCACTCACGCGCAGGCGAACCGTTCCAAAGACCCCCGTTTTCACAAACATTTGTAAATCCGAAGCCCGTTCCGAAGACCCTCCTTTTCACAATAAGCCCGTTCCAAAGCCCCCGTTTTTTGTCTCGCCCGCGGCACACACCTACCACTTTTGGGGTCGAGTACCCCCCCCCCCCCCCCGGGCAGGAAGGGGTCTGTGCGAAGAAGATGAAACAAAGAAGGGGCTGTGAAAAAAACCCAGTGTTTACTATTTTTAATTCATTGAGTTCGTCGCGTCGAAAAAAATGCCTAATACGGTACATGAAATTGATTCCTTTATGTTTTCATAATGTGTGTAGATATGTTTCTCTGTTAAAGCAGTGTTGAGTATCGGATTGAATTTATCACTTGAATTAACCGTGTTAACCTATTGTCTTATTTCGTGGGAAAAAATACCCGTCATCAAATTTTCTATCCTCGCTCTGTTGGAGAATCAGTAGTGAAATAATGTTGATGCTGCTTTTATCGGAGCTTTTGGAAGAAGGCAGGGGTAACGCAGTCCGAAGTTGGCATACATTGACTCATATTTTCATTACTATATAAGTTAGGGTAAGCGGATGAACTCCATTGCATTGAATTGAGAAGACTTGTAGAGTCAGTGGAAGAACAGTGGACTCTGCAGAAATCTTAGCACAAAGAATTATTTTCAGCAGACTATATCAACATGATCAACAAGAGGAAATTATTGTATTGCATAGCATTTGGAAATACAGATTGATTATTTGTGTGTTTTTCATTTGAATATTTACTTTGCATAAGGACTTTCTTTTGTTGAAGGGATACTGTGGGACGTTACGTGGGCTGATATTGGTTAACATGATATGACATTATTTTGCTAAATAGTCAGACAGCCACGCGTAGCAAATGCGCTTATTTTACAAAACTCATATTCACGTCCAAATTAAATATATGAATATTCAAGAGCGAAATATACTTCAGAAAAATGCAAATATCTACATCATTTGATCACGGATTACTATGATTTATGGCAGAAATGAAAGAGGGATGGTTGCTTTACCCATTTCATTTGAAAACTAAATAATTAAGTGAAAAAAACTTTAAAATAATTATGTAGATCAATTCCTTGTTGTATCAAATCGCGTAATCTGCATGAAAAGGGGCGAAGAAAAGTAGGTCAGATATCTTGCTGCCAGGCATTTTAAAGCTTAATTTGATGGCAAAATTCTACTCGTTAATGATTTACAAAAATGCTGATGATTTATGATTGATTCCATCGGGTCAGGAGCGAGACAAAATCAAGCATGGTACAGCTTTTTCTCGAGCAAAGTAAACAGTTCACACTGAATGACGCAACGTGATTGGTCCAGGGGAGCGTTTCATCAACATTTGTTGTCTGACAGTGACAAGTTGTCAGATTTGACATCTTTCCTTGATTTCGATTGGCTGAGAAGCATCGTTACTATGGCAACTGTCGGATAAAACAGACTTTGTCGGATAAAACATCCGACAAGTAACTACAAGTCCTTTCATGAAACGCTCCCCTGGTCCAAGGACTATGCCGCTAGTTCCTGATTAATCCGTTCCGCAATCACATCACGCGCATCCAGGGGAGCGTTTGATGTAGAGTTTTGTCTGTGATTTTCACTGACTAATTTGCTTTCAGCTAATCAAATGCGAGGATTTTCAGTAGCTTATAACATTTGTCGGTGATTTTCACCGACAAAACTCTTCATGAAACGCTCCCCTGATCTTCAGGCTGGTCAGGGCCCGGTACTCGCCATTGTGACGTCACCGAAATACCTCAGCTAAGCAGTTCAACCAGCAGCGGCGCACAACGAGCATACCAGCCCGTTGCACCCGGGCTTAAGCTCGCGCGATTACCGCTCGAGTGGCTTTCTCTACAAAAATTGGCACACATAAACTTTTATTTTGTTCGACTAATACATTTTGCTGCAAATGAGTTTTTAATTCACTGTCAGTGCAAAATATCAAACTCCACAATCATCCACTTGACTTATAGTTTAATGCTTTAATCGGGTGAGGAGCGAGGACGAAGTAAACAAGGGTTAAAAGGAGTCTAAAAGATAACAAAAATTTCATGATATTTGAACTGGATAAACAGTGTCTGAATCTGATAAAAAATAGTAAATCTGTAAATCAAACTAATTAGCAAAATGTCAATGAGAAGGACAAATACTTTAATTGAACAGCTTTAGCAGTGTTCTCGATTTAGAACATATTTCCTGAACCCTTGCAAATATCTCTAAAACTCTTGTGAAATCTCGCGAGCACAAGATTCCATTTTCAGTGAACGAGAATCTCCGTAAAATATGCTGATATGCCTCATTAATTTACGCGTGGCTGTCTGACTGTACTGTAAAGTTCTACTAAAATCTGGCATGAGGCCAGGATTCCAAGATTTCGGTGCATGGCACAGTGCAATTAGAGACATGCAAATATGCCAGTGGCAGGTTTTAGAAATATAAAATATGAAACATAGGTATGCATGCAATACATGAAACAAAAATAAACTTAAAGCACATAGAACATTGCCCAGACATGTAGGCAGAAGGAAATGGCATTTGAGAGAGTTAAGCACGCCGGTATTTAGCATATTTCACAACTTACATATAAAAAGAAAATGATAATAAAGGTCTTATGATTTATAAATTGTTGGAATTGAGTCTGCTACATGACTGCACATGTATGTGGAATTTGCAATTTCTTGATACATCGACGCAAAAATCTATTTTATCTATTTATTTATGATATTTATACAAGGTGGCACATTTCACCAATAATTATGGTCTTTCATGAGGCATGAGGTCCTGTTTAGTAAAAATGATATTCAGTAACAATCAACAGTCATCAATAAGAAACAGATAACAGCAATAAACACACACAAACACACACACACACACACACACCCACATACATATATATTTGTAATCAAATAACATATACTACAGCTTTGGAAACTCTCGTGGAAATCTGCACATTTCCATTTAACCTCGGTTGAAGGTAACAGTGTTATTCACGATTTCATTACAAACGAAAATATGTAGATTGTTTGAACAGACTGCAAAACATTTTTTTAGTTTACTTCCCTTTTGTTGGTTGACGGGCTTTACGGTGAGTAAAAAAAAAAAGAAACTTATTCAAGTCCAATAATCAATAAAATCCCACTTAAGTTGTTGAACTATATCATCATTATATCATGAGTCTTTTGCCCACCAATATGAATGAGATTTTATAGGACTGACATTTTATTTTTTTCAAAACATATCCGAATTGCCTTAGCCTCAACTTTGGGATATATTGTTCAGGAGTTTCATTCGTTTCAGTTAAGATTTGGAAGAGAAAAATCTGGCACAATTTGGGAAAGAATGCTTCTGTTCGGTTATAATGATGTGATTTTCTTTAAAAGGTGTAAAATTAAAGAAAACCTGATTGGCTACAGTTATCACTATTGTTTTCAAAACAAAATCACTATGTGCTGATCATCTTCTTGTGATAAGTAGTGTTTTAAACGAGATTTCCCTTTTTGTCGCTTACACTGTAACTCCATATTATTTTCTTTGTAATTCTTTCAGGAAATTTCAAGGGATTTCCCTTTTGATTATTATTCATTTCAATAGTTACATTTTTTTTGGCCTCACCTCTGAAAGTAACTGGCTGCATTGTGCAAGAATTCTCTTTGTAGTGAGTTGGCAACACAATAGAATTTGCACAGTCAAAGCCAAAGACCCTGCTAATCATTACAGTTTATTTTCATATTTTTATTGAACTATAAAATGTCGCGAGAATGGAATGAAATGCAGTGCATAATGAACCGAGCACTACTAGACAGATGTACTATCTATATATGCAAACATCCCCGACCTAAGAATAGTGGGAAAAGGAAGCTATATAGGGCCCTAAAGTAGTGACTGTAAAATAATGTTTTTACAGAAGTTTAGGTACAGAGAAATGGTAAGATAGATCCCTTTCTATCGGTTTTAGATTTTATGGCAAAACTTCTTGATACTAGAAGTACTTCTCAGTTAAAGAATTTAGCTCGATTTACTCGCCTTATTATGTTGCAGTTTTATCAAAAACAGAAAAAGGAGATACTTCAGGCATTACTGGTAGTCACTACAACTAGAGCTGGACCCATATGTACTCGTAGTGGTAGGATATGAAACAACCTGTATTGTTTACTTTTTAAGACTATTTTGTACTTACATATTATATCATTGTATACTATAGTATGCAAACATTGTGTTTACTAGTTGGTGATAGTCTACACATGTACATGCATGTGTATACATTGCTTGTGTTCTGAACTTTCTTACATTATACTACAAACCTATTATTATTATGTCATTATCTTTGTTCCAGAAAAGTTAAAAAGTCATGTATTGTTATTTATACTTTTGTTTGAATTCTCATACACCGAGAGGGGATCAAAGATTCAATAAATTCTAAATTCTAAATCATGATGGCCCTTAATTTGCACTAAAGTAAAACTACTTCATATCTTAAGAAAATGATAGAGAGCTTTGTTGTATGAGAGTTACGTTTTTCCAATTTCGGTGAAGGAAAATTTAAATCCATTCTTATTTGACAAGGAATTGTCTCTGCCTCTTCCAAATAAAAATACATAAAATCTAGGGAAATCAGAAAAGACTCTGGCGACCGAAAATGTGGTCCAGACAAACGCCTACATACACACACCTTCACACACTAGTCCACACACCCTCACACGCACTCACCCTCGCCCTCACACATCTACCCTCAAACACAAACACGCACACCCGTCTACATGTAACTTTGTCTCCTGGTCGGGACTACCGCCGGAGCGGCTTACTTCGAACCATCGGGTCTTCGCGTCGGGCCGTGTAATCGCGTAAAGCGACCTTTCGTGAAAAAAGCCCCCTTTATTTACGAAAGGTCGGGTTCACCATTTGAGAAATATACCAGTTAAATCTACGAAAAGTCAGGTCCATTAACCCGATACTTCGTAGAAATTAGCTAGCAAATATGCGAAGGGTCGCGTCCTTAACGCACATTTCTACAACAAATAATTTGACGAAAAACGGCTTGAATAAAAGCTAGTATTTGATTCGCACAAAGTCAGCCTTTGCCTCGGAAAGTCCAGAGGTGAGTACAGTTTAAATTTCGCTAATTTGTCAAAAAATAGAATCTATTCATAATGAGTTCTACATTGTGCCAAATCTGCGTTAATTTCTTTATATTTTCAAAGAAGTGTCCTGAGCTGTATGTCATGAAATTATGTGCTATAACTCACGAACTTTGTAAACTCTTTTCATCGTCGGCAGCTCATGTTACCGCTGCATTGCGCTAAGCACCCTGTCACGACGCAACATCTTGCCCAGACTTTCGGGCGGACTGCCTATGATTGTAAATGCAATGCAAAAACGGTTGACAGTGAGATTCAACGTTTATTTTATCCCACCTACATGCATAGTGTGTTGGCGAGTTGACGAATCGGTTATCCTAAATTGTTGCATGATGTATAGCTGTGTAAAGCATGTAAAGCAAGGGGGAGGGCGAGGCGGGGGTCTATGACTGTGTGTACAGTTTAAGTTCAGATTTCAAAGACAGCATAATGAGACTAGGTATGATTTAATCCAGCGGTGTAACAGGGCTGCGTTTCACGAAACCGTCATAAGTCTCAGTTCATGGACATCCCATAGAAACGCGTGTTAATTCTACAACACGCGTTTCAAAGGGATGTCAAGACTTATGACGGTTTCGTGAAACGCAGCCCTGGTTCCTGTTATCGGGGGGGGGGGGGGGGGGGGGGGGGGGTGGGGTGGGGGGGGGGAGTAACTCACGTTACTCAGTCAAGAATCAGTGGCATAGTTATGATTTCACTTGAGGGGGGAGGTAGTGAGTACACAAAGCATTCGAAACACTGAGCGTGCGAAGCGCACTCCATAGGGGGGAGGGTGCAGGGAGGGAGAGACTACCACCCCCTCAAGTGAAATCCTAACTATGCCACCGATTCTAAATTTACTTACCAGGAAATTTTTGGCTTGCCCCCCCCCCCCCTTTTCCTCTTTTTTTTTTCCATATCTCTTCTTCTTTCTCCCTTTTCTTCTCTCTTTCCCTTTCTCCCTTCCTTTTTATTCCTTTCCATTTCATTTTTTTCGTGGTGGTTTGGTGGATTTTTCCGCTGAAATCTTCAGGGGGCACTCTGTCCCTCCCTCCCTCCCCTGCCCCTGGTTGTTACACCACTGATTTAATCTTGCTCCTACTTCTTCATGGATGTTGGTATATCTATAGACTCCAACAGTGTCCGATGAAAAATTATTTTCTTTTTTGAGAGGTAGATCAGAGCATCCCATTCATTTATTTGTTTTGACTCTGTTCATCAGATTGAACATGCCTAGGTTGAAACTTACTGCTGCATTTATGTCTGCATCCACATCATGTTGGAGATGTAGGTGATGATTGCTTGTTGACTGAGACTGAAGAAAGTTTCTGCAAGAAATGAGTTAGTCTACCACTCCAGTTGTGGAAGGTAAGTGAATTCTGCATGAATTTAATAAGGTTGCTACATGTACAGGTATGTCAATATTCAGCCAGGCCTTGGTTGCAAATACACCCATTCTTGAATTTATTTGTAACATTTTTTTATTATTATTATTGTCTCCTTTGAAAATTTCATCAGTCTGGCATGATGAATATTTTTCTTGATTTTCATGGACACCTGGATCTAAATATCTCACCAACATTTCTTGCTTACACTTCATTAAGAAATGTATTGCTTAGTTAAAGCTAAATAATTGTTCAGTTTTACTTGTTCATTTTTGCTATACAAGCAGAAACTATATTTTGTTTTCTGATTTCCTCTCATTTCATTTGTAAGTTTGTTTTTTATTATTAAATTTCAAGTTGAGATATTTATTGTTCCATGTGTGTATTGTTCTAAATTTCTGTTGTATAAATTTCAATTGTTTTGTGAAATAAACTAAAATGATTTATAAACCTTGGTCTGCAAAGGTAAATATTTAGTGCTCCTACTGTCCATAATTTGTACATGTACTTTGCATTTATCCTAATTCAAGTTAACTTTCAATCTCATCTTGTTTTCTTTAACAGAAAGAATTCAGCTTCTACTCTTCATTGCATTGGACCCCTGCTTTGGAGATCTGTCTCTCAATGAGTGAGGAGTCATGGCCCTGTATGCAGCAGGGGGGGGGGGGGGGGAAGGGAACAGGAGCAGTAACCCAACCCACAATTCAATTCAATTCAAATTTATTGATATGCAGTCAACAATTTTGGATTATTATCGACATACAAATTTTTTTGCAATGTCATTAAACAGTTACAAAACAAATAATTGCATTATTTTTTTTAACTAAACCCCTCCCCATAGGTGTGTGCGAATTATTTGAAACTCTTACAGCAGATTATTGTTTCATTTGAGGATTTGAAAATTCATAAATTCAGTACAGTGTACTAGTAATTTGAATTGAATGATGAGTATGTAAGTTTCAAAATTACTGTTTTCAGTTGCGTTTTAATTAATTTTATTAATTTCTTCTAAAGGGATGTGGAATAGCTCATTCTTCCTGAGTTGTGCACAACATCTGACTATGAGCTCTGTTAATGATTTATTTACAAGTATTATTTAAAGTAGAAAAGGATTCTATTGGGCCTTGATACATGCTGGCAATATGAATTACTAACATTTGAATGGTAGTGATGTAAAACTCTATAGTCTATTCTATTTTGTTGTAAGTTGTGAACCAGAGTATATGATTTTAAAAAATTGTTGTGAGTAATATGAAATATATTTTACTTTTAAGTGATGAATGAAGGCTGAGTAGTTTCCTTTTTATCGGAATGAACCTATTTTAACATGTACAAGACTGTAATCACCGTGCAGAAAAATAATCATTACATAGCAATTTCATTTTTTTTTTACTACAAGTGTACTTTGATATTGATTGTGTAATCCCCAGCAATTTTTAAAAGAATGTGATAATTGTAATACATGTATACATGCACAACTAAGAAAATACTGAAGCCCCCTCTTATGAAATGAATATGGGGGTAGGTGAAAAATGAAGCAACCAAGAGGGTGTGTTCAAGAGAGATGGAAAGGGTTGGAAAGAGAGACAGAGATAGATACAGGAAGAAAGAGATGAAAAATCAATTCAGGCGAGATTATTTGATGAAAAGTCGAGGGTGTCCGAGAGAGAGAGAGAAAGGGGGGGGGGGGGGGGGGGAGCGGCAGAGAATGGGAAAGGATGGAGTAGTGGAGAGTTTGTGAAGGAGATAATTGCAATGTATACGTGTTTTGTGTTGATTAAATTTATCAGATTTTCAAAGTGCATTATCTTTTGAAGATCAAGGTCGTACATCTACAAGCCATATACCTTTATGGATATTAATTTTAAAAATTCTTTGGTATAGGTCTTCCCACGCATTCACCCAAATGTTATCATCGCATGTGATTAGCCACCCCCTCCCCCCCCCCCCCCCATGATCAGTGATTGTGGGGAAAAGATATAATATTTGGCATTTCCATGGAAGTCTGTTAATACGTTAAAATTCGAAAGACTGGAACCTAATTATAATGAAACTGAAGTACTTGCATTATACAGGGGCGTAACAGGTACCTGTTATCAGGGGGGGGGGGGGGGGGCAGAGCCCAAAATTTCCCGGTAACTAGTCTATGTCTAGAATCTGTGGGGTAGCTAGGACTGCATTTTAGGAGGACGGTAGTGCTCCACCGGCGTAAATCCAATTTGAGGAGTGGGGATGAAAAGCATTTTTTAATGATTTTTTTTTTTCCCTGTCACACACATTTTCATAATTATTTTGCGAGCGAGCCAAAAAATAACCACTTTTCTCGATTTTAATCGCATTTTTGGATGGAAATCCTAAAATATTGACGAGTGAGCGAAGCGAGCGAGCCAAAAATAACCACTTTTTTGTTTTCAATAGCATTTTCAAATAGAAATTCTAAAATATAATGGTTGTTTATGATAGATATTCAGAATTTTTACTTACTGATTAATTGAAATATATTTTATTCCTTAAAAAGTGTGTCTGCATGGGGGGTGGGGGATTTGTACACACCATTCCCCCTCTCAACCAAGTGGGGGTGATAGATCCCCCTACCCCCTTGAATTTACGCCAATGTAGTGCTCCCTAGAGGGGAGGGTGGGAGGGAGCGTTTCCCCCCTCCTGCGCGAAGCGCGGAAGCTCCGACGTTTCTTTGAATTACTAGTTGTCGGTAATAAAGTCTATCTTCTGCGGCGTAACTAGGATCTCATTTTAGTAGGACGGTAGTGCTCCCTCGGGGGGAGGGTGCAGGGAGGGGGAGTTTCCCCCTCCCGCGCAAAGCGCGGAAGCTCCAGCGTTTTTGCACGGTCAGTTCCCGCTCTTCTTACGCTCTCTGCCTGTTATGGGGTGGGGGGACATATGCATAGCCAAAAATTTTCCGGTAATTAAGTCTGAATGGTGTAATTCTCTGCCTGTTTTCGGGGGGGGGGGGGGGCAGATCGAGCCGAAAATTTCCCGGTAACTAAGTCTAGAAATAGAATATGCGGAGGTGAGCCCGCACCGCGAGTTGTTTGTTGTGAAGCCCTAATTAAGCGGGTGGGTCCCAGGGTTCTGGCTTAGGCCCCTGATGGGGGTCTACAGGAAAAGCCACTGCGGGGGAGCTCCCGGAAACTCCAGGGTTTGGTACTAAATTTTCCCTCATTTCTTTTGTTTCACTTTGCTTTCTTCTTTTTTTCCCTCTCTCTCTTCTTCTTTCTCCCCTTTCTCCTTTTTTCTTTCCCTCTCTCTCTCTTCTTCTTTCTCCCATTTCTCCTTTTTTCTTTCCCTTTCTCCTTCTTCCTTTCCCTTTCTCCTTCTTTCTTCCCTTTCTCCTTTCTTTTCCTTTCTTCTTCTTTCTTTCATCTTCTTCTTCCTTTCCCTTTATCCCTTCCTTTGTCTTCCTTTCCCTTCCTTTAATTTTTTCCCGGAGGTTTGGTGGATTTTCCCGCTGAAATCCTTCAGGGGGGCACTCTGCCCCCTGCCCCCTCCCGGTTGTTACGCCACTGCTTGCATATCATAAATGGATTAATATCAAAATTTATTTTTTTTTAGCCGATACTTCATCATTTTAAGGTAGTTTTCTCACGAATATTCGCGTAAAGGATTAGTCTTATGTCAATGACCACAATTGCTAAAAATCACATTTTTACCACACGATTTACCCGACCTTTCGTAAATACAGGGGGCTGTTTTCACGAAAGGTCGGGTTACGCGATTACACGGCCCGACGCGATCACCCGATGGTTCGAAGTAAGCCCTTCGGAGCAGTGATAATCACAATACTACAGTCACACTGCCAGACCGACCCCAAACCGATCTCCAAATACAAATTTTGTGCCAATCGGTCTGATATCTGCATGAATCGGTCTTCTGTCAGTTTTACGTCGGTCTGATATCGAGATTGTCGGTCTTTAATCAGTTTAGTGTCGGGCTACAGAAATTGTCGGGGTGAGATCTTTCAAGCATGTTCGAAAGACCTCAAACCGATCATTTTTCGGGGACCTGTCGGGGACGAGTCGGGGAGAGTTCGAGAAGAGCGGGAAGCATTCGGACTGGGTTCGAACTTTGGTCGGAATTAAAAATCGGGATGTAGTCGGTTTCAGTACCAAGTTGGGTCCGGTTGTTGTCGGCCAAACTAAATCCAAATCATTGTCGATAGAGTACTGAATAGAATTTTTTGTACCAGACACAAAACCGAACTAAGTCGAACCTCGCCCGAACAAGGGGTGTATTGACATCGACAACAAAATAATTAATAGCCAGTTGTCAATCGGTACATGGAATGCAGTTTTATGATGATCCTTGGAAACATTATATTTTCGAAAGGTATTATCACAAATAAAACAAAAAGAGTTGTGTCCCAATTTCAAAAAGGACAGAAGTTGATTTCAGTCCCCTTTTTATGGTGGGGGCGGGGTAATCATGAAATGAAAATATGAACAATTTATTACTGATGGCTCGTATAGTAAGTT
This sequence comes from Echinometra lucunter, assembly GCA_029962745.1. NCBI lineage: Eukaryota > Metazoa > Echinodermata > Echinoidea > Camarodonta > Echinometridae > Echinometra > Echinometra lucunter. The sequence continues at coordinate 7,442,450 of CM057167.1, forward strand.
TATAGATATGCTATTGCAGATGATTTTCGAGAAGAAAAAAAAAAGCAGGAGAATATGTGATTAGCGAAAATTATGGTCATTCGTTCGAACTATAGTTTTTATATGCACACATTCAGTAAGATCAGAGACTGAAGGGATAAAAAAATCCACAGGGGCCGCCGGTGGGGGGGGGGGGGGGGCGGCACCTCCACACAACTTTGGCTCAAAACCTACAGAAATCTTAATTAACAAAACTTAGTATCTAACATTTTGTAGGCTTGCAAAACGATAAAAACTCAAGAACTTCAGGAGGCGGAGGTGCCTGAACGCCCGTTAGGGGCCCTACAGCCCCTGGACTCTGTTTGTTTGGGTTTCAGCCCCCTCCCCCACTAAAAAAAAAACCCTTCCGCGATCTCTTCTCCATAGGTACCTAAGATGTGGAGATAGGGTGGCTCGGGGGTGGGCAGTATAGATCATAGTTTCAAAAGTCATAATTCATCCTCCTTCCCCCTTAAGAAATGCTTGAAAAGGTGACTTTATACCCATTAAAAAAAAAATGGAAACAACGTCCATAGTATAATATATCAAATTACCTTTCCGAGAAGATATTTTTCCAAAAATCATCACAAAGTTGCATTTTAACCCACTTTTTGGACTGGTCAAAAAACAGACTATGTACGCGTACAAATTATAACATTCGGAGTGAATAAATAACAAAAAAAAAAAAAAAAAAAAAAAAAAACACCCCAAACAAAACAAAAAGCAAGCAGGATGTTATCGGACTGGGTTCCAGGAGGATTCGGGGTTGTCGGGTTGTCGGGCCTGCAACGGTGCCCGAACATACCAATTCAGCAAAATTTGAGTCGGTCTGAGGTCGATCTGGTCGGTGTGACTGCACCATCTAACCGACCATTTTTCGGGGACCTGTCGGGGACGATCCGGGGAGAGTTCGAGAAGAGCGAGGAGCATTCGGACTGAGTTCGAACTAGGGTCGGATTTAAAAATCGGGATGTAGTCGACTTCAATACCAAGTTGGGTCCGGTTGTTGTCGGCCGAACTAAACCCGAATCATTGTCGATAGATTACTGAATAGAATTTTAATACCAGACACAAAACCGAACTAAGTCGAACCTCGCCCGATACAAAACCGTACAAAGCTGCACTCAGCCTGAAAAAGGCCTGTATTGACATCGACAATAAACTAATTCTAACATTTGGGCACCTGAATAAATAACAAAAACCCAAAACAAACCAAAAAAAGCAAGCAGGATGTCATCAGAGCGGGTTCCAGGGGAATCGGGGTTGTCGGTTTGATGTCGGGAATGCAACGGTGCCCGAACATACCAATTCAGTCTGAGGTCGGTCTGGTCGGTGTGACTGCACCATAATAATCTATCAAGTCCATTGACAACTTGCGTTCAGGGAGTGTCCGAAAGTTACAATTTTATTTATTGGTAGGACGCAATCTAGAATAGGACGGATTGGTATAAATTCTGCCAGCGCTCGTAAACGCAGAACTTTGTGACCTAGTTCATTATCTTCAGTATCACCAGAAGCAATGTAACACATATGAACATGGCATGCAGAGTGAGATAAACGAGCACTTGAAACACGTTTAATTAACCCTTTGAATCACATTTTAAATTTTATTGTAGAAAAATAAAACGTGAAACATTGCAAGACTCAAAATTATATGCATTGTAACATACGGTGAAATCAACATGTTTCATGAGGCACAAATCAGAGTGAAAGGGGGGGGGGGGAAATTTTACAGATTTCTTTCGTGAATTAGACAGTAGTGTGCTTTGATAGGTAGATAAAACATTTTGTTTCATTTCATTTGGGCCAAATACTTGAAACTAGGATTTCTTTAGGCTCTCAGTAAAAAGTTATCAATACGCCTAAATGATATTTCTGCGAATAATGTTGTTTGAGGCTGGCATATTTATTGTCAAGCAAATTGCTTATAATGGCAGTCCTTCTTCCGCCAATGATTTTGTGTTTCATGAACATGAACTACAATCAACTGTTTATCATTTGTGTTTTATGTTTGAAAATAACGACTGGTATATGAACCTTATCTATGAGTCACTGTCGCAGAAAAATACATTTGTATTTTATTTCAGACATGTTACAGAGAAAATGTTGTATTTAGATAAACGCAGAAGAAAATTAAATCAAATCGAATCAACCTTCTTTCCACTTAATCCTCCGACATTTGATCATACACAGTATGCCCCCATCCCGCTTTCATAAGACTTAAAAGTCAAAATGCCGCACTGTCCATCAGTTTACATTATGTTCTTTCCTTTGATCTTGGCGTACTCCTCTCGGAGGTTTAACCCAGCGAGGATCCTCTCCTTCTCCTCTCTCATCTCATCCGTCTGTTGCATCTCGAATAGTTGACCCGAGCCACGGAGGATGCTTGTCTTGATGTAGAACGGGTGGGCTGAAGGGGGCGCTGGTTGCTGGTTACCATACCGACGTAACGAGGCCACTCGGGCTGTCAACACATACAACGAAACAGGTTAGTCAGTTTAGAACAATAATCGAAAAATAGTAATGGAATTTTTCATATTTTCAATGAAAAAAGACAGGATTGAAATCCTTTCAGTCAGTGCGGCGGCGATTTCATGTAACGAGGGGGGAGGGCGGAACCACCGAAGGTCACCCCCCCCCCGAAAATTTGCTTTAAAAAAATGGAAGGGGGACGATCGTTATTATGCGAGCTAGCTCGCTAAAAAAAAAAATAACCAAAAAAAATATTGAAAGAAGCCCCATATTGCCATCTAAATTTGGTCACCTGACTCAAAATAGAAAAAAAAAATCCCCCAGAAAAAAAATCGAAGGGGGGGGGGGGAGAGAACACATCCCCCCGGATCGCCACCTATGCTTTCAGTCCATTGCCCTATATCCATTTGGAACACGTAATTGCATTTCTAAGAAATAGCCGTTCAGTGTAAATCTTTAAACAGAATCGTGATAATTTCGCCATTTTTCTTCCTAACTTTGCTCATATAAATTCTAAGCTACTCTTAAATTTAATGTTAACTCTAGAGGGTGATGTTCAGAATTCGGTTCCAGTAGGCAGTGATTGCGGAGCTTTGTGTACAACCTTCAAATGATTTTATTTATTCATTTATTTGCAGTTTAATTGCATTGCCAGTTACAAAACTACTTTCCACAATGTACAGTACCTGTCCGCCACTACTATTGAGTATACTGATATGTTTTGATATAAAAGTCACACACACACACACACACCCCCCCCCACACACACACACACACACACAAATCACTGTAGAAATTCATTGTAGTATTTACATTTTAAGATAAACTAAGATCAGTCTATTTGAATGCGGAGGAATGAAAAGAAAATTTATTGAAATTCAAAGATGTTAAAACGTTAATACAATACCCCCAAAACACATAAAAAGGAAGCCAGAAAGAAGTGGAAAGATGTAGCAAGCCTAAACTTCCTGTTTAATATGTGATTAAGGCAAACATCGGATAAGTTATTTAGAAACACTAATGGAAAAAACCCCACCAAAAAACAAATATGTTCTACAAATGATCATATCCAAAGGGATTCATGTCATTTACACAGGTAATGATGATAATAGTGATGATAATAATGAAATGATAATAATAATGATAATAATAATAACAATAATGATAATAATATGAAGAGAAGAAGATAATGAAGAAGAAGAAGAAGAAGAAGAAGAAGAAGAAGAAGAAGAAGAAGAAGAAGAAGAAGAAGAATAATAATGATGGGCCTACTACTACTACTACTACGACGACGACGATGACGACTACTACTAATACTACTGCTACTACTGATGATGATCAACCCCTTAACAATGCAATGATGATGATTTGAAGAAGAAGAAAAAGAAGAAGAAGGAGAAGAAGAAGAAGAAGAAGAAGAAGAAGAAGAAGAAGAAGAAGAAAAAGAAGAAGAAGAAGAAGAAGTGTTATATCTCTGATACACTTGAGTGTGTAGGGGTCTGTGTGTTACCTTGGTGGGAAGGGTGTGTCCTTGCTTGCTGCTTGGCTGCTGAAAGTGAAGTGCAGTCTACTGGAACATGTGGTATTCATCATGTAGTAGCAATGTTATGCAGGTGCATACTTTTGTTCAATTGCCACTGGTACATGTATTTGCATAACAGTTAAGTTCTGAGCTAGTTGCTCTGTGCCAGCTGGCATGTCTATTGTGTTCTACATTTATATACATAACACTCCTCCCGCATCACAATGTTTGTTCATCATCATCCAAATATGATGTTTCTTGATCATCATCAAAATCATCCAAATGAATAATCACTAACTGTTCCTTCAGCACTTCCAGAGTTTTTCCTTTTGCACAAAAATATTTGCCTCCTTGTAATTGAGTCAATAAAATCAAATGTTGCTCCTTCTCGGATATACACAAGAAAACAATGTATTTCTCCTTCTTGCAGATCAAACAAAATAATTAATAAGTGCATGCATTTAGTTCCTTCTTGGAGTTAAACAAAAATATGCATGCGTTCTCCTTCCTCTAAGCTACTTGTAGTCCAGCCTGTTCGGTGGACGTCGATTACGAACAGGATATCTACGTGTTCCACCTTCAGATGTAGTTTGTTCCTGAGGAGGTGATGTTTGTCCATCAGGCTGGTCATGTGAAGCTAGTGAAAGAGGGATACCATCATCATCATCATCCGCTGAAGTAGATGTAGGCAGGCCATTTATGGGTCCTCTAATGATCTGATCAAGATGAACATGTCTTTCTTTATCACCAACTTGCACAAGATATCTCACTGGTCCCAATGCCTGCACAATGGTTCCATAATTCCACTTATTCTTCCCTCTGAATGCACGTACCATAACCTGCTGACCTGGTGCAAACTGACGAATGCTGGTACTACCTCTATCATGTGTTTTCTTGATAGCAGCTTGCTTCTTTTCAACTGTTTCAGCCAAGGTAGGTTTGATGAGACTCATGCGGGTACGTGGTTGTCTCTTCAACAGTAATTCAGCTGGTGTACGTCCAGTTAGGGAATGTGGAGTATTGCGATAAGTGAAGAGAAAATTGGCAATCTTATGTTGAGTAGTCAATCCACTCTCCTTATATGCCTTCAGATTCTGCTTCAAAGTCTGTACACAACGTTCAACAGCTCCATTAGAAGAAGGATGATAAGGCGGAACTCTAATGTGATTCACCCCATTCATCTTGAAAAACTCGGCGAGCTGGGCCGAAATGAATTGTGGTCCATTATCTGATACGAAGTGTTCAGGTAGACCATGTATGGCAAATATGTGTCGCAGCACATCAATCATGGCACTAGTTGTTGTTGTTCTCATTGGATACACTTCCATCCATTTGGAGTAAACATCAACTAACAAAAAGAAATGCTGGCCATCTAACTCTGCAAAATCTGCATGAACTCGCTCCCAAACTCTTGAAGGCCATTTCCATGAATGAAGTGGCGCTTCAGTTGGTTGATTCCTCAAATTAAGACAACTGTGACAATTCCTCACCAGTGACTCAATGTTGTTGTCCAATTTAGGCCACCAGAAGAAACTCCTTGCCAAGCTCTTCATACGACTCATACCGATGTGCCCATCATGTAACTCTGTCAGCATTTTAGACTGCAGACATGAAGGTATGATGACTCTTAGTCCCCATATCAAAACATCTTGCTCCACTGAAAGTTCATGTCGGCGATGAAAGTATGGTTTAAGACCGTCATCATCCACTGAGTTGGGCCATCCTCTCTGTGTATACTGCAACACTTGAGATAGTACAGGGTCCTTAGCTGTAGCTGTAGCAATCTCTTGTGCTGTCAGAGGTAACTCGTCCAGGTGAGTGTAATGAAAAATGCTCTCTTCCTCATCCTCAGCATGATTCACGTGCATAGGAAGTCGAGACAATCCATCTGCATTCATGTGCTGTGCACCGCCCTTGTACTTGATATCATAGCTGTATGCAGACAAGACTAGGGCCCAACGCTGCATCCTAGCTGCTGCTATAGTCGGAACTCCAGACTTTGGGCCAAGTATGGTAACCAATGGTTTGTGATCAGTCAAAAGAGTAAACTGACGACCATAGATGTAAGGGTGAAACTTTTTCACTCCAAAGATCAGGGCCAGAGCTTCCTTTTCTAGCTGAGCGTAGTTCCTCTCACTGCTAGTTAATGTCCGTGAAGCAAAAGCAATCGGTCGTTCTTCTCCATTCGGCATGATGTGTGAAAGCACAGCACCAACGCCATAAGGTGAAGCATCACAAGCGAGGCCCAGGGGAAGATCCATATCATAATGTGTAAGCACTTGAGAAGATACCAATTCATCTTTAGAAGCCTCAAATGCTTTCTCACATTCACAAGTCCATTTCCATGGTGTCTTGCTCGACAGCAATTCATTGAGTGGATGGATCACTGAAGACAAGTTCGGCAGGAATCTTGCATAGTACTGCAGCATGCCCAAGTACGAACGTAGCTCTTGCACATTCTTTGGTCTTGGTGCATCTTTCACAGCTTGAACCTTCTCGAGGGTAGGATGCAATCCTTCCGAATCCACCACATAACCTAGGTACTCTACCGTTGGTTTCATGAACTCACATTTGGACAACTTTAGTCGAAGACCGTTCTGCTCAAGACGCTGAAGTACAGCATCCAATCTTGCAAGATGTTCTGATTCTGTTCTCCCTGAAATGAGCATGTCATCCAGAAAGCACACGACACCCTCTAGACCTTGTAGAACTTGCTCCATGGCAGCTTGGAAAATGGCAGGGGCACTCGCCACTCCAAAAGGAAGTCTAGTATACTGAAAAAGTCCACGATGTGTGTTGATTGTCAGATATTCCCGAGAATCTTCCTCCAGAGTCATCTGCTGATATGCCTGCGATAAGTCAAGCTTGGTGAAATAGCATCCACCTGCCAGAGTTGAGAACAAGTCCTGGGGGTTTGGTAAGGGATATTTGTCTACATCCAAAACAGGGTTGACTGTCGTCTTATAATCTCCACAGATTCGTATTGACTTGTCAGCCTTTGGCACCACAACAATCGGAGCTGCCCAATTACTGTGTGATACTGGAATGAGAATTCCTTGTTCAACAAGTTTGTCCAGCTCAGCTTCTACCTTACTTTTTAAGGCATACGGTACCGGTCGTGCTTTATTGAAGCGAGGTTGAGTATCAGATTTGACTTTAATCTTGGCCTTGTGATTTCTCATGGTCCCAAGACCTGGCTCGAACACTGCCTGACGTTTCTGTTGAATCTCAGGCAGGCCATGCTGTGGGTTACTTTCCTTGGATGATTCATCTTTCACTGGTGCCACCGTGAACACCGATCTCCAATCCGGTTGGATGCTTTCGAGCCAATTCCTTCCAAGAATTGCTGGCTGGTCCTTGATATCTGCTACAATCAAGACATTAGACATGAGTTTGTCACCATATCGCACTTTGACTTGGGCTTGACCCAACAGAGGCAATGTCCCCGAGTAGGATTTGAATCTGTATGTAGGTTTATCCAGACTAATGTGCCTCAACTTCTCATGATACAAGTCTGCTGGAATCACACTCATTGATGCACCAGTGTCAACTTCCATAACTACTGGTCTGTCATTGATTTCAACAGTCACTCTGAGGGCATCTTCCTTTGACTTCTCAGACACAGTGAACAACCCAAGGGTATGCATTTCACAATCATCTTCCTCCCGCAATTCAGAAACAACAAATTTTGTTGATTTACTCTGGCATACTGCTGCCAAGTGTCCAACTTTTCCACAGTTATTGCATTTGTACGACTTGTACTTACAGGTTGATGGATTGTGTTGCCCTTTTCCACATCGATAACAAACTCCTTTCTCCTTAGAAGTGTGCGCTGATTGTTTCTTTGAAGTGAGAACTGTATCTCCTTTCTGCTGTTTCTTTGCTCGAGAACTGTATCTGATGTTACTAGCGCTGACTTTCTTCACTTCACTTTCTCTAACAGCTTCTCCCTTCATTTCACGTGTATTCTTGTCTGCTAATTCCATGGCCAATGCATATTTCAATGCGTTGTCAAAGATGAGATCAACCTCACTCAATAACTTCTTCTGAATTACACGGTTTTGAAGACCACACACAAATTTATCCCTCAATGCTTCTAGAAGGAAGGAACCAAACTCACATGTGTTTGACAAGCGCCTCAATTCAGCAGAATAATCCGAAATTGATTCATGTGGAAGCTGGCTACGCTGATGAAATTTGAATCTTTCTGCAATCACCAAGGGCTTTGGAGAGAGATGAGCAGTTAGAGTAGAAACCAAAACTGAATACGTCTTCTGTGAAGGCGAATCAGGACTAAGAAGGCTCTTCAGCAATGCATAAGACTTTGCACCTATCACACTCAAAAATACTGCTACTTTCTTTCCTTCTGGCACATCATTTGCCAAGAGAAATTGTTCAAACCTCTCAATGTAGGTTTGAAAATCCCCTGCTTCTGGTTGAAACTCTTCAATGCGGCCGAAATTCATGGTGGAGTTCTGTTACCTCGTCGCCACTGTTATATCTCTGATACACTTGAGTGTGTAGGGGTCTGTGTGTTACCTTGGTGGGAAGGGTGTGTCCTTGCTTGCTGCTTGGCTGCTGAAAGTGAAGTGCAGTCTACTGGAACATGTGGTATTCATCATGTAGTAGCAATGTTATGCAGGTGCATACTTTTGTTCAATTGCCACTGGTACATGTATTTGCATAACAGTTAAGTTCTGAGCTAGTTGCTCTGTGCCAGCTGGCATGTCTATTGTGTTCTACATTTATATACATAACAAGAAGAAGAAGAAGAAGAAGAAGAAGAAGAAGAAGAAGTAGAAGACAAAGAAACTTATGCAGCACATGATAATACATCCCTATGAGCTTCACAAAATAAAAATCGATTATACGTCTCATCTAATTACATCATATAGTCTTAAGTACTTTCAGTTGCACATGTATACCATGCATTTGATCGATTACGTTGGAATGGAGAAATGATTTACTAACTACAGAAAATATTTTGAATAATTTCACTTGAATAATTTCACTACATGGTATCATTTCATTTATAATCACTGGAGATAGACTTTTATATAAAGGCTCAGTCTTTCTGTCTTGTCTCTGAATACTTCATCAATTTACCTCTGCATGTTTATTTTTTGTCACTTTGCTATTATCCTCTCATATTTTTTTCATTTCTCTATGCAGTGTTTTTATATCTGTATTTATTCATCTAATGCCTTTGATAAACGTTTTGAAGAAATGAACTTGCACTTGAGCTTGAACTTGAAAAATATAGCAGCAAATAAGCAATTCGAACTCTACCAATGTCTCGCGGCCCCGTCCGGACGTGTGCTGACATTCCATTGCTGTCCTGATCCTGAGAATGAACAGGTGACCAGGCTGAAATCAATCCAAGCAGAAGAAACAGGATAGTGTGAATGGCCTTCATCGTTCTATTGTGTCAGCTGAAAAGAATATTGAATATTAAGAGAAATCAGACTTTAAAAAAATAAATGCTAGAATATTGAACGGAGAGTTTGTTTACAAGTTGTAATAAGGAATGAAAATGTTGTAATCCTATTTACAAGTATTCTCATGAACATGACATGTGTATAACCCGTGTAAACAAATGTATTTCTCTCTCTCTCAGTTATGTTTGAAATTCATTCTAATTCTCAGTTATGTATGAATGTATGTAGTTATGTGTGAAATTCATTCTATTACAAAGCACCCATCACAGCAACGTAATGCGAGATTTATCTCGCATTAGATTAGCTATGATGAATGCTTTGAAATGAAATAAAGCTCATCATTTCCTGATGAAGCACTGTGAGCGGAAAAATCTTACGGATCTTTTACGGACTTTTTCATTACTTTGTCTCTTTATATAAACCAGACGAAGTGTGTTCTCATGTAGGAATGGGGGGGGGGGGGCGCATTACCATGTTAAAAATAAAAAGCTATAGAGAACACAGACATCGAATGAGGGGAGAATGTGCGAGGTATAGCATCATCTTCTCTTCATAATGCCTTTCTCGTTATCCCTTTTTTTTTCACTCTCCCCTCTTCTTTGGGGTGGGGCGTACGTCCCCCGTAGCTCTGCACTACCACCAATTTTCAATAAAATAAAAGAAATAGATGAAAGAAATCAACCCCCATTAATGACTTTGATCTCAGAAGATTTAATCTGTCAGGGTATTTCCAACTCTCTCGTGATCCCTCAAATTGCTAAAACTTGGGGGAAAGATCATTGCTTACTCAAGTCCTGAATTATGGAATAGCCTACCTAAAGGCTTCAAAAAGTGTTCATCCTTTGACTCGTTTAAAAATCATCTCAAAACATTGCTTTTCAGTTCTTATTCATTTACATGCACATGTACACGCGCCTTGAGCACTCCATGGAGTGCATGATTTGGCGTGATATAAGTTATGTATATAGGCCTATTATTATTTTTATTATTATCGAAATCAAAATCGATCAAAAGATTGATAATTACATATGTGAAAAACAACTTTTTATTAGAGATTTTGTTTGAAATATGAAACTTGATATGGTCATTTTGTGAAAAAATTTATGTGATACCTTATGAAATGCGAATTCCTGTTTACAATTATTGTTGTATGAAAAACTTTGAATGAATAGTTTAACTTAAAAAAAAAAAAAAAAAATTTATGTGAAGAGTAAGGTAAGTTTGTATGGAAGGCCAATTTCATTTGCAGGTTCTTACAGAAAATTTGTAATGTTGTTTATGAGAAGAAATAATGAAAACCAAACAAAAGAACCAAAAAATACAAAAAAGAAATAAAGAAAAATCATTTTTATTTACAAGTGATTGAACAACTGTTATATCTAATTATGAACAATGTGAAAGATAGCATATTCCATTAGTGCTTGAACAACTTATCTAAGAACAATGTTAAACACAACATAAATAATATTCATTTCAAGCGCTTGAAGAACTCACATATCTACAAAAATTTTAAAGACAGAATAAATAATATCTTACCGCCTCGTAGTTGACGTGAATGAAGTCTCTAGTCCTCTACTTGTGCACATAGTTATTATGGGAGAAAAAATAAACTGGTAATTACTGTCACGATTGTTGGGTGGAGTTCAAGGTGGCTATTGGTAGAGATTGGTGCAATTAATCGATGATTCCAAACGATAGAAACAATCACGAGGCAATGATAACATCTGGCACGAAAATAGATTAGTCACCAGAGGTAAGTGAAAATTGTTAGTGTTTTTTCCTCAAAGGAGACTAGTTTCTACTCAATTTTATGAACATACACCATCTGTCCATCTCTTTCTGTTCCTGACTCTCTTGCACTCTCACTGTTTATCTTTCTTAATTTCTCAATTTCTTTCTTTCTTTCATTCCGTCTCTTTCTTTCATTCTCACGACACAAACGCCCATAACTATTGTGGCTTGCGCCTATAATCCAGCTAACAGTGGAAGTTATGTACTGATTCAGCGGACCCAGGTTCGAGTCCGAGTCACGTCTTTCGGATGGTGACGTTAAAGGTGATCAGTCCCATCAGTCCCAGACGTAAATAATCATGTTTGATTGATGATTGATACATGACTGTAAAACACAATTCAAAAATAAAAACAACAATCTCTCCTTTTCCAGCTCTTTCATATTTCTAAAGGCCGTATCTCATCAACGGAGACGTCGCCGCGACGTCTCCATTTTTTGTCGCAAATATGTCTCCGCGACGTCTCCGCGACAAAAAATGGTTGACGCTCTCACCAAGCCCCAATTTCTAGGAGACTAATCAGAGACGTCTCCAAGCCAGGTGTCAATCACTTTGCTTAGAATTCGCGGAGACATCTCCAAGACGTCTCCTCAGTCGCGGCGACCGCTCTGAGACGTCTCCTCAGTCACGGCGATCTCTCTGAGACGTCTCCTCAGTCGCGGCAAAGTCTCTGAGAGGTCTCCTATAGTTGCAGCAAAGTTTCCGCGACCTCGCAGAAACAAATAATCTTCGCAACTGATGGAGACGTCTCCGAGACGTCTCCGAGATCTCGCAGAGACTGGAAAAAGTCTCCCAAAAATTGAACATGTTCGAATTTATTGCGACTCCTCGGAGACGTCTCGGAGACGTCTCTGCAACTAGCAAAATCTGGAGTCGCAAACTAGTTGCGAACTACTTTCAAGCCCATTACCACCTTATACTCAATCTTATTTTGATTTTCTCTCCCTCTCCCTTTCTCTCTCACATCATAGCTTTGTGCATGTGTGCCACTCGTTGTGTATCCGGACCACGGAAGCCTTTAGAGTTCTGAGGTTGTGTATCCACTATCCAGACAGATGATTTGAACCAATAATTACTTAAAGTTTACGGGCAATTTTTCAGGAATCTTTTGATCCTGACAGTATCGTGAATTACATTCACATTGGTTTTGGTGTGTTTGATGCATATTTTCCTTTAAAATTCAGTGGCAAACGTCGTAGCTTAATTTTAAAAGACAATTTTAGGATACATGACACAACCCCCTGTCCTTGTCCTACGATATATCATTGTATAATACTTAGAGGTTTTAATAATTTCCCAAAACACCAAAACATGACTATTATTTTCTTATTCCTTTCCTCTTTTTTTCTTTTGTTTATTCTAGACAACTCGAAGCTAAATGCAAAAAGTTTGATAAACATCGGGCGCAAAACAGCATTTTAATAGTTTTTTACATTCATGCAAGGTAGTTGTTTTCGATTTTCTACATGTTCGACCTACAATCTTATATTTTACATTAAGACAGGAGAAATATATACGTAGGAAGAACATCTGGGATTAGTGCTCATTATACAGGGGTGTGAATTTCTTTTTATTAATGACACTGAAACAGAGACTATTAACTTCCATTTTAGACGATAACAACACCCAATACGAGATCCCATCCTCTCTCTTTATCTGCCTTGTGTAATCTCTGCTATACCTCCTCTCCCACACTCTTCCCTTCTCCAATTCCTTTTGGGCTGACTTTACCCCCTCCCCCCCCCCTCGAGTAACACTTTCAATGCTATCACTTTATATCGAATTCACCCCCTCCCTCCTCTCTAGTTCTGTCTCACCTTTTGCTCTTCCAAGTTTTGCCCATTCTCTGGACCTCATCTCTCGCTCATCCCCCTAATCTTCCACTCTTCTCTCATCTTAAACACTTCATCTACTCCCATGCTAACATTACATCTCTCATTACCCAACTGGGCCCCATTGCATAAAAACTTACCATTTATGGTAATTCTACCATCAATGGCAACTACCGTAGTAACACTGCTCTACAGCCAATCAAAATTCAAGGTTTAAATGGAAGTTGCCATTGATTCAGTTACCATCAACTTTAAGTTTTATGCAACAAGGCCCAGGTTCACTTACAAACGAATCTCACAAGGTCATGGGACAATTCAACTGTTCTCCTTTTCTCTTCAGACATGATTCACATAATCTTCGCAAGACCGGCATCTTGAAAATAATTCATACTTTTAAAATTTTAATGCTCACTGCACTTCTATGGTACAGAGTAAAGCAAATAACGAAGGTATACAAGATCATGTACAGCATGATGAGAAAAGCATGGGATGTCATATGATTATTAGTATCACAAAAATATGAAGTACAGTATTCATATAAAACAAATTCAAATTCAATGAACTATCACAATCGACTGGGCTTTGAGAATAACTTTGTTGGTGTTGTGAAGTCAGCATTTGACACTGGTCCAATCCGCTGTCTACCTACAGGCAGACTTGCATTACTTTATATGGAGCTAGAGCCCTTCTAGCACTCCCGAGCCACTTCTTGTAATTTCAAAAAAAGATTTCTACACTTTAAGTCCTGAAAAGGAGGTATGATAAGACAGAATCAAATCGATTAACTGGTACACTTTTTCATCAGTGTTTTTATCTCACTGAGTATGATTCCATTTTGGTACAATGCATACTTTTCTTAGACCTCAGCCCGAGATATCTCACACTTCGTATTCAAAAGGTCAATAACTTTTCGTCCCACTTTGATCCTACTGAAAAAAACACAACCTGGTTTTATCCAAAGATGAAATATCATAAAGATTGTTTAAAAATTCGAGTAACATCAGGTAACAAGTACATGGCATTTCAAATCGCAACAAATGGCCTGCATTGTCATGAAAAGAATGGAGGTACATGTAATAGCTAATCTTACACACATAACATGCTATTGCTGCATAAACAATTATTGAACCTGGGGCCCCGTTTCATAAAACTTTAACTGTCACATTTCTATGACAATTTTGCTCTCAGCCAATCAGATGCAAGGATTTCAGAAGCTTTTAACAGTTATTGCAACTTGTTTCTGATAACGGGTTTTATGAAATGGGGCCCAAGGCTCTGTTTCATAAAACTTATCAATAACAAGTTGCAGTAACTGTTATAAGCTACTAAAATCATTGCATGTAATTGGCCGAGAGCAAATTTGTCATAGAAATGCAGCAGTTGTTACTGATAACAAGTTTATGAAACAGGGCCCAGAAGGGCATTAAGCCATTCTCATGACAGTGTCCACATTGTGTGGTTTGGCCCAAGTGCTTTTGATGTAAATCCCTGAAAAAAACATGCCAAATACATGGACAGAAAGAGAAAAAACCTTATACATACTGTGTCACCATTTTACCACTGCACTTGTGTCAGCATTTTGTTGCCTCAAACTGAAAATTTTCCAAGGAAAATAAACAAAACATTAAAATCCATAAACTGGCAATGCAATGTTTTTCCATTTAACCATCAGCATTTTGTTGTCTGATACTGAAAGTTTTTCAAGGAAAATGAACATTAAAATCCTTAAATTGGCAATGCGATGTTTTTCCATTAAACTGGAAACTTTGTAAAACTTTTCAGCAAACTCTCCGTCAATTTATATTCACTGCAAATACATGACTTTTCTCAGAAAAATGTAGCACTAAAAGAAAATACTGGTGTTGTCAATTTGAAGAAAAGCTGACCAATTCAGACTTAAAATTATTACTCTAATGAATGCATTAACTAATGCCTTACACCTAGATTAATGACGTGGTGGCTCTAACATAAATTTTATGTTCATGGAAACGATGATTATTAAAGACGATTAGTATGCAGTAAACATGGTAAGCAACAGTTTCATGTTTTCAATTTTTATCCTCAGTACTTTGTCAAAGCCTACAAGCTGTCTGATGCTTTCCCTGACATTTCAACAAATAAAAAAAAAAATGCAACGTGTACCCCTGTACGTTATAGGCACACTGCTTGTTATCAGAAGTCAGAGATAAACAATGTTATTAAGATTCAGTTTTGATCCTACAAAAACTATAAATAAAATAAATGTCCAATGGAAAGGGAAAGCAGAAAGAGGAAGAGTGAAAAATGAATTGTAAGAACAGGAGTACTGGCTAAAGAGAAAAAACAAAACAAAACAAAAGCACGTCAAGAATGAATTAATACAGGAAAGAAATTAAGAGTGCAAAGAAATTAGTAAGCACAGATCCTTTGAAAAAGAAGACAAAACCAACATAAGCAAATTAAGTCCTGAACTAAGATTAAATTTTTCTCCCTGAAAATTAATGGCAATTAATACAAAAAACAAAACAAAAAACAACACAAAAAAAACCCACACACTACACACAAACAAGCATTACAAAACAAAACAACCAAAAAACATAATGCAGAAAACGATCTCAATTTGTTATGGCCGTACTCCCCTGTGAGTGTTCAGGATAACAGTAATGTTTGTGCTGAACGACAAAAAATGTTTGAAAAATGAAATGGCTACCAATTCCCCCCCCCCCCCCCCCCCCCTTTGAAGGAGCTTAATACAAGAGTTCTGGGCAAGAGGAATAGGACTTTGCTGCACACAACTGCAAAGAAACACAACATAATATTCTTCTGCTTGTATGTTTGTATTAAATACACGTAGCTGCAAAAGTTGGGATTGGTGTAGCTGCACTTCTAGACCTTTAGACTTTATAGTAAACATGGTCCAACTATTCTATAAAGGCCATTCAAAAGAAGAGTTGGGGTGGCCAGTACAGACAGGTGTGGGTATTCTAAACAAGCATTACAATATAAAGTAAATGCAAATGTTGCACAAAGGATACCTCTAGAACTCTACACTGTATTACAAACAAGATACTCAAACCTGTGTATAAAGGCCATCTGAAAGAAACAACAAACATAGCCAGTATAGACATGTGCAACCATTTCAAAGAAGTATTTCAATAATACTAGCTGCACAGTAGGGTAAGACTATGGACTTTTACACTGTACAATAAACAAGATACTAAAACCTGCGTATAATGGCCATCTGTTAAAAACATCAAAGATGGCCATTATAGATAGGCGCAGTTTTTTTGAAAGAAGCATTTCAATACAGAACAGCTGCACGATCCGGTAAGACTATGGACTTCTACACTGCACAATAAACGTAGTCAACTGCAAAGAACAGTTAAGATGGCCAAATACAGCTAAGATTTGGAATCTCAAAACACAACAGCTGTGAAGGTGGCACTGTGAACCTCTACACTGTACAACTGAGTCTAACCTGCTCATAAACCCACCCAAAAGAAGGAATAATAAAGCTGGCCATCTTAGACAGGTTTCAGTATCTCGCTACAGGATAGCTGCATAGGTTGGGATAGGTACTGGCTGTACAAGGGGTAGGACTGGTTTTCTACACAGTAGAATAAACATGATAATGATGCCAAGGTGCCTTCTGAGTCCACCAAGCACACCAAGGTGATATCCCTGTCCGTCTCAGATGGCGTACTTCTTCTTTCCTTCTTCATTGATAATGCAGATATGCTACAAGAAAGGAGATTTGAGACAGAAGAGAATGATTTTTTTTTTAAAAAAGACATGTGCACATGTTGTTATCAATAATGCCTAAAGCATTTTCATTTATTTGATGTATGATAAAAGCGCAATGAAGATAAAATACCTTGCTCAAGGGCATAAGTACCATATCGTGGGATCAAAGCCCCGACTTTCGCGTCACCAGTCAAGCGCCTTAGACCACTCGACCACGGCACAAAAAAATGTTTGTTAGATTATTCTTTATCATTCAAACACTTCTAAAAGAAGCTGTATTTATCCTTTATTCTCTACTTGAAATGTACATGAAGGTTTAAACCTTTCTGTACCATTGGCTTGATTACTCAAAGAAAATCAGATAAAAAAATAATTTAAAACTTTCCAAAACTGTGATCACTAATTCACTATAACGGAATTCTCCCTTCGGCAAGATGGCAACAGTGAAGTTCTGATTAGCAATGCCATACTGTACCATAAGTAACACAAGTAGTTTTCTTTCTTTTTTCAGTAAGTAGTAAGAACAATGACAAGAAAGCCAATATATGAAAAAAGAAGATTAAATGTCAACAAACCCACTGAAAGTGTACTACAAGTACAAGACTTTTTCTCCAGGTTTTACTTCAAAGATATTTACTGATAGGGCTTAGGTTGTGACTGTAATTTAAATAAGGTTGGAGCTTTGGTTTAGGTGAACGGTGGGTAATGTTTTAGAGCCTGGAAGAAAGTCAGAAGTTGAACAATCAGTTATAAACTAACTGCAGAACACTTGTTTGACTGTAGACAAGGCATGTACCTTACATTCACCATGGGAGAGGGAATTCAAGCATCCTGTGAGCAACTCTTTTGCAGATCTTTTGATCCAGAAGGCTAAGAATTACACATTATACATGAACAAAAATAACTCACCCAAAAATATAGAGTCCATTTCCAATGTAGTAGGTTGTGCCGTTCTCAAATAAGACCAATTAATGGTAACTTATCACTGAACTCTCTAAACTAGCAACCAATTAAATGCAGTCAAACCTGCTTTAGCAACCACCTCTATAGAAAGACCACCTGTCTATGAAGACCACAATTTTTGTTTCCCTTGAATATTTTTCCCCCACTGAAATGTGTATTTATAGAACCTGTTCATAAAGACCACCTGCTCATAAAGACAGCATTTCTTGACTCCCTTGGGTGGTCTTTACATACAGGTTTCACTATGGTAAGTAATCACTAAATTCTCTAAATTGGCAACCACTTTAATGGTAACAAATCCCAAGACTCTACACTGGCAAACATAGTAAAATATACAATTGCTATCTTTATTTGCAAAAAGCATTTCTATAAAATTTGCAATTTTCATTCAGATTGCTTCATGTTCATATTTTCATTGTTTAAAAACCATATAGGAGTGGAAAACTAAACAAAATTGTTGCAAATTTGAGAAGGGAAAGCTGACACACGTGGAGTCTGAATAAAAAAAAACCACACACACAACAAAAACAAATCTGTATTGCTACGGGTTAGGGAAATAGATACTTACTCCTAAATCACGGAAATATTCATTGTAATCCAGGGCATAGCCAACCACAAACTTATCTGGAATCTCAAATCCACAGTCTGTGAGAGAGAGGGGGGAAAATGGTAAAAGCAGTTAGAAAGGAACACTTGGTACTCTTAAAATTCAGCTTCATCGGGGGGAAACTGTGTGACATCGATCCAAAATTTTATGGAACAAGATAATGAGGGAAAAGACAAAAAGGAAAGATAGTCCATTTTCAATGCAGACTATTGAGCAGGTATCACATAAGCACGTTATAACTGTAACTTGTTGTAACTAATCATACTCTCTACATGTAAATTGGCAATGCAATGAAAATTTTATGGTTACTATTGCGGGGTGCAAATTGGCTATTTTGTTATCAAATTTGTAATTTTCCCTTTTTTTGGTTCATGTTATATACACTCCTATTTCTTTGAACTACATGGGAGTGGAAAATATATTTAAGGCAACTGTTGACAATTTAAGGATAAGCTGATTAAATTAGACCTCCAGAAAACTCTCTAATGAATGAAAGGTATGCCCAGACTCACAATCGGGTCTATAGCCTATACTCCTTGGGGTCCTCTTTACTAGAAGACTGCATACTTTTACTGCCTTGGGGTTGTGACCTCCGACGACCTTTAGTAACCTCTGCATTGTGTGACCTGTATCAATGATATCCTGTACAGAGAGAAAGGGTTCGAGGCTGGTAATGGAATGTCATGTGACCTGTCATGTGATTATCGGTACTGCTAAACTTGATTTCATTCAAAGGTAGTATCGGAACAATGCCACTTAGCCCAATTAATGCAGGGATGCCAGCCTTGCAAAAATGTCAACCTTGCAAAAAGCACTGCAGTATTTTGAGGGATGAAAAAGGGTATTTTGGCTGGAAAAACAGCATTTACACCCTTTCTGCAACAGACATGTGTAGTAATACAATTTTGAAAAACAGTATTTTCCATGAAATCTGCAGGATTTTTAATAAAAAAACAGTAAAAAATACTGCAAAAAAGGAACAGTTGGCATCTCTGTGGATGCTAAGCCAAAGATAACTCCAGCTCAGATCAAAGGACAATGTGTGTTACATGGGTCCAATCGTTCTCAACATGTTAATCCCACCCCCCCCCCCCCCTCATGATACAGCAACTACGTTTTCATTTTTTGAAAGAAAGAAAGAAAAAAACTCCAAACAAACCAAACCAAAATTTGCTTTTATAAAGCACAAGATCACTCAACTCAAAAGTCTGAGGAGGGTATGCACCTAGGAAGATGTTTCTATGAGATCTATTCTTGACAGCTGTGATTTTCAATACTACCAGATTATTATCTGCAGTATTTGAATTTTTTTAAAAGGTGACTCTTTCCATTTCAAATGATTTTTCAAATTGTACATACTGTCCAAGAATTCAGAGAATGGTCCATGTTAAAAGACCAGGGGGGTGTTTCACAAAGATTTAAGTTTGACTAAAGTCGCACTTAAATTCCTACTTGCGTGCTGTACATGTATATTATGCATCACCCCATTGGTCAGATCATGCTCAGGGGACGCGCACTATTGGAAGTCTATCAATGAGATTACGCGTTATACACTGGATGCGCATTGTCGCTTAAGCACAACTTTAAGTCAAACTAAACTGTTTGTGAATCACCCCCCAGGTTTACCATACCTCAACAATGAGAACATTCTTTCCTTCCAGATTCTCTAGATTGTCTCCTCCCACAACGTGGATCTGACCAGTAGACTTGTCATTCTAAAATAAAAGTATTAAAATACAAGAGAAATATCAATTCCTTCGTGAAATTACGAGAGAAATATCAATTCATTTGTGAAATATGTAATGTTATTAACAAACAAAAACAAACAAAAAACAAACAAACAAGCAAAAAACAATGGGAGAAAATTTTTTCTAAGAATCACATTTACAGAAAAGCGTACTCCAAATTCTTGCAAATCAGGGAAAAATATATACAGGGGCTCGGGGAAAATTCTCCCCCGAAACGCCAAAAAGAGCCCTGGAAAACTAAAAAAGAGGCCCTGAAATTCTCATAGGGTCCAATGTAAACTGTAATACAATGTAGAAATATGGGTGGGTGGGCTCAAAGAGTAGCCCCGGAAAAAAAAAAAAAATTTCCCTGTTGCAAATGAGACTGCATTAAGAACATGTGCGTTGGGACTGTGCAATTGTTTTTGCTTCATCTTCTTTTCTCATTGCTCAACTTCTGATTTTCTACAATTTTCACCAGGTCCTGTGACAGGTATCATTAACTTCTTGGCTTGAACACTCAAGACTCAAGACTCTTATCTTTTGTCAGACATTTGAATGCTAACTTTATTGGAGGAGTCTGTGCCTTTGAATGTTTTCAAAACAGATATATGGTGCCATACAAATGCTGTGAATCATCATCATCATCATCATCATCATCAAAACAAAATGTTATTTCATTTCATTAGATTTTCAAAATTTCTTTCCTTCTCGCATTTCTGTCTGATACATGCTGTTGAAGAATAATGAAACCCTGGGGAAAAAAACAATTTTAATGAAAACTGTTGTTGCTGTTGAATATGGTTTTTACAGATGTGTATCAATCAGATATCATTATTTATGTCTCGGACCAACATCATCCAAAAAATATGACTCAGACTCGAACGTGGGTCCACTGAATCAGTTTATAACTTCCATTGTTAGAGAGTTGTCCTGCTAAACCTGCCATTTTGAAGCAACATTGCCAATTTGAGGATCGCCACAGAAAGTAGATTGAGACTTTTCAAACCTCTATAACTTTCTCATTTTTCATTTTATAGTCATGTTTCTCTTCCATTTTGTAATACTACATACCTCTTAATCAGCATATTACATGTATATCACTCTTTTAATACAACTTCTCTGAACTCTACTTGATCTACTAAAGGTATTGTGGACTGACCAAAACATGGTCACAGAATATTGCAGAGGGCACTGTTTCTACCTCATAACTCTTGAGACGGATGAAGTCGACACGTAGCTGCACAGAACGGCCAGCATTCTGGTTCAGGGCTTGCACGTAGTTGAGTAGGTCGGAGCAGAACTTGTAGCCGCCTTTCAAGACGCAGAGGACGACAACAGACGATGACTCACCCATGTCATCCCAGATGTCCCTGGCAAGTCTCTCTGTCCTGAAGGTTAAAAATCCAAAAGTTATTCTTTACTTTAAAACCACCCCTCTCAAAGAAATAAATAAAAAATATTTTAAAAATATATTTTTTTTTAGCAGAAGTTTCTGCATTTATTAAAGATACAAACAATGGAAAATATAACGATACAAATCAAATTAATATAAGTTAAGTGTGACAAATATACAAAGGAAAAATATGTACACCTAGATAATATTAAAATAATAGAGTTGGTTTTAATGAAGAAATAAATATAAATGCAGGGGCCAGCTATCATAAGCCGAAAGGCTTGAGTCCTGCTAAAAAAATACCCCCCAAAAATACCCCCCCCAAAAAAATTAAAAATGAAATAAAGGTTAGTAGTGCACCAATCACCGAATTTTTTTTTTTTTTTTTTTTTGGTAAAGCTAGAACATAAAGCAACAGCACCAGCAGCAGTAATAGTATCAATTCTGAAGTTGCATGTTAATGTACAGTCACATACATGTACTCGTGTAAGCCTAGTCACAAGGCCCTCCTTAACCAACTTTACTATTCTCTTGTGTAAGGTACATGTACACATTGGTTTTAAAAATGGCATAAATCTGATGTGCTCTCTCTGAATATGCTCCTACTTAATCTTTAGAAGTAACAAAAATACAGTCTTGCAAGAAGAGTATTTTTGTTGTTCTGTATCAAACACAGTCAATGCAAAAAGGAGTTGTTGCAGTCCTTACCTATCAGCAATGACTCCTTGCGGGACAAGGATCCTCTCTAGGTCCTGTTCATAATGCCTTGGCACACAGAATGTGTTAAGGCTGTACCCCTCATAGTCATCAGGTATCTGCACACACAAAAAGAGAAAATATTCCTTCAATTATCTTTTTTTTTTTGGGGGGGGGGAATAAAAATGCAATGTTATCAGCACACTGTCAGGCTGATGACAGAAGACAACAGCATTAAGATGACGGTTAAACAAGTATACTGCGAGAACTCCATGTCTCTAAATATTGCTAAATGTAAACTCACAAATGTTATCTGCTCTCGAAAGCTGAATGACATTGATTATTGTACTGAGGATTTAGACATTGGAAACTGTCAAATGTTATTAGTATTTAGGACTTATCATATCATCATCATGCAACTTAATATTCCAAACTGCACGGTTATATCCACTGCATGGTCAGTACTAGCATTCGGATAATCCAAATGACGTTTTGTTCACTCTGTCACCCAACTATGAAATGCGGTACCTTTTTTTTGAGAATCTATCAGGAACCATATTTAATCATTAAAAGCAGCACAAAGATGCTTCAGATCTCCTCCTTTTTCATTTTCTTTCAAGAGGGACAACTCTCTGTCTTATCATGAACGACCAGTTATTACATGTAAATTGCCTCCTCTACAGACAGGATGATTTTTTTATCCATCTGATTTGTTGTCAAATGTTTGCATGGTTTTTAAGGGATACCTTGCAGTGCATTACTCAATAGCCACTATGTGCATTTATCCTTCCATGATGCTATTTCCTTTTTTTTTTGGGGTGGGGGGCTTTCCTTTTCTTCTGCTGACACATCCTGTTTCTAATTTGGAATTTTTCCGTATTTTCTGTGCATTCGACAATGTCAACCAATGAGGACAATTCTTATAATTTCTGGTATTAATTTACCATCAACTCTGCGCAAGGCATTGCCATCAAAAAGGATTTTGAGTACACTCATTGATCACCTAGATATGAGATAACTCGATCAGAGCACAGAGGCCTTACTTCTGAAAAAATTCTGCTCATACTATCATTATAATCCCAGTACCAGTAGGCCTAGAGGTAGTAGTAGAAGTAACCTCAGTCCTCAACATAAAACAAGTGGCATAAAAATCATTGTACAGAAGTGCACGGTACCGAACAAACTCATTCCAATGATTTTTATGCCAACATAAATCATGTGTATGCCAAGTCCTCCGCACGGAGATGCTAGCTACATGTAGTACTGCTCAAGATGCAATGCGTTGGTGCTTATGACCATGAAACTGCTTATTTACTAACACTGAAGAACGAAAAAGCAGAGTTTACTATTTTTTGTTGTTTTTAGTAGAGCCTACAGTGAGGTATGTGGTTAAATTCCATGAAAAGTGGTACTCTACCACCTAAATCGGTAGAGTTGGCACGTATGAAACTGCTATATGTATGTAGATCTAGATCTAGACTTCTAATGATGTAACCTTGAAGTGATGATTGAGAGAAGTGCGCACAAATCAACTTTTTTAAAAATAAAAAACAAAGTCCAAAGTTTAAAAGATCTTCTCAACATTTCTTTGCATTTTGTCAATGACAATGTTATTTAAACATTCAATTTCTAGCTGAATATTACACATAGGCACGTTGTAGGCACTCATCCTGTGTACACGGTCAATGACTTGACTTTGTCCCGCAAAAGTGACAATTCTGTACCGAAAAGTGACAATTCTGTACCGAAAAGTGACAATTCTGTACCGAAACTAGTACACAGCATGCTTTACTTTTGGTTACGACGGCATGCTGTCGACCTATGAGTCTGATAAGCGTTAGTTTTCTTCTTAAAATTCACCATTTTCAGTTCATTCATCAGATATGAAGCAGAAAGGGGAAAATTGAGAGCCTCAGGCTCAGGAACATTGCTGGTAAGTAAAATCAAAACTTTTCTTCCCTAGACCTATAGAAGATCTAGATCTAAGTCAATGTATTTCATGTTCGTGTCGGCAATTAGTTTCGCTATTCAAAATGCCGTTTTGACCTAACAGTTACGGGTGGTCGTAGGTAGTGTTTGGAAGTCATGTATGTAGACCCTATAGATCTAGGGTAGAATCAGTGTATTGTACCTTTAATGTGGCACAAAAAAGGGCACTAACAACACTGTCTGGTGTGTGGCTTGCTGCTAACGACTTTAAACCATTGGATCTAGATCTGTCATTAATTTAAGTTCAGGGCCTAACTGTTAGATCGTTAGACATGTTAGAGTAGGTCTAGATCTAACTTTAACAGTTACAGTTAGCAAGCACTGACATGAATGAATGACAGTCAGTGGCAGTGACTGTCGTCAGTGATTACAGTGATTGGGAAAATCTGCTTGAAACTCTTAAAACATGAAAGGAAGTGGCCTGGGAATGCATTTACGGCATTATCGTGAAATAGGAAACCACCGTTCACTTTGTACAGCAGCGCTTTATTCAGTCATACTACGCATTGGTTTCCTATTTCCACCTCCATTCTCTGTCTTTGTACTATTGTAGACACAAGTGCGCGCGTCACATGAACGAGTGGTTTCCTAAACCACGATAAGGCCGCATTTACTCAAATTTGGGAATTTGGTCCAAGTATGAACTACTCTAATTTTAGATCTAACAAAGTTAACAGTTACTGTAACAATTGCATGCATGCTTCAGGGTTAGACTCTACCATGGCATGAAATGCTAATGGCATAATGCATTGCCGCAATGGTCAATGTCGCATAGGCCTACATACATGTGCAGATAAACAATCGTCACGCACGGCTAGCGAGCTCTCGCGCCTTTCGCAGGATCATGTGGCCTAAATTTCCGGGTATAGACTACATAGATTCGTTAGAAAATGTGTTCGAGGAGAGACGAGGATTAATATGGAGCTTTCCCAAACTGACAAAAAGACAAATTTAAATACAATTTAACCAAGCAAAGAAAACTTACAGATATTATTGTCGACATTTTGGGTATTTTAGCAGCAGGCTCACTGTCTCCCCGTTCGCGCGTTTCTCCGTTCATCGTGTTTGTAAATATCAACCTGTGAACCCTTGGGAGGTGGATTCATTCATATAGAGGGGTGATAAAAGTGAAATCAAACCCAAAATATGTAATATATCATAAATCTAAAAAAAAATTGACAGTGATATGTATTTATAATCATAAATTAGATCATTTATTTCTTATTAAAAATATTTATGTTTTTCATTGTTATTTCATTTGACATCAACTCTACTCATATTGCTTACAGTAAAATGGAATGGCCTTATTATTCAGTGGAACCGGAAATGTATTCCGCGCGTTTTTTTAATGATGCAGCATGCAGTTCAATCTCCATCATGCAGCGGCATGAAGTCGAGAAGATGATCCCGGGGGCTATATTTCTTTTATCATGGGGGGGGGGGGGGGGGAACTGGCATTACAAGGTGGGCACCATGCTCGTACATAGACTTTCAAAATGGACCTCAAACAAGTAATTATCTTTCGTTCTCACCAAGTATTTTATCATGTTTTCCCCATCCTAAACAAGTAAACTAAAATCAAGCTGTTGTAAAAGTATATAGCCCTTCCCCCCCTATTTTTGCAATTTCGGTACCCTTTTTTCACTGTACGCGCGTACATCGCCCGTCGTGAAAAACAACCCTTTCTACGCGTTTTTTTTTTTTGTACGAGCATGGAGGTAAAAGAGGCTCGTGTCCCCGTTTGTAATCCCCCCCTCCCTCGGGAAGATGATGGCATGGGCTGCGAAGCTGGGGGGGGGGGGGGGGGGGAGGGGCTGCAGCACCCCACCATGACGGAAAAACGTACCCAAAAACTATTAATTTAAAAACTTCGTATCTGAATTGAAAATTGCTCATTAAATAGGCTTGCAAAACCATAAAAAAACCATAAGAACAATATAGACCACCCCCTATTCAAGGCAACAATCTGTCTGTTGTTATACGGAGCTTTAACACATTGATTATTCTGCTGGTACATGGTGAACACTAATTAAGCCTGATCGTTATAAAACGCCCTTTTTAAACAGCAAACCACTACTTTTTAAAAACTTTTTCTCAGGGACTTCACTGCAAAAGACCAGCTATTTCACAATCATCAGATCACTACAGTTATAAGGTCGGTGGTGTTAGGGGTGTCGATCGGGGGGGGGGGGATGGGAAATAATCCCCCATTTTTTTTCGGAGGGGGATGGCCTGTATCATCATCCCCCAACAATTCACCATCAAAAAAGTCATGGCCCCTGTTAATCCCCTAAAAACAAAGTAAAAGGAAGAAAGAAACAAGGGAAAATAGTAAAAAAAATAAATAAATAAAAAGGAAAAATTAAAAGCCTGGATGCGCCCGCTCGCTTCGTTTTTTGCATTTTAAGTATGCCAACCATTTTTAGTAATATCTTTATGACATGAAATTGGTATGCATCTTGTGTCTCTACCTATAGTTATATTATTGCTCTATTCGCATTTTAAGTCTTTCAAAATGTCGGTTATTCTTACGAAAGGAAATTTGTTAGCATCTTGTCTTTCTATCTAATATTATACTATTCCTCTAGTTTAATGTTAGTAAAATAACTGCAAGAATTAGTGTGAGAATAGAAGAATTTATAGCAGATATTGGCCTGTGACCATTTCTATCACAGTAACAAAATATGAGAAAGGAAGATGCCGATAAAAATTATGTTAGTGAAATCATCAGAATGGAGTAACAATATACTATAACCTGTTCTCAGTATTAAAAGAATCCTCTTTTTTCTCGCTCGCTCGCTAGATCGGCTCGCTCTTAAAATCTAGAAACATGATATTTTCCAGCGGCAAGCACTCTTCCCTCAGCAACATGTTCGCATATCACAATATTTTTGCAGCTACAGGTGTCAAAGTATCCTCGCATTCCTATATATGGAAGATGTACATCAAAATCATCCAACTTCGTTTGGTGGCATGTTCTACGTTTTAAAGAAAATATTTCTTTTTTCGTTAGCTCGTTTCGCTCCCTCATAGAAACAGAATGGTTTTGGATGAAAAGCGACTAGTCAAAAAGCGTCGTGATCGAAATTGAGGCGTATCGAAGAGTATAGACCTGAATATTTCTTCGCTCGCTGCGCTCATTCGTATAACATTTAGATACAGGATAGTTTGGTCATGAAAACGAATAGGGCATTGAGGCAAACTGGCCGAATCTGGGATGCAAATATCTTATAGGCCAACAGTGTATTTTGATGACGAAATAGTACTTTATCGTCAAAAGAGTGTGTTTTTCCTCGCTAGCTTCGCTCGCTCGTATCATACAGAAACGGGGTGGTTTGGACAGTAAACAAATGGACCAGCGAGATGCTAAAATAGTTATATTTTTGCAGCAAAGTTGCACCATTTTAATGAATTTTTGTAGCAAGAACTTCAATTTTTTGGCTCGCTCGCTTCCCTCTCTCGCGAAATAAGAAACAGGATGATTCATACTCTAAAAAGAAGTGTTAACTAAAAAGGAAATAAAATAATGATAAAAAATAAAATAAAATCGAGGTCTCTTAACATTCCATTCATGTAATGAGGATATACCTCTGCGATATTGTTTGAAAATAATTTCTTGTTTGGTTATAACTGGAGGGACGGTAGCTAGATTATAGACTTTGCTTTATTTGAATGCCGCACCCTTTCCCCGCTCGGTCGCTTTTCTCCCTCGCCGAGGATATTCGACAAAAATACCCTCAACACCCATGAATGCCTACTGCCCCCTAAAAAAAAAACAACAAACAAACAAACAAACAACAAAACAAACAACAACAACAAAACAAACAAACAAACAAACAAACAAACAAACAAACAAACAAAAAACGTTCCGCGGCCTCTGGATGGATCTATACTTTGATGGTTGCAGAAAACTAATCAGACTGTAATAATTTTGTAAGCGGGCCCTGGGAAAAGATGGGATATTTGATTACGTGATATGTGAGGGGACACAGTCCAAATTCAAGGTGCCCCCAGGGGGAGGGGGTTTACGTGCCTATTGTGCCGTTCTAATGGGTCGCTTTTTTGCAAGAAATCCCTAAACACGGGGTATGGGTTTGTGCCGGGAAATCCCTAAACATGCCCCCATTTTTAAACATGAGTAACTTTATTGTTCAGAATGATATTCCCGCCCATATTGTCTCTAAAGTACACGCCCGAGATGCAAAGATCCCTAATACTGGGTACCCTTTCCTGCTGAAATGACCGTTAAAAGTGAGTACGGGTATGGAGACTTCAGCGGCACACCCCCGTCCGAACCAAATCTGAGTAGCCTACAACCCCCCCCCCCCCCCACCCGTCCCCAACACTCAGAGGAAAAATAGCTGGGGAGTTGGGGGAGGGGTTCTGAGCCAGGGACGCGTTGACGGATCCCGAAAACATAGCCTAGAAGGAAAAAATGGGTTCGTTTTTATCCATAAAAATGGGGCCTGCATGGTACGTCCCACTTTAAAGGGGTACAATGTCATGTTCTCGATCATTTTAAAAATCATATTTACTCAAGTGGTCTTGGCTCCTATAATTCACGGCCTAGAGAGGACTCTGTCTACATCGACTGTCTATAAAACAGGGGCCGCGGAACGTTGTTTGGAGGGAACCGGAGGGGGGGGGGGGGCGGACACCCAAAATCAGGGCAGGGTCCAGGGGCGAAGCCCTTGGGCATGGTATGGTTTTGCGAGCTATTTTGACTCCCTATATCTCCACACAGTTGTTAATGTGAAGGTTGGAAGGCAATATTTTAAACCTGCCCACTTCCGAAATGACTCTAATAGTGTTTTAACTTAGCTATGCACCGTCAGCTGTTCATAGTCCTCAGTCCTCATGATTTTTGCTGATCTTGATGAAAAGCTCGACAAAAATATATCGAAACTTGACAAAACCCTTTGGATGTATGCCTACATTCCATACAAAGGATTTTGTCAAGACTCAGGATTTAGATGATGTCAAGATAAACATATTGAAAGTTGTCCTGTCTATATTAGAAACGAGATGTTGAATGGCTTTGATGAGAAAGCAAAAAAATAATTAACAAAACAAAACAGGATAACAAAAATAGACATTATCTCACAATATTAAACACGAGCTTTAATGCGTTATCATGCTAATGGATAAACGCACTTTTCAGATAAACTGGTGTCGGCTTTACGGTAGATTTCATTTGGAATAATTCGCTGTTTATTTTTATTTCTATTTTTGTAAAGGTGTAAAAGAAAATTATATAAAAGGTCCGGACATTGTTATAAAATGTTTACGAAACATTGAACATAAGTAGGCCTATATACATGAGTGTCGATTCGCGGAGCGGGGATGGGAGCGGGGAGGGAACGGGGATGGCCGCACCCTTTCGAGAGAAGCCCCCCCCCCGGTTGTCTCGAAAGGGTGGGTTGCGTGTGGGGAGTGAAATTAACGCACCCATTCGTGGAAACCGGGGGGGGGGGGGGGCTTGTCTCAAAAGGGTGTGTTGAGTAGTCGGATGTATCAGCCGTTTTTTTTTTTTTGTTTTTGTTAATGTAAGTTTAAAAAAAAAGAAAAGAAAAAGGTAGGAAAGGAGACAGGCAGTTGGCTATCACCTGATGGGGTGTCCAAGGATCCCCCAAAATATACATGTGGGAAAGAATTCACCCTTTTCTGTCTGCTAGAATATGTGTGCCCCACACCCCCCCCCCCCAAGAAATGTGAATTTGGTTGTGATTGCTTGATTGCTTGAAGTGCACATGTTGTTGTCCCTCCCTCCATGTTGAATTCAAATAAAATTGAAATATGACTTTCTATTCTGCCTCATCTGTCCTTAGGAAATGCGCATTTCATTACGAAACCAGCCTCATGCACATCTTTAATTTGCGACAGTAAGAAACTGAAGGAAGATATTTGCAATTGTATGTGTGTGCGTACGTGAGTGTGTGCGGGTGCATAAGATTGCTTCTGCGTTCTTGAGTGTAAGAATACTCATGAACAAAATGCCTATTCCCTTGTTTTTTTTTTTTTTTTTTTTTTTTTTTTTTTTGGGGGGGGGAGTGAGGCATACATTTCTCCCGTTTTATGCATCCCTCCATAATATTCTAGCAGACAGAAAAGGGGAGTTTTTTCCCTAATATATTTTGGGGATCGTTGGACAGTACACCCCCCCCCCATCAGGTGATATAGCCAACCGCCTGTCTCTTTTCCTACCTTTTTTTAAAAAAATACTTACATTAACAAAAAAAGGGCTGGTACATCAGACTACTCAACACACCCTTTCGAGACAAGGCCCCCCCCCCCGGTTTCCACCAATGGGTGCGTGAATTTCACTCCCCACACGCAACCCACCCCTTCAACACAACCGGGGGGGGGGGGGCTTCTCTCGAAAGGGTGCGGCCATCCCCGTTCTCTCTCCGCTCCCATCCCGCTCCGCGCACGCACCCTTTCGACATAAGCCCAATAAATTGTTTTCAAACTATATCGTAAGGTAGATCCTCATTACTTAGAATGGAATGTTAAGGGACCTCGTTTTCCTTTTTTTTTTTTTTCAGTTGACACTTTTTTAAAGTTTATGAGCCACCCTGTCTCTTATTTTGCGAGCGAGCGAAGGGAGCGAGCCAAAATTCAAGTTCTTGCTACAGAAATATTATGTTGTCATCATAATACACTCTAGGCCTAAGAGATTATTTGAATGGTATATTTGGAAACCTTGCTGCCAAATATGGCTATTTCATCAACTCGCTGTTGCATTATTTACTGTGAAAACCACCCTGTTTCTGCAAATAATACGAGCGAGCAAAGCGAGGGAGAAAAAACACACACTCTTTTGGTGATAAAATATTATTTCTTCATCAAATTACGCTATAGGTCTCTAAGGTATTTTACGTCGAAGCCAAATATGACTCTATTCTAGCACCTCGCTGGTCCAATCATTTGCTGTTAAAAAACCACCCTGTTTAAAAATATTACGAGCGAAGCTAGAGAGGAAAAACACACTCTTTTAAAGATAAAATATTATTGCGTCGTCAAAATGCGCTACGGTATACTTGAAAGTAATATGAGTAATCTCCCTTTATAGGATATGCCAATATCACAGATGATTAACGATAAGACTAACGAAATATTGATTGCCATAAAAAGAGGTAAATGTTTATGGGGAAATCATAACACTTAAAATGTTCTCATGCTACATGGAAAAACAAAACTTTATTTATTGGGGTGGCGAACATGTACAGACACGAAGCTAGGCCATGTGCTCATGCAGTGCGACAACATGTAATTGTTATCTTAATTTTCACTGCTTTATGAGATTATATTGATGTCATAAGTTTTATGCAATTTATATATTCTTGCCGATATGGGGGGACCCCAGTCCCCCCCCCCCCCCGCTTTCGCGGCCCCTGGCTGTAAAAGAGTAACCGAAGTTTATACGAGGAAACGCTTTTCTCTTCGTCTATATCTTTCTTCTTTCTTGTTCATCGGGCCCCTTTCTTTCGCCTTTGCCTTTATTCTTTCTTTGTGCGTGTGTGTGTTGGCCCATACTA
Organism: Echinometra lucunter; assembly: GCA_029962745.1. Taxonomy (NCBI): domain Eukaryota; kingdom Metazoa; phylum Echinodermata; class Echinoidea; order Camarodonta; family Echinometridae; genus Echinometra; species Echinometra lucunter. The sequence goes on from CM057167.1 coordinate 7,474,161, forward strand.
GTCAAAGTAATGAACAAAAGTATATTCATTATGCTTCAGCGCGTCAAAAATACCACGTCCACCTTTCTTGACAATCTTCACTATACTCATGACAATAAAAGGCCTATACTTCGAAGGAGAATTCCAAGACCTATTTTGTTGTAATAGTCAGGCCAAGTGGTCACTGAAGTGGTTGAAATGAAGAACTGAAAAGCATACTTCTTCCATGGCATGAAACCTATATCCAGGTAGGTGTAGATCTCTATAACGCACTGCACTGGAGGTTTAAGATCAAGACCCAGGGCTGGATTCAGAATTTTTCAAAAGGGGGGAGGGCGATGGGCTTTTCAGGTGTCTGTTTTACCGAAAAAATTGCTGACGAGCAAAAAATAAAAGAGGGAGGGGGTCCTTGGCATTTTTAGGTGTCTATTTTACCCTAAGATTCGCTGATAAGCAAATAAAAAAAAAAAAAAAAAAGAGGGCCCTCGGCTTAAAAAAAAAGGGGGGGCGGCCCGCAGTGGATCCGCCCCGCAGACCCAATAAAACCGGTCTTGAGACAGTCTCGAGACCTATACAAGACTGGTAGAAAAGTACACGATCATACTCACATCACCTAAGTAAACCATATCAAATCTGACAGCCGGACATTCAAAATAATTACTTCGTCTTGACCTTCTCCATTATATTCTTGTACAGACACGCAGAAGCATTTCCTTTTGAATACATCATAATATAGGGACATGCCATACAGAAGGAAAAGAAATATTTATAACCTGCACTTACCTTAACGTAAGGTATATCGTCCATTCTTGTCAAGTTGCTTGCTTTATGCTGAAAAAAATCGCCTTTTATGCACGTGCAGTCCTCTGCGTATCACGTGTATAGGTCCTAGCTCTTATCTTTCTCTCGCCTTCCGAGATCCTCGCTCAAAGCAGAGGCGTATCGATACCTTGGTCTCATGGGGGGGGGGGGGGGGGAGTTAAAGCCCCTCGTTTAGGCCTAAGTATGTATAATATTTCGTGCGCTCCTTTGATCTTACAATTTTTAAATTTATTCATTTTCCATTTTAAATATTGAATAAAAATAGTCCTACAAAGTACATCATCAAAGTGTAAATGCACAAAATAATATTTTTCAAACAATGGAAATTTAATATCAAATATATAAATAAGTGTTGAATATGGAGGTGAGTGCTAAAAAGCTAAGCTTGTATTTTGCAAACCTCGAAAATCATTGACTTAACATTTTACTATGGTCTGCACTTTTCCTTCTCGGAAATTTGCCGAGCGGGGCCAAATTGCCCCCCTGTCCCTCCAAATGTACGCTATACTGGCTCAAAGTGATTAAATCTATCCGGACGGGAAACGAGCAAACTAACCTTTGAATGTTTGGTTTATACAATTAAGGATATGGGGTATAGCACGATTGTCACTGTAAGGATAAGGCCGAAGGATTACACTACAAAGGGTTCAAAAGCTGACTTTTAATCATCCAATCCCAGGTAGGCCTATCCGATAGATTTTTTTGTTTTTGTTTTTTGTTTTTATAAATAAAGATTTAAAACATAAATAACTGAACACAGAAATAACTTAATCATATGCAAGGATTTCAGTAGCTTGTAACAGTTGTCAGTAAAAATCACTGACAAGACACTTCATAACACACTCCCCAGAGCTTTTATAACTTTTCAGGGATAATTCCACTTTATCATAGAAATACTCAACTTTTCGTTCTTATAGTCAGAGGTAGGGGCATATACAATCGTACTATCACAACATCAAAACTTTTCCCTCTGATTTTTAATGTAGGTATGGTCATAGTTTAGACAAAGAAATAGTATTGATTTCACGGGGTACTCGTTTTTCCGAAAAGGTTCCCGAGGTTTATGATTCCTAAACACACAGTTTGCATACGGGGGGGGGGGGGGGGGGGGGTTGGTTTCATAAAGCTGTTCGTAAAGTTACGCGGGACATTACGAACGACTTGAATATGAAGTGCCAAATGGGATGTCCAAAGTTTTTCCTGACGGTTTAACAAAGTGTGACTGCATTTCCCATAATCTCAATTAAGTTTATTGTGGCAAAAAGATTTCCTTCCCAATAAAAATGTTTTTAAACCGACAAGTGATGTTAATCTACGTCTGCTTATTTCACCTTTAGCTGATGAGATTTTTATTGATTGAGCATCCCATTTGGCTTGCCATATTCAAGTCGTTCGTAAAGTCATTCGTAACTTTACGAACAGCTTTATGACCCCCTCCCCCCGAGGGATTCATAATTCCGAAAATGAAAAATGGTTCGTAATTCAGAAAATAAGATATGGTTCATTATTCTGGGGTTTGCATATTCTGACATGAAATACAAACCCAACAAATCTTTACATTTATCAATAAGCTTTTATATTCCGAATGAAAAACTTTTTTTGTCATTTTCAGAATTATGAACCCTTTTCATTTTATGGAGAATAAACCTTTCCTCAGTTTTACATACCAGCAGGAATTTTAGGCATAATGAGCAAGACCAAGAGCACTAGAGTGGTAAGTTATTAACTGATTAAATTTGTATTAAAACTGGCTAAACTTCGTAACTGCAACAACTTTGATACCTTCAAATCAGAACTTAAAAACCTATTTTCCCGGCAACTAGCTAGTTTGATAATATGTGACAAATTGAGGGTGAAGGGCGACTTTGAATATTCTACTGAAAATGGCTCAATATAAATGCTTTCATCATCATTATATATATATATATATATTGTAGCCGAACAGCCCTTTTTCTTTCCAGCCCGTTGGACCGAAATAAACAGTCAGTTGGTGCCAGAGGCGTCGATCCATTTTTCGGATGGGGGGGGGGGGGGGGGCAAGACGACCAAGAGGAGATGGACCCAGGGCTACTATTTGTACACACACACACCCTCACATATATACATACATATATATATATATATATATATATATATATATATATATATATATATATATGTGTGTGTGTGTGTGTGTGTGTGTGTGTGTGTATATATATATATGTATATATATATATATATATATATATAACATAGGCCTATATCAACGTGAAGCATTTTCAAATTGGGGAAATTAGGCAACTTGCTATGTGAACCATCCTGCTTTTTTTTTTCAATTTTGCGAGCGAGCGAAGCGAGCGAGCAAAAAATAACAAATTTCTTCTTATGAGAGGGTTTAGTTATCATATAGGCATAAATGATACCTAATATATTTGTATATGGTTACCTCGCTGCCAAATATGAACTCTAATTTTGTCACATCGTTGGTCCATTGTTGCTGCCCCCAAACCACTCTGTTTTATAATATTACGAGCGAGCGAAGCGAGCGAGGAAGCACACACTGTTTTTCATGGTAGATATAGTAAACCCTTCGGCAAATTACGTTGTGAGCCAATGAAACATCTACATTATCTATTCGGTCTCATCTCACCGAATTCGTTTGCTTTTCAAAACCATTAATATGAAACGAGCGAGTGCAGCGAGCGAGGAAAAATATACCCTTTTCCATATGCTAGTAGTGTTATTTCGTCATCATAATAATGTGATAAAAATGTGATATGCGCTATACAAGAACGGAATATTATTATCATCATTATCATCAGAATACACTATAAATCTGTCATGCCTGTATGATATCCAAATAATACATCCGATCACCTGTGTGCCGAATATGACACTGTTTTAGCTACCTCGCTTGCAGTCCGAATCCATTCTGTTTCTACCATAGCGAGCAAAGTCAACGACCGATCCCGGCAAAATTATATGGATTCGTCCCAAAATCTTTGTCAACAACCTTGCTGCCCAAATATAATGGTATTTTGGAATCTCGCTGCTATAATAAGCTACTTGCTGCCCGAAATCATCTTGTATCTATAGCTTTTATCAGCGAGAGTAGCGAGCGAGTTAACGAAAAATATGTTTTTGTTTTGCGGTTTTTTTTTCTTTTTATCCAGGCCGTTGTCTCCTGAAAGTTTATCTATTTTTAGATCAACTGGCCGCTCGATTTCTAGGAGTGATATCTTGTTTGGTTATATTACTTCCTATGAGTAGAAGAATAGTAGTATAACATTAGATAGAAACACGAGATCAAACCTATTTCCTTTCATAAGAATAGTAATTATCATCGGCATTGGTTAAGATACTTAAATGCGAGCGAGCGAGCGCTTCCCAGTTTCCCATTTTCTTTCTTTTTTCTTGTTTTACGCTTTCATTTCACCTCATTTCTTCCTTTTCCTTTTCCTTTCTTTTCTCTTTCTTTTTTTTCTTTTTCCTTTTTTTTTTTTGGTTGGGAAATTATTGGGGGGGGGGGGGCAAAATGATATTTTTGCCCCCCGAAATTTTCTTGGGGGGGGGGGGGGGGCAACTGCCCCCCCAGGATCCGTCTGGTTACATTGACAAGATTGGCAAATCAAAGTGCTGTGGGTAAGGCCTACTATTATGGTGCAGTAACAGTGGTAAACAAAACCCTACGACATTTCTGTTTCCATGATTTCAGCCCGTTCTTAACTGCTGTCTAGGACTAAATATTCCTTGATTAGTTCAAAACAACATTTTGGTCACTCTTCGGCTCTAAAAAATAATTCCAGGCAACTACGAAACAATATTTCGTTACTATATATATATATATATATATATATATATGCGTTATATATATATCAGAATCAGAGTTGCTAGTAGAATGCCATATATATATATATATATATATGCCTTATTTACTTCGCGCCATCTCCAACTTCAGCGCGTTGATTTCTATTGAAAGATGAGTTTCACAATCCGTCTGCCCATGAACAGACGTGTTTTTTTCGTTTGTTTCAGAAACGGATTTTGATTTACATCTTTTTTGTCACACCGTGGGCACTGACGAAGAGTGTGATTTTGCCTTTCATTTTTGAGAGCTATGCTCCGTTTTCTTTTAAAATCTATGATTTTATTTTTTATGGCACTCTACTACCAACTCTGATTCTTATATATATATCTATATATTGAAAGAAATTTGACAAATGCAAACAACTTTGGCAACTCCCTTGTAAATAATAAAACACTGAAAGAAATGAAATTGGGAGAATAATAACTGCGTAGCTCCCTCTATGTTCCCCAGAGCTGTCATCCATTTTGAATCAAGGGTTGAAAAAATGCCTCCGCCGGGAACCGAACCCGGGTCACTGGCTTAGAACGCCAATGCCTTACCACTAGACCACAGAGGCGGGCCAGCCGTTAGGCGTGACCGAATCCAATTGACCGACAGACAGATTTCCAACCCTTTTTGACCCTTTATTTTGGTGCAGATGAGTTAATGAACAATGAAAAGCCGCGTGCCGCAGTTGGATCTCAGCTAGAAGCCTGGATACATGCATAAGTCAGAATAAGGGGACAATACATTGAAAGAAATTTGACCAAAAAAAAAATTAATGCAAACAACTTTGGCAACTCCCTTGTAAATAATAAAACACTGAAAGAAATGAAATTGGGAGAATAATAATTGTGTAGCTCCCTCAATGTTCCCCAGAGCTGTCATCCATTTTGAATCAAGGGTTGAAAAAATGCCTCCGCCAGGAACCGAACCCGGGTCACTGGCTTAGAACGCCAATGCCTTACCACTAGACCACAGAGGCAGGCCAGCAGTTAGGCGTGACCGAATCCAATTGACCGACAGACAGATTTCCAACCCTTTTTGACCCTTTCTGCACCAAAATAACCCTGATAGCAGACGTCTTTAAGACGTCATAAAATGGTCTCAAGCTGGTCCACACGTCATACGTCGCATAGATGACTATTTTGCGACGGCAATACAACGTCTTTTTTATGACCAATATTTCCCCACTTTTTGTTTGACCATAATATGATGTAAATTTTACGTCAAACTATTTACCGCTTTATTACGTCTTCTCTAAGACCAGAATAAGACGGGGTTTTTACGTCAATTATTTCCCACGTTTTAACAACTTTTTAAAGACCACAATATGACGTGATTGTTACGTTATTTTTTACATCCATATATTGTTACCATTTTTTATGGTTTTTCCAATGAGATTACAACAATCATCATAAACGACTTCTTGCTTTTTCCAAGACATACGATTTATTCAAAGAAGAAATTTTCATTTCCTACCCTGAAATTAATAAGGGAACGTTCCATGAAGAGTTTCGTCAGTGACTTTTACTGACAACTGTTATAAGCTACTGAAAATCCTTTCATTTGATTGGCTGAGAGCAAACTAGTGGGTGAAAATCAAGTACTTGCCAACTCTACCGATTTAGACGGTAGAATACCACTTTTCATGGAATTTTAAGCACCTACCGACTTTGAATTCTATTTTAAGTACAAACTACCTAATTTGATCATTTAATGGACCAAAAGTTTATTTTCATGCCTTATCATTTATTAATGGCTCCATCACCCACTATTTATCACACTTTGAAGGATTCTTTTTTATTATTATTATTTTCACGTATATGAAGTCATCTAACTTCAAATTTAAAAAATTCATAACAAATTTTTTCCAAACTATCTTACTCTAAGTATAGAAGCAGTGTCATATCAGTCACCTTCCAAAAGCAAACATCTTATGTGCATCATTACGATTCAAAATATCGAAATTTTCTTAAGACAGAAGGGAGAAAAAATACTTTGACATGTTTGGAAGCTTTGTTTTCAGTTTTCTTGGAAGATCGAGAGTATTCATTTACAATGCCTTTTAAGATTTCAAAGCTGAAAAGCGCGAGCAGTGTCATCCAATTTCGAAAGTAAGAATTTAACGTGCATGATCATGATAACGCCCATTATATTTAGCTTCCAACTATCGAAAGCTTTCAAAGACGGAAGGGAGAAATAAATGCCTTTGGAAACTTTATTTTCATTTTTCTTAGAAAAGTGAGAATAGTCACACTACCTTTCAAGATTTCGAAGCTGAAAAGTGAGAGTGGTGTCATTTTAATTACATTTCAAAAGCAAGAGTTTAATGTACATCATGACGCCCACTATTAGTTTCCAAATATCCATACGGAGGAATAAATATCTTTATAAACTCATTTTTTCTTGGGAAAAATGGGAAGAGTAAAGTACATCACCTTTCAAGATTTCAAAGGTGAAAAGGGAGCTGAGGAAATGGTACCTTTTAGTTTCAGTGCTTCAGTAATCAATATACAAAACTATTTATGGAATTGATATACATAATCATTTTTGAAAGGAAATAGTGCCAGAAAATAGTTGAATATTAGAAATAATGTCTCGCTCTGAAAGGCTGCTCCCCGGGAGGTTTTGCAGAGGATTGTCCAGACGCAAATTTCGAACAAAAGTGCATGTTGAAAATAATGAGTTAAGGCTACAACGGATCGGGACAACAGATTGTGAAGACTTTCCTAATGTGCTCTAAAATATGTTTGACTGTTCAAGAAATATAAAATCTTCCGCTCCGTCGCTACGCTCCCTTGCATACAATGAAGAAGGTAATCAGTTAATTTTCAGGTATTAAATTAGTATTGGATATTTATACACCGCACGTATTCACTAAACAAAGGTGCTTAAGGCGCTCTCAATATTATACCCTGGCTCAGCTAGACTACCAATTTCAGTGCTCAAAGCATTTTAGGAATTTCTTCCTGCCCGTACCCATCTTCACCTGGGTGGAGAGTGGCAAATGCAGATTACTTGCCAAATGACATAAATGCATACTGCATAGGCATAATTCTATTTGTGAATATAAGAGTTAGAGAATGCAAAGTTCTAATCCTGCTAATTGGAACTACACAACGAAATGTGAGGTCAACAGTAATTAAGGAAATATTCAGGGGGTCCCTCCTCCCTATGAAAAGAAAAGAAAAGAAAAGAAAAATGAGCACTACTGACCCCATTGAAAAAAAGAGAAAAAATAAGTGGATGCTTAGATCAGACTGTGAAACAGTTGTATAGAAAGTGCTTTAACCCTGATAGCAGAACGGACGTCTTTAAGACGTCAAGAACTGGTCATAAACTGATCCACACGTCATATGTCGTATATACGACTATTTTACGACAACCTTATGACGTCTTTATATAAAAATTTTCTCAAATTTTGTTTGAACATAAGATGACATATATTTTACGTCAAACATTTACCACTTTTAACGTCTTTTTTTTTAAAGACCGGAATAAGACGTATTTTTACGTCAATTATTTCCCACTTTATAACAGCTTTTTTCAAGACCATAACATGACGTGTTTACGTCAGTTTTACGTCGTGATAGTTGATCGTGATTCGTGAATATTCATGAATGACCAGAAATGGCTAAACTTCGTGAAAAAAAGGGAGATAACATTTGAATTTTAACATTTTATTCAATGATTGCACTGCTGATTTAATGAACAATGTACTTCCATGTTGAACACCATTCAGTTAATGTCATGGGCAGGGTATTTCAGAATGTATCGAGAAATTGTAATATCTAACTGTTTTTTTTTCAAGTACTACACTACAACCAGTAATGTCGATACAAAGCATCAGTAGTTAGGTATAGGATGTAGGATGTTAGGATATAGGGCTAGTATAGAAAGATCTATTGGCTAGAACATTAACCAAGAAAAACATCATAATGTTGAATACATTCTAAAATATTTTATAAGCCAGCTTTGAAGCTTTGACTTGACGTCATTATGATGTAATTTTTAGCCAGTCTGTGAGCTTCCTTTGGGTCGTAAAGACGTCATAAAGACGGTTTTTTCCGACCAATGTGTTGTAAAATTGACGTTAAAATATGACGTCTTATTTTACGTCGTGTGCTGGTGCAAACTATCGTCTTAAAGACGTTAGTATAATACGTAAATAAGACGCATGACACGATTTTAAAAAGACGTAAGTATGATGTTATTCTTACCATTCTCTGCTATCAGGGAAAAGGTAAAAAAGGGTTGGAAATCTGTCTGTCGGTCAATTGGATTCGGTCACGCCTAACTGCTGGCCCGCCTCTGTGGTCTAGTGGTAAGGCATTGGCGTTCTAAGCCGGTGACCCGGGTTCGGTTCCCGGCGGAGGCATTTTTTCAACCCTTGATTCAAAATGGATGACAGCTCTGGGGAACATTGAGGGAGCTACGCAATTATTATTCTCCCAATTTCATTTCTTTCAGTGTTTTATTATTTACAAGGGAGTTGCCAAAGTTGTTTGCATTAATTTTTTTTTGGTCAAATTTCTTTCAATGTATTGTCCCCTTATTCTGACTTATGCATGTATCCAGGCTTCTAGCTGAGATCCAACTGCGGCACGCGGCTTCTCATTGTTCATTAACTCATCTGCACCAATATAAAGGGTCAAAAAGGGTTGGAAATCTGTCTGTCGGTCAATTGGATTCGGTCACGCCTAACTGCTGGCCCGCCTCTGTGGTCTAGTGGTAAGGCATTGGCGTTCTAAGCCAGTGACCCGGGTTCGGTTCCCGGCGGAGGCATTTTTTCAACCCTTGATTCAAAATGGATGACAGCTCTGGGGAACATTAAGGGAGCTACGCAGTTATTATTCTCCCAATTTCATTTCTTTCAGTGTTTTATTATTTACAAGGGAGTTGCCAAAGTTGTTTGCATTAATTTTTTTTTTGTCAAATTCCTTTCAATGTATTGTCCCCTTATTCTGACTTATGCATGTATCCAGGCTTCTAGCTGAGATCCAACTGCGGCACGCGGCTTCTCATTGTTCATTAACTCATCTGCACCAAAATAAAGGGTCAAAAAGGGTTGGAAATCTGTCTGTCGGTCAATTGGATTCGGCCACGCCTAACGGCTGGCCCGCCTCTGTGGTCTAGTGGTAAGGCATTGGCGTTCTAAGCCAGTGACCCGGGTTATGTTCCCGGTGGAGGCATTTCTTCAACCCTTGATTCAAAATGGATGACAGCTCTGGGGAACATTGAGGGAGCTACGCAAATATTATTCTCCCAATTTCATTTCTTTCAGTGTTTTATTATTTACAAGGGAGTTGCCAAAGTTGTTTGCATTAATTTTTTTTTGGTCAAATTTCTTTCAATGTATTGTCCCCTTGTTCTGACTTATGCATGTATCCAGGCTTCTAGCTGAGATCCAACTGCGGCACGTGGCTTCTCATTGTGCATTAACTCATCTGCACCAAAATAAAGGGTAAAAAAGGGTTGGAAATCTGTCTGTCGGTCAATTGGATTCGGTCACGCCTTACTGCTGGCCCGCCTCTGGTCTAGTGGTAAGGCATTGGCGTTCTAAGCCAGTGACCCGGGTTCGGTTCCCGGCGGATGCATTTCTTCAACCCTTGATTCAAAATGGATGACAGCTCTGGGGAACATTGAGGGAGCTACGCACTTATTCTCCCATTTTCATTTCTTTCAGTGTTTATTATTTACAAGGGAGTTGCCAAAGTTGTTTGCATTTGTCAAATATCTTTCAATGTATTGTCCCCTTATTCTGACTTATGCATGTATCCAGGCTAGTAGCTGAGATCCAACTGCGACACGCGGCTTCTCATTGTTCATTAACTCATCTGCACCAATATAAAGGGTCAAAAAGGGTTGGAAATCTGTCTGTCGGTCAATTGGATTCGGTCACGCTTAACTGCTGGCCCGCCTCTGTGGTCTAGTGGTAAGGCATTGGCGTTCTAAGCCAGTGACCCGGGTTCGGTTCATGGCGGAGGCATTTTTTTCAACCCTTGATTCAAAATGGATGACAACTCTGGGGAACATTGAGGGAGCTACGCAATTATTATTCTCCCAATTTCATTTCTTTCAGTATATATATCTATATATATATATATATATATATATATATATATATATATATATATAGTGATCAGGTGACATATACAACAGCTTTGGCAACTCTCATGGAAATAAATACATGTGAGACAACTGAGAGAATAATAGCGTAGCATGAATCAAAGTTCCCCAGAGCTGTCCTACCATTTTGGAAATTTTGCAAAGGTTGAAAAAATGTCTCCGCCGGGAATCGAACCCGGGCCTTTGGCTATGAACGCCAATGCCTTAATCACTAGACCACGGAGACGGGCCAGTGGTTTCGGCGACTCCAAATTCGCTTAACCGACAGATCGACAAATCTTCAACCCTCACTCATGAATTCCTTTGTTGGTGGCAGATGAGTTTCGAACAATGACCTGCCGCACACCTCAGCTGGATCCGAGCGAATGCTTTGGGATACATGTATATGTTGGAATATGTTGTATATTATGTTATCTGATCACAAAATGTTCATTCCCATTGTTCATTAACTCGTCTGCACCAAAATAAAGGATCAAAAAGGTTTGAAAATCTGTCTGTCGGTCAATTTGATTCGGTCACGCCTAACTGCTGGCCCGCCTCTGTGGTCTAGTGGTAAGGCAATGGCGTTCTAAGCCAGTAACCCGGGTTCGATTCCCGGCGGAGGCATTTTTTTCAACTCTTGATTCAAAATGGATGACAGCTCTGGGGAACATTGAGGGAGCTATTATTATTATATGACACGCCCATACCCATATCAGCATTCGCTTCGATCAAATTGAGGCATGCAGCCTGTCATTGTTCAAAACTCATCTGTCCACGACGAAGAAATAAATTAGTGAATGTTGAAAATTAAGGCATTGGCGTTATGAGCCACATTAGCTATATTATAGGCTTTGATTATTCCCGCGTTTCCTTTCGCATTGCCGCTATTTTGCACGAGAGTTGAAAAAGATGTTGTTAATATCACTATTATACTCGCATACATGACATTTCTTCTTTTAGTAGATTAAAATCATGTTATGAAATAGAGAAACAGATATGGGTGCAATTTATTTTTACGTCATCTATTATACTTTGCTTCGTCTGGAAGAATGCATTTAAGAAAAATGAAGACAAGACAATGAAATAAGAAAAGTCTTACTGTTTCATTTACTAGTATTCCTCAGAATGATAGCTGTTTATCTGGCGATGGGTATCATGTGCGCAATATAGGTTTTTACTGTGATGTGGTATGAAGTCGGCTTGTCTGCATTTTTAAGTCATGATATCAACTGCATCTACTTGATAGACAATGACAATTTATAGTCTTGACGATCGAAGGTAATCCAAACACATAATTTAGCACTTACAGAGAATGCAAATCAACCCCCGTATTGAAATTAAAGGTTTATAAGTGAAACTTCCCAAGAAGAGTCGCATATATTTCATTGAGGCTCAATATTACATCGAATGAAAGTAAATAAAACAACAACGTTATTTCAATCAGCGATGATGTACACACGATAAAGTGAGCACATCATCATCATCCTTACAGAACAGGTGTGATGCCCTTTACCTGTACCTTTTCTGTCTGTGTTGTATTGAATATTTTATATATTCTCACTTGGATGTGAATTTTTAAAAATTGATCCGTTTATGGGCGGGCGGGAGGGGGGGGGGGTGAGATAATGTATAGAACACGTGTTCAATACTCTGTTTCAAATATTTCATCAGGGCAAATTATGACATATTTAGCATAAAACAAACTGGAAAGGTGCACGTTTAAAAACAAATGAATAATTCTGTAGGCCTCAGCAAGTCTGCACGACATAACTGCAATAATACTTACAAGAAATCAACTCCAGGGTTACCCACTTGTGATTGCACGTTTAAAATTCGTAACCTTAGTTTCCCTTATTTGATTTTTCGTCCTGTTTCACTAGGATGTTTTTGTCATTTTCTTGCATTGTTAAAAGTCAGTTTGATGCCATATTGGACTTTATACCACAAACCAACTTTTAGAGCACTTGAAGGTTGCTTATGCAGAGTTTCGGTCAAAAAACTTTGAGTCCGATTTCTTTGTTTTCCAATGAATAATACCGGTACTCATGATAGCAAGATGCACCACGCTGTCAACTTTTCCCTTAATTCTCAAGCTGATTATGCAACAAAAGAGAGGCAAAATACTTATGACGCTGGGCCATGCAGAGACGTAAACTTCAGCACCGTCGACGTGCCCTTCACATCAACTCTACAGGTGTAATGTGTGTGAGGGTGTGTGTGTGTGTTGTTATTTTTTATTTTGGGGGGCGGACGTGAGAATGTATGTGTCTGTTTGAGTCCACGCCCATTTTCGTAATGATTGAAAAAAATACTCTGCAATAATTTTGTTGAACTTTCTACTTCTCCATCTAGCATACAAAAGTTTATCACTTTAAGTTTGTTTCTTGATTAAACGATCGAACTAAAAATGAAAGACAAACCACATAGCACTTTCTGTAATTGTAATTTACGATGGCGACACAATTACGGGTTCACTTACACACATTATACCCGCACCTCTAACTACAGTTACTCATAGAAGCAGCTATTAACAGTGAAGATTTACACTCACGTTTTATGTCCCCCAAACTTTTTTTTTTCATAAAATGTATTAATTTTCTCTTCTTGTGAGCATGTCGGCTTTTACGAATTCGAAGCTTGTCAGATATCAGAGAGAAAAAAGAGTTTCTGAAATATTGATGTGTTAGGCCTATTTATAATCTGCTGAACTCTATTATTATCAACATAATACAGAAGAATTAACCTCCCCTTCCCCTCTGCTTCTCTCTAAATATCACGCATTATGCACTGCGCTTTGTCAAAAGATAAGATTTTTTAAAGTCAATCAATCAATCAATCAATCAAAAATGGTTTTATTTGGAATAAACACGTTTGATACATTACATAGTCATTCACATAAAAAGCAGCTAAAACTGGATAATTCATGTTTACATGTTTGGCATATTTATAACATTTAAAAAATAATAATAAAATGTTCAATGTAGAAATAGTGGCCAGGCACATAAAAGTTGGATAAATAACCAAATGATTATGTAAATACTTAGCACAAACAGTAACTATTTTAAAACATTCATTTTCCTTCGTATGCACAAAAGGTAAAAGGCTAAAGACAATACAGAAGATGAATATGTGAATATAGAGGAAGAAGACCAAGACTGAGCGGGAAACTAGCATTTGTGAAGTGAAAGAGTCAGGAAGATCTTCAACTATTTTTTTTTAGCATATTAACTAAAAATGGAAGTGGGCTATTTTTGAACCTTTCTCGTTTGAAGTTAAATTGATGGTATGTATTAGTCTGTCGTAGAGATATCCCAATCTCTTTTTTCTAAGGTAACCAGGATTGACAAAAAATGTAATAAAATGTTTTGTTAAAGACTTAGCGAATATCCCGCAAAGTGCTAGTCTTCTGTCCTCAAGAGTAGGTAAATTACAAACTTGACACGCATTGGAATATGAGATGAAATTGTGTCCTAAAATAATCTTGCAAATTCTGCGTTGTATTTTTTCTAGACAGTTTGTTTGTTCAAGTGTACGACTGCTATGAAACACTGAAACACAATATTCCAAGATTGGTCGTATATAATCTGTATATATTAATACTAAGTCTTTAAAGGGTCGTTCGAGCTATCTGCTTAAAAACTTTTTTTCTTTTTAAAACCCCTTTCTATCATTATTTACAATGAAATGCATCCTAAAGCCAAAAGAACGATTATATTTCCCAAATAAAGTCAATTCTTAAGATTACAATTTTAGATAAAAAATTAAATGGATGAGGAAAGGATTTAGCATTGGTAATAAAACGTTTGCATTTTCTTTCATTCTCTAATAAGAGAGAAAACAGAGGTTCATAAAGATATGGAAAACAGCTTCTAAATCGTATGTACTAGTGTGCCAGTAGTATTACAGGCGTGTAGTGGTTTCTACTTTAATCATCTCACTAACATTCTAGAATTACAGATAATGGCATGAAACTCTCTCGTACGACACCAGTAAATGAGAGCATTTGAAAGCATGCTAGAATGTTTGACAAACTTGATTTCACGCACCAAGATGCAGAAAGAACACCCCTATAAAATCTAACAAAAGAAAAGGCGAAATAAGTAATATATAGAAGCGTATATAAACAGAAAATAGTCAGCTATGAACTGGTACTTAAAATGCAAAATTTCGTAATAATTTTGGAGTTATGTTGTTTATCATAGCGCAATCAAACCACACCTCTATGATCTATCTACTGTGTAGGCAGAAATTGCTATTTACAATGAAATGTAACACTCACTATTTATGTCGCAAAAACATTATCATAAAATTGATTTTAATTTCTTTATTCTTGTAAGCATGTATTAATTCAACGATTGTCAGACAGAATAAAGGGTTTCCCAAGTACTGATGTAATATTTGCAATCTGCAAAACCCTATCATAATCCACAGAACACAAAAGAACTGACGACTGCTCCCCTCTGCTTCTCTCTAGTTGGCCTATACACTGCGTTTTGTCCTTTGAGCTTTATTCGCTTTAACTTTCTTCCTTCGTAAAACCCCCTTCCACCATTATGTAACATCAAATGCAGCATAATGGTAAAAAAGAATGTATTTCCAAAAATAAAATTGATTCTACAACTGACTTACTGACTTAAATGCAAAGGACGGTGTATCCCTTCGCTCGCCCATTTTTTTCCCACTCTGGTTGCCCCGGGCTAGAGGTCTTCGGCTTCCTACAAGGGGAGTCCTACGTCGCTCTTTACATGGCCTCTTCATCTGGTAAGGGGACGTCCTGAGGAGCGTTTCATGAAGAGATTTGTCGGTGAAAATCACCGAAAAATGTTACAAGCTGCTGAAAATCCTTGCATCTGATTGGCTCACAGCAAATTAGTCGGTGCAAATCACCGACAAAACTCTTCATGAAATGCTCCCCTGGTGGTCTCCACTTGTCAAAGTCATTAAAGATTACCAACTTAAATCAAAATTTGAAAGGATTCAAGTTTGATGGTATTTCATGAGGAATAAGAGCACTAAGTGGTTATTAAATAAGGACCACAGCTTGTAATCTTAAGTGGTCCATCTATCATGTCTATATTAATGGTTTCTACACTTCATCATCATCTGACTAACATAAACTAGAAGTACAGAAGATGACACGAAACTCTCTCGTACGACACCAGTAAATGAGAGTATTTGCAATCGAGTTAGACAAAATCATGATTGACAAAACATTTTGTAAGCACCAAGATAAAGCAGGATCACTCCAATGTCTTTGATATGCTACCAGAGCATGGGCAGTATGTATGGTATCTGGAATTGCGAAGAAAACCACATTTGTCCCTAATACGAGTGCATAGGTCCATAAAACTCGCTTGGCATTCTCTCTCCGTCGTTCTAGAATGTTACTACGAACGGATGCTCTAGCAATGGTTCTGTGCACCAGTATGTAAGTAATGCAGGTGAGGAGAATTGAAAGAGGGGCTATGAATACTCTGAAAGATTCTATTACGACACGCTCGTGCAGTAGCGTTATAAATGTTACACTCACAATCATCCAGGTTAGGATGCAAATGATGATTCGTCGGGTCTTGGTGAGAATGTTCTTGACCCCGAAGGGATCGAGTTTGAAGACAATGAGTTGATCGACAGCTACGAGCAAGACGCTTATATTTGATACCGTTATGGAGGCTAACCATGAAATGTTTATCAACTTCATATGTTTCCAGTAAACCTGCAGTAAAGAACAAGAAGAATTATACATTCATTGTTCATACTCAGAATTACGTAACCGTGTGAAGCAGTTTCAAATAAGAATTTTGCAGACACCAGAGCAGCACAACAAATAATAAAGTTACAGTATAATTCCGGTGATACCTTGAGGACACTGCAGTATACCGACGCCCCAAAGACGATCGTTCTTTTCCCCATAAGCAAGAGTATAAATAATAAATGTATCTTAATTGCCTTTAAAAAAATTTGTTTCGTTTACTTTGTTTGTGTGTGTGTGTGTAAAGTTTATCTTTTCGACCTATTCTCAGTCCATACATTAAACATACCTGCAGTAGGCCTAACGCTTCTGCACACCCAATAATATTTGAGGCATTCACCACGAAGTCAGCGAGGACGATGTTGAAAGGGAAAATGAAACGTTTCTTCCGGAGTCGATGATTACATGTGATTGTGAGTAACGTGGTACCAGTTAAAACAATACCGACTGATGATATGATCAGCGATGCATACAACAGTGCATGGTATGATTTCCTTGTACAACCCATCACGCGCTCAAGGTAATATTCTTCCCTAACCGAAGAACTATTACCTCCAGAGAAAATGTCGTCCGAATCATATTCCCCAGAACTAACATTCCTGTTTAATGTGTCGTTCAGTTTATATTCCATTTCTTTTTCTTTTCCTTGTTATTTTCTCGGTGAAGATCGGTAGTAAAAACCAAGTCCTCTGTCTGTCAACCGAATTAAAGAGCAGAATGGGCAATGAATTCTCTTCCAGCTATTCCTTCAGCATGATAGGTTTTTGCATGATAATCACGTGATACAAGTTACCAGAAATATCAACCAATAGGAACGATTGCTCTTTGCCAGCATGCTCTTAACCCATAAATGGTGGCCCTGAAGTACGCTCGACAACAGGTCATGTGCGTCCTGAATTTCGCATCGCGGGTCGTGAACTTCGCATCCCAGGTCACGAATTTCGCGCCTCTGGTCGTGAATTTCACGACTGGGATGAAAAGTTCGCGCCACAGGTCGTGAATTTCACGACTAGGATGCAAATTTCGCGCCACGGTCATGAATTTGACGACTGGGATGCAAAGTTCGCGCCACGGGTCCTGAATTTCGCATCGTCGGTCGTGGATTTCGCATCCGATTTCATGAAATTCTCATCGCGGGTCGTGAAATTCACGACCCGTGGCGCGAAATTCATGACCTGGGATGCGAAATTCACGTCGCACATGACCTGTTGTCGAGCGTACTTCAGGGCCACCATACATAAACCATGTAGCACAAATTTCTTTTTGAGTGTTCAGTAGAGCAGTTTTGTCTTTGCGTTGTGATAGATCTGCACATTTCCAATGAAAATATAGCAATCCTTGACAGTCATGACAGTGCCTGTATATAGCCAGCATGGTCTGGTTTCTGACGACCAAAATTTTCGAGCTTTTGGGACACGACGACCTTAACAAATACTTAGCTTCATTCATCTCCACATAACCCACTTATTTGAATCACGTCTTGATGGGTAAATATACTAATAAATCCAAAATATATGAATTTTGTATAACTGTATTGCATAGACTTTAAAATTCAAATTCTCAGAAATAGTCATTTCACGTAAATGTAAACGTTTTCGAAATATCTGTAGCTATATTTTTCTTCAGGAGCCTTGAGGCTGCAGCATTCCCCTTCACAATTTCTGCTAAAATAAAGAAATAACAAATACAAACCTTTTAAAAACCCCGTATATTTGAAATTCTCATAGGTTCGCAATTGAAACCATAAACTCCAAGGTGTTAAGGAGGCTTTGCCCGTAGATCCCTCGTGTTCGGTTGTCAGTCCCCTCTACTAGAACAAAACGAAGCAAAGCAAAAACAACAACAACAACAACAACCAAAAAAAAAAATTTTCGAAAGCCCGTGTATCTTAATTCATGTAAACTACATGTATATGGGTAAACATAAGTCATATTCCTTAAATCATTGTGTAAATGTTTTTGTTGTTTTTGTTTAAAATGACAATAATCACAGAAATAAATGTAAATTGTGTAGCGCCCGAATCCACGCTGTGAGTGCTTAAGGCGCATGTAGACTAATAGCTCAATGGCTTTCTTCAATTGACTTAATAGACTTGATACAATAATAGCCTCAATAGACTTAATAGAGTGAATGGACTTGATATACTTCGTATCGTATTTTCCTTCATCACAAATAATGTGCTATCGGTATATGAAATAACTATCTCCTTTAGCATGTTTAGTCCTTGTTGCCCCTTAATAATTATTAAACTTCTTTCTGGCACAGGAATTTGTCAGAGCGGTGTGATATTATAGATTACAATTTGTTATTTTCGAATGCGTGGTGGGTATGTGCCGCGGAGAAGACCCCCATTTTTACACTCAAATTTCCGTTCCAAAGCATAGCATTTTCATCTTATTGAGAAAAAGAACAAATAAAGCCGTTCCAAAGCATGGCATTTTCTTCTTATCGAGAAAAAAGAAGGAAGAAATCCGTTCCAAAGCTTCACATATTTTTCGTTACGCCGTTCCGGCCGCATTGATCCGCTACAATGAGCTGCATTTTTGGTGAAAAACGGCCCGCAGAGCGCTGTCCGACCATCGCATCTGCGCGAGCGCACCCGGCGCCCGTGCCGCAGGGCTAGCTGCATGCACGTATGCCCGTTCTATAGGGATACATATGCACTCACACGCAGGCGAACCGTTCCAAAGACCCCCGTTTTCACAAACATTTGTAGTTCCGAAGCCCGTTCCGAAGACCCTCCTTTTCACAATAAGCCCGTTCCAAAGCCCCCGTTTTTTGTCTCGCCCGCGGCACATACCTACCACTTTTGGGGTTGAGTGCCCCCCCCCCCGGGCCTCGCGGGCCTTCGGTGAAGTGGGTTGTCACCCTTAATATACAGTATTTAATAGCCTTAATAGCTTTCTTCAATTGGACATTAAAATCCCAACAGGTTCTATACTTCAGAATGATGCCACTTTATGCAAATTATCCAGGGGGTGTTTCATAAAGCTGTTCGTAAAGTTACGCATGACTTTACGAATGACTCGAATATGAAGTGCCAAATGGGATGCTCAAAGTTTTTCCCGACGTCTTAACAAAGTGTGGCTGCATTTTCCATACTCTCAATTAAATTGTGGCAAAATAATATACTTTGCAATAAAATGTTTGTACCAATACGTAATGTTAATCTACATTTGCATATTTTACCTTTAGCTGATGCAATTTATAATGATTGAGGATCCTATTTGGCTTGACATATTCAAGTCGTTCGTAAAGTCATTCGTAAATTTATGAACAGCTTTATGAAACACCCCCTGTATGTAGAATGATTTTGTGTTTTGAAGTACCACAAATATCCATCATGGCTGCATGGCTACATCTATCCCCGAACTCACAAAATGATTTGATAACTGCAAAATTTGGAACTTGAGGACCGTCTTTTTACTTAAGTGCTTTGACTTTACTTTTTTCTCTTGGGGGAGGGAAGGGGAACACCCGCACCCTTCGCCCGTGTGGGCGAGGGTGCGGGTGTGTGTGACAGTTGGTATGGGTGGGTGTGTGAGGGAGGGTGGGTGTGCGTGTGTGTGTGTCTTAGCCATATTTATAATAACTGCTTTCATTATTCAAAGTTATGATTCGCACATGACTTTGTATTAAGCTATTGAAAAAGAATTGAAGAATGATTTGAATTGTTGTTTGTTTTGATCAAATCAGGATAAAACATTACGGAAACAAGGAGTGTGGGGTAGAAAAGTCATAGTGTATGACATTGTACTGCCTTGATCTAGCTTCTTTTCAGATATTTACACTAAAATTCACCGGAAATCATGGATGGAATATCAAATGATCTCCCACATGCATCTTTGATACAAGAGCGACAATTTGGTGGTATATATTGTATTTAACATGTTTTATGCCTATTTTCTTTTGCTAATAACTTTGTAAGATGGAAAAGACATAGTAACATTGAGGGCACTGTTGTGATTGTTCTTTGATACGACTTCCCTCAAGTTCGGGTATCGTAGTAGGGGCTTATTTACCTATTAGTTTCCAAATATTTCCCTTTATTTTCCGATGCTTATGCAGGGAAATTAAACACTGACTTATACAGAACAATTAATGATTGCTTTAAAGAGCTGATAGTCCCATTAATTTTTATTTTATTTACAGAAAATATTTTATTTACAGAAAATAAATCTATTTCAAAACAAATTGCAAGAAATTTTTATTGGGGTTAGTTATCATCGGTGTATTTGACAAAGGCGGCGCCAGGTTATTTGGATGGCCGCGGGGGGGGGGGGGGGGGTTAAGAAGACCGACAAGTGAGTTTATTTACATTCTTTATGAATAAACATGACTATGTTTACCGTTGCATGACCCTACCCTCTCTGTCCCTTATACTTTTCTTTCTTCTTCGTCTTTTCTTTTTTTTTTTCTTTGGTGATCACTTTAAAAATCACGAGAGGTGATCGCCCCCTGGCCCCTGCCCCCCCCCATCTGAATCGCTGCCCCTGTATTTGAGGAGTACAAGTATTGGGTATCGCACCTACTATCAAATTTATTATTTTCCTTCATATTATTCTGGTCAGAGCTATCAAATATCTTCATTCTCTTGAATCTGAGATTTGTAGGTAATCCATGCATGGGAACAAATAGCTGGGACTTGCCCCTTCACAGATGAGACCATTGGGTGTTTCACAAAGCTATGCGTAAAGTTACACGTGACTTTAAGAAAGACTTAACCATGAACCTCCAAATGCAATGCTTAAACTTTTCTTTTTGTTTTAACAAAGTGTGGCTGTATTTCCCAGAATCTCATTCAAATTGTTGGCACTAAACTGTACTTCACATTAAAAATGTTTTGATGAGAATAATAACGCTATTCTGCATAGATCTTGAACTTAAGCTTATGCAATCAAATAATAATGACTGAGAATCCATTTGACTTTCCACATACGCACAGCTGTGACGCGAAACACCGCCCATAGGCGCCCAGAATGAGTATAACGTCATTATGCCTTCGTGCAATATACTATTTATCTGCCAGGGGTTAACTGCTATCCACTCCACGCTCGTCATCCTAGCCTTCACCGAATTCTTTAGTCGGAGCTGCCAACTGCTGCGGTGGACTACGATGCTGCTGCACCTCTCGTACCCAAGCAACGGCTGCTGTAGGTGGTGATCTTAACATGAAGTTGCTCCTCTACACCACTGATCAAATAACAAAAGAAAAAGAAAGACAAAGGGAAATATTCGGACGACGTGATTGTACACACCTAACGTCATGACAAACTATCAAATTTAAAACAAATTTGGTGACATTTTATAAAACTAAAGGGCGTTTCAGTCATGCATGCAGTATTTTTCTGTAACTTTCTCGATGGACAATGCGTTTTAAAACAGTTAAATATACAGATCTGTAAAAAAAAAAAAAAAAAAAAAAAAAAAAGAATGACTTAATTCTTTTAACAGGTTCCAACGCAAAATGCATCTTTCGCAACACCAACAGCAACAACAGACATGACAGAAGTTACTCTTGAATTGTGTACAAAATCAAAGCCAAACACATTGGGTGGTATTCCCATACATTAAACCGGGACTAAGTCCAGACTAAACAAGAATTTTAGTTCACACTTCTATGGAATGCTAGGTTTCATCTTCCTCCTTCATGAAAAAAATAATGTAGCAAAGACTTTATTGAAATTTAGGTCATACTCATATTATCTTTTTCTTCCCATTTCATGGCAAAATTAACTGTTCATTGCAGGATTAAAATAATCTGTACAGGGTAGTTGGCAACAGGTACTCCATAAAAGTGTGGACTAAGTTAAGCCAGGCTCAACTTAGTGCACGCTATCGGAATACCGCCCAATAAGTCCGAGATAACTTGGGCTGGGGTCTATGGAAAATGCGTGTAATATATTGAATTGAAATCCTGCTAAAAATGGTTAAGGTGAGCTGGGCCCCATTTCATATAGCTGTTCGTAAAGTTACGCATGACTTTATGAACGACTTGAATATGAAGTGCCAAATGGAATGCCAAAAATTTTCCTGACCTTTCAACGAAATGTGACTGCATTTCCCATAACCTCAATTAAATTGTGACAGAAAATATACTTTGCAATAAAAATGTTATTAAACAATAGTAATGTTAATCTACGTCTGCATATTTCACCTTTGGCTAATGTCATTGACTGAAAATCCCATTTGGCTTGCCATATTCAAGTCGTTCATAAAGTCATTGGTAACTTTACGAACAGCTTTATAAAACACCCCCTGGATGGACTTTCTTGACCTCTCACCAATCTTCTCATTTTCACTGCAGATTCGGTATCAGAATCAGTCAGAAGAGGTGATCATTCCTGCATCGCCACCACCACCAGAGTATAATTCCCTTGAGTTCGGGTATAAGCAGGAAAATTGTTTTGAGCTTATTGTTCTATTTTTTTAAATTTTAGATTCAGTCACAAAGTTTGAAAACATTCTTCCTATTGATAAAAAGGACTGTTTTCAAATACCCCGACATTTGAAATGTGACAAGTAAAAAGTGTTATGTGGGTTTTTCTTTTTTTTGGGGGGGGGGGGAGGTGGGGGGGGGGAACTTTCATTCCATGTGCATGCATAAACTTCACATACTTTTATTGACCTCTTGCTCTGATTGATCATTAAAAATCTCGTTGCAATAAACAAAAACCCCACATAACCCCGGACTGATATCAAAAGGTTGAATGGGTTACGAAAACAGGCATTGAACCTACTATGATCAATTTCATCTAGAGATTTAACCGGTATCTTAATTGCTCATCAAGTCAGCGAAAAGTCGTGTTTGGGGGACATTTTCAATTTATAACCAGATACATAATTTTCTTTGATCATGTTGCAGGAAAGATGTAGAATCAGCCTCATGAAATACGAGACCGTTCGTCAGTATACTTGTCGATGAGATACCTTTTGTCATCAATAAATGACTGGCTCAACCTGGAAAAAAGATCCGACTGTAGTTTGATATCTGGACATTAAATGATGACAAGTCTTATTGCCTTTTTGAGAAACGCCGCAGTAGAAGCTGCGCGTCTTCATTGGGAATTTGGAAGAAGCGCCGGAGTTACGCTCTGGCGACATTTGTTGCTGCATGGACATACTTTCGTGAAAAGTACAGATTTAAAAGGCTCATTCATATATCATGCGGCAAACCTCCGCAGAAAATCCCTGCGGTTTTTCTTCCCCTCTCCACTGATCAACGAGTTGCACCTTAACCGTGCCCATCAGTGATAATTAATGCTCAAATCAGGAGAGTTTGCCCAAAGGTTTTGCCAGGACTTGCGCAGAGGCTCTTGACGTCATATTTTGCGCTAACTTTATAAAAATTTGATTGGTCCATACCATTTGTAGCGTTTTCCTGCTCCCTCATATAACACTCATTTACAACAGCCCCCCCCCAAAAAAAAACAAAAACAAAAACAAAAAAAACCCGAGGGTTTTACCGCAGGGACAAGGTGCATCATCTGAACCTATTTCACTTTAACATATTTAACGGAGGAATGAAGGGTTTCACCTGGGTCGATCCTCGCTCGGTTCCTACATCTCTGGACAAGGTGTTTGCCAACCTTATGCCCTTTCCATCAATTTGTACTGAATGGCGATGCTATCCCAGTGCAGGTCCCGCTAGAAGAGCAGTAGTTATAATGATGTGCCCATCCTAGGTAAAATAAAACCCAATCACATTAATATGTTTTATATTATAAATGTTATTGATATTATTAATGTCATTATTATAACTGTTATTATTATTATTATTATTATTATTATTATTATTATTATTATTATTATTATTATTATTACTATTATTATAATTATTATTATTATTATTATCATTACTATTCATTATCATTTTTAATATCATTATCATTATTGCTATTTTTATTTAATTATCGTTCCATCTTTATTCATAATTATGTAAGCACATCAGATAGAAACCACTTCAAGGTCTTTATATGATTTATTAGTACAATGAATTTATTTGTGTAATGTATAATAGTATAATGATTTATCTTGATTTTCATTCCAATGTGATGCTGTAGCATAATCACTGATGATAGTGACATATTATAAGAGATTTATTTGATTATATTAGAGCATAAGAAGTAACTATGGAACGTAATTCTGAGGAAAAAATGTTCATTTCTAATCTATGCTGGTGTATTGATCAGACTTATTCCAAAAGGAGGCGATAGTGCAAATGAAGAAAAATAGTCAAATAAAGCACATTGCATGTATCTCGTAAATGATTTTAGAATATCGAATTCCATTCAGCTGTAATTTGATAGCAGTTATAATTACAATATAATTAATTATCGCAAGAAGGTATCAATTTGTAGTAAGCAATAAGTACAATTTTGTGACACTCTTCTATACGCGTAATGACAAGTATTTTATTGGTTTCAAATATTTGTTTTCGTCCACTTTTCTAAGTCTTGATGTTTTTCACTTACGCCTGAAAGAGTACTCACCAGCTCGAATTCTCGAATTATTTGGGGTTCTTTTTTTATATTTTATCTTTGATAAAATAGAAATATAGTGATATAAATAGTTATATCAAAAGACCTTGAACTATAGTGTTGATAATCATCAAGATCATGGAAAGACTTACGAGTCCACTCAATGTGAATAGCAGTGAACTGAAATGTAAATGAAAGTTCAAGTTCTTTAACTATGGCATCACTATTTGCAGTTTATGTTTACATTAGTTTATAGATATAAGAAGCCCTCTTAGTGCTAGGAATCTGTAATTTTATGACGTCATATAATCTTTTTGTCGTGCATGATTGGCCTATTCCTGATAAATGAATAGAATTTGTTTTCATGATAAAATAAAAAAGAGTGAGGCTTTTCGAATTAATTCCTACGGTTATTAGAAAAAAACCTCTCAACTGATTTACAATAATGAAAATAATGAATGGGCAATTGTATCAATGGACATAGGGGTGGGGCTATATAGGAACCAGTTCTATGAAATGCAATTTTATAGAGGTGATTCTGAGAAGAGTGTTCTATTTTTTCTCGTCCGTCAATAGCTCCCTTCTCTCTTCCTTCCCTTTTCCCCTTCCATTTTTTTTTTGTTAATTCGATTAGGAGATTAGGGAGGGACCATGCGTACTTCTTGACCCGATATGGTTATGCCACTGCAAGTAACTTTACGCACCAACATAATGTTTAACATGTTTAAAAAGTTTAATTGCATGGAAGCCCCTCATGATGCGATCACGACTAAAAATAACTTTTAAGAGAGTTTGTCATAAAAATGAGAGAGAGAGAGAGAGAGAGAGAGAGAGAGAGCACGATATACCCATCGAATGCGCATGCTCAGCAACAAGTGCTATTTCGAATAATTATTTCTATACTCCATACTTATTTAGCGCTCGTCGATGACGTTTCTTGGCATTTACATTTCAAGCTGGTTTAGGTACACACAGAAAGAACATTAAGGTGAGTTTATTTTATGAAAGGAATCATTTTTATTTTGTGAGTGTATCATTATAAAATCATGTCGACAGAAAACTGCCACTCCCAGAGACCAACGTTATGGGTTGCTTGTGCATTGAATTGTGTGTTTTATTTAGAAATGTATGACCATGCTGAAAAAAAATTATCTGTTGTATTATATTATACAGATAATGTTTATGAGTGCAATGGACAGAATATTTCATGAGGTGAAAGATGAAATGATCCATTCAACGAGGCGCAGCCGAGTTGAATGGATCAATAATTTCATCTTTCACCGAATGAAATATTCTGTCCATTGCACGAATGAAAAAACATTCATTATTTGTTTTATATGACA
The DNA here is from genome assembly GCA_029962745.1 of Echinometra lucunter. Taxonomy (NCBI): domain Eukaryota; kingdom Metazoa; phylum Echinodermata; class Echinoidea; order Camarodonta; family Echinometridae; genus Echinometra; species Echinometra lucunter. Next base: position 7,500,474 of record CM057167.1, read on the forward strand.
CCTAAAAATAGATCAAATCGCAATAAATCAATAGCGCGCTGTTCGTGGTGCATGCATGCACATTGCAAACCCAAGCGTTTTACGTACGTAGTGTGCCGGGCTCTCGGCTTTCGTGCAATGGAGCAAATCGTATGGATCCAGGTTTGCACGGTAAATGAAGCCACAATTGCACGAATGATGACGTCATAGTGCAATGGGACAAAAATCAAACGACCAATCAAATGACAGGGATCTATTCAGGTGTCATATAAAGGTAAATATGTGGTTTTTTGTGGTGTAGTCCTCTACTCATTCACTCAACATAGTAATGGTTCATTTCGTGCAATGCTATAGGATTCTTTCAACCTCCACTAATTTTGCACGCAACTGTGCATGAACAGACTCAACGACCGTTAGCTTCGACAAGAAATGTTAGCACAGACATTAGAAAAGCAACAAATTAAACAAAAAATCTACAACTAACCCTTGCACTTACTTTGGGTAAAAATGTATAGATTATGAAAATTATGTTAATATAACGAATATATTAAATGAATATGATACGAGTGTGATACCACAATTATTGTTTTCTTGTATTTTAATCCATGCACATCTGTCGCAAGTCCTTGGCTGCTCTTGAAACATGACTGGACAGAAGTTGCATTCTAACTGCTGTCCGCCTGTGGAATTCTCTTCCTGTTCATACTTGAGAAAAAATAATGAACTTCAAGCTTTCAGCTGCAGAATATATGGATACCTCCTTAATCATGTTGATGCGACATGATTTTGTCATTTGAAATTTGTAATTGTTGATTTTGGTTCAAATTACATGAATCTAGTCAATGAGAAAATCAGTGAACCACTTGATTGGTGCACCGGAGCTAGCTCTCGGTGAAAGCCTGCTGCTCATTACATCACGATTCCATAAAATGGCTATAGTTTCCTCTATTTCATCGTAAATGCTTTTTCAGATATGAGGCGACAAATCCCCGCAATATTTTAGTGTACAGGCCCCGTAACAAAGATTTGCAATCAATCGCAAAGTTGTAACAGCCAATCAAGACCATGTTTCATGCGCATCTCGTTCAAAATGGTGACCCTGGACCAATCAGAATGGTTACTTTCAGTGGCGTAGACAGGTTCTCACACCTGGGGGGGATGATTTGCCGTTCACGAGAAATCGAGGATAATTTTGTATACAGATACACACACACACACACACCCGCAACCCCTCACAACTCACACACACACACACACCCACACACGCACGCACACATACACACCCACACCCGAATGCACAGACATAAATAGACAGGGTGGCGGAGCGTCTTTCAAAGTGGGGGGCACTCGAAAAAGGGCACTTTGGGGGAAAAAAGGGGGCCCTTACAAAAGCTGAAAACGAGAAGGAAAATATACCCTTACATTCTATTTAAAACACTTTTAAAGTGCATTTTGACATACTTTTACAAGTCATGATAATAACTACTTTGCACTATTATTGTATACTGATCTGTCTTACTCAATTGTGAGCGAGCGAAGCGAGCGAGCAAAAAATGCTAGGTATTTTTGCTGAAGGGCATGGTATTTGCAGTGTATTTCGAGTGGCCTGTAGTGATAAAGGCTCCCGGAAATTCATTTTATTCGTGTTCCATTATCATTGTAAATTTCTTCCATTTACTCTGTATATAGTTTTTCTTATAGTGACCAAGCTATAATGTTTGAATGCATTAGTGAGGTCTCATAGCTACCGATTATTTTTTATAAGAGAAAATATTCAAATTGAATGGGATTTGAGCACAATACCATCAGGAACTTAGAACATATAAGACTTTATGGTTACAACACACTTGAACTGCCTTGAGTGAGATATCATAAGTACGAGCGAGCGTAGCGAGCGAGCTTTAGAAAGAAAAAGTAGAAAAATACCCCCAATAAAGGGGCACCGTTCCTTCTAATTACAGTTGTGGGAAGTTGTGGAAACTTGCCCAAATGGAAAAGGGACACTATCAGAAAACAAAAATGGCACTAATTGCCCTTATCTTACATGAACAGATGCAGATATTGGACATACTAGAAAGGAAAATGGGCACTTATCAGAAGTAAGTTAGGGCATGTATCAGATTTCAAATGGGGCACTTATAAGGGGTGAAAAGGGGCAATCTGCAGAAGAGAAATTGCACTGTGGAAAATGGAAAGAGGTAGTGAAAGGGGATAATAATCACATTTTAAAAGGGACATTCATTTGAAGTGTAAGAGGCGCACTTCTGAAATGGGAACAGAGCGCTATTAAAAGGGAAAGGCATAAAAGGACGCATTTCTGTAGATTTTAAGAAGGGTAACTTATCCGAAACGAAAAGGGGCACTTATTAGAAAGCGAAAGGGCACTTGATCAACAAAGAAAATGGGCCCTTCTAAGATAAAAGAAGGGCACTGAACAGGTTTGAAAGGCGGCATTTTTGTTGGGTAAAAAGGGGCACTTTTTGGATGCTTCGAAAAGTGGGAGGGGGGGGGGGACACTGTGCACCCTGCCCCCCGGGAGCGCCGCCTCTGTAAATTGAAGATCTACGCACCGTGACAAACGTATAGAGAATATGGACTGTCACACATAATGCATATTTACATCACGCTATTTATCTTTTTTTCAAATTTTGTTATTACACCACTTCAGAAAAACTGAGACGGCGCCGAAATTACCCAAAAGTAATATAAATAACTACATAAATCAGAATAATGATCGATATAGTTATGATAGCAATCGCCATTTCAGTCACATTAACGATGATGATGATGATGATGATGATTATTGTTATAATTATGATAATAAATAATAATAATAATAATAATGATGATAATAATAATAATAATAATAATAATAATAATAATAATAATAACAATAATAATAATAATAATAATATTTAGTAATGTATAATTATTATTATGTTTATTGTTGTTGTTATTGTTGTTATAATGATAATGTAAGAAAACATCCTTCCCTAAAACCTGGGGGGGGGGGGATGATTGTACATGTCATCCCCCCCACCTTGTGAGGTGGGGGGGATGCATACCCCTCATCCCCCCCGCTGTCTACGCCCCTGGTTACTTTAAAATCGCGATTGATCGCAAACCTTTTTCATTTGAGAGTTGGCGTGTTAATGCGCGTTCATTAATATAAGTGGGGTGGTTTGTGGTGCCATTATCTGAACACTAAAAATGTTGCAGGGTTTATGCGGATTTTTCTCCTTATATTTGAACAAGCCTTAAAGTCACCGCGATTCCCCTTGTGGTGAGCAAAATGTCAAATAAAGAAGACTTTATCAATTGTCATATCTTTATGATATATGCCAACGATTCCATTTGGATTTTAAGAAATGATGCTTTTTATTGACTCACATTGTATGAGCAGTTGATAAATCGCCGTGCACCGGGGCCAAATTTTACTTTGGAATACGGAAAATTTTGAAATGTGGTTGCAGACAAGAAAAAAAAAAACAACGGCGTCAGGAAAGAAAATTTTACTGTTTGTTCATCATATATTCTTTCTGTTCAGCTACGACAATTCCCTTTATTTGCCTTAATAAAAAACGGCCTCATGCACAACCAAGCTATTATCTCGTTATGGAGCAGACATACGCTTTGTGGCAAAACTTGTACAAAAGAGCAAACTTTTGAAAACGAAACATCTTGTTTAACGGCAAAAGAACGCTAACAAATAGAATGGGAATTTCCCAGTTGACAAAAGGCTAACTAGAGAGGTATTACGAGGACAATGTTCTCTAAATGGAAAAGTTGTGTGTTTCTAGGATTGAGGATTTCGGTCTCGAGATCTAAGGCGCGGGCGTAATGTTTATGACATTTCATGTTTCGAATTCCAGCACCTCTTACATACTATTCAAAATGTTGAGCCCTAACTGAGATCTCTGCTTTCAAGATAGGACCTTCTGACTATGGTACCTGTAAGAGTCCAGTAGTTTAAGGAGAATGAAACCAAAAACACTTTAGCCGAAAGTCTTGTTGCAAATTGTGAGCCACTTAAAACTGTCTTTAAATTACTCCTACACTGTCCTATTTGATTACCTAGAAAGCAAAAACAGATCTCTCTAAAGGATGCATTTTTCTTGCTACATAGCCATTCTTTTTCTTTTTTGGAGCTGCCATTTTGTTTCAACTGTAATGTCAGAGACGTACATATCCACTGACTGGCAAAAAGCATAATGACTGGGTTTTGTACACCTACACTCTTAGAAAAATGTACCAGTTAGAACCGTTTTGTCCCGTATTCAGTATCTCCAGTAAAAGGGGTTCTATACCGGGTTCTTTACATTTTCAAAAACCCAAAGGTTCCTTGTAAACCAATGTTGGTTTTAATGACCCCCTTTAGAACCCTTTAGAGAACCTTTGTAGGCTATTAACATGATCAACAGGATCAATGGTTCTTTGAAGAACCTTTAAAGGTTCCAAATGTGGTACAAGAAAAAGTTCTAATCGACACATTTTTTCTAAGAGTGTAGAGACATCGATGCAAACAACAGTTATCTTGCTACTCCAGCATCTCAAACTGGTGATTTTTTTTAGCAGTTCTCTGTCAACTTTGGTCACCGTTCTTTTGAGCTTCGTCTGACCAAGCAACAACAGAGTTTCTTTGTAACGCTCATACTGCATAACATAAAAAACTCTTTGAAATAGCTGAACCAAATAAATTGTCACCATGCTGGCTATGAGAGAACATTCGTTTGAATACAATGCAACTATTAGGAAACCATTGTTGTTCATCTCTAATCAACATGTAAAGTACACAAATGAAATATTCTTCTCTGGTTTCAGACATTCAGGAGAGAGGTCTATCCTAGCTGTCGCCTCATATGTTTTGAGGTTGGGTCAAGGGGGCTCATCACAAGCGAAAACAAACGTCAGATAACCGCCCTGTTTAAATGGTCAGACGTTCAGTTAAACCACGTGAATATGCTATTTATCTAAGATTGCCATTTTAACATCGTACGCAATCCACAACGGGAGAACATAACCCTCTTGGGTTAAACCAGCGCTTCTAATTAGCCCCTAAATATACTAGTAGCGATACTGTTCGTCATTATCGTATTCAAAGACCTCTCCTAGAATGTCTAAGTTAAACCATAATATCAGCCTTTTGTTTCACCTATCTATGGAGTTTTTGTTATTCAGTATGTATTTTGCAGTTGTTGATTTTATTACTGTTTATGTGGCAGCCTTACCAAGAAAATTACTGCCACTAAATTATACGCTTGTAAAGCATTTACTGATCTATCTCTGTAACTGTGTTAATAACTTTTATTTTATTATTATTATTATTATTTTTATTTTTTTTTACTGGAATCCAGTATTACTGTATTGGGCAGTTACGTAAACAATATCGTACTGCTCCATCAACAACTGCCTATTCCTAAATATTACTACATTAAATGTTTTGTTCGTCCAGTCTTATTCCAACTGTTATATGTTTTAAAGCTTTTTGTTTAACTATCGGAGATCTACCTCAGAATTCATTCTGTAAATTCAACAACCATTAATACTTGTAGTTATCTATCATTTTCAATTTAACGGAATATCGACTAATTAATATTAATTCTTGCACTCACTTTTATGCTCAATAGGTAACTTGATTCTGACAATACCTGGATATACTGTTTGGTTGCCATTTAATCAGTAATAGTTGTAGTTGAAAGAAGACAGTTCAGAAATCTGAAGGTTTTCGGTCGCGACTGTATTTTGACAGAGAAGTGATATTTTGAAAACCCACAGTTTTAATACAACTCGGGAATTTGGCCTGGAACGTCTTCATGACAACTCTATGTAAGGAAAAGGAGGTAGAAATCTTACAAAACTTACACGGCTTAAAGTTCTGATCTTTGAAGGACTTTTGGCCACCTTCTATTTTTTTTTTTTCAAATTCATGGAATATTCAACCTACCAATGTCTAAATATACTGAGTTATCACTCTCCTGAAATTTCGACCAAACGGATCTTCGCAAATAAAAAATACAGTTTAGATGTATGTGGATTAATTTTAGGAAAGATCATGATCTAAACAAGGGTACTCTTACAAAGCTTATTTAATACTTTTTTTATTCGCAGAAGCATGCAGCAGCCTTCACAATATCCAGTCCAAGGACAGCAGGGTGTTGTTTATGTCCAGCCTCCCCCTCAACCTAATTACATCATACAGGTAAAAGTTAGGCCTCGGTCATTGATCGATAACGATAATTTATGTACATGGAATGGATAATACCTGTCACGATAACCATAACGATAACAGTGGTCATACCTCAACAATAAAATTGGTAGGCTTCTGTCAGTCAAGCACAACCGACAATGCTCACGCAATTTCTCATGAACTGACGTCATATTTTTTTAAACGAACACACATGCACACATTCGTAACAATATGCCTAAAGCACATTAATTTATTTGATATACGACAAAAGAGAAATTTAGTTAAAATGCCTTGCTCGAGAGAGTAAGTGACCGTCCCGGGGATCGAACCCCTGACTTTCGCGTCTCCAGTCAAGCGACGTAAACCACCCGACCAGGGCACCGCTATTGAAGGAGCAAAAATGATTGACCAAAAGATTTTATCGGTGAGCTCAGTGGCCGAGCGAATCCACCTAGACGAAAAAAGTGAGGTTCATTAGCATGTGTGTGTGTGTGTGTGTGCACGCGCAAGGGTGGTGTGTGTGTTTGTGTGGGTGCGTGAGGGTGTGAGTGTGTCGTCAAATTTTACCTACCAAAACAGTTTCCTATTCATTTCACACATAAAACAATACTTGAGGGATTTGGAAACGATTGAAAGGATTAGTTATCGTTATCATTATTGGTAAAGTGTAACCGGTGCTTTTTATTTCTTTATTTCTTTCTTCTTTTTTTTTTTAGTATAACTAACTTACCGATATTCGGCTAATGTGGAGGTGCCCTGGTCGAGTGGTCTAAGGCGCTTGACTGGAGACGCGAAAGTCGGGGGTTTGATTCCCGGCACGGCACTTATGCCCTTGAGCAAGGCATTTCATCTAGATTGTTCTTTTATCGTATACATCAAATAAATGAAAATGCTACAGGCATTATTGACACCAACGTGTGCACGTGTTTTTTTTTTTTTTAATTGAACCTTTTGTGGTGCTGAAAATGGCTACATAATGTAAGAAAGATTCCAACTAATTCCTTATCTCAACACTACACGGAAGACTATTTATATTTTTCAATTCAATTCAAAGAAACATTTTATTTTCTTCCACTTGACTTGCAGGAGTTGACAATGATTTTTTTTTTCAATCGTGTACAATTTATTCATAGTAACATAATATATTACAAATACTATAGATATTGTATTCAAGAAAGAGAGAAAGAGAGAGGGAAAGAGAGATAGAGAGAGAGATAGAGATAAGAAAAATAATCGTCATGCTGACTAATGTAAAACGCAATAATGAAAACAAAATTGAAAATGAAATTCACTTTCTAACTAAAAGCAATGAAAATCTGGTGGCAATACACTGTTTAAAAGGGGTCTCGATTCCATGCTGATGAATTGTGAAGAGGTGGGTTGACTTCTGAAAACTTTTTGAGAGGTCTTGCATGGCCATAGATTATACTCGGTACATACGTTATGTCCTCCGACATGTCCGATAAGGTATAATTCCTAAATTGTACAAATAATAATGAAGTATAATCAGAATTCTATTTTATGATAAGAAGTACAAATCGAAGAGGTTAGCATGTCCCAGGTGTTCAGGCAGTGGAATCACACAAAGGAATTCAGAGTAATTTAAAATTCAAATGAGGTATTGGCCGAAGCCCTGTAAAAGGCCGGCATCTCGAGTGGTATTCATCTTTCAAAGTGAAAATATGTATAGAAAAAGGAGAAGTGAAAATACATTCTTGTCAAAAGGAATCATTTTGTGTTGTTTGAAAGAATTATCATTCATTGTATTTCACACTTGATTCTTTCATAGTAAACCGTCAATCAATGTGTTGTTCAAAACCTAAGAGATCGAAACGAAATGTACAAAGTACATTGCGGACATTTTATCTGATTGAATGCTCTGAAAACAGCTATTTGCAAACAATATTAAAGAATACTGCACATTTCGCCTGGAGGAAATATGAGAAGACACAAAAGCAACCGTTTGTCAGCTTCTGTGAATCAGGGAGGGAAAAACCGAAACAATGTGAGAAGATAATAAAGGGCGGGACCTTTTCGACTTGTACTTCTTATCATTAAATAGAATTCTAATTATACTTCATTATCATTTGCATAATTTAGGAATTCTATTACATTTACATAACACTCGTACAAGTCTTCAGAGGTTAGTATCTTCAAAGCAGCCAATCACAGAAGATGACGCATTTCCATACATGGAAAACTTGAGTGCCCTTTTAAAACTATGAACATGATGAAGTTCATCTGATTCATTTCAATCATAATGATAAGTGTCAAGATCATTCCTTTCATTTGTTTAACTCTATACATGCTCAATTAATTTAGGAGAAATAATTACAATTGTTCTTTTGATATTTTCTAATATATTCTGCTTTCTTCTGTACAGTATTGATACTGCATTTTATAGATATCACTTAAGCACATTAGCTATTTTTCAGTTTCACTGGTACAATGGTCAAGGAAAAACGTTTATTATATATTTAATTTGATAAAGTGCACTGATGCGAGAAGTATGCTCAAAGAGTTTAACAACTTAGTTGATTCAATGTCGATTACTTTTGACAAGTAATGAGAATATACATTACAAGAGATATAAGGTAATTCGTACTTGGCGTTTCTTCTTATTATTTTGATTCCCGCAAATACATGCCGTTGAGTTCAATTAACGAAGCAAAAGGGTGATATGGAATGTATTCGTTTGACGCCTACATTCTTATTCCAAAGTAATAATCTCCATTCACATCGAATATTGATGACAGCTTTCGCAAAACAAAATTGTGTTTTTGCGATATCAATTTTATCGTATCATAATTACGATTGACCAAATCATATTCATAAATTCAATTTTCATTATGCAGTTTTTGATGAAGAAATTTTCTTGCGAACATCTGAAATCCTGGTTCATTCATGTCTGAAAATGTATTTAATGACTTCCTTCAAATCAACGACCGTACAGAAGGTCTGCAAAACGAAAGATACATGTTTGTCATTAAGATCCTCTTTCAGTGAAATATGAGATAAAATTCTAAGAATAATCTCATATCATAGACAAGCGAGACTGCTTTATTTGCACAAGCAAAGAAAGGCAACTTAACATTGCTTAAAGTGCCGACGTTTTTAAAACAAAAAGGGTGAACTAGGTATGTCTAGAGCAGGAAATACTGCCGTATCATTATCCCACAGATAAGATGAGTGGTCTTCTTTAAAATTTATTTATCAGTGGGGGCTCATAATGAGCAAATTAGAATTCATTGTAACGTTCGGCACTTGGGTTTGATTTTGTTAATGCTCCTTTTGGTATTTTGTGTTTATTTTGATACAGTATCACTGTATGAATGGATATCATCAGTGGGTAACGTTATAACATAAAACTATACTCTGCAAGCTAGACAGTAGCAGTGTATTTGTACCACCAATAATAAGACAAACTTAACTTGCTTGGAAAACAGTCATGCATAATTGGCTGGAGCTAGTCTCTCTGTGATAAAATGAAATGAAAGACGTCCAAATATGCCTAAAGTGGTCAAGTAACTTGCATTAAAATTAAGGGTATACAAATTCAAGTATTCTCCCTTTGTTTGATAATGCACTGGAGACAGTGGCGAAATTGAAAGCCACGAGCTCTTGATAATTGTTTTGAGTACCATAGACAGTCCCACACAAACAAGCATTCAACATGTTTGAGATTCTTTTTATAATGATGCAAGTGTTCGAAAGTTTTCTGTCGCTCATGAATAGAACACGACAAAGGTATTCTAAACATGCTTAAGGGAAACAGTTGTGCATGGACGATGTAAGCATTCTTACGATCTCGAAACTTCAGTGTTTGGTTCAGTGAAATTAGAATAGTATTTTACAGTGCATGGTTGCACTTTCCAAACCGTATTATGACAGAATGCAGGTCATGGTACTGATTTTCATGTCATTGTATTGATTTTTAATGAGTTAACCAACAAGGACTGCTTTGTTGCTTAGGATTTTAGTCAATCCTTTTCGATGCACACAATGCAGGGAATATATTCAAGATGTTATCTCGGATGAATTATTTGAGGGAATATCAATGGTATGCCCTTTCATGGGTATTTTTTTTTTTCAAATGAACACCACATCACCGTAGTCGACGAGAGTTAAGCATTGAACGCCGTAGTAAATTGGCAACTTGAAGAAGGCCTTATCTATCTATTTATTTTCTAAGAATCACGGCATTGAAACGCTTACATCTCAAAGCTTCATAATGTTAAGTAATACATCTCTTGAAGTAATCAGAACTTTGTAAATCTGAAAGGTTTAATAAATATGAGTTTACTTTTTCTTCTCATTTTTTTCTTTTTAATTTGGAGTGGCTCCATGAACAGTACAATGATCTGCCTCTGCTGTGCGTCATAATATGTCTTGAATAAATTAATATCCATGATAGTAGATTCAATAAAGGCTATTAAGCCATAGCTCATAATTATGCCTATTTCTCCAAAGGAGAATATAATTGCAGATCACAAAGTCTCCCTTTAAAAATTTTAGACTTATGTGAACAAATCCAAAGGTTGTGTTGGTGGTCCATCTAAAAGAATCTTCCTCAGTCATTACACCATGTGCGAAAACAAGGTTTTTCATGACAAAGAAGCAAGACTATAACTAGCTGTCTTTTGATAGCATCATGGATCTTATAAGATCCATGGTAGCATGGAGATCCGTGCGTTTGAATATATACATCGACTCTCTACATTGACTATTTTGGTTTACTATTTGATGATGTACGTTCTTTATCATGAATAGTGAATCTTTGTCACGTACCCATTAACATTGTACGAGTCACGCATGTACATCCGTGATTATTTTATTTCACTGGTTGGGATTTTCACCGTCTTTTATATGGCTGCAAATCCCGTATTTAGGATTCAAACTGGACTTAGAAAGGTCCCATCATTTCTCTGGTATGATTCCCCGATACTTTTTAACTGCAGAATTGCTCGATGTGCAAGCACCGAGAAGTTCACGAAGAATACGTGACCTTCATTTGATTGAAGCTTAATTCAATTCTCGTATAGTTTTCCCTGAAAGGAAAGGAGTGGAAAACTGGAACATTTTAATGAGTTGTTGCTCATATTCATTTCCCCCCTTTTCAGTTAGGGTGTTTGTTTAGTTTTTAGTTGTTGGCCCTTCATACGAGCATGTATTGTTGGATATTGCATGGATATCTAGGCCAGTTCATACTTTCCTTTGAGTAGAAAGCATCAATTTGTCTTAACCGGTCAATTATACCGATAAGTTTGACGAACTGGCATTTATCATTTTTACAGTGTACAGTCATGTATACTGGTCTATTTCATCTATGATGAAAAAGAAGGGCTTCTTAAAGAACAAATCAGAAGAGAAGAATCGGATACCGATCCCAAAACTCAGTCGCCAGGTTGACATAAGGTCCACATAGAAAGGTTGTGGAAGGTGTTCAATGGAGGGAATGTCACTTTGCTTGCATGTAAATCCAGCCTTTTACACAAGTCTGGAAGAAATGGAACGGGGCTTTGCCCACGTTCATGCTGAGCCATGTCGCCAAGACATGCAAGGCAACACATCAGAAAACTTTTTCTGAAGTACGTCCAGCATCAGGCCTGCCCATGGCGGTGCGAGTGTTGCAAGTCTTTATACGACCAGCATGCCGGGCATATCTGGATGTATTGGAACAGGGCCCAGTCCATAAGCCGAGTCACAAAGACAAGGCAAGTTGAGCCGCTGTTCTCTAGCCACCATTGTGACTATACCTACCTGGAGAACAGCCCACTGGCTCCAGCTCGTTGAATTGTAGAAGATACATCTGGTCTGGTCTGTCCGTTCTGCCTACACACAAGGAAAAGATGAATACCACTCGAGACGCCGGCCTTTTATAGGGCTTCGGCCAATACCTCATTTGAATTTTAAATTACTTTGAATTCCTTTGTGTGATTCCACTGCCTGAACACCTGGGATATGCTAACCTCTGAAGACTTGTACGAGTGTTATGTAATAGAATAAACTTCACACATGTATTAAAGTCCCCCGCCAGGACCCGGGGGATGTTTCATAGAGCTGTTCGTAACGTTACGAATGACTTCACGAGCAGCTTGAATATGGCAAGACAAAGGGGATTCTCAATCATTATACAGTGAGTCCCTGAAAAAAACGAAACTGAAATGCTTCCATGTTTAATCATATCTTAACAACAATTACGGTTAATAATTAATACATTATTTGCAAAGCTTAGACCCTCGTCTTTCATCAGATACCACTCATAATTATGATACATACTTCACGCATGAGTGAATGAGAACAATATGAAGTAGGGCTACCCAATAGTCATTTGCACAATGATACCTGAAATTCAAAGAGATGGATTCGAAAATATTTTTGCTATTTTGATATGAAAATAATACTTCTAAACTGTTCATTTTCTGCTCTTTAGTATGACTTCTCAATGGATAAAAAATTAGCCAGGGATGACTAAGTTCGGTTCGTGTAAACTGATACTTGCATTTCCATGATTTATTAAATGAATCCATTTGCACTCGCTGCTTCTCCTAGCAGTGAATAAACAAGACAAAGGACTTCATGCATGGTTGATCATCAACAAAATAGAGTGGAGAGTACAAAAACTCACCAAAATGATAAAAGCTGATTAATTATGAAATGGGTTATCCTTACCCCTCCCCACTTCTTGACCATGCAATTAACCCTAAAAGATCCGGGCTATTTCTGGTCTAGTTATACCCCGGGGGGGGGGCATTATGGCCCCCTATAATCTCGGCCTTGGATCGCCGGATCGGCACGAAAATTGGCATGAGGGTAGAAAATGATGTAATCTACAAGGCTGTATGGTTAGATTTTATCAAATTGTTTTGTTTTATTTCATATGAATTAATCCATGCTAATTTATGCGAGAAATCATAGTTTTCGCTATATCTCACTGAATGAAGCTTTAGGAACAATGATTTTTGGCACAATTTTTTTTCATAACATTTACATCGACTCCTTTACTAAAAAAATGGATTATCAATTTTTTTGTTATGTATTCTATATTGTTTTACAAATTCCTTATGTATTTCTTTGTTTTTTTAAACGTCTTTGTGTAGGTGTGTGTGTGGTGTGTGTTGGGATGTATGTGAGAGTGTGTGTTTGATGTTTCTCACTATTTTAGACAGAGTAATTATTCTTCGCTGACAGCATTCACATAATTTTGAAAAGTTTCTGATTTTGCCCATAGGTTTGTACACAGTCATATACAGAAATGGTGAAATTTTAACGACTTGTGTTCGTAATCTGACACCTGCACCGTAGGTCCGATCGACATAAATTTGGTATCAAAACCTGCGGGAAGGATCAGAGAAAAAAGTCATTGAATCTCAGATTGATACATCTAGTCGTTGCGGAGTACCGTCAAAAATTCAACAGGGGGGGGGGGACATTATGGCCCCCCGGTTGTATTAGGGTTAACAACAGATCAACGAGTGATTCTAGTAACAGAATGGGGACGTTCTGGGAGCCTTCAGCAAGTTGCTGAGGCTTTCCAGCTTCGCTTCCCTGCTCGCGAGGTTACAGCCAAATCAACTATCTGGCAGAACATTAAAAAGTATTATCAAGAGGGTATCAGCCTGAATTTGAAGAAAGGCGTATCGGGACATAAGAGGACTATGAGATCCCCCGACTACATCAAAAACGTCCGACGCATGCTAGAAGAAAACCCAAGGGTGCCTGCCAGAATGAACGGCATATGGGGATATCAAAGTCATCAAGGGGATGAGGAGGAGGGTGGGATGGCCTTCAACATGCAAGTTATGCAGTTGAAGTTAAGCGGGGAACTTCAACAGGTAAAGGGGAAGAGGCCACTGCGAAAGGCGCAGGAGAAAAATTCCCCGTTGAACTTAAGTGGGTAACTTCTCCACCTCGCGAGGTGGATAAGTTAAGCGGGGAAGCGGTTTAGCCGCTTAAACTGGCCACTGTGAAAGGGACGCTACGAGTTTCCCCGCTTAATGACGTCAGAGGTCAATTCTCATTTCCGCCTGAATCGAGATTCCGCCACAGAACTTTTCGTTGGATTCCGTGCGCTCAGCTCCTCCCTTAATGACCCCAGCGGGACCCCAGCCTGCTGTACTTCGGCAGAGCTCCATCGCACGCCTCGCATTCACCGGAGAAGAGAAGGCAGTGAGAAAGGCGACACTTCTTTCTTCACCGGTTAAGTGAGGAATTCGGTCTTGCAAAGTTAAGCAGGGAACTTCAACGGTTAAAGGGGAAGAACTCACTGTGAAAGGGGTATTAATCTATTCATTGGATGAACAAACGACCATAACACCACACACATAAACAACCCACACACACACATATAAAGGGAGAGAGAGAGGGGGGGGGGTAACTTGAGGGAGTGTAGAATTTGAGGTTCTGGGAGGAATTGGGGATGGGGATAGGGTGGGGTGGGTGGTGATTGACAATGAGGATAAGGAAGGTGGGATAGGAGGGGTTTCTTCATAACACCATAACACCACACACACATACCCCCCCCCCCACACACACACAGCCTAAAGAGGGAAAGAGAGAGAGAGGTAGCTTGAGGGAGTGTAGAGTTTGAGATTCTTGGGGGGATTGGGGATGGGGCTGGGGTGGAGGTGGGGTGGTGATTGGCAATGAGCATGATGAGGATAGGGAAGGTGGGATAATAGGGGTTTCTACGCGAAAGTTTTTAGACCACGCGTGATTATCTCTGCATCCATTCATGCGAACAATTGGTGAGGAGTGAAGATTTTAAAAATCACGGGAATGCGATCAATATTTCAGTTCACGTTATCTCAGTCATTCCTCGTTCATTTTGTCGCGATGGAGGTGTCATACGAAAGGGCAGGAAATGAACTTTCTATTAAAAATATTACTATCTTTGTGGAATTCAAACATCGTTGGCTAAGCCCTATTTCACATTGTCTTTATTCAATCATGCGTGAGTTATGTATCATATGAGTGGCATCGCATGAAAGAAGAGGGTCTAAGCTTTACAAATATGTGCCACTTATCAATCATAATTGTGATTAAGATTAGATTAAACATCAATCAATCTCGGTTTCGTTTTTTTCTCTGACGCACTGTATACTGCATCAGCTAAAGGTGAAATATACAAACGTAGACTGACATTACTATTGTGTACAAACATTTTTATGTTTTTTTTTTTATATTCTTTGCAGCAATTATTGTTGTCGCAATTATTATCATTATGGTAAGGGTAATACTGTCGCAATCACTGTCAGGTAAGCTTATTTTTCTTCTAACACTCATTCTCCTGAGGACGGTAAGAATTACATATGCTCACTGAAACGTCGAGAGTGAGTAGGTCCTTTTTAGGACCACACTCATTTCCAAGAAAGAATACATGTGTACCGCGAAGCCTTCTGTTATTATTATCATCATCATTATTATACATTGTTATTATAGTACCGTGAAGCCTTCTGTTATCATTTTGTTATTATTATCATTATTACTTTTATCATTATCATTACTATTATTATTATCATCATCATTGTTATTACTATTATTATCATCATCATTATCATTACTATTAATATTATCATCATCACCATTATTATCATTTCTATTATCATTATTATTAATGTTATTTATTCATGTTACTATTACTGTTATTACAATTATTCTTATTATGTTATTATCATCATTATATCAACAGAATGTCCCACCTCCTCAAAATGATTGTTGTGGTGGACGATCGGAACAGTACAACGCAAGGAGTGGCCTAGGCACGGGGATCACACACCTGGTGATAGGTACCTTCTGCGTCATCCTTTCCGCTGCGTCCTACGCCTTCCCCGTCTACAACCTTCCCTTCGGGATCTGGTCTGGGGTCCTGGTAAGTCTGGTAGCCAGGGGTGACCGGGTGCCTTTCAAAGTGGAAGGGGGATGTACACCATCGGAAATGGAAACTTTTTTGAAACAAACGGGGCATGTTAAAGGGAAGGAAGGAAAAATAAACTTTTGAGGATCATTTTCGACATCAATCTTCCTTAATCTTTACTTGATAACTACTTTGCAGTTAAAGGGAAAGTCCAACCCAGAAGTTTCACTGTTTCAATAAAAGGAGTTAAATTTGAACAGCATTTTAAAAAAGAAATCAGCAAAATCGGTCAAAGAATAAGAAAATTACACTCATTTACATTTTCTAGTAAGTTACTCTCGGCTCCGCAAATTGGCAACACTGATGACATCATATGCGAGCAGCTCTCCATTCATTTTGTACATGAAATTTCACATTTTCTCAATTTTCTTGGAAGTTACACATTTTCTAACCCCCATAGTCAATGTATGTTCAGAAGAATTGCTTTTTACATAACATACTTTAACTATGGGGTGAGATGAGGCTTCCCTGGATAAACAGATATACCGGATGTCAGTACATCTTGACTATCAAGCCAAGCTTTCTTTTTTTTTTCACACACTCCGGCTATTAATTTTTTTTTTTCAGATTTCCATGTATTAATCTTGATATTATAATTGTTATGCTATGCATGTCAGTTTTTTGTTCAATTCTGTTCCTTAACTTGTTTTAATGTGTAGTGTATTTTCTCTGTTTTCTTATTTTTGGGGGGATGGGGGCTGCGAGGAATGACAAAAGAAAGAAAAGGAACGTTAATCAGATGTACAAAGGGACATGTATCAAAGGGTACCTATCGGAAGGAGAGAGGCACTTAAAAGGGCCATTTATCATAAACTGGACGCTCATTAGCAGTAAAAAGTGACACCTGTCGTAAGGAGAAGTGCAACTTGGTAGAAAGCAAAAGGTTTTTTTTTAATATTTTTTATCAGAAGACAAAAAGGTTTGTATCATTTCTTTTAAAGGGGGGGGGGGCAACCATTCCAAATTGAAAAGGGGACACTTTATGGCAAGGAGAAATGGGACTTATAAAAAGTGCGTTTATCAGAAGCAAATTAGAGCATGTATCCGATTTCAAATGGGGCACTTGCCCAAGTGAAAATAAGGAACTTATAAGAGTTAAAAAGGGGCACTTAGCAGAAAGGGAATTGTACTATTAAAACCGAAAATGGGCCGTCAAAAGGGGCACTTATCACAATTCAGTAGAGACCGTCTTCAGAAGTGATTAGGGTGCACTTCTCAAAAGGGAAAATGAGCGGAAACAAGGGAAGTTGGCACTATAATCTCGTGTAAAAGGGTGCACTTGTAGGATTTGAATAGGGCAACTTATCTAAAGCAAAAAAGGCACTAACTAAAAGGAGAAAGGGCAATTTTTATAAAAGAAAATGTGCCCTTGTATTATGAAAAAGAAGCACTGGACGGGATTGAAAAGGAAAACTTTTAATGGGTAAAAGGGGGCACTTTCGGGTGCTTTTAAAAGAGGGGGAACTGTGCCCCCCCCCCTCCTCCGGTTTGGCCGGCCCTGCTTAAAGCAGTCAAAATTTATATGACCTTGATGGGGGCCATTCCAGTAGAAGAGTAGCCTGCTAGACGGATGAAACAAAAATACATTAACAAATACAACTTGGTTAAAATGGGGGGGGGGGGGGGGAGACAACCTGACTGAAGGGGGATACAACCTGGCTGAATGGAAGGGGGTCAACCTGACTGAAAGGGGAGCAACTTGGTTGAAGGGGGGGGGGGCAACCTGGCTGAATAAGAGGGTGGACAACTTGTTTGAAGTGAAAGGGGGATAATATTGCTACTCACCACTAGTATTGGAAATCTTTCGAGTAATTATGGATACATGACACAAACTTCCACTTTCTTAGTTACAGTACCTGTATTTTGCATTCAAACGTCCATGAATTATTATTCAAATTCGATGTTGCCTAATGTATCAATTAGCCATTTGTATGAAATCAATTGGTTATTTTGTATAATTTGGTATAATTTGCATGATTATGTCATTGACAGTGACCTTTTTTTCTTTCTTCTTCTTCTAGCTCAACATAATTTCCATCCTGTGTTTATTGATTTTGTGTTTTGGGAATCTGAATTTGTCACCAATTATTATACCAGTGTTATATAATTCTTATCATTATTAATATTGTCTTTAATGATGTTATTCTGGGAAGGGGATATGGCAGGAGGAGGAGCGAGTTCACAGTGTTGCAGTGTTTTTTAACCTCGCTATTTATATATATTTATTTATATTTATATGTCAATTACTATTGCGAAATATTTGTATTTTTCATCCGGGTTTGTGCAATAGCCTTCCGCGTGGTTGCCTATGAGGTCTCGCATGCCTCCGGGTAATAGCGAAGGATTTCACTTTTGCGAGCCCTGGCCCATAGGCAACAATTTCTTTCCTCTGCTCTTTTCTTCTTATTTCCTTTTCTTGCTGTCATTTTAAAAATATTTGTATGTATTTATTCTGTTCACGTTGTATGTCAACTGTGTATCAATTTCTGATTTTTATGGCCAAATAAATAATAATAATAATAATATTATTATTATTTAAAAAATCAAATCTTAACACAGGACCGTCGGGTCTAGAGAAGACAACAACGGTCCTACTAAGTAGAGATTACGTACGGGTGGATAGAAAAATAGTCGGTCTTTATACTGTGGTAACCGTCAGCACATAGACTGTCCGGTAATGTTTTTCTAAGGTCGGTTTCTAGCTGTACACAAAATTTCTTAGGTGACAGTACAAGTTTTTATCATAGTGTAAAAATACAGGTTCGTAATTCGATAAAATGAAAAACAAAAACAAAAACAAGAACCTCAAATATATATATATTTTTTCTAACGAACAAGCTCTTATTTCCCGAATTATGAACCCTTTTTCATTTTCAAAAGAATGAACGTTTGCGATTATAAACATTAGAACAAGCGACGAATAACACATTTCAGATTATCTTTTTGTATATGTATGTATGTATATATATATATATATATATATATATATATATATATATACATATATATATATATCTTTCCTCAGTTTTACATACCAGCAGGAATTCTTGGCATAATCAGCAAGAGCAAGAGCACTGGAGTGGTAAGTCATGAATCGATTAGATCTAAGAAAATAATCATTTGCCAGTTGTGATGAGAAACTAAATGTGTATATTTCTTTTAAATTCAAGAGATATACATATATATATATATATATATATATATATATATATATATATATATATATATATATATATGTATATATAGCGGGAGAAATTTGGAATGGAATACATATATATTCCGCGTGTTGGTTCCGATACAGACTGAGAGACGACAAAGTTCATGTATAGAAGTAATGTATTACAACTCCAACGGTGATGTTTATTCATAAACCTAATTTTCGAAGCAAACATACGTCTTATGCAGGGTTTACACGAATTATGACATAAACAAGATATGAATCAATTTCTGTTGACAAAGGTGGTGGTCATGGAAACATACTTGACAACACGCATGTTGTCTAGACCAAAGCATAGGTTGCATGTTATGAGTAAGCGTACGTGAGGTAAATGTTTATTATGACATAATAATAACAGTACATGATGACGTAACCACAATCATGAATATACATGAAAATGATAAACGATATATGAAACAGATGATGAAGGCGACAATGACCCATAATAGCACTTGATTTAAAATAATATCCATGATCAAAGTAACATTACTCTTTGGAGGAGATACCTGTACTGGACAAAATGTTACAGTAAGTAGAAAATATGTGAATAGATGAGTGAATAATTCGATCAGTTAGTCAATCAATAAATCATCAATCATTCGAATAATCAGTAAATAATTGAATAGCACTAATTGAATAAACAAACCAAAATGTACACCTATAAAAGGTGATAGTGATGATTATTTCCGAATTACTTATAATAGAAAAGTTGGTGGTCCCGGTAGCTGATTCTTCACAATTAGTCTTTTTAGATTAGGAGGTTGCCTCTGAGTATGCAAAGGGACCCTAGGCATGATTCTTGCGAGTTTCTCGTCTGCCGTGATTGTGGACCACTCTTTCTTAACCGTATGGGCAAGGTGTGGAACTTTTGGATGGAAAATCGAAACGAAGGGGATTGCCACTTCGTCTTTATTTTTACTTTCTTGACTTAGTAGATCCTCTCTATTTTTTGTTTGACCTTCATGGCTTTCTTGACCATGCTGATGGGGTAATCCCGTTCGATGAAGTGCCTGCCGAGTTGAAGGGCATCAGATTCATCGGTCTGAGGATCGGATGTTATTCTTTTGTATCTAAGTAGCTGACTATACATTGACTCCTTGATGTGCCTAGGGTGGAACGAATTGTAATTAAGATACGTGAAGGAGTCGGCCGGCTTTGTGTATACCGACGTTTCAAGTATGCGACCATTGGTAGAAAGAGTGAAGTGGACTTTCTCTTGTGAGCTCTTCATTGTGGATTTGATGTTTGAATTCTGTGACTCAAATCTGTGGTGAAAAGATTTGAGCTCATCGACATTATGCGGCCAGATCATGAAAATATGGTCGATGTTGGAGCTGAGCTAGATTTCGAGAGGAAGTCTTCTTCCAGAATGGCCATGAAGGTGTTGGCAAATGCCGGTGCCATTTTAGTACCCATTGCTGTGCCTTTCTTTTGTAGAAAGCATTCATCGTCAAATTTGAAGTAGTTATGTAAAGTCTGAGGTTCCGGGAGGGATTGGGGCTTGGGGTGGTAATGGACAGTGAGGATGAGGAGAGTGGGATAGGGGGTTCGACGCAAAAGTTTTCAGATTACGTATGACTCTCTCCGCATCCATCCGTGCGAAAAAATGGAAAAAAAGGACAAGATAGCTCTTGTGAACTTTGATATTGATAAGCTACGCTACAATTATTCTCTTAATTTCTTTCACTTATGTGTATGTGCGTGCGTGTGTGAGGGTGTGTGCGTATGACATTTCTTCTTTTTGTAGATGAAAGGTCATTATGTCAAGCAATGGAGAAACGGCAATTGGTTCTGAAAACCTTTGCCGCAGTTATACTCAGTTATACTTACGTTGTTCATGTTGGTATTGCTGTTTCGTGTGGAAGAATTAAAAAAGATAAGGAAAGGAAAGAACACTAAGAAAAAAATTATGAGGAAACATTACTTTTTAATCTTTTCCTTAGATAACTGGATATCTGGTGATGGGCATCTTGTCCGCTCTTGAGGCTTTTGGTATGATGGTATTTGAAGGCGTTTGGTCTGGGGTTGAGAGCATTGATGTTACCTGTCTTTCCTACTGCCGCGACGACTACTACTACGACTACGACTACTACTATAGCTGTGCTTATTGCCGATCAGAGGTAAACTGCAAACGAATATTCTCCCGCTTGCCAGGGCTGCAAGCCAAACTCGTAAATAAATAATTTGTTTGCGAATTTAGCTACGCACAAAGAATCTAATGAATATATATATATATATATATATATATATATATATATATATATATATATGTGTGTGTGTGTGTGTGTGTGTGTGTATGTATATGTGTATATATATATATACATATATATATAGAGAGAGAGAGGTTTGGATGTATGTACCAGCCGGTTGTGCCATTTTATATGTATATACGTGAGACAAAGAAGGGTAAGGTACAAGATGACGCAGGTCTGGACCACAAGATTGATAAGCTTTCGGCTCTAGGCCTTCATCAAATAACAAATAAATCTGATGAAGGCCTAGAGCCGAAAGCTTATCATTCTTTTGGTCCTGACCTGCGTCATCTTGTACCTTACCCTTCTTTGTCTTACCCTTATTTATATATATATATATATATATATATATATATATATATATATATATATATATATATATATATATATACATATATGTATATATATATATATAAATACATACATACATACATACATACACACATATATATATATAGACAGTAACAACTTGAAAAAGAGAGGGTACGCCATGTATATGAAATTTTTTTGAAGCTTGATTGAAAAATGGATGACAGCGCTGGGGAACTTTGAGGGAGCTACGTAATCATTATTCTCCCATTTCAATTTCTTTCAATATAATGTAAATAAAACAATAAAGGTCTAATTGGTCATGTAAGTCCTTACTTTTTTATCCGTTACAAAGTGGAGCACATTAAAGAGCCTCCATGCATAAGAGATGTGATTCCTGTCCCTTTTTCTTTTCCATCTATGTTGTACCGAACATTTCAGATTCTCTTTTTTTTTCTTTTTCCTTTTTAAGAAATTGTGCCAATCATGGGTAACGTGTAAAAGGGACATATGTTCAATAATCTGGAACGCAATTGAAATACACGTATTAGATTTTAATCCGATGAATATTTTAAATATTCAGTAAAGAACAAATGCAAGTGGTGTTTAAGATTAATGTCAAACTAAAAAAAAAAACCCAACTCACAAAACTCCCTTTATGACATTTTCCTCCAATGTTCACTGATTTTTGTCATGTCCATGCATTTGTTTAAGACAAGTTTGATGCCAATGGTCTTAACGTTTTAACAACCAACCTCTGAATTCATTGGAAACCAACAATTATGTACGGTTATGATAAGCCATCAACAACTTTCCGTCAAATTTCCTTGCTTTGAGCTGACAAATCGCAAGATAGTGATAAACTAGCAAAATTAAGATGCCGTGAAGTTGTTTCCTCCTCAAGTTGAGTTTAGATACTGGGCCATAGACTACTGTCGACGTATCCTTCACAGCAACTGCACACGACTAAACCCTATGAGGGTACGATGTGTGTGCTCTTGTATAGCTATAGTATATGCGAGGACAGCGAACAAAAAAACATTGCTGAGAGCAATGGTTTCCTCAGATGTCAACCAATAGTCCTCGGATATAAAAAAAACCCCCAGATTTAAACCTTATTCCGTCAGCCTCCCGAGGACAGGAGAACAATAGAGAAACAATAGCTGTCCTCGGGAGTAAAGCTATGTGAAGATGTGTGCGTGTGTGTGTATGTGAACACAAACACGGGTTCTCCGAACGAGGCGCTGGGTTATTTTACGAGGAGCTGTCGTGATGGAAGAGATATTGTATAGCCTTTTTTTTTTTTGGCTATTAAACTGTGTAAAAGAGATTTAAAACACAAACAAGATGCAAAACAGGATAAACATTGCAGTGATATCAGTCATCAGCATGATCAAATATACTTAAATATAAAATTTGCTTGGTATTACGTATGATTAGGTATGGAGTAAAAACAGCTTGGGCTTGAAAATCTACGATAAGGAGGCCATGATATGTATTCATTGTATCTTTGCATGATTCTTTCTTTTTTCCGAATTCGTTGTGGCCTGCTCTCTATTACTTAACTTTAACTTTCCAGGGATCCACAGCCATCCACGCTGTGCTCGCTATCCTGGCCCTCTTCGAATTCATCGTCTCTATCATCGGGGCTGCTTACTGCTGTGGTGGGTTACGATGCTGCTGTGCCTCTCCAACCCAAGCAACGACTACGGTAGGTGGCGATCATTAACATGAACTTGCCCATATATGCCCTACATGATGATGATGATGATGATGAACAGCATTTGTATAGTGCCATTTATCTGCCGAAACATTTAAAGGCACCCGGCTCCCTCAATATGTCACATAATATTCACACAGTTGCTGGGAAAGACAGGTTTTAAAGTGATTACACAATGGTAATTTTTTTTTTGATATATGATCGGGAATAAAATTCTAAGAAGAATAACATTAAAAATTTGATGATTTTTAATCGAAATCAATGCGTTTTGGATAAATTTCTTGTAAAAAGTCAAGAGTTGACCAAAAAATTTGAGTATGAGGTATGACGTAAAAGTGGGTACCCAGCTTCGCGCATTGCAGTTGTCCTGCGCGCTAGACTGTACAATATGTATTATACCTTGCGCGCATTTTGCTAGAAGTGCGCGACAAGGTACCCACTTTGACGTCATTTTGACGTCAAAGTGGGTACCCAGTTGAAACTAGGTCACAGCTGAGGGGTCAAAAATATCCTGAAATCTTACCACATTTTGGGGTTTCCTTGGCAACACGATATTTTAAAAAACTTTATTCAGATGATTTTCTGCTAATAAAATCATGCTCTTAAAAATGAGCTTTGGGTACCCCCTTTAAGTTCTGATTCATCCAATAACAAAGAAGTAAAATGAAAAAGGGCAATTTTGGGACGGTGCGATTGCGGACTTATATCTGGCCTGTCCATCCAACTAAAATAATTCATGACAAACCGTCAAAATTACAAGGATTCCTTTTCTGAAACACTGTTACTTTCATTGCAGCATGACGATTTCTGACTTCACCAAACAAACATGAATATTCTGAGACCGTTACCTCCATATTTTCGCTAGTGCTACAAAGGTCGGATTAATCAAGCACTGCATGGTTTCCTGCAAACCGGCTGTTAATTTCCTGGAAATGATGGAAGGAAAATTTCAAATAAACGTAGTCAGTTTGTGGGAAAATGTGCTTTGTTTGTTTTACTGGTTTTTTTAAATATTTGTTTTGTTTTCATTTTTCCTTTTTAAACAGTGCCTTGTGGAATGTTAATAGACAGAACTGCTAGAAAATTAGTTATTAGTAATTGATACCTTTAATGAGTTCCTATTCAAAGTGCATGTTTTGCAAGAACGACAGCAACAACAACGACAAAAACTCTTGAAAATTCATGTTTGGAAAATGATGTTCTGCAATATCAGTTATGAAATTTTAAAAGGTAGACTGATCATGAAGGAACTTTTACATAATCCCATTACTCTTTCCTCTCGCAGATCCAGTATCAAAATCAGCCACAGCAGGTGGTTATTCATGCATCGCATCCACAAGGTAATTCTTTTGAACTTAATTTCATTTGAAAGTAGAGTTCTGGTAAAGGAAAAAAAGTGGATTTTTATTATTAATCAGTGAAAGTTTATGAAAGAGAGAGAAAACTTCCTATGACTGCTGTCGTGACCTAATATTTGGCATGTGACAAGACATAAAACAGCTTGGGGGGGGGGAGAAGCTTTCAGCACTAGTTTCACACTATATTTTCATAATTTTTAATTGCAATAAGCTGAAAAAAAGATTGATGTTGAGAGGTTGAAGGGGTAAAAAAGGCTTTAACCTAATATGTTTGATGAAATATATCCGAAAAATTAACCAAGATATACGCTGGTAGTCAGTAAAAACGTCGTGTTTTCAAAGATTTCCAATCCATATCTCATTATCTTTGTTCATGTTGCAGGCAGGATGTAAAAAATCACCCTCATGAAATCTGCGGTTCGTCAGATGTTTGTCATTGAGATACCTATTTTCGTCAATAACTAGTTTTATAGAAGAACATTAAAGCCTGGCCGGTAGGCTGGTTAATTCTGGAGAACATCTCTCTGACTGCAGTTTGATATCAATGTAAAAACATTAGATAACGACTAAATGGGATGTAATAAATGAATGTAATGTAAGGTAATGTGATTTAACCCATTCGTGACAGAGGTCCACATTTTTGTGGTTTGGCCTAATATCTTTTGATGCAAAGCCCTAAAAATCATACCAAATACATGAGCAGAAAGAGCAGAAAATTCTACACAAACTGTGCCCATATTGGTTGCGTCAATTTTCGTTGTTTGATGCTTAAAATTTTTAAAGGAAAATAAGCATTAAAATCCTTAAATTGGGAATGTGATAAAAAGTTTAAAATCACTGTTTCCCCTAAAATTGGCAACTTTTTGACTTCTCATCATAATTTCTGTCAATTCATATCAATTTTAGATACATGACGTTTTATTAGAAAAATATAGCAATAAAATAGAAATGTTGGTGTTGCCAATTTGAATAATAAAGGCTGATCAAATTAGACTTTAAATAATTCCTGTCACGAATGTATATAAGAACGGTAATGTTACGCAAAGTAATGTAATGTACTACATTTGGTAAGGTTATGTAAGGTAATGTAATGTAAGATATACGGTACTTCTTATTGTTATTATTATTTCTTTTTGATAAACCCTGATAAACGTTGACGCAGAAAAGGCGTGACCGCAATTAGATACGTTGAGGTGTTCCGAATTATACACGGACGAGTCCCATAGGCAGCGATCGGGGGGGGGGGGGGGCAGGGGGACCGTGTCTCCCTCGATTTTTTTTCTGGGGGATCGCCCCCCCCTTGATTTTCAAAGCGGTGACCGTCGGTGTTTCCACCCCACACTCGTTACATGAAATCGCCGCCACCGCGGACGACATTTGCTCCTGAATTTACTTTCGTGAAAAAATATAGTGTTAAGGGTAATAGCGTTGAATTAAAAATATAGTAAGTAAACCTGTTTGTCAATAACAAGTGTCGCCTGACCTTGTGTTGAACAACCTCAGAGACCATCACGTGAATTGGTTCGGTTGACATGTTTAACCGGTATAATGCTGTAGGCTAGCTCTTGCCTCTCATAATTATGAGAGACCATGTATCGAGTCTCGCCCAGTGCTTACATCGGATTCCTTGGAAAAGATGTTTTGCCAACATGTTTTTGACCCTCTCGACAATGGTTTATCAAATGGATAACTGGCAATGCTGAGGTAATGCAGGGCCCACAGAAAGAGCAGTAGTATTATACCGATACCATGGATAAATATAACCCAGTAACATTCTTCTCCTCCTCCTCCTCCTTCTTCTTCTTCTTCTTCTTCTTGTTCTTCTCCTCCTCCTCATCTTCAGCCTCCTTCTGCTCCCTTTCCTTCTTCTTCTAATTATTGTCATTATTAGCATAATTAATATTGATATTATCATTATCATTATTATTATTATTATTGTTATTATTATTATTATTATTATTATCATCAAGTTATTGTTATTATCATTATTTACATTATTATTGTTATCTTTATTATTATTATTATTATTATTATTATTATTATCATCAAGTTATTGTTATTATCATTATTTACATTATTATTATCTTTATTATTATTGTTATTGTCGTCGTTATCATTGTCATTATCATTGTCGATCGTAAATGCAAAAAACTACAACTCATAATTACGCATGTAAAATACAAACCTTTTCGAGCAATAATTTTATATGTGTAATCTTTAACGGTGTACTGGTAAGTCTTTATTTTTTATCTAGCATGTCTAGAAAGAGGCTTTAGTAAAACTTGAAAATAATAGATGCTTATGATGATATCAGAGCACAAGACAGAAAACAAATAGAAAGTAACAAAGATGCAATGAATTTTCATGTGTAATGTATAATGATACGTTGATAAGTTTTTATTTTATTCCAGAAAGAGGCTTTATATACCATAACCTGAGAATAATAGATGTATATAATGATATAAGAGCACACACACACAAAAAAAGAGGAAAAATAAAGTTTAGTTAACGACGTAATGAATTTGGTTTTGTAATGGTGTATTGCTTAATCTTGATTTTATTCCAGAAAGAAGCTGTAGCATATCAAAATTAAGAACAAATTTGATGATAGAAATAGAAAAAAACAAAATAAACAATAGAAGTAATAAAGAGTCTAATCTATAATGGTGTATTGATTAGTATTCACTTTATACCAGAAAGAGACTGCAGCGTAAATGAAGAAGCATAGTCAGATGGATGTACATTATATATTCATTATATGCACATGTGTGATATATGAAAAAAAAAAATCTAATCGGGCTATAATTTGATATCAGTTATTCAACAGTAAAAATGAATATTGCAAGACGGAATCAAAATAAAATATGCAGTCAGTACACTTTTGCAATGCACTTATCTATGCGTAATAAAACTTATTTATTAGTTTCATATCAACGTAGATGATGTTTACGGAATTACGGTTCACCCTGTGGTAAGTCCTAAGAAGGACTGTTAGAGGAAAAAGGAGAAACTGGGGGGGGGGGGGGGGAATGGACAGACGAGTTAGAGAGTGGAGATTATCTTTCTTAAAATGGGTGAAGTCCTAAAAAGGAATGTAAACCCGGGGAGCGTTTCATGAAAGGACTTGTCGGATGTTTTATCCCACAAAGTCTGTTTTATCTGACAGTTTCCATAGTAACGATGCTTCTCAGGCAATCAAAATCAAGGAAAGATGTCAGATCTGACAACTTGTCAGACAACAAATGTTGATGAAACGCCCCCCAGATGAGAAGGCGATGAGGAGAGAAGGTACTAAACAAGATGAGAAGGCGATGAGGAGAAGGTTCGACGTTCCAGACAGCTTGACTGTCCGTCATCTCCTGATGAAGGACGTGTAGATTTATATTGCATTACACTGAATTGAAAACAACAGCCGATGGCAACTTGGATTCAGAATGTCAAAACATGGAGTTATAAACCTTTTAACTCCTCAAGTAGACAGAAAGTCCTAAAGAAACAATAATTATGCACCGACATATTTTAACATGTTTATTAAGAGTGGTATAGTTTGGAAGCCTGCCATTTTGCGATAATGACTAGTGACGAGACTGTGCCATATACTTATCGATTGAGAGAGAGAGAGAGAGAGAGAGGTAAAGAGGAAGAGAGGAAGAAAGAGAAAGAGAGAGAGAGAGAGAAAGAAAGAATTCATACTCTCGCTACGTACTAATATCCACCTCGAATGCGCATGCTTAGAATCAAATGCTTTTGGGTATAATTCTATATACTCCAGAGCTTATTGCTTTACACTTCTTCGCAATGACATTTGTGTGTTTAGCACACAGAAAAGGAATATCACGGCAAGTTTATTATAAAAGGAATCGCTATTTTGTGAGTATATTATCATAACATGTCGATCCAGAATAAGCTGGAAAATGTTTATACCAGTAAGGAAAACTGAGGGAAATCTGCCACACCCAGAGAAAATGGTAATGCATTAAAGTCTGTTTTGTGATTCGAGAAGTATTACCATTCTGAAACCATTCTTTTAAAAATTGTGTTTGAGAAATGTGGCATTCTCGAGGTGTAGTCCACTACACATTAACACTACACAGTAACGGTTCATCCCGTGCATTGCTGGGGGTTCTTTCCACCTCCACTAAATTTATGAGCAAGTATGCTTAATCTACGGTAGAATATAATACACACATGAAACAACATTGCAACAACTGGCCCTTGTACTCAAAGTTTGTTAAACGTATCACGTAAATAATTATGAATATGAATATGAATGTTAATATCACGAAAACATATTGTATGAGCATTAACCATTCGACGTTACATGATACGACTGTTAGCCTCAAGGGTCTTCCTGACAAAGAGTATGAAGGGTTGAAAGAGACAGCAGACTTACAAATGTATGAAAGGTTAAAGAGAACATGATGAAAGGTTGAAGAGACAAATGTCTTACAACTGCATGAAAGGTTGAAGAGACAGAAGACTTACAAATGTATGAATTTCTTAAAGAGGCAAAAGACTTTCAACTGTATGGGAGGTTGACATGGGTGAAGAGACACAAGACTCTCAAATAAATGAAACGTTGAAGAGACAAAAGACTTACAAATGTATGAAGGGTTAAAGAGACACTTTAATGCAACTGTATGAAACGTTGAAGAGACAGAAGATTTACAACTATATGAAAGGTTGAAGAGACAAAAGACTTACAACTGTATGAAAGGTTGAAGAGACAAAAGTGTGAAAGTTGAAGAGACAGAAGACTTACAACTGTATGAAAGGTTGAAGAGACAAAAGTATGAAAGTTGAATAGACAGGATACTTACAAGTGTATGGAAGCTTAAAGAGACAGAAGACAAAACAACTTCCAAGACTGAACGCTGTAATCTTTTGAGGAGGCTTTGACCAACTTCATAAAACACATCTCAGAACGGAGAACTCAGGCATCGAAAGTTCAACGGATTAATTCTACATCTAGTGAGCCTTTACTCTCTTGAAACTTCGGCCTTTAGTTCTCCGGTCTAAAACGCTCACTAAAAGTACGTGAATTAATACAAGGAAAATAATCATGGTCTAAACATTAGTATTTCAATTTTATCTGCATTATGAAATATTTCTGACTTACAGAAGCATGCACCAGCCTCAACAATTTGTAGCCCTAGGGCAGGGTGTTGTCTATGTACGGCCACTCCCTCAACCTAGCGACAACATACAGGTACAAGTAAATATCCTTTGAAGGTTTTCATGGTGGTAGAACGTATGGCAGTAGAAAAATACGTGGTGAACCCTGAAGCCTTCTACTGCTATACAGATAGACCTACAAGTTTAGGCTTCGGTCACATTAGATCCATAACGATAACGATAATGTATGCACGTGCGTAATGTACATACGATAACAAAAGAGTTATCATACCTTAACGATAAAATCGGTAGGCTTCTGTCAATCAAGCACCATGCACTACTTACTTGATTTCCTCTGAAATGACGTCACATCGAGGGAGCAAAAATGATTGGCTCACTGGTTTTATCGGTGTTTTGTCTTAAAAACAAAAATCATGGGCTAAGCGAATCCACCAATAATCAGTGAATGAGGCTCATTAGCACACATACACACACACACACACACACACGCACACAGCTGTACATCACTATACTACCGAGCACAACAATTGGACTTCTATTGTCCCCTGTCGTCTCAAGGCTGACGGAATAAACCCAAATCCTTTGTTTGACAACTGAGGACTATTGTTTACCAACCGAGGACTATTGTTCTCAGGAATTTTCTTTGTTCACTGTCCTCGCTTGCAAAGCTATACAAGTACACACGCACACACACACACACACACACACACACATCTTCACATGACTTTACTCAAAATCAATGGCTAAGCGAATCCACCAACAATCAGTGAGTGAGGCTCATTAGCACACACACACATCTTCACATGACTGTACTCCCGAGGACAGCTATAATTGTTCTTCTATTGTTCTCCTGTCCTCGGAAGGCTGACGGAATAAGGCTTAAATCTGTTGTTTGACATTCGAGGACTATTGGTTGACATCTGTGGACCATTATTCTCAGCAATTTTTCTTTGTTCGCTGTCCTTGCATATATAGCTATACAAGAGAACACACACACACGCACACACGCATATATATAAACCTCCACACGTGTTTGTGTGGGTGAGTGTGTTTGTGTTCAGTCTGACCCACTAGAACAATTTCATCTTCATTTTGCACATAACAAAAGCTTGAGCGATTTGGCAACGATTTATAGGATTATTTATCGTTATCATTATCGGTCAAAATTACCGGCGCTTTTACTTCTCTTCAAATTTTAATTAAAAGACTAACTTACCGATAACTACCGATGTCAACTTTTTGTGAACATACCTTGAACATACCTTAAAGCGTCACACCTCCATCTTCACGTAGATAGATTGATAAGTGTGGCAGGGTTTTGGGGCTTTTTAGGCCATTAGTAACTCAGTTCGATGCTGAGAATAGCCATATAATATATTCTAACGAATTTCTTTGTCGCAGTGCTGTACGGATGGTCACAGTTATAATCATCACGCAAGAGGAGAGAGAGAAAGAGAGAGAGAGAGAGAGAGAGAGAGAAAGAGAGAGAGAGAGAGAGAGAAGAGGATGGAGAAAAGGAATCGTAATGTTGAATAATGCAAAACGTCATAATGTAATTGAAAATGAAACTAAATTTACAACAAAAGCAGTTTCAATCTCTCTGATGACATGTAAAATGCTCTTGATTCCATTTTAATGAATTGTGAGGGAGGATGAAAGCTGAAATTACTCGTGACTTTTCTACAAGAGGTCCTGCATGGCTATGGATTCATTACTTACTCGGTATCCCTACCCTAAGTTTTTTGCCCCGCCTGGACCCAGACGTATGAAATGCGCGTATGAAGCCTGTTCCTATTTTCGCTGATAAATTGTGATCGGTCGCTATGAGACCTCACAAATGCATTGAAAACATCCTGTTCGCTTTCAACTTCGTCATTGATCCCGTCATCAGGCTGGTGTGTCGCAGCGCACTAGCAGAGCGTGTTCGACGACTAAGGGGACGCGTGGAAGACATTTCGACGTCATCCACGGCGAAGATATTCAGCGTGTCGGATACGACAAGGGTGATGGATATGCCGATGACGATTGAATCAGAGCTTGAAACTTATCGAAAATCTGGATCATTATCAATTATTTTTTTTCAGAAATTATAGCTATATAATTATGTAAGAGATATTCAGTAAAAGACATACTTTGCGTCCGGAGATATCCTACTGCTTCGCAGACAATATCCTATTAGTAATGATTCTTTCTACAACCACTGCCCATGAATGCCCGTTTCCATGAACCAGCTAAATATGTGCTGGGGCAAAAAAAGGGGATTCATATCATGAAAAAGAAAATCATATCAAATCATGAAGGGAAAACAAACATCAGATTTCGGTTTATTACATTTTTCAAAACCTTTTTTAAAAGATCTTAGACATATGTCTTGAGTTTATATTGTCAAATGGGTACCATTTTTAGAGGTTGTTTTTTTTTTTTTTAAGGAGGATGAAATAATTAATTTTTTTGTATATATATGAAATAACCTCGGAGAAATTTTTCTCCCTGATGATAAAATATGTCTCCACTGTACTAGAAAAGCATTATTTGAATAGCTATAATTGTTTTAAAATATATTTATTGCTCACAAGCTGGGAATTGTGATGGGTGACGCAAACATTATGAATCTGTTTTAAGTAATTCTGAGTTTTATGTAGTAATAATTCTAATATTTTTTTCTTTATATTTGTAGTGTATTGTACTCAGAGAGCTGTTGCTGGCTAGCGCCATGAGCATCCTTGGATGGTGTCTACGCTTCATACGTTTTCACCATTATTATTATTATTATTATTGTTATTATTATTATTATTGTTATTATTATTATTATTGTTATTATTATTATTATTGTTATTATTATTATTATTATTATTACTATTATTATTATTACTATTATTATTATTTTTATTATCATAATTTTGTTAATATTATTAATGTTATTATTATTATTATTATTATTATTATTACTATTATTATTATTATTTTTATTATCATAATTATTGTTAATATTATTATTGTTATTATTATTATTATTATTACTATTATTATCAATTTTATTATTATAATTATTGTTAATATTATTATTATTACTATTATTATTATTGTTATTGCTGTTGTTAATATTATCATCATTATTATTGTTGTTATCAAAACTACAATAATATGTTTTTGAAGTACATTGACCTGTCTTTGAATGTTTCTGTGCATATATTTAAATATGAATACATGGATTATTTGTACTTATTC
The DNA here is from genome assembly GCA_029962745.1 of Echinometra lucunter. Taxonomy (NCBI): domain Eukaryota; kingdom Metazoa; phylum Echinodermata; class Echinoidea; order Camarodonta; family Echinometridae; genus Echinometra; species Echinometra lucunter. The sequence continues at coordinate 7,533,776 of CM057167.1, forward strand.
ACGAATGATGTAGGCCTAAATGATCATGAGTAGGTTATGGATCAAAACCACTGGGGTTGGTTGTAGTCCCCTCATACTCGGACTAGATCTTGTCCACTTGTGCAGCGTGTGCATGTACAATTAGTGTGCATGTTTTGAGAGTCAAAACTTGCGCTCTCTCTTTTTTTAAACGAACGCTGCTTGTGCACCATTTTGTGTGAAAAATGAAACCATTTTAGTAAAAATGCTTATGAAATCCAGGGGGCAGTGCTCTTCATAGCAGAGGCGTCGATCCATTTTTCGGATTGGGGGGGCAAGACGACCAAGCGGAGATGAACCAACGGCTACTGATATATACGTATAATATGTACATATATGTACACACACACACACACACACACACACATATATATATATATATATATATATATATATATATATATAAAACATAGGCCTAGATCTATATCAACGTGAAGTATTTTCAATTTTGGGAAATTACGCATTTTGCTAGATTGTGAACCATCCTGCTTTTCTTTTAATTTTGCGAGCGAGCAAAAAATAACAAATTTCTTGTTATGAGAGACGTGTTTAGTTATGAAAATACACTATAAGCATATATGATACCTAAAAAAATGGTTACCTCGCAGCCAAATATGAACTCTATTTTGTCAAATCGCTGGTCCATTGTTGCTGCCCCAAACCTCTCTGTTTTTTTTATATTACGAGCGAGCGAAGCGAGCGAGGAAACACACACTGTTTTTGATGGTTGAAGTAGTGACCCCTTCGGCAAATTACACTATGAGCCCATGAAACATACATTATCTATTCGGTCTCATCTCACCGAATTCCTTTGCTTTTCAAAATCATTACTATCAAACGAGCGAGCGCAGCGAGCGAGGAAAAATATACCCTTTTCCATATGATGGAGGTGTTATATCGTCATCATGATTATGATAATGTGATAATAATGTGATATGCGCTATACAAGAACAGAATATCATTATTATAATTATCATCAGAATACACTATAAACCTGTCATGCCTGTATATCTAAATAAAACATCCGATCACCTGTGTGCCGAATATGACACTGTTTTAGCTACCTTGCTTGCAGTCCGAATCCATTCTGTTTCTACCATAGCGAGCAAAGTCAACAACCGATCCTGGCAAAATTGTATGGATTCGTCCAAAAAAAATTGTCAACCACCTCGCTGCCCAAATATAATGATATGTTGGAATCTCGCTGCTATATTAAGCTATTTGCTGCCCGAAATCATCTTGCATCTAGCTTTTACCAGCAAGAGTAGCGAGCGAGCTAACGAAAAAAATATGTTTTTTTTTTAATATTTAGGGCTTTATCTCCTGAAAGTGTATTTATTTTAGGTCAACTGCCCGCTCGATTTCTTGGAGTGACAACTTGTTTGGTTATATTACTTCCTGTAAGTAGAAGAATGGTATAAAATTAGATAGAAACACAAGATGCAAACCGATTTCCTTTCATAAGAATAGTAATTATCATCGGCATTGGTTAAGATACTTAAATGCGAGCGAGCGAAGCGAGCGAGCGCATCCCAGTGTCCCATTTTCTTTCTTTTTCCTTGTTTTCCGCTTTCATTTCACTTCCTTCCTTCCTTCCTTTTCCTTTCTTTTCTCTTTCTTTTTTCTTTTTTCTTTTTCCTTTTTCCTTTTTTTTTTTTGGTTCGGCAATTATTGGGGGGGGGGCAAAATGATATCTTTGCCCCCAAAATTTTCTTTGGGGGGGGGGGGCAACTGCCCCCCCCTGCCCCCCCAGGATCGACGCCTCTGCTTCATAGGCGTTTTGTTTTTTTTTGTTTTTTTTGTTTTTGTTTTGGGTTTAGGCACTTTAGGATTGTTAAATAGGCGGGGGAAAAACGAGAAATGAAAATATGTACATGTATGAGGTTTAATAGTGTTCGAGAGGAATATACATTCTTATGGGTATGTTTTTTTCCAACGAGCATGGGAAAAAAAGCTCGAAAAGAGTGTGACTATTAGTGGGTAAAACTTGTTTAGGGTGGATTTGGAAAATCTGTGCACTGACAGTGATATTTTCCGACACCCCCCCCCCACCCTGATCGAAAATGTGATTCAACCGTAATTCAAAACGGAAATGGAATTGGTATGTTTTGAAGAACATGAATTTTCTTAGTATATTAAACATATACTCAGAAGGGTGTCACTGTCGTCAGGAGTTTGGTGACGGTTGTGATGTAAAACGGAAACCACAATGCACCATTAATTTTAACTGACGATACCTTGGTGTTCATTTCAATGACTGTGATAATGATAATTAGTACGGAAGCTTAAAAGTGCCCCGGAAAGGCGACTTGTTGCGTATCGCCAAGGCAAGACGCCATGTTAAAGGTGAGACAGCGACTTTCTGCAATTCGCCAAGGCATCTTGTTTAGGACATGAAGGGAAGACATCAAGACAAGTCGCCTTCTTGCCCCGGGGGGATATGTCTCATTGAAGCATGTACATCATCCACGTAAACAAAAACGTAGAAAAAGGGTCGTTTTTCAGCACCGGGCGGGGAACCCGGGGATCCAATTTAGGGTATCAAAATCAGAAAAAAGGGTATCAAAATCAAGAAAATCCGGGAAAATGTTACGTAATTAGGACATAATGATGAAATCCTTGCATAAAATCCCCGTTAAGGGTATAAAAATCGGAGATGTAATACATTATTTCTCAGTGGCGTATCCCGGATTTCATTTTAGGGGGCGGTAGTGAGCACGCGAAGCGTGCGAATCACTTTCTGAGCGCGCGAAGCACGCTCTCTAGGGGGGAGGGTGCAGAGAGGGGGGAGTTTCCCCCCTCCGGCGCGAAGCGCGGAAGCTCCGACGTTTCTTTTTCACTGTTCCTTGTTTACTCCCGCTCTTCTTACTTTCTCTTACCTTTTTCTTTTCTCGCTCACGCATTTTTTCTTCTTTTTTTTCATTAAAAAATGTGTTTTTTTTTGGTGGTGTATGGGGAGGGGGGGCTGTTCAGGGTGCTTTTCAGAAAGGGATTTACGCGGATTATGTACAGGTCTCAATGACACATATTCCCCCCCCCCCGGGCTTCTCGCCTTCTTGTATCAAACAATTAAGGCACCATGGCGAGTTGCAACCCCGTTGCAACGAGTCACCTTCATATCCTTATAACAAGGCGCCTTGGTGAGTTGCATAAGTCGTCTTCTCGGAGCACTTATAAAGCTCCTGTAAAATATTAGGCATAGGCCTATTTGTATAATTCTCCAGAGACTGTCAATTTGGTTATTATCCTCTCTCTTGTGATGCAATTGCAGGTCTATTTGGGAAACAAGTGAGTGCCGAACGTCTTTCCGCTTTCTTTTAGGCCTACTGGGGGGGGGGGGGGGGTCATAATGTGAGTGCGAATCTGTGGGACTGTGCATGCGTAATCAGTTAGTTTTTTTATTTATTTTTTTATTTTTATTTTTTTTACAAACGCTTATCAGCCAGATACAATTATCATTTACGACGTTTACGCCCGAAAGATAATTTTGAAACGGAGGCGGATAATGGTATTCAGATAAGACAAAGAAAAACCGATCAAATGGGTGTGATTTTAGAAAGCCTGCTTTTTTTTTCTCTCATCAGCTGACGTTCAAAGGATTTTATCTTTTTCACGAATTAAAAGATAAAATCATTGGATGTATCAAACACTGTTCATCAAAATGGTCATATTCAACTCTCAATCAGGCCAATGATAATAGATAAGGTTTATAGAAAATTAACGCCTAAAATAAGATTTTCTCAGTTTTTGAGGATCAGAAGATTCAGAAGAATCAAAGACCGATTTTCAAAATACTTTACAGGGAATTAAATAGATTCCCGGCCAGTGAAAATATGTTTATTCAGTCATAAAAGATTAAAATAAAAAAATATTTTGATTCTTATTATCGCTGGTTGAGTTATGACAGAGTACACCAATTGTTTTGTTTAAAGATATTTTTAATCAATTATATTTTTGGAAAATTAAAAGAAGAAATGCTTTGATTTTTAAGCGTACACATCGATGGTTAAGTTACATGAAATATGACATTTAATTATTTAAAAAAAGAAATAAAAGCATGAATACTTTGATCCTTATGTGTACACGTCGATGGTTAATTATGAAAGAGTATGCAAATGTTCTGTTGAAAATTGATAATGTTCAGTAAATTCTTTGCAATAAAAATAAAAGCAGGAATACTTTGATTCTTATGCATACACATCGATGGTTAAATCATGAAAGAGTATACCATTTATTGTTCTGTTTATATTCTTTCGTAGTTAGGGGAGAACATTTTGCTTTATTTTGAATGTATGTTACCGCCAAATTTGTTTGCACGCTGATTCATCATTTAAGTCACTGTTATGAAAATAAAGAGCAAACATGCTTGTCAGCCTATTGTCGGATTTTTAAGGGGGGGGGGGGGAAGAAAACATATCAAGAGGATACCAACGAGAACAAATTATTGTGCACAGGGTCGTCAATCCATTTTGCATATATTTTTGTTGGGGGGATAAGGCTCTCAAAAAGAAAAGGTCCTCACCTTAAATTTTTTGGGAAGGCATAAATGGGGATAAACCAAAAGTGGCTGAATAGCAAAATAAAATGTCCTCGGTTTAAAATATTTGTGGGGGCATAATTTTTTTTTTTTTTTGGGGGGGGGGCACACCAAAAATTGGCTGCCAAGCAAAAAAGAGTCCTATAAGTTAAAATTGTTGGGGACATACCCTAAAGTGTCCCCACCCTTGTTTTTAGGGGGACCTGTCCCCTGTCTCCCCCTGATTGACGCCCATGATTTTGCGTAATCGAGGAACGAGGGGGACTAGGAGGTACATAAACTACCGATGTTATCAGTGATGACGTGATGGATGGCTGGTTGGTGGGTGGGTTTTATTGGCGAGATATAGATAATTTATTAGTATGAATTATTCATGAAGAATATAGTCTCACCGTCATTTTGGGAAAGGGCAAAACGTTTTATACCAAATCCATTATCATTGTTCATTAATGGAAAAAAGAATGTTTATGGCTACCATAGCAGATGAAACAAAATCTTCATGAACAGGATGAATGATAGATGCACTACTATTTCTATGATCCTGTCATCAGTAGTGTGAGTGATATAATACGGGTTTATAATGCACAGTCTGGCTGTAATAAATTCATCATGATATGCACACATAATGAGATGTCATTAGTATTTGTCCATTAGATTGTTGAGAATGAGAATGTTGAACACGTTGCTATTGTGATTATCTGATTATGACAAACACTGATGATGGTGGTGGTGGTGGTGGTGTTGGAGGTGATGACGATGATGACGATGATGACGATGATGACGATGATGATGATAATGATGATGATGATGATGAAGATGATTTGAAGAAAAAAATCTGACGCTTCCGTTCCCGCGATCATTTTAGGTAGTGTTTGGGTGGGAAACTATAGTGATTGATGATGACAATTATGGTTGTGGTGATGGTTATGATGATGATAATGATGATGATGATGATGATGATGATGATGATGATGATTGTTTGAGTATGATGATTGTGATGATGACGGCGATGGCGTCATGCAACTATGATGATCTACGATGACGACCATGAAATGCGTATTTCACATAATGATTTGGTCAAATTTTCATCATCATGACCACACGCCTGTAAGAACTTGGTTCTCCTTGTTTGCATGGATACGCATCTGACTAAACACTACCCATCCTCTCAATGCAATAACGATCACGAGCTTGAGGCTTAATAAAATCTCTTTTGGGTATTACTTCTAAGATATTTAGTGGAAAAAAGATCCAGTAACTGGTTCAAGTAACTTTCATCTTATCTGTCTAGTCTTGATAATCTCTGAATTTCGGTATCCATGGTTACTACCGCGTCTTCACTCAAAGAAAGCTCCAGGGATTTGTTCTTACAGGCCCCAAATTTTGGAACTCTCTTCATATCGATATTCAACTTGCCCCGTCATTTAAGTTGAAATCAAAATTGTTTCTTTTACAGTCTTACAAAACAAATTCATCTGAGCGTATAGTCTATCTATGTCTAACCCAGAGGCAGCGCTATAAAGGGGGGGGGGCAGGGGCGACCGCCTCTATGATTTGTCAAGCGATCAAAAAAAAAAAAAGACGAGAAAAATAAGAAAAAGAGGAAGAAAGAAGAGTATGGCGATAGAGAGGGCTGGATCATGAAAATATATAATACCCCTATTTGCTCATTAAAAAACATAAGTAAACTCACCTATGGGTCATCTCCCCCCCCCATCAAAATACCCTGGCGCCGCCCCTGGTCTTACCGCTTTCTCTAATCTATTTATCGTTCCCGCCACGTTATCTTGCCTTCTCTGTAACTCGCAACATGGCCGCTATACCCTTGCAACATTCTCATCGTGCATTCCCCCATTCTCTCTCTCTCTCTCTCTTTGTCTCTCTCTCTCTCTCATTCTTTTCTCCACATACTTTGTTTTATAATCTTTTGTCTAGTTTTATTCTATGCGTTTATGTCTTCTGTCATTCTTCGTTATTTCTTTTTTTTACTTTTACAACTGAAATACGAGTCTTAACAAGAAATTTAAACTATGAATTTACAATCATGTTATTACTGTTTGTCACAACAAAACTGAAATGAAATTCTGAAGTCTTATTCTGTTCCCATTCTTTAGAATACAAGTTATGTTTGCAACTATTTCAGGGATCATGTACATTCTTCAAGCACCGCTCTTTAGTGGATCCCTTCATTTCCACACGTTTTCTTTAAAAATAAAGCAGACGTAGTTGCATATTTATCTACATCCTTTGTTTTATAATTCAAGTATTGAAAAATGTGTCATATAATAATTGTACAATGATTTATGTGTTCGATTTCTATTCAAATTATTATGGTTTTGTAGGAAATGGAAATAAATTGAACTTGAACTTACTCTTTAACTTTAACTTGATAAGAAGTAAATAGAATATGCGACAAAATAGCTATGTAACCGAATCATTGCATTTTTTTCTTTAATGGATATATAATCTATGCAGGTGCACGGAAATCCATAAGCCCTTTCTTAGTTTACTTGTTCTACTCAGTGACTTGGGGATGAATGATATTTTGAATTGAAAATGAAACATCACATATCAGTATGATAATCCATTGCCAGGAAAGCACTGTTTTGATCAGGGGCGGATCCAGCATTCTCCAATAGGGGGGGGGGGCGAAATCTTTAAAAACCGCTCGAACCGATTAGAAACGTATGGTTTAAGGCTGCACTCAGTGGCCGAATAAATGAAAATATTTTGTGCCCCCCCCCCCCCACACACACAGAGGTAGATGCGCCTATATATCTTGAAATAGTTATCTTTAACTGAAGAATTATAAAAATCCTTTTCCTGAGTGAAAAGGAAATGATGGATAATACGAGCGCGAAGCGCGAGCTGAACATTTTTGAGATTCCAAAAGAAAATCGTCAGGGGCGTCGTTAGACTTTTTTCAATGGGGGGGGGGGGGGGGGGGGGAGGGGTGTAGAGGCCACATTGCCAACAAACAATGCCAGTGATTACCGACAATTAATGCCGATAAATTCGAATGTATAAAGCCCACGAGGCACTGTGTGCCTCTATCACATTTTTCTTCTAAATGATATAACTGTTCACCTCACTTGCCGAATGTGTTTGCTTTCCGGAAACACCGTGTCTAAATATAATACGAGCGAGCGTAGCGAGCGAGGAAAAATATACACTCTCTTTCGCAGAGGTGATAGTTCTTCATCAAACTACATGATGGGCTTAAAGATAACAAAGGCCTATTTGGTTACCTCTTTCGCCTGATATGCTTTCAAAGACCATCCTAAATCTTGATATTATACGAGCGAGCGCAGCGAGCGAGGAAAAAAAATATACCTTTCCCATAGTAGAAGTGATAATTCTTCATCCAAATACACTGAAGAATTAACTATGAGATATCTTACTTATACATATACATATTTTGGTCACCTTGCTTGCTGAATTCGTTTGCTTTTCTAAACGATCTTGTATTGGAAATTTAATCCGAGCGAGCGCAGCGAGCGAGGAAAAATTCTATATACTATTTTTTTTATGGTAGCAGTGATAATTCTTCATCCCAATGCACGATGGTATCAATCATGAAATATCTGACTTTTTCATAATGTATACAAGTATATTTGGTCATCTCGCTTGCCGCATTCGTTAGCTTTTCCATGCCATCTTGTATTTAAATTTAATCCGAGCGAGTGCAGCGAGCGAGGAAAAAATCTGTACACTATTTTTCATGGTAGAAGTGATAATTATTCATCCTAATACACGATGGTATTAATCACGAGTTAAATGTAATCCGAGCGAGGGCAGCGAGCGAGGAAAAAATCTGTATACGAATTTTCATGGTAGACACATGGTAGAATTGTTAATTTTTCATCCAAATACACGATGGTATTAATTATGAGATCACTAACCTTTTTTTTTTTATACGTGTGCAGGTACATTTGGTCACCTCGCTTGTCGAATTCGTTTGCTTTACCAAATCAGTCTTGTATCTGAGTATTGTACGAACGAGCATAACGAGCGAGGAAAATACATAATTATGTACTCCCTTTCATGGTAGAAGTGAAAGTTCTTCATCAAAATACACGATGGGCCTTTAAGATATCTACATGTATTTTGAAATATGTGGTCACCTCTCCTACCTAATTTATTTGCTTTCAAAGACCATCTTGTATCATACAAGTGAGCGGGGAAAAATACATATACCTTTTTGTGGTAGAAGTGATAATTCTTCATCCAAATACATGATTTGCCTAAAAGTATCTAGATTGTTTTGTTCATCTCACCTGCCGAATGTGTTTGCTTTCCGAACTTACGAGCTAGCGCAGCGAGCGAGGAAAAATATACACCCTCTTTCGTGGTACTGGTGTTATTTCGTCGTCAAAATGAACAAGCAAATAAGCCGAATATGGGCACCTTACTCCTCTTTTTCTTTCTTTTTCCCCTTCATCTTATTCCCTCTCCTTTCTTTCTCTCTCTCTCTCTCTCTCCCCCCCCTTTTTTTTTTTTTGCTGATTGCAATCGCGAATTTGTCGATTGGGAATGGTACCTCAAACCCAGTTTTACATTTTGGTGTAAGTCTCTGTCAGTCCTGTACCTAGGATTTTTAAATGATGATTTGAATGATAGATGCACTACTATTTCTATGATCCTGTCATCAGTAGTGTGAGTGATATAATACGGGTTTATAATGCACAGTCTGGCTGTAATAAATTCATCATGATATGCACACATAATGAGATGTCATTAGTATTTGTCCATTAGATTGTTGAGAATGAGAATGTTGAACACGTTGCTATTGTGATTATCTGATTATGACAAACACTGATGATGGTGGTGGTGGTGGTGGTGTTGGAGGTGATGACGATGATGACGATGATGACGATGATGACGATGATGATGATAATGATGATGATGATGATGAAGATGATTTGAAGAAAAAAATCTGACGCTTCCGTTCCCGCGATCATTTTAGGTAGTGTTTGGGTGGGAAACTATAGTGATTGATGATGACAATTATGGTTGTGGTGATGGTTATGATGATGATAATGATGATGATGATGATGATGATGATGATGATGATGATTGTTTGAGTATGATGATTGTGATGATGACGGCGATGGCGTCATGCAACTATGATGATCTACGATGACGACCATGAAATGCGTATTTCACATAATGATTTGGTCAAATTTTCATCATCATGACCACACGCCTGTAAGAACTTGGTTCTCCTTGTTTGCATGGATACGCATCTGACTAAACACTACCCATCCTCTCAATGCAATAACGATCACGAGCTTGAGGCTTAATAAAATCTCTTTTGGGTATTACTTCTAAGATATTTAGTGGAAAAAAGATCCAGTAACTGGTTCAACTAACTTTCATCTTATCTGTCTAGTCTTGATAATCTCTGAATTTCGGTATCCATGGTTACTACCGCGTCTTCACTCAAAGAAAGCTCCAGGGATTTGTTCTTACAGGCCCCAAATTTTGGAACTCTCTTCATATCGATATTCAACTTGCCCCGTCATTTAAGTTGAAATCAAAATTGTTTCTTTTACAGTCTTACAAAACAAATTCATCTGAGCGTATAGTCTATCTATGTCTAACCCAGAGGCAGCGCTATAAAGGGGGGGGGGGGGCAGGGGCGACCGCCTCTATGATTTGTCAAGCGATCAAAAAAAAAAAAAGACGAGAAAAATAAGAAAAAGAGGAAGAAAGAAGAGTATGGCGATAGAGAGGGCTGGATCATGAAAATATATAATACCCCTATTTGCTCATTAAAAAACATAAGTAAACTCACCTATGGGTCATCTCCCCCCCCCCCCCATCAAAATACCCTGGCGCCGCCCCTGGTCTTACCGCTTTCTCTAATCTATTTATCGTTCCCGCCACGTTATCTTGCCTTCTCTGTAACTCGCAACATGGCCGCTATACCCTTGCAACATTCTCATCGTGCATTCCCCCATTCTCTCTCTCTCTCTCTCTTTGTCTCTCTCTCTCTCTCATTCTTTTCTCCACATACTTTGTTTTATAATCTTTTGTCTAGTTTTATTCTATGCGTTTATGTCTTCTGTCATTCTTCGTTATTTCTTTTTTTTACTTTTACAACTGAAATACGAGTCTTAACAAGAAATTTAAACTATGAATTTACAATCATGTTATTACTGTTTGTCACAACAAAACTGAAATGAAATTCTGAAGTCTTATTCTGTTCCCATTCTTTAGAATACAAGTTATGTTTGCAACTATTTCAGGGATCATGTACATTCTTCAAGCACCGCTCTTTAGTGGATCCCTTCATTTCCACACGTTTTCTTTAAAAATAAAGCAGACGTAGTTGCATATTTATCTACATCCTTTGTTTTATAATTCAAGTATTGAAAAATGTGTCATATAATAATTGTACAATGATTTATGTGTTCGATTTCTATTCAAATTATTATGGTTTTGTAGGAAATGGAAATAAATTGAACTTGAACTTACTCTTTAACTTTAACTTGATAAGAAGTAAATAGAATATGCGACAAAATAGCTATGTAACCGAATCATTGCATTTTTTTCTTTAATGGATATATAATCTATGCAGGTGCACGGAAATCCATAAGCCCTTTCTTAGTTTACTTGTTCTACTCAGTGACTTGGGGATGAATGATATTTTGATTTGAAAATGAAACATCACATATCAGTATGATAATCCATTGCCAGGAAAGCACTGTTTTGATCAGGGGCGGATCCAGCATTCTCCAATAGGGGGGGGGGGCGAAATCTTTAAAAACCGCTCGAACCGATTAGAAACGTATGGTTTAAGGCTGCACTCAGTGGCCGAATAAATGAAAATATTTTGTGCCCCCCCCCACACACACACAGAGGTAGATGCGCCTATATATCTTGAAATAGTTATCTTTAACTGAAGAATTATAAAAATCCTTTTCCTGAGTGAAAAGGAAATGATGGATAATACGAGCGCGAAGCGCGAGCTGAACATTTTTGAGATTCCAAAAGAAAATCGTCAGGGGCGTCGTTAGACTTTTTTCAATGGGGGGGGGGGGGGGGGGAGGGGTGTAGAGGCCACATTGCCAACAAACAATGCCAGTGATTACCGACAATTAATGCCGATAAATTCGAATGTATAAAGCCCACGAGGCACTGTGTGCCTCTATCACATTTTTCTTCTAAATGATATAACTGTTCACCTCACTTGCCGAATGTGTTTGCTTTCCGGAAACACCGTGTCTAAATATAATACGAGCGAGCGTAGCGAGCGAGGAAAAATATACACTCTCTTTCGCAGAGGTGATAGTTCTTCATCAAACTACATGATGGGCTTAAAGATAACAAAGGCCTATTTGGTTACCTCTTTCGCCTGATATGCTTTCAAAGACCATCCTAAATCTTGATATTATACGAGCGAGCGCAGCGAGCGAGGAAAAAAAATATACCTTTCCCATAGTAGAAGTGATAATTCTTCATCCAAATACACTGAAGAATTAACTATGAGATATCTTACTTATACATATACATATTTTGGTCACCTTGCTTGCTGAATTCGTTTGCTTTTCTAAACGATCTTGTATTGGAAATTTAATCCGAGCGAGCGCAGCGAGCGAGGAAAAATTCTATATACTATTTTTTTTATGGTAGCAGTGATAATTCTTCATCCCAATGCACGATGGTATCAATCATGAAATATCTGACTTTTTCATAATGTATACAAGTATATTTGGTCATCTCGCTTGCCGCATTCGTTAGCTTTTCCATGCCATCTTGTATTTAAATTTAATCCGAGCGAGTGCAGCGAGCGAGGAAAAAATCTGTACACTATTTTTCATGGTAGAAGTGATAATTATTCATCCTAATACACGATGGTATTAATCACGAGTTAAATGTAATCCGAGCGAGGGCAGCGAGCGAGGAAAAAATCTGTATACGAATTTTCATGGTAGACACATGGTAGAATTGTTAATTTTTCATCCAAATACACGATGGTATTAATTATGAGATCACTAACCTTTTTTTTTTTATACGTGTGCAGGTACATTTGGTCACCTCGCTTGTCGAATTCGTTTGCTTTACCAAATCAGTCTTGTATCTGAGTATTGTACGAACGAGCATAACGAGCGAGGAAAATACATAATTATGTACTCCCTTTCATGGTAGAAGTGAAAGTTCTTCATCAAAATACACGATGGGCCTTTAAGATATCTACATGTATTTTGAAATATGTGGTCACCTCTCCTACCTAATTTATTTGCTTTCAAAGACCATCTTGTATCATACAAGTGAGCGGGGAAAAATACATATACCTTTTTGTGGTAGAAGTGATAATTCTTCATCCAAATACATGATTTGCCTAAAAGTATCTAGATTGTTTTGTTCATCTCACCTGCCGAATGTGTTTGCTTTCCGAACTTACGAGCTAGCGCAGCGAGCGAGGAAAAATATACACCCTCTTTCGTGGTACTGGTGTTATTTCGTCGTCAAAATGAACAAGCAAATAAGCCGAATATGGGCACCTTACTCCTCTTTTTCTTTCTTTTTCCCCTTCATCTTATTCCCTCTCCTTTCTTTCTCTCTCTCTCTCTCTCTCCCCCCCCCCCCTTTTTTTTTTTTTTTGCTGATTGCAATCGCGAATTTGTCGATTGGGAATGGTACCTCAAACCCAGTTTTACATTTTGGTGTAAGTCTCTGTCAGTCCTGTACCTAGGATTTTTACTGTGGTTCAACTTTGGAAATAGTATACCTTTTTGAGGAAATGACAATTGCGAGCCCGAAGCGCGAGCCGAAATTTTGGTTTACAATAACCTGAAGGTAGAGCAATTTTGCCTCTCATTTATTTTGAACTCATTCTAAAACTGATGATAACCTAATCAACTTCCCCCTATATGCGAGCCCAAAGCGTGAGCGGAAAAATCCCCATAAAATGAATCATACCTCTTTGTGATTCTTTGTTATAACTCTCAAGATGAAAGCATGCGAGCGTGTTTGCCATAGCCCTTTCATTTTCTTTCTTTCTTCTTCTTCTTCTTCTTTTCTTCTTCTTCTTCTTCTCTTCTTCTTCTTCTTCTTCTTAATTCTTCTTCTTCTTTTATTTATTTTTTTTTTCCTTTCTTCTTTTTTTCTTTTCTCTCTCTTTTTTTTTGCTCCGCCAATAGGGGGGGGGCGGCCGCTTCGGCCCCCCTGGATCCGCCCATGTTGATGGCCTTCGATTAAGAAAGTAACACGTAGTTTCCTCTCCCCTTTTTTTAATTTATTGATTTTGAAAGGAATACATGAAATAGAGTGATTTCAGTTTTTCATCCGATCGAGCTGAAAATCTGTCTCTCGGAACAAAGTTTGCCCCGGCTGCTTCCAATTATACGCCGGTATTGTCAGTATGTTTTTCTCTCAATGGTTTGCCCCCTCGAAATTTTACTAATTTCTTGAGCAGCATCTACTTATTTTTGTCTGGATAGTATTCATATCAAGACAAAAGGAGGGGGATCAAAGTCCAGGTTACATATTTCTATGAGAGCACGGTACAGGACCGTTTAGGATGAAAACCATTTTTACATAATATACTTAATAATAATACTACTCGGCTCTCTATATAGCGCATAACAGATTGCAGAATAGCATGTCCCTATGCGCTTAAAATGAAAAACAGAAGAAACTACGGTGCAAGTAGGAAAAATACAAATTAGAAAAAAAAATCTACTAGGAAGCAGTCTACGTACATAGCGTTGGACACTGAGTTCATGTGTACATATTGGATAAATATTGAATAAATGCTTTTTAAGAGACACCTTAAACTTATCTAAATCATTAAGATTTCTCACAGAATTTGGAAGTGAATTCCATCAAAAAAAACTGAGGAGGCGTGCACAAAAGCATAAAAACATAATTTATGTATAACGTATTTAGCAAATTCAGACATAATGAGGCTTTGAGATCTTGCACAGACCTAGAACAAATCTGTTTTCCTAATCAAAGGTGCTGTAAATTTCCATGGGAATCTGACTAACATTTAATTTCAAAGTATAATTAGCTTTGAATTTCACACATTTTGAACTTATAAATCACTAACATGACTAAGCCAATAGCCTTATCGTGAAATAAGTCACCTCTCTTCTCGCGTGTGCGCTCGCACTGTGCACAAAGTCTATGAGAGTAGAAAGAAGTCACCAGCACTGACGAGATAAACGGCAGTGAATGGGCTGGCGACTTATTTCACGATAATGCCGAGCCGACTTAAAAGACCTATTTGTATACTAAAATGGCAGGTCCATCCTTACAATTTTGTAATGAATAAAATACACAAAGAAATGGGAGTGTGCAACATCATCGGCTAACTCATTAGCATACTTATGAAATTCAAATCATTATTGTGAACTTTCCCTTTAAGTCTTCTTACTTTGTCAAGTCTAATTAATGAAAATTGTCATATTTTGCACAGTCAATAAAGTATATCCATCCACCTGCTCATATCAAATCAAATAAACATTAAACATACTGAGTGATGGTGAAACATCTTACATTTGCTGAATCTCTTACACATCTACATAAGAATATTGTACCCCAGAATAAGTAATACTTGAGTTATAAAGTATAATGTATATACAATTAACATCAAGAAGAAAAAGTAGGAAAGGTACCTCCTAATGCAAACCCTTAGTTTATTAAGAATGCACTTCTAAATTCAGTCCTACAGACATGTTAAAATGAACAAAATATGAAATCGCACAATTAGGAGTATGGATAGAAGGTGATGGTCATCAGTAAATTATGGTTTATGTTTTAATCATTTACATGATTCCAAGCAATAACGTTAATACTTAAACACATTTTTCTCTGATTATTCAATTTGCTTGAAAAGCAAGTAGGACTTGACCTAAACGAAATAAAATTTACCAAGCATTTTCTGAACAGCATCTGGTTCAGTATCAGCAGCACTTTACATTTCGGACAAAGGCCGTGATGTGCTCTGTTCTTTATAGATGGTGAAGGGTGGCATGGTAGGTTGAGCAGTGAGCAATTCTTTGATTGTCTAGGGGCTACAGGATTTTGATCACCAGAATCTTCTGAAAAGAAAAAAGAAAAAAAAAGAAATAATTTTTTTTTAAAGTATAAAAAATAAAAGTATTTTTGCAATAGCTCAAAACTAAAAGTGCAAAGATTCATAATTTTGTAAAATATATGAAAATGCAAGCCTACATGACTTAAACAATGAAGTGATTTTATGTTGAGGGGGGATATGAAAATTGTTAAATCATACATGTACATGCAATATCCTTGTTTAAATGTAAATTTTTGTCATTTTGATCCATTCATGCCAATGGCTGATTTTACTCAACTTTCACTCTCTGATTTTCATTTAATTTCCTTAAAAAGAGGGTAGGAGCACATAAGATCAAACTTGTGTGTGACTGTAGGCTATCAAACATTCACCGCTGCAGAGGTCAAAAGCAAACAAGAAAATTGCCCTAAGCAAGATATAATTTTCTTAAATTTGCTAGATTTTCTGATTCAGGGACACTTCAACTCCTAATGTGCCACAGATTTGGGGATTCAGACTTGAAATTGAAATTTTAAATAATTCTTTTCTTCTCATGTATGAATTATCGAGCATACCAAAACGCAGGCCAATACACACAAAAGCTATTGAAGCTTTTCCGGCGGTAATGACTAGCCAGGTATAGTTTAAAAGCTACCCTATGGTAGGACTTGACCTAACAAACATGACAAACATAAAACCTACCAAGCATTTTCTGCCCAGCATCTGGATCAGTATCTTTAGCAGCTCTTTTATTCCGGAGATAGGCGACAATGTTCTCTGTTTAGATGGTGAAGATTGGCTGGGAGGATGAGCCATGAGCAATTTGTTGATCTTGCTTGCATGCCATAGGGGCTACAGGAGTTTGATCTTCAACAGACTCTACTGAAAAGAAAAAGAAATGACAATGTCAATGATGGAGATTTCTTCAAAATTTTGAAAAACAAGACATAATTTCATGTTCAAACTTTAAATTTGATGTGAATGGCATTCAGAGGTTGACAAGTCATGCAAGTTATTTGATTTTTTTTTAATTATCAATGTCCATGACTTTAGATTTTTTTTTCCAGATACCATGTGTTAACCCTACAAAAATTTCAA
The DNA here is from genome assembly GCA_029962745.1 of Echinometra lucunter. NCBI lineage: Eukaryota > Metazoa > Echinodermata > Echinoidea > Camarodonta > Echinometridae > Echinometra > Echinometra lucunter. The sequence goes on from CM057167.1 coordinate 7,550,458, forward strand.
ATGTAATTTTCATTTTCATTTCATATCACTACAAACCACATCAAGATAAAGGTATTTACAATCAAACAATAAAATTATACAAATTAGTTGGAGGATCCTAACAAGCATGACATAAGTCATAAATCATGTAAATGGCTGGTCTCTCCTACCATAAAAGAAACGGCAAAAAGAATCTGGTATGTCTGTCTTATAAAGTTAAGGCTATGTTACTGCGGCAGCCCGAACGCGTAGCCGTAGTAGCGTTCCGGGGCTAAGTCTAGATCTACTCGAGATCGAGACGAGTTAGATAGATGATCTACATTAAACGTTGGTGTTGTACCCAACCGGCTAACCCTAAAAGAAACTTAGAACATTTTTAGAGCGGGCATATTTCACAATATTTCTGACAGTTTCAATGAGTTATTGGATTTGATCAAAAAGAAATTGCCTAACAATAAGGTTGTCTTGATTGATTAGACTTTTAGCCCCAGAAGGATCGGAAAACGGACGCGGGCGAAAATTAAAATTAGGAGGTTAAGCTTAGAATCTAGACAATAATTTGCATGCAGACAGTCGGTCCTTATTCCCTTCAATTGCCAAATTTGATTAATTATCATTTCAAATAAGTAAATCTAACATTAAATTTCATAATTCAAATCATACCTGGTCCAACTTTGTTCACTTTCATGGACTCCGACGAGGCGGTCATTTTTCATCGCATGATGGTGATAGTTAGCCGATCCGACAGCTAGTACAGTGATGACATAATACGTACACATATAAGTCGAGTGGATCTAGTTATAGTAGCAGGGAAATCTAGCAGAAGAACGTTATCAACCTCACAAATCTATATTATTGTATAAAAAAGTAAGATTATAAAATTATCGCTATTTTAGTTTTTTTCTTCCTTTAAATAAAAGAAAAGCATAAAAACATTATTTGCCATAAGATTTTATTTCAATTTTTTTTTTATTCAAAAGTGGTAAAATTAAAAAAACAACAACAAACAACTCTACAATCTACTGAAAAACCTCTCTGAGAGGAAATCAAAGAAAATCATGGTCACAAAAAATAAGCGCAGTGAACCTTCCTAATAGCAACAATGAAAAGTGTTGAAGCCCTCTACGTTCGTTGAGCCTAGCCGACATCGCTATTCGACAGTGACATGCATGCGAGCGTTAAGCTAGTTTAAACAACATACTAGCATGGATAGCAGCGAAATCTAGCAGAAGAACGTTATCAACCTCACAAATCTATATTATTGTATCAAAAAGTAAGATTATAAATTATCACTATTTTAGCTTTTTTTCTTCCTTAAAATAAAATAAAAACATAAAAACATTATTTGCCACAAGATTTTATTTCATTTTTTTTAAAATTTAAAAGTGGTAAAATTTTCAAATAGAAAAAAAAATCAACTCTACAATCTACTGAAAAACCTCTCTGAGAGAAAATCCGAGAAAATCATGGTCACAAAAAATAAGCGCAGTGAACCTTCCTAATAGCAACACTGAAAAGTGTTGACGCCCTCTAGGTTCGTTGGTCCATACCTTGTGCAGCGGTTTCCTGTTCCCTCATATAACATTCATTTACAAAAAAAAAAAAAAGAAAAGAAAAGAAAAACAAAACAAACAACAACAACAACAACAACAAAAAACCCGAGGGTTTTACCGCAGGGATAAAGCGCATCATCTGAACCTATTTCACTTTAACAAATTTAACGGAGGAATGAAAGGTTTCACCTGGGTCGATCCTCGCTCGGTTCCTACATCTCTCCAATCTTATGCCCTTTCCATCAATTTGTACTGAATGGCGATGCTGTGCCAGTGTAGGTCCCGCATGAAGAGCAGTAGTTATAATGATGTGCCCATCCTAGGTAAAATAAAACCCAATCACATTAATATCTTTATATTATTAATGTTATTGATATTATTAATGTCATTACTATAACTGTTATTATAATTATTATTATTATTATTATTATTATTATTATTATTAATTATTATTATTATTATTATTATTATTATTATTATTATTATTATTATTATTATTATTTTTCATTATCATTTTTGATATCATTATCATTATTGCTATTTTTATTTAATTATCGTTCCATCTTTATTCATAATTATGTAAGCACATCAGATAGAAACCACTTCAAGGTCTTTATATGATTTATTAGTACAATGAATTTATTTGTGTAATGTATAAAAGTATATTGATTTATCTTGATTTTCATTCCAATGTGATGCTGTAGCATAATCAATGATGATAGTAACATATTACAAGAGATTTATTTGATTATATTAGAGCGTGAGAAGTAACTATGGAACGTAATTCTGACGAAAAGAATGCTTATTTCTAATCTATGCTGGTGTATTTATCAGACTTATTCCAAAAAGAGGCGATAGTGCAATTGAAGAAAAATAGTCAAATAAAGCACATGGCATGTATCTCATAAATGATTTTAGAATATCGAATTCCATTCAGCTGTAATTTGATAGCAGTTACAATTACAATATAATTAATTATCGCAAGAAGGTATCAATTTGTAGTAAGCAATAAGTACAATTTTGTGACACTCTTATCTACGCGTAATGACAAGTATTTTATTGGTTTCAAATATTTGTTTTCGTCCATTTTTTAAAGTCTTGATATTTTTCACTTAGCCTGAAAGAGTACTCACCAGCTCGAATTCCGAATTATTTGGGTTCTCTCTTTGATTTTATCTTTAACGAAATAGAAATATAGTGATATAAATAGTTATATCAAAAGACCTTTAAATATAGTGTTGATAATCATGGACAGTGGCGTAACAGCCGGGGGGCGGGGGGGGGGGGGCAGAGTGCCCCCCTGAAGGATTTCAGCGGGAAAATCCACCAAACCACCGGGAAAAATGAAAGGGAGGGAAAGGAAGAAAAAGGAAGGGAGAAAGGGAAAGGAAGAAAAAGAAAGGAAAGGAAAGAAGAAGAAAGGAAAAGAAAGGAGAAAGGGAAAGAAAGAAGGAGAAAGGGAAAGGAAGAAGGAGAAAGGGAGATAAAGAAGGAGAAAGGGAAAGGAAGGAGGAGAAAGGGAAAGAAAAAGGACAAAGGGAGAAAGAAGAGAAGAGAGAGGGGAAAAGAGGGAAAGGGGAAAAAAAGAAGAAAGCAAAGGGAAACAAAAGAAATGAGTTAAAATTTAGTACCAACACCCCGGAGTTTCCGGGCTCCACTCCCTGGACCCCCGCAGTGGTTTTCCCTGTAGACCCTCATCAGGGGCCCTAAGTCAGAACCCTGGGCTTCGCTACAAGCAACTCGCGGTGCGGGCTCACCTCCGCATATTCTATTTCTAGACTTAGTTACCGGGAAATTTTCGGCTCTGCCCCCCCCCCCGATAACAGGCAGAGAATGTAAGAGACCGGGAACAGACAACGAACAATTCAAAGAAACGTCAGAGCTTCCGCGCTTCTCGCGGGAGGGGAAAATCACCATCCCTGCACCCTCCCCCTAGCATGCCTAGGGAGCGCACTTTGCACTATCGTCCTCCCAAAATGAAATCCTAGGTACACCTCTGATTCTAGACTTTACCGGGAAATGTTTGGCTATGCGTATGCCCCCTCCCCCCCCCTCCCCGATTACAGGCAGATTGAGTAAGAAGAGCGGGAACTGACAGCGAAAAAAACGTCAGAGCTTCCGCGCTTTGCGCGGGAAGGGGGGGGGGGGGAACTCCCCCCCTAGGGAGCACTACACTCCCCCTAAATTGAAATCCTAGTTACGCCGCAGAAGATTTAATTACCGACAGCTAACAATTCAAAGAAACGTCGGAGCTTCGGCGCTTCGCGCGGGAGGGGGGAAAATCCCCCCCCCTCCCTGCACCCTTTCCTCTAGGAAGCACTACATTGGCGTAAATTCCAGGGTTGGGGGATCTATCACCCCCACTTCGGGGAGAAGGGGGATGGTGTGTCCAAATTTCCCCCCTATGCAGACACACTTTTTCAGAAAGACAATATATTTTAGTTAACCAGTTAGTAAAAATTCTGAATATCTATATTTTAGAATTTCTATTTCAAAATGCTATTGAAAACAAAAAAGTGGTTATTTTGGCTCGCTCGCTTCGCTCGTTCATCAAAATCTTAGGATTTCCATCTGAAAATGTGATCAAATCGAGAAAAGTGGTTATTTTTGGCTCGCTCGCTTCGCTCTTTCGTCATATTTTAGAATTTTTATTCGAAAATGCGATTCAAAACCGGAAAAGAAAAAAAAAAAAACCAAAATGTGTGTGAGAGGGAAAAAAATCGTTAAAGGAGAATGCAACCCAGACATCAGTTATTTTAGAACAATGGGCCTCTCTTAATGTGAGGAACTGTGAGGATAGTACTAAGTTTCAGATCATTTGGAATAACAAACAGTTGCAAGTTAATGAAGATATGATCTTCTTCCGAAAGCTTTTTCTCAAAAGAATTGTGTTTTTCAATGACATTCTTACAGAAGGGGGTCAGCTAAAACAACTGGATGAGATGAAAAGATTATTTAACCTTGATGCAAACGATTATTTTAGAATGCAGGGAGTGTACTGTTCTTTGTCAAAGATGAAAGTTCCTAAAATAGTTAATTCAAGAGAATTTAAAAGTGATGTTAGTTTTAATATTATTTTACCTCCAGAGTTGATACAATTTCATTATCTGAGAAGCAAGCATTTTTATGACATACTAGTTGCGGAAAAATATGAGCAGCCGGTTAGCATGTTTAGAATAAAAAATAGATACGATGTTTCAGATAAAGAACTGGCGCTAGCTCGTTCTTTTATTGTTTCAACTACGATCGATGTAAACTACAGAGAATTCCAGTTTAAGGTGCTGAATAATATTTTGAACTTGAATTATAAATTGTATAGAATGAAGTTAATTAATTCTCCGTTATGTTCTCTTTGTAACTTAGAATATGAAACTATAGAACATTTGTTTTGGAACTGTTCAATGATACAAGATTTTTGGAATTAGCAGGGAAGAGAGCTGGTTATGTTTGATTTCTCGATTTTAACCGAAAAGACGGTAATACTTGGTTATTTGGAGAAAGATTGTTTGTTTTTTTAATTACATACTACTAGTAGCAAAGAAAGCAATATACCTTAGTAGATTCAAATTAGCGAAACCAACAATTTCTGACTTTATTTCTTTACTACTGAAATCATACAAAATGGAAAGGTATATAGCTATGCGAAACAACAAAATGTCTGTCCATGACAACAGGTGGCAGAGCATGGCTCAGTGGTTATCTGTTAACAGTGTCGAGTAATGAAAGCAGGATACTATTAAGTTAATCTGACATGCAATTTCCACTATGTATCTGTTGTATTTACATTTTGACGTGACCAATAAAATACCATTAAAAAAAAACAAAAAAAAAACATCAGTGTGCTTCCAGTGAATGAAGAAAAACAAGAAGAATAAACAGTGAAAGTTTGAGCAAAATCGGACAATCTGTGCAAGAGTTATGAACTTTGAAAGTTTAAGTAAATCCTTATTATGGGTATACTTAAATTGGCAACTTTGTCAGCATTTGTGATGTCATCGTGGACAACTCTCCATTCATTTTGTACACAGAATTCAACATTTTCTCTATTTTCAAGAGAAATAAAAATTCTTTTGATTTATTGTTTGAGTATGACATGGCTATATCAATTCTGCAAGCATATTGGGAAGAATTATGTTGATTCCTGACATGAAATTTCATATAAATCAATTTTTTTGAAAATTATGTACAAAGTGAATTGAGAGTTGTCCACGATGACATCACAGATGCTGGCAAAGTTGCCAACTCAAGGATCCTCATAATAGGGATTTACTGAAACTTTCAAAATTCATAACTCTTGAACGGATTGTCTGATTTTGCTCAAACTTTCACTGTTTGTTCTTTGTGGTCATCTTTATTCACTAAGAGCCTACTGATGACTGGGTTGCATTCTCCTTTTAAAAAGTTGTTCACCCCCCACTCCTCAAATTGGATTTACGCCGGTGCAGCCCTACCGTCCTCCTAAAATGCAGTCCTAGCTACGCCACAGATTCTAGACATAGACTAGTTACCGGGAAATTTTTGGCTCTGCCCCCCCCCCCCCTGATAACAGGTACCTGTTACGCCCCTGATCATGGAAAGACTTACGAGTCCACTCAATGTGAATAGCAGTGAACTGAAATGTAGATGAAAGTTCAAGTTCTTTAACCATGGCATCACTATTTGCAGTTTATGTTTACATTACACATAGAGTATATAGATATAAGAAGCCCTCTTAGTGCTAGGAATCTCTAATTTTATGACGTCATATAATCTTTTTGTCGGCATGATTAGCATATTCCTGATAAATGAATAGAATAGAGTAAAGCTTTTCGAAGTAATTCCTACAGATTATTAGAAAAAACCTCTCCTGCTTAAACCAACTGATTTACAATAATGAAAATAATGAATGGGCAATTGTATCAATGGACATAGGGGTGGGGCTATATAGGAACCAGTTCTATGAAATGCAATTTTATAGAGGTGATCCTGAGAAGAGTGTTCTATTTTTTTTCTCGTCCGTCAATAGCTCCCTTCTCTCTTCCTTCTCTTTTCCCCTTCCATTTTTTTTTTGTTAATTCGATTAGGAGATTAGGGAGGGACCATGCGTACTTCTTGACCCGATATGGTTATGCCAATGCAAGTACTGTACGCACCAACATAATGTTTGACATGTTTAAAAAGTTGTATTGTACGGAAGCCCGTCATGATGCGATCACGACTAAAAATAATTTTTAAGAGATTTTGTCATAAAAATGAGAGAGAGAGAGAGAGAGAGAGAGAGAGAGAGAGAGCACGATATACCCATCGAATACGCATGCTCAACAGCAAGTGCTATTTCGAATAATTATTTCTATGCTCCATACTTATTCAGCGCTCGTCGATGACGTTTCTTGGCATTTACATTTCAAGCTGGTTTAGGTACACAGAGAAGGAACATTAAGGTGAGTTTATTTTATGAAAGGAATCATTTTTATTTTGTGAGTGTATCATCATAAAATGTGGACAAAATAAGCTATGGAGATAATTTTATGCAATAAAGGAAAATTGAGGGAAAACTGCCACACCCAGAGACCGACGTTATGGGTTGCTTGTGCATTGAATTGTGTGTTTTAGTTAGAGATGTATGACCATGCTGAAAAAAAAATTATCTGTTGTATTATAGGTAAATGTGTTTTTTTTGTTTGTGGTGTATTCCTCTACTCATTCACTCAACATAGTAATGGTTCATTTCGTGCAATGCTATAGGATTCTTTCAACCTCCACTGATTTTGCACGCAACTGTGCATGAACAGACTCAACGACCGTTGGCTTCGACAAGAAATGTTAGCACAGATATAAAAAAAAAAGCAATGAATACAAAAAAGAAAAAAAAAAGAAAAAAAAAAGCTACAACTAACCCTTGCACTCACTTTTGGTAAAAATGTATAGATTATGAAAATTATGTTAATATAACGAATATATTAAATGAATATGATACGAGTGTGGATACCACAATTATTGCTTTTTTGTATTTTAATCCATGCAGATCTGTCGCAAGTCCTTGGCTGCTCTTGAAACATAACTAGACAAACAGGCAAAAGTTGCATTCTAACTGCTGTCCGCCTGTGGAATTCTCTTCCTGTTCATACTTGAGAAAAATAATGAACTTCAAGCTTTCAGCTGCAGAATATATGGCTACCTCCTTAATCATGTTGATGCGACATGATTTTGTTATTTGAAATTTGTAATTGTTTGTTGATTTTGGTTCAAATTACATGTAGCCTAGTCAATGAGAAAATCAGTGAACCACTTGATTGGTGCAACGGAGCTAGCTCTCATTGAGAGTCTATCACGATTCCATAAATGTCTGGTGAGGCTATAGTTCCCATTATTTGCATCGTAACGTCACCGCGATCTGGACTGTCAAATTCCCCTTGTGGTGAATAAAGAAGACTTGATCAATTATGATATATGCCAACAATCAGGCACGGATCGAGGGGAGGGGGGCGAGCGGGCCTTGGCCCCCGACACAAAATTTGTGTTTTTCAGCCCATTTTTACCATTTCGGGTAACTTGGCCCCCCCTGAAAAAAGGCCCCCCCCCAAAAAAAAAAAAAAAAAAAAAAAAAAAAGAAGAAGAACGCCGAAATGGCAAATGTAATGCAAAACCTTAAAAAAATTTTTTTTTGCTTGTCGCTAAATTTAGATTTTTCTTTTTGGACCTGCAATAGCATAAAAGGATACGTCTACTCCCCTAACACGGTTTTTACGACACACGCAAAAATTTCCCTTTTTTGTGCACCCCCATCCCGTGGAGTCCACTAATGGAATTTAATGTACAACTTTATTATTGTTATTTTTTTTAGTCGCTAGTTTATAAAAAAAATTTCCATGGCCATCGCCCCCCCCCCCATCAAATCCTGGATCCGCGGCTGCCAACAATTCCATTTTGTATTTAAGAAATGAGGGCTCCACTATGCACTCTAAAAACAAATCTAGTCATATTTGACAGACTTTTACCCCGGGGGGGGGGGGTACTCGACCCCCAAAGTGGTAGGTATGTGCCGCGGGCGAGACGAAAAACGGGGGCTTTGGAACGCGCTTATTGTGAAAAGGAGGGTCTTCGGAACGGGTTTCGGAACTACTAATGTTTGTGAAAACGGGGGTCTTTGGAACGGTTCGCCTGTGTGTGAGTGCGTATGTATCCCTATGGAACGGGCATACGTTCATGCAGCTAGCCCGGCGGCACGGGCGCCGGGTGCGCTCGCGCAGAGGCGATGGTCGGACAGCGCTCTGCGGGCCGCTTTTCACCAAAAATGCAGCTCATTGTAGCGGGCAATGCGACCGGAACGGCGTAACGAAAAACATGCGAAGCTTTGGAACGGATTTCTTTCTTCTTTTTTCTCGATAAAAAGAAAATGCTATGCTTTGGAACGGCTTTTTTGTTCTTTTTCTCAATCAGATAAAAATGCTATGCTTTGGAACGGAAATTTGAGTGTAAAAATGGGGGTCTTCTCCGCGGCACATACCCACCACGCATTATACTGAGTGCCCACCCCCCCCCCCCCCGGGACTTGTACTACTCTGGTCAAAAGTGACACATTTCTCGTCAGAATTACTGGATTATAGTAAAAGAATTTGACTGGTCTACAGGATCATACACAGGCACCAACAGAAACTTGATTTGATGCTAGTGAAACTGATTACAAGTTTGGTAAAAGTTTTGTGAATTATTACAAGAATTCCAGGCATTTCACTAGAATCTATACATATTTGACTAAAAAAGAGTATTTGCCCGTGAGATCCCGTTTTCTTGTCAAATAAGCTACTAGAATTCTGGTCAATTTTACTAGAATTGTGCCAATTTTTACTAGAAAAGTGTTCGTTCGTCGTTGAGTTGAATAGAACTCTGGTCGTTTTGACTAGAATCTAGTCACATTTGAATAAAAGAGAGTAAGTACCCGTGTGATCCGGTAATCTAGTCAAATCTGACTAGTTTGTTTTTAGGGAGTACATTTTTCCTTTTTATTGACTCACATCTTATGAGCAGTTGATAAATCGCCGTGCACAAAGCCAAAGTCTACTCATAAAATACTGCACACAAGAAAAAAGCAACGGCGTCAGGAAGGAAAATTTGACCGTTTGTTCATCACATTTTTTTTTCCTGTTCAGCCACTACACAATGTCAATATGCCCTTCCCTTAATTTTGTTTTAACAACCAAAACCTCATGTACAATCAAGCTATTATGGTGTGTTGCGCTTTCTGGTAAAACCTGTACCAAACAGCAAATAAAAAGCTAAAGATTTGAAATCTTTCTAGATCTTGTTTAACGGCAAAAGAACGCTAACAAACAGAAGGATTTTCCAGTAGGCGAAAGGCTCACCGGACAGACGAATTACGAGGGCAAATATCTCTAAATGGAAATGCTGTATGTTTCTATAGGACTGAAGATTTCGGGCTCGAGACCTTACGTCTATTTTGAAAGGTTGAAGAGACGCCCGCAAAAGCTAAAGATAACGAGGCGAAATGTTGATGAAATTTCAGGTTTCACATTCGAGCACATATTCTTACAAAATATTTGAGATATTGAGAACAAATGTTTACTAGATTTAGATTTTTGTTTTCTAGATAGGACCTTCTGACTATGGCAGCTTGAAGAGTCAAAAATTTTAAGTTGATTAAACGTGCTTTGTGCAATGAACAAGGCCTTAGCTTTCGGTTTGCAGGAACGATCTGGCAACTTTTTACACAGCAAACATTGCAAAAGAAACTTAAATTTGCCCAAACAGGAATTTCCTGTATTGGCAACTTTTTAAGAACTTTGGTTGAAAGAAGGCAGAAGGCTCAAGAATTTGGTGTCGAGGGTCCTCTGACAACTTTATGGAAGGTTGAAGAGACAGAAGACTAACTTCACCAAAATGATTTCAGAAGGTTGACCAAAGGCCTCGAAAGTTTAACCGACCAAGGTCTACTGGTTTATAGTGAGTTTTCACTCTCCTGAATTTCGGCCTTTAGAGCAGTCCTTCGCTCAAAAGGGCAGTGTCATTGTAACTGATTAACACACACACACACACACACACACACACACACACACACACAAAATGACCATGATCTAAACAAGAGTACTGTCATGAAACTGATGTAATAATTTTAATTCGCAGAAGCATGCAACAGGCTCAAGGACAGCAGGGTGGTGTTTATGTCCAGCCTCCCCCTCAACCTAATTACATCATACAGGTAAAAGTTAGGCCTCGGTCACTTTTCATCCATTACGATAATTCATGCACATGGATAAACCTATCTCAATAAAGTGGTATTATAAAACATACCTCAATGATAAAAATCGGTAGGCTAATTCTGTCAGTCCAGCACGACCGACAACGCTCGCATGATTTCTCCTGGAATGACGTCATAATCGAAGGAGCAAAAATGATTGGCTCACAGATTTTATCGGTGAGATATGACTTTAAAAACATATTGGACGAGCGAATCCACCGAGACGAAAATATTAAAGTGATGCTCATTAGCATATGTGTGTGAGGGTGTGTGTGTGTGAGTGAGGGTGTGTACCGTCAGGTCCTACCTACCATTACAATTTCCTATTCATTTTCCAGAACAACGCTTGAGACTAGACCGTCCTTTGAAAACGATTTATAGTATGTTATCATTATCGTTATGGGTCAAAATGTGACTGGCGCTTTTTAATTCATTTCGTTTTAAATCTTAACGGATGCTAACTTAAAAAAAAAGTTTTATCTGGTTTTCATGATTTTGATAAAGCAAGTTAAAGACAAAACAAGACCATCATGGGAAAGAAAGACAAAAATGAATACATACATCATGTACATAACATAAACAGATAAAACGCAGCAATATAGAACAGTATACACCGAAAAACAAGTATTCTTGAAATAAAATAAATCACTTTGTCTCTTTCACAAATTCATTAAGCATTTTAGTAATTTAGTAAAGGCAGATATAAAGTAGTCGAGAAAAAAAGCAATATTGCAAATGATTACGTATGTACAATTTGTAAAATAAAACTAAAAATTTCTGTCTCACATATCCATTTCCGAAAATATTTTCCTTTAATTTGATTTAAAAAAAAAACATTCCAACTTTATTGCTTTATGAAATAATTTGAAATAGAAAGGCCGCGCACGAGTAATGGATTTAAACTTATTTACATGAGTTTTCTCCGAAATGACCTCATTACAGAATGTCCCACCTCCAGAAAATGACTGCTGCGGTGGACGATCAGAGCAGTACAGTGCAGCGAGTGGGCTAGGCACGGGGATCGCACATCTCGTGATAGGTTTCTTCTGCGTCGTCCTTGCTGGAGCGTCCTACGCCTACCACACCATCATCACCGTTCCCTTCGGGATCTGGTCTGGCGTCCTGGTAAGTCTCGAAGCGGTCAAAGTTCATATAACCTTGATGGGGGTCATCCCATTAACTCATTCATGACAGGAATTATTTGAAGCCTAATTTGATCAGCTTTTATTCTTCAAATTGGCAACACCAACATTTTTATTTTATTGCTACATTTTTCTTATAAAACGTCATGTATCTGAAATGAATATAAATTGACAGAAATTATGATGAGAAGTCAAAAAGTTGCCAATTTGCAGGGGAAAACAGTGATTTTAAACTTTCTATCACATTGCCAATTTAAGGATTTTAATGCTTATTTTCCTTTAAAAATTTTTCAGCATCAAACAACGAATATTGACGCAACTAAAATGGGCACAGTTTGTGTAGAATTTTTTGCTCTTTCTGCTCATGTATTTGGTATGATTTTTAGGGCTTTGCATTAAAAGATATTAGGCCAAGCCACAAAATGTGGACCTCTGTCATGAATGGGTTAAGGAAGTAGCCTGAGAAACTGATGAAAGAAACAAATACATTTAGTAATAAAAATAAAACAAGAAAGTTCAAATCTTAACACAAGTCCGATGGTTCTTGAGACGACAGTGAAGGGCCGACTGATAGGGAATCACCCACGGGTAGAGAGAAAACAAAATTTAGTCGGTCTTTATGCGGTGCTGTACCCGTTAACACATAGACTGTCGGGTAATGTTTTTTTGTTGTTGTTGTTGTTCATTTCTTGCTGTACAACAAATATTCTTATGTGAAGCGTAAACATCAAATTTTTATCATGGTACAGATATACTAATAACCACGAAGTTACTCGTCTTCCTAAGTTTGCTTTTTCTCCCGAAAGTTCCTAATACACAAGCTTCCTAAAGGGGTGTTCAGATATGAGGCGTTATCGTGGTGCACAAAATTTTTAGTGTTCAGATATGGCGCGACATTGTGGCGCCACTTATACGTAGGTTAATGAAATCTAAAATAAAAGAGAACTTTGTCAAAACTTGTGCAGACAATCTCATAACATATTTTGCGTTAACTTTTTTTTTGAATTTCATTAGTGCGATTTTTTTGCAGCCATGAAGGAAAAAAAAGTGTCGTGCCACGGCGACACTTTTTTTGTCACCTCATACCCTATTGACCATGTTGACTTGTACACCAAAGAGTTGCGGGGATCTTGTGGCGCCACAATATCGCTTCATTTCTGACATGTCTGAACGCCTCTTAATTCATAAACACAAAGTTTCCAGGGTATCCATAACTCTGAGCATGAAAATAATGTTCATATTTAGGGTTCATAGGGTTCATTATTCTAGAGGTTCGCAATTCGATAAATGGCAAAGAACCTCAAATAAATTTTAGGAATAAGAAATAAACTCTTCTTTTCGGAATTATAAAGCCTTTCCATCTTACCAAGAATGAACCTTTGAAATTATGAACATTTGCACAAGGAATAAATGTCAGATTATCGGTATGGATATATCTCTTCTCAGTTTTACATACCGACAGGAATTCTTGGCATAGTCAGCAAGAACAAGAGCACTGGAGTGGTAAGTTATGAAGTGATTGAATCTAAGAAGTTCATCTTATATGCCAGTTGTGGTGACAAACGAAAATGAATTGAACACCAATTATATATACACTCTTAAATCAAATCAGTTAAAAAGGACTAGGTGAAAAGGTCAGCTGGATGCAACTAAATTACTAGTCATTTTTTAATACTATATTTTAGTCATTTGTGACTATTTTCTAGTCGTATTTCGACTAGAACTAAGCCCATTTCTGACTAGAAATTGTAAGTTTATAACTAGATATATCGGTGTTGAGATGTATAGATCTCTGATGTTCGGCTACCCGATCAGCTAGGCGTCGTTTGGTTTCCCTATGTACAGATGTAGGGAAGATTGCAGGCCTTGCAGGCCCCTTTTCCTGGTGTTTTGCTTCTATAAGACTAATCCCGTCGTAAAACACAAGAGAATCTGATCAATATCATCTGTTTTCATGTGAATATTGCTGAATCACCATAATGTACTTGGAAATATAAAGTCAGGCCAAAACATCAAACCCTGACTTCACCTGAAGAGAACAAAATGGAAGCGCTTGTGAAGTAAAAATCATACATACACATATAACATGTATAATGGAAGAAATTTCCCAAGAACAGAACACTGGCGGTCACTCATATTTGGTGAAATAAAATATACCGAAAGAAATTACCGAGAAGCTACGACCGCCTCTTATTAATTTCTTTCGGTATATATGCATATAACATCAACATTCCTTAATTCTATTTTGTAGTACATGTACTTGTAATGTTATATTTCTTGGGTTTTTTTTTTCTTCTGTCGCCTTTTCCAATAATAGTTTATTCTTATTTTGTCTGTCTTTCCTTTTTTATTTTTATTTTTATGTGTTTATGTATTTTATTTTTATACTGAATCCTGCCAATCATGTTAATATGTGATTCTGCTGATTTACTTTAATAAAACATACAAAAATTCCTTAATTCATTTCTTTGTCCTGGGTAGATGGGTTTTGAACAATGACAAGCCGCATGCCCAGGTGGATCCAAGCGAATAAGCATTCGCTTGTCTCGTTTCCTTTCACGTATTTGTATGTTTTATTTCATGTGAGTTGCCAAAGCTGTTGATTCAAAATATTATTTATGTTATTTTCATACGGAACGTAGATAAAAGGTCAATATGTCAAGAAAAGGGAAAAACAGCTGGTAGTCCTGAAAACCTTTGCCGCATTTTATGCTTAGGTGCATGTTTACGTTATTATCGCTGTTTCGCATGTGGATGAATCATTAGACAAACGAAGAAAAGAACATGAGAAAGAAAGAAAAAACATTAGAGTACGCTATGCGGTTTAATCTTTTCTTCAGATAACTGGATATCTGGCGATGGGCATCTTTTCCGCTCTTGAGGCTTTTGGGATGATGGTATTTGAAGCCATATGGTCTGGACTTTGGAGCATTGATGTTGTGTGTTCTGCCTACTGCGATAGCTTCTACTATAACTGTACTCAGTATTGCCGATCGGAGGTATTAAATGCAATCTCTTTTCTACCTCTCAAGTGCTGCAAGCCCAACCTATAAATGAAATTTTTGGTTTGTCATTGTCAATGAAATAATAAAGGTCATGTTAGTCCTTACTTTTTTAACAGTTACAAAGTGGAGCAAATTAAAGAGGCTCCGTACAGAAGACATGTGATGCCTCTGCCTTAACCTTTTCCGTCTGTGTTATACTGAATATTTCAAAATCTTATTTCAATGTCTGTTTTGATTAAAGAAATCAAATCCGATCGGAAGAGGGTGGGTAGAACTTGTGTTCATAATCTGGGACACAGTTAAAATACGCGTGGTAAATTTCAATCTGAGAAACGTTTGAAATATTCGGTATACGGCAAATGAAAGAGGTGTCTAGGATTAATGTCAAACTTTAAAAAAACCTAAAAAAAAACTCACAATATTCCTTAATTAGACTTTCCTCCAATGTTCACTGATATGCTTTTGTCATTTCCATGCATTTATATAAGACAAGTTTATACAGTGTACCTTTTGGTACACGGAAAATGTGGTGATATATATATAACGTGTTCTATGTCCACTTTCTTTTGCTACTGAAACTGTTTATGAAATTTAAACTCAACAAAAAAAATGCAAAAAAATTGAAGGTCATTGCTTTGATTGTTCCCTCGCGTTCGGGTATTTCCTAGTAAGTGCTTTTGTACTTATTTATTTCCTAGTATATTTCCATGTGTTTTGTCGTGCTCACAAGGAAATTACAATGACTGTATACTAAAAAAAGTTGGTCCAACAGTATTTTATTTACACAAGATGAACCTATTTCTCATAAAAAATTGTAAGAAAGTTTACTAGCATGACTAGGGTCGATTACACTGCAATATTTTATGAAGGGTATTGAGTAATTTAATCTTTCAAGTACGGATGTGTTTGAATGTGTTATTGCAGTTCGAATGTCATCTGAATAAAGCTCTTTAGTAGGGCCCTCAATTTAGTATCCCAAGTACGGAGGGGTTTGAATGTTTCATTTCACTTCGAATGTCATCTGATCAAAGCTCTTTAGTAGAGCCCTCAATTTAGTCTCCCAAGTACAGAGGTGTTTGAATGTGTCATTTCACTTCGAATGTCATCTGATTAAAGCTGTTTAGTATAGGGCCCTCAATTTAGTCTCCCAAGTACGGAGGGGTTTGAATGTTTCATTTCACTTCGAATGTCATCTGATCAAAGCTCTTTAGTAGGGCCCTCAATTAATATCAATCACCAGCGTGATCAGAGGTACTGAAATATATTTGTATTCTCGGTATTACGTATAGAGTGAAATAGCTTGGCCTTGCAGTTCTACAGTTAACAGGCCATGACATTAATTATTTCTTTGCATAATTGTTTTGTACATGTATTTTTTCCCCGAATTCATAATCGCCTGCCCTCTATTACCTGACTTTCCAGGGGTCCACAGCCATCCATGCCGTGCTCGCTCTCCTGGCTCTCTCCGAAATGATCGTCTCCATCGTTGGGGCTGCTTACTGCTGCGGTGGGTTACGATGCTGCCGGGACTATCCACCTCCAGCAACGACTACGGTAGGTGGCGATCATTAATATGAACTTGCCCCTATATGCTCCTCATCAAATAGCAAAAGAAGGAAAATGAAAAGGGAAATGTTAGGACAGCGCGATTGTGGAACTGTATTGGCCTATTCTTCCATCTAAAATCATTCATAACAAATCATCAAAAATTAAAACAAATGTGAAGATCGTTTTTCTTAAATCCGTTTACTTTCATTGCAGCACGACGTCTCTGACATCACAAAACAAACATGAATATTCATAGCAGAGAGAAAAAGAAATATGCGGAAAGATCGGATCAATTAAGCATGTTATGCTTTTCTGTAAATCTGTCATTTCGCTGGACATAATGGAAGGAGAATTCTAAATAAACGTAGCCAGTTTTTTAAAAACTGATTTGTTTGTTTAATATTTTTTCTCCCTCCCCCTTTTTTTACTACTCTCTTAAAAAATTAGCTAAAAAGATGACTGAACAAAAGGGTCAGCTGGGTGCAACTTTTATTCTAGTCATTATTTTGTAGTCGGTTTGACTAGAATATATGACTGCAAAACTGCAAAATGCATGTTTTGCAAGAACGACAGCAACAACAACAACGAAAAGCTCTTGAAAATACTTGTGTGGAATTTGTGTTTTGCAATATCGGCTATTTTTAAAAAGGTAAGCTGATCATGAAGGAATTTTCAAAAACTCTCATCACCGTTACTTCTCTTTCTCCTGCAGATTCAGTATCAGAATCAGCCGCAACAGGTTGTTATTCCTGCACCGCAGTCCCAATATGTCCAAGGTAATTCCTTTGAAGTTGATTTCCTGTGAAAACCGAGTTCTGGTAAAGGCAAAAAGTGAGCTTTTCATTGTTTAAAACTCAGTGTGAAAGTTTACTCAAAACAGAGAAAAAACCTTTGAAACGGACTGCTGTCATATGACCTGGTATTTCGGATGTGACAAGAAATAAACCAGTTTGGGGGAGAAAGTTTTCATGCCATATGTATATGTTTTGTTTCACATAATACTTTCATTAACTTCTTGCTATGACTAATTGCTCAAAAGCCAATTGCAAAAAAAAAGAAGAAAAAAAAAAGGAATTAATATTTAACCACTGAATGGGTTAAAAAAACCCAGGCTTTGAACCGTTTTGATCAATTCTATCCAGAGATTTAACCAAGATATACATTGCTAATCTAGTTAGCAAAAGTCATGTTTTGAAAATATCTACAACTCACATCTCATTATATTTGTTCATGTTGCAGGAAAGATGTAAAGAATCAACCAATCTGCGGTTCGTCAAATGTTTGTCAATGAAATACCTATTTTCGTCAATAACCGTAGTTTTATATTAATGAAATAACATTTAAGCGTGACTTATTAAGCTGAGTCATGAATGTCATGTAAGCTAATGTAATTTAAGGTGAGGTGTTGTAAGTTAATGTAATGTAGGCCTATTATATTTGGTAAAGCAATTTAAGGTAATTGAATATATATCTTAGTGTTATTCATCGATTTGTAAAGCGCATTGAAATGTTGTATGTAATGCGCTATAGATGTACTGCTTATTATTATCATTATTATTATTCTCTTTGATAAACCCTGATGAACGCTGAAGTAGAAAAGGCGTGTTCGCAATCAGATATGTTGAGGTGCTCCGAATTATACTCCGACGTCATTTGCTCCGGGATTTACTTGCGTGAAAAATATAGGATTAGGGGTAATAGCGTTGAATTTGAAAATATAATCACTAAGTGTCGAATGTTGGTCCATAACAATCATGACAATTGTCGCCTGACCTTGTGTTGTACAACCCCTCTGATTATCATGTGAATTTGTTCGGTTCGACATGTTTTACGGGAGCACTGTGGTAAGGCTCTTACCTCCCATACGAGAGGCCAAGGGAGCATTTCATGAAGAGTTTTGTCAGTGATTTTCACTGACAACTGTTATAAGCTATTGAAAATCCTCGCATCTGATTGGCTAAGAGCAAATTAGTCGGTGAAAATCACCGACAAGACTCTTCGTGAAACGCTCCCCATGTGTCGAGCCTCGCCCAGTGCTTACATCCTTGGAAAAGTTGTTCTGCCAACATGATTACGACCCTCTCGACAAAGGTTTATCAAATGGGTACTTGGCAATGCTGAGGTAATGCAGGGCCCGCAGAAAGAGCAGTAGTATAATATTGATGATTCTACCCTGATTAAATATAAACCAATCATATATTATTATTTTATTGTTGTTGTCATTATTGTTACCATTATTATTATTATTATTATTATTATTGTTATTATAATTATTACTACTACTATTATTATCATTATTATCGATTATTGTAAAATACTACAACTCATAATTACGTACGTAAGGTAAAAACCTTTACAAACAATAATGTGTAATGTATAATGGTGTACTGATAAGTCTTTATTTTCATCCAGAAAGAGGCTTTAGTAAAACTTGAAAATAATATATGTTTATGATGATATCAGAGCACAAGACAGAAATACAGAAATTATTAAAGATACAACGACTTTGCATGTGTAATGTATGATGGTACGTTGATCAGTTTTGATTTTATTCCAGAAAGAGGCTGTATAGGATAACCTGAGAATAACATTTAAAAAAAAAAACCGTATCAGGACAACTCCCCCGGAGGACAACTCCCCCGGGGACGACTCCCACCTGACAACTCCCCCGGAGGACAACTCCCCCGGAGGACAGCTCCCCCGGAGGACAGCTCCCCCGGAGCACAACTCCCCGGGGGATGACTCCCATCACACAGCTCCCCCGGAGGACATCCCCCCCCCTTTAAGGACAAAATTATGCATGAAATTTTGTTTTTATGACAACGCCTTGCTCGTGAGGAACTGTAAAATAAATCTTTCCTTTTTATAAATTAAACTTAAGTAATTAATCCAGTATTTTTTGTTTTTATTACAACTCTCCCGGAGGAGAACAGCTCCTCGGGGATGACAAACGGGGATGGGCAAGGGGTAGAGGGTTGTTATTCGTTTAATAAGGTATTAGGTCATTTGTCGCTCTAATTGCTAACTTTTTTGAAAAATATCCGCCCTTTTGCTCCCATTTTTGCGCCAAAGTACACATTCAAGAAAATAAAAACTCTAGTAATGGGTACGCTTTTTCCGCCCAAGGGTGTTGGGTTTGACAGCTTCAGCGGCACACTCCCATCGGAACCAAATCTGATCATGAGAAGAGAGAAAAGAAAGGAATAAAAAGTAGAGAATGGTGTATCTAGTCGTAGTCTTCGGGAAAAGGGGGAGATGGGCCTCAATCAAGCTTAAGAATAGAAGTCACTTCGCTCGATCAGCAGCCGTGATTGGGTCCCGTTCCTTTTTTTTTTTTTTATCTAAATGAACAATTTTCAGGCAAGATATCGTATAAAAATCTTACTTTTTAGGGGAGCGGTCGACCCCTCCCCCCCCCCCGAGATCCGATATCCGCCCCTTTGTTAAACTCACTGACTATAAATGAAAACAAAACCTTAACGGAATTTTATCTTGAATGCATGTTAATTTCATTTTTGTTAAAGGACTTGTGCTTCTACGTATTTAGCGTCCAGCGAGCATGTGCGAGTATCATTCTTTGCGCTGAAACCACATGAAAACATTAATGATAAAGTACCTCATTCAAGAGTAGAAGATAAACAAAAAGGAAAAGTCATCGTTAGATTCTTGTGATTTGACAAATTTGGAAACATATTGAGCTCTGGTATCTAAATTTGCTGATGAAATTAATCATTTTTTCTTACTTAGAATATCTACATTCAGCTGACCTGAAACCTAGAGGTTTTATGTATTTGTTCTTCTTCTTATTTTTTTATATATTGTCGTTTCGATCCATCACTTCGTCTTCTAATGTAATCAGCAAATTTAGATACCAGAGCTCAATATGTGTCCAAATTTGTCAAATCATAAGAATCTAACGATGACTTTTCCTTTTTGTTTATCTTTTACTCTTGAATGAGGTACTTTATAATTAAATGTTTTCATGTGGTTTCAGCGCAAAGAATGATACTCGCACATGCTCCCTGGACGCTAAATACTTAGAAGCCAAGTCCTTTAACAAAAATGAAATTAACATGCATTCAATATAAAATTCCGTTAAGGTTTTCTTTTCATTTATAGTCAGTGAGTTTAACAAAGGGGCGGATACCGGATCTCGGGGGGGGGGGGGGGGGTCGACCGCTCCCCTAAAAAGTAAGATTTTTATATGATATCTTGCCTGCAAATTGTGCATTTAGATTAAAAAAAAAAAAGGAACAGGACCCAATCACGGCTGCTGATCGAGCGAAGTGAATTCTATTCTTCAGCTTGATTATGGGCCATCTCCCCCTTTTCCTGAAGACTACGACTAGATACACCATTCTCTACTTTTGTAGCTTCCTTCTTAGTTTCCTCACTTTCCTTTCTTCATTTTATTCCTTTCTTTTCTCTCTTCTCATGATCAGATTTGGTTCCGATGGGAGTGTGCCGCTGAAGCTGTCAAACCCAACACCTTGGGCGGAAAAGCGTACCCATTACTAGAGTTTTTATTTTCTTGAATGTGTACGCAAAAATGGGAGCAAAAGAGTGGATATTTTTCAAAAAAGTTAGCAATTAGAGCGACAAATTACCTATTAAATTATTAAACGAATAGCAACCCTCTACCCCTCGCCCATCCCCATTTGTGATCCCCGAGGAGCTGTTCTCCTCCGGGAGAGTTGTAATAAAAACAAAAAATACTGGATTAATTACTTAAGTTTGATTTATAAAAAGGAAAGATTTATTTTACAGTTCCTCACGAGCAAGGCGTTGTCATAAAAACAAAATTTCATGCGCAATTTTGTCCATAAAGAGGGGGGGGGTGGTCCTCCGGGGGAGTTGTGTGATGGAAGTCATCCCCCGGGGAGTTGTGCTCCGGGGGAGTTGTCCTCGGGGAGTCGTCCTCCGGGGGAGTCGTCCTCGGGGGGAGTCGTCCTCCGGGGGAGTCGTCCTCGGGGGAGTCGTCCTCCGGGGGAGTTGTCCTGCGGGGGAGTTGTCTTCGGGGGAGTTGTCCTCCGGGGGAGTTATCCTCCGGGGGAGATGTCCTCCGGGGGACCCGTCCTGCGGGGGAGTCGTCCTGCGGGGGAGTTGTCCTCCGGGGGAGTTGCCCTCCGGGGGAGCTGTCCTCCGGGGGAGTTACCAGGTGGGAGTTGTCCCCGGGGGAGTTGTCCTCCGGGGGAGTAGTCCTAGAACCTAAAAAAACACATGCACACGTTGGTATCAGTAGCACATCACTTTATTTGAAATACGATAAAACAGCAATGTAGATAAAATCCTTGCTCAAGGGCATAAGTGCCGTGACGGGGATCGAACCCCAGACCTTCGCGTCTCCAGTCAAGCACCTTAAACCACTCGACTATATACGGCACCTCTACGGATGATGATTTAAGAGCGCGCGCACACACACACACACACACACACAATAGATTAGTAAGGACGTAATGAATTTGGATTTATTTGTTATGGTGTATTGATTAATCTTGATTTTATTTCCAGAAAGAATCAAGAATAAATTTGATGAGAAATAGAAAGATATAGAAGCAATAAAGATGTAATGAATTTGCATGAATTTGTAATTTGCAATCTAAATTGGTGTAATCATTAGTCTTGATCTTTTACCAGAAAGAGACTATAATGTAGATGAAGAAGAATATTGAAATGGCTCTACTTGTTATATTCATATTAATTATGTATATGTGTGATATATGACAAAAACAAACAGAACGTAATCGGGGTTTAATTTGATATCCATTATTAGACAGTACAGTAGGAATGAACATTGCAAGAAAGAAATCAAAATATAATATGCAGTCAGTACACTTTTGTATCGCACTTATCTATTCGTAATAAAATGTATTAGTTTCATGTTGACGTAGATGAGGTTTGCAGAATTACAGTTCATCATGTGGTAAGTCCTGAAAAGGACTGGTAAGTTGGAGGGGGGGAAATGAGAAAGTTTGGGGGGATAGAGAGTGGAGACTTATCTTTCTTGAGAATGGGTTAAGCCCTCAGAAGGACTATAAACCAGATGAGAAGGCAATGAGGAAAAGGTTCGACATTCCTGACAGCTTTACTGTCCGTCATCTCCTGATGACAGACATGTTGATTTATATTGTATTACACTGAAGTGAAAACAATAGCCGATGAAAACTTTGAACCACTTAACTAAAATAGTCGGAAAGTCCTAAAGTAACAAAAATTATGCACCGACATTATGACCGGTATAGTTTGGAAGCCTGTCATTTCCGATAATGACTATTCACGAGATTGTGTCATATATACTTAGCGATTGAGAGAGAGAGAGGAAGAGAGGAAGTAATAGAGAGAGATAAAGAGAAAAAGAAAAAATAATTCATACTCTAGCTACTCATACCGACCTAAAATGCGCATGCTCAGAATACAGTGCTTTCGAATGTAACTCTCTATACTCCATAGCGCTTACTGTTGTACGCTTCTTCTCATACATTTGTGAGTTTAGCACACAGAAAAGGAATATCATGTCAAGTTTATCATAAAAGGAATCGCAACTTTGTCAGTATATCATTATAAGATGTCGATCCAGAATTATTCATCCAGCTGCAAAATATTTATACCAGTAAGAAAAATTGAGGGAAAACTGCCACATCCAGAGGCCATCGTTGTGCATTAAGGTTTGTTTTGTGATAAGAGAAGTATTACCATTCTGAAACCATTCTTTTAAAAATTGTGTTAGAGAAATGTGGCATTCTCGAGGTGTAGTCCACTACTTATGCACACTACACGGTATATGGTTCACATGGTTCATCTCGTGCATTGCTGGGGGGTTCTTTCCACCTCCACTAACTTTATGAGCAAGTATGCCTAATCCACGGGAGAAATTTTGATACACACATGAAACAACATTGCCACACCGGCCCTTGCACTTGCATTTGGTTAAAACGTATCACGTAAATAATTGTGAATACTATGTAAATATCACGAAAAAATATTGTATGAGCCATTCGATGTTACATGATACGATTGTTAGCCTCAAGGGTCTTCCTGACAAAGACTATGAAGGGTTGAAAAGTCAGAAGACTTACAAATGTATGAATTTTTTAAGAGGCAAAAGACTTTCAACTGTATGGACGGTTGACATGGTTGAAGAGACCGAAGACTTCCAAATGTATGAAACGTTGAACAGACAAAAGACTTTCAACTAAACGTTGAAGTGACAAAGACTTACGAATGTATGAAGGGTTAAAGAGACACTTTAATACAACTGTATGAAACGTTGAAGAGACAGAAGATTTACAAATGTATGAAAGGTTAAAGAGACACTTTAATACAACTGTATGAAACGTTGAAGAGACATAAAATTTACAACTCTACGAAACGCTGAAGAGACAGAAGACTTATACTGTATGAAACACTGAAGAGACAAAAGACTTACAATTATATGAAAGGTTGAAGAGACAGAAGACTTACAACTGTATGGAAGCTTAAGTAGACAGAATACATAACAACTTACAAGACTGAACGCTGTAAACTCTTGAGGACCTTTGGCCAACTTTTTGAAGTATATTTCAGAACGGAGACCTCAGGCATCGAAAGTTCAACGGATTAATTCTAGATCTAGTGAGCCTTTACTCTCTTGAAACTTCGGCCTTTAGTTCTCCGGTCTAAAACGCTCACGAAAAGTACATGAATTAATGCAAGGAAAATAATTATGGTCTCGACATTAGTATTTTAATTTTATTTGCATTATGAAATATTTCTAACTTGCAGAAGCATGCACCAGCCTCAACAATTTGTAGCCCTAGGGCAGGGTGTTGTCTATGTACGGCCACTCCCTCAACCTAGCGACAACATACAGGTAAATATAAGTAAATGTCCTTTGAAGGTTTTCATTGTAGTAGAACGTATGGTAGTAGAAGAATACGTGGTGAACCCTGAAGCCTTCTACTGCTATACAGATAGGCCGACAAGTTTAGGCTTCGGTCACATTAGATCCATAACGATAACGATAATGTATGCACGTGCGTAATGTACCTACGATAACAAAAGAGTTATCATACCTTAAAGATAAAATCGGTAGGCTTCTTTCAGTCAAGCACCATGCATGCACTACTTACTTGATTTCCTCTGAAATGACGTCACATCGAGGGAGCAAAAATGAGTGGCTCACCGGTTTTATCGGTGCTTGTCTTCAAAATAAAAATCATGGGCTAAGCGAATCCACCAACAATCCGTGAGTGAGGCCCATTAGCACATACACATACACACACACATCTTCACATGACTTTACTCAAAATCATTGGCTAAGCGAATCCACCAACAATCAGTGAGTGAGGCTCATTAGCCACACACGCACACATCTTCACATGACTGTACTCCCGGGGACAGATATTGTTCCTCTATGATGTATCTATTGTTCTCCTGTCCTCGGAAGGCTGACGGAATAAAGCTTAAATCTGTTGTTTGACATTCGAGGACCATTGGTTGGCATCTGTGGACCATTGTTCTCAGCAATTTTTCTTTGTTCGCTGTCCTCGTATATATAGCTATACAAGAGAACACACACACACACGCACCCACGCACACACACGCGCGCGCATATATATATATATATATATATATATACATATATATATATAAACCTCCACACGTGTTTGTGTTGGTGAGTGTGTTTGTGTTCAGTCTGACCCACTAGAACAATTTCATCTTCATTTTGCACATAACAAAAGCTTGAGCGATTTGGCAACGATTTATAGGATTATTTATCGTTTGCATTATCGGTCAAGATTACCGGCGCTTTTACCGGCTCTTCAAATCTTAATTAAAAGGTAAATGTCAACTTTTTGTGAACATACCTTGAACATACCTCGAAGCGCCACACCTCCATCTTCACGTAGATAGATCGATAAGTGTGGCAGGGTTGGGGGGGGGGGGGGGGCTTTGTAGGCCATTAGTAACGCAATTTGATGCCGAGAATAGCCATATAATATATAACAAAGATTCTAACGAATTTCTTTGTCGCAGTGCTGTACGGAGGGTTACAGTTATAATCATCACGCAAGAGTAGAGAGAGAGAGAGAGAGAGAGAGAGAGAGAGAAGAGGACGGAGAAAAGGAATCGTAATGTTGAATAATGCAAAACGTCATAATGTAATTGAAAATGAAACTAAATTTACAACAAAAGCAGTTTCAATCTCTCTGATGACATGTAAAATGCTCTTGATTCCATTTTAATGAATTGTGAGGAAGGATGAAAGCTGAAAGTACTCGTGACTTTTCTACAAGAGGTCCTGGTTATGGATTCATTACTTACTCGGTATCCCTACCCTAAGTTTTTTGCCCCGCCTGGACCCAGATGTATGAAATGCGCGTACTTTTTGCTTTTCAATGTCAATGCTGGGGTGTATCGATTGCAGTGCGCGCAGGACAGTATTAAAAGTGTAGTGACCAGCCTGGATCGTATTCTGGTTTGTCATCATTATTCTCATTATTATCATTACCATTCAGTTCATTGTCATTCTTATTGTCATCAGTTATTATCATCTTTCTCGTCATCATCATTGTCATTTCATATTCTAATTACCCCTGATTATCATTGTCATTATTATTCTCACTCTCATTGTCGTCCTTGTCATTCCTCATTATCATAACTGTCATTATTATAGTTCTTTTCATCATCACTGTAATGTTTATTTTCATGTTTATCTATGCTGAATATTTTTCTTATCATTATCAATGACATGTCATTATAGAAAATAGTATATTGTTGTCGCATTATTATCAGGCCTATTGTTATTATCATTACCTTATCATTATTACTCCTGTAATCATTATGATACATTATCAACATTGTGATTATTGCTGTTAATGTATACTGTTGGTGTCATTGATATTCAGTGGCGTAGCTAGGATTTTATTTTAGGGGGCGGTAGTGAGCACGCGAATTACATATTGAGCGCGCCATGCATGCGCGCTCCGGGGGGGGGGGGGGGGGGGCAGGGTGGGGTATTTCCAAAGGGTACTTCGACGTTTCTTTGTCATCGTTCATTGTCTGCTCCCGCTCTTCCTGTGGTCTATTACCTTTTTTCCTTCTCGCGCTTTTTGTTATCATAATGATTATACTACTAAAAATTATTATCATCATTATTATGGTTATTGTTATTATACTATTTTATCATTTTCATCAATGTTATATCCCAACAAAACATCCCACCTTCTCCGAATGACTGTTGCGGTGGACGATCCGAGCAGTACAATGCAAGTAGTGGATTAGGCACGGGGGTCACACATCTTGTGATTGGTATCCTCAGCGCCATCCTTTCCGGTGTGTCCTACGCCTTCCACACCTTCGTCACCATTCCCTTCGGGATCTGGTCTGGCGTCCTGGTAAGTCTCGAAGAAGTAAAAATTTTCATATAACCTTGATAGGGGTTCTCCCAGTAGAAGAGTAGTCTGCGAGACAGACATAACCGATGAAACAAAGAAATAGGCCTACATTTACATAAAGAAGAAGTAGAATTAAATTCAAAACCAAACACGAGACCGACAGCAAGGATCGACTACACAATAAATTGTCCATGGGTACACTTTAAAAGAGCTTAGGGTGTTTCATAAAGCTGTTCGTAAAGTTACGAATGACTTTACGAACGACTTGAAATAACAAGCCGAATGGGATTCTCAGTCATTATAAATCGCATCAGCTAAATGTGAAATGTGCAGTCACAGTTTGACATTACTATTGTTTACAAACATTTTTATAACGAAGTATGTCTTTCGCCACAATTTAATCGAGATTACTGGAAATGCTGTCACATTTTGTTAAAGCGTCAAGAAAAACTTTGGGCATCCCATTTGGCACTTCATATTCAAGTCGTTCGTAAAGTCATGCGTAACTTTACGAACAGCTTTATGAAACACCCCCTTGTCTAAAGTGCTGTAAGTAGGTACTGTAAGTCTCTCAAGCTTAAAGCCTCAGCCAAAATGTTGTAAGTCTCTCAAGTGTGAAGCCTCAGAGATGGCAGACTGTCACTGGGACTGACATAGTGATCTAGCAGGATGTCGGTCTCATGGGCTACAGCCGACCTCGGAAACAGACCGATATAAAGCTCACAATGCCCAGAGTGGTTCATATTTTGAAGGTTTACGGTTGGTCGTGGGTCGGTTGGTCGGTTTTTCGGTTATTCTGAAATGTGAAGTGAAGTGAAAAGGCGTACTCATTAGGCCTACCTCGCTGTATGTAAGGGTTTTTCTCGCTATATCAAATTATGAGCTTCAAATAATCCTCTAAACAGGTGTGGCGCTACAGGGGGCGGACGCCCTTCTATAATTTTTCAAGTACACGTTTAAGTACACAAGCAGGCATAGATTTAGGCGACTATTTTCGGAATTCTGAACCCTTTTTCATTTTCGGGAGAATGAACGTTCGGGTTCGTGAGCATTCGCACAAAAGAGTGAAAAGACACGTAGCAGATTCCCCCTTTTATTTATTTTTTTTTGTATCTATATTTTATCAGTTTTACATACCAGCAGGAATTCTTGGCATAATAAGCAAGAACAAGGGAACAGGAGTGGTAAGTTATGATTGATTAATTTTTAATTAAACATCTCTAGCCACTTGTAATGACAAGCGAACATTTATACATAATAGCAATCAAAAAAGTTCTGCAATTCAAGTTTGAGGGACGATATCTCTTTTTTGATACTGATTTTGTAATCATGGAATGCTAGATACTCCAAAATATAGGGCAGAGTCAGAAGTGACATGTTGCAGAATGCATTATTTGCAATTCGAAAAATCTCCAAGCATTTCTCTTGAAGATACAATGTCTTTTAACATGTTGATGCATATGGCAATATATATACAGAATGAAAGTAGTGTATGGTCTTTTCTTTATAGAATTAAATGTGTTTGAATGATGTTCACGTTGTTATTGATGAAATCCAAAGACATGAATGATAATTCCCTTTTGTTTGGGAAAATTACATTTGCCCCGAGCAATGTTTGTATATGAGGCAGAGCTGCAGTTTACTGAGTGGTCGTTTGTAAGATGTAAAGATGCCACGCTTATCGAATCTCCTAAAGACCCGAGCAATTGAACATCTCCAAGAAGATGTACCCCAAAACGATACTGCAGTACAGTTTCTAGTGAGAACAAAAATACGACGTCAAACTTTTAGCCGAAATTTCTTGAAACTGTAGAAATGAGAGGCAGGCAGAAAGGCAGGAATGCCATTCCAAAAGACAACCTCACGAGAAGTTCTGTTTATCACACTGTTTGCATGCACAGGAAGCAGATTAATGCAAAGCGATATGATAGAAGATTGTTTAAGACAATCAGGAACCAGCCCCATGCAACCAGATTGCAGGCTCATAAAGTCAGGCAATGACTGCCTTCTATCAGTCTATCGTAATGCCTTTATGCGCTGGAGTTTGGATGATGTTGACGCAGTGATGCTGGAACCCGCAAATCGTTCGCCAGGACTTTGCCAGACTTAGATCCTGCCTTTCAGCTTCCTGAATTAGAATCTTGGTGCATCTAAAAAGAGACTAATAACAATAAACTTTCTTGTTTTTTTTGTAGATAGAAAGTCACTATGATATGGATTTGGAGAAACAGCTGGTGCCGAAAAATTTTTGCCTCAGTTTTTGTTTAGTTTGTTTACGTAATCAACACTGTTTCTATGAAAGCATCACTGGGAAAAGAAGGAAAGAAGAGCACAGAAAAACATTACTGTGTAATCTTTTCCTCAGATAACTGGGTATCTGGTGATGGGCATCCTGTCTGCTCTGGAGTCTTTTGCGATGATGGTATTTGAAGGCATTTGGTCTGGGATTTGGAGCCAATCAGAGGTAATGCAAACGAATATTCTCCCGCTTGCAGGGCTGCACGCCCACCCCTGATTGAAATTATAGGTCCTTGAAGAATGAAACTTCTAACGAAGAGATTTCATTAAGACTCAATGATTGACATTGACTTAATATGAATACAATATTAAAGCTGGCCATGTAAGACCATACTTTTTGAACCGTTACCAATTGAGCTGAGCACGCCGAAGAGCATCCATGCAGAACAAGTGTGATACAGGTTGCTTCACCCATTCCATCTGTGTTGTACTGAACATTCCATAACTTCTTATTTTAATGTCTGTTTTGTTTGTTTAAAAAAAAAAAAAAAAAAGAGATTTGTTCGGGGGGAGGGTGGGTGGGTGTAAGAACTTATGTTCAATACTTTGTTTTTACAGTTAAACTATTTCATCTGAGAGAAATATGAAGGCTTTTGTATAGAAAAAGCGCTAGACGAGTGTAAAAGAGCTTAGTGCAATATTTGTTTAGATTATACCGGGGTGTATACGGAAGAGTAACCTATTTCTCATTTAAAAATGAAGAAATGTAGGATCACTTATGCAGCAAACCTTAATTTGTCCAAGGTATTTTGTAATTTGGTGTATTGAGAAGTTCCCAACCTATTATGAACTGTGGAATTTCACTTCAGATATCACCTGCATGATTAAAGCTCTATAGTAGGGCATCAACTGACTTCAATCACTTGAATCTGAGATTAGTAAGTAACGCTAAGGACAACATACCTTGGACTTGCCCTTCCACAGTTTGAGGCCAAAATGTGTATTTCTATATATCTCTTTGTATTTTTCCACATTTCCCCTTTTTCCGAATTCATAATCGCGCTATACTTGTCCTGTCAGGGGGCCACAGCCATTCACGCCGTGCTCGCTATCCTGGCCCTCTTCGAATTCATCGTCTCTGTTGTCGGGGCTGCTTACTGTTGCGGTGGGTTACGATGTTGTTGTGCATCTCCAACCCCAGCAACAACTACGGTAGGTGGCGATCATTAACATAAAGTTGCCCTGTGCCCCTGATGGAATAACGAAAAAAGAAGTGAAAGGGAAATTTGAAGTGGCGATCGTTATATTTTATGGGGTGTCCTTCGACCTAACAGTGATGTAGTCCCCAAGGCCGGCTCAAGGCCAGACATTCTGGCCTTAGCCTCGTCCTTGACCTCGGACAAAAATCCTTGGCCTCGTCCTTGTACACTAGTGTTCATCCTCGGCATCCTCGAACGAGGCCGGGCCGAGGCCGGGTAAAAAGATGTGGCCGTGTGGCGCACGAAGCTCTGCGAGCTGTGATCCAGATCGAGGGAGCCAGTGTTGTACAAGGGCACTATTATATTACTTTATTATATTATTATTTTCAGAAGTGTTTAAATGACATGTTTAATCCCTCAAATATATAATTCTGTATATCTAACTAATTACTGAGTACATATTTTTTATACTTTGCAAATATTCGTGATAAAGACTTTGCTGGTGAGGTCGCGTCGACGGCGCGCGCGCTCTTTTTATACGTTTTTTTTTTTTAAATTTCCTTTGGCCTTTTTGGATGATCAAACAAACAACATTGATGTCTGCAGACTCCAAGATAGTCGAATTTGGGTTTAAAGCCCATGAGGACTTTGTTGATGCAATTGGCAAGTCTAAACACCAGTGTTGTAGTCCTCGGGGCCGGCCTCGTCCTCGAGGCCGGCTCGAGGCCAAACATTCTGGCCTTAGCCTCGTCCTTGACCTTGGACAAAAATCCTTGGCCTCGTCCTCGTCCTCGACTTTTTTCAGACCCCCGGCATTGGCCTTGTCCGTGACCTCGGACGTGCCAGTCTTGGCCTTGGCCTTGACCTCGGGTGAACCGACCTCAGATACAACACTGCCACCTAACATCATTATTCATGAAAAATTATATCAAAATTACAACAAATTAGGCAATCATGTATCTTAAATTACGTTGCTTCAATAGCAGCATAAAGATACCTGACGTCACCAGACAAACATGATTATTCATAGACCGTTTATTCGTTTATTCATATCACACAGAAAAATAAATGTGCGGTTAACCATTTGTGTAAACCTGAAGTCGGAGCAATCACGCATGCTTTCCTGTAACCTGTCAGTTCATGTTGAGAAGGAGAATTCCATAATTATGAATAAAGCTTTTTCGTATGTGTAAAATTGAAATTTTTACCTTCTCGATAGGGAATGATTGTTTGAATGTCAATAAACAGAGCTGTTGGAAATTAGTGAATTTATTCTGATTCAAAGTGCATGTTTTGAAGCAACAACGGCAACAATCTTAAAAATACTTTATGCGGAATTTATGAGCTACAATATCAATTCTGAATTTATTTTCACAAACACTCATCAACCTTACTTCTCTTGCTTCTGTAGTTTCAGCATCAGAATCAGCCACATCAGTTTATTCCTCCATGGCAACCACGACCACAGCCGCAACCACAACAACCACCGCAGCCACAACCACAACCGCAGCCACAGGGTAATTCCCTTGGTTTGATTTCCTTTGAAAGTTGAGTTCTGGTAAAGGGGAATTTTTTTGAGCTCTCTATTTTATTTTATTTCTTAATTCAGTGTGAAAGCGTATCAAAAAGAGAGAAAAAAATCATATGAAAAGGGCTGCTTTTCATATTATGTCCTGATATTTGAAACGTGACAAGAAATTAGTTATCTGTAGTCATGGTGAGGGCAAAAAACTTTCATACCTTGTGTATGTTTAGTTTCACATTTTTTCACAGACTTCTTGCTCTGACTAAAAGGCTGCTTTTCATATTATGTCCTGATATTTGAAACGTGACAAGAAATTAGTTATCTGTAGTCATGGTGAGGGCAAAAAAAAAAAACTTTCATGCCTTGTGTATGTTTAGTTTCACATTTTTTCACTGACTTCTTGCTCTGACTAATTGCCTGAAATATAAATGCAATGAACTAAAAGAAAAGGCCATTTTAATACTGAGATGTTGAATCATAATCAAGAAAACAGTCTTTGAACCCGTGATACTCTCTAGAGATTTAATCAAGTTACTGTCCACATCAGTGCCAGTACGTGGAATATAAACTGTTTAGGCCATTAAAACCATACATACATTGCATATCTAATCAGCAAAAAGTCTTGCTTTTGGAGTATTTGCTGTTTATATCTGAATTGTCGTGTTCACGTTGCAGGAGAGATGTAAATAATCACCCTTATGAAATCTACTGTTCGTCATTCACATGCCAGTGGGATACCTATTTTCATCAATAACAGGAATAAAATTATGCCGAAGTTTAATGCTCCGACGACGATTGCACCTGGCTTTACTTTTATGCAAAATACAGGGTGAGGGATAATGACAGCTACATGAATGGAGTATTTGCTCAGGGTTAGAAGTTAAGATACGATCATTCAGTGTCGAATATTGATCTGTAACAACTGTCGTTCGAGCTAGTGTTGCACAACCTCAGAGACCATCATGTGAGTTTGTTCGGTTTAACATGTCTTACGGGAGCACTGTGGTTTAGGGTGAAGGCTTTTGCCCCATCATTATGAGAACTCATAGGTCGATCATCTATGGACAAAGTGTTTTGCCGACATGATCTTGACCCAGGTGTTTTAAGAAAGTGGCAATGTTGGGGTTATACAGGGCCCGTGGGGAGAGCAGCAGATATACTGACATGTCTACCCTGAGTAAATAATACCCAGTTATTATAATTCTTATAATTATTATGATTATGATTATGATGATGATGATTATTATTATCATCATTATCATCATTATTACCCAGTATAATTATCATTACTTTCATTTTTATTATCATAATTAGTAGTAGTAGTAGTAGTAGTAGTAGTAGTAGTAGTAGTAGTAGGAGGGGGAGGAGGAGGTAGTAGGCATTGTAATACTAGTGGTAGTATCATGATCATAATTACTATTTATATCATTATTATCATCATTATCATTAGTATGCCATGGACATCAACTCATATGTAAACACGTCAGGCAGAAACTATTTCGAGTTTTTGATATGATTTAGTAGTACAATAGCTTGTATGTCTAATCTATAGTGGAGTTAGTCTTGATTTTATTCCACAAAAACGACTGTAGCATAACTTTAAAAAAATAGAATGATGTACCGTACATGATGATATCAGAGCACAAGACAGAAACGTAAATAAATACCTAATGAATTTGTATGTGTAATCTATGATGGTGTATTGATTAGTTTTGATTTTATTCCAGAAAGAGGCTATATAGCATAATGACATGTCAAAACATAAAGAGATGTATGATTATGAAATCAGAGCAGAAGAAGGAAAAAAAATAGAACTGTCAGGATCAGACCTGGGTTTTCATTTACCCCAAGTTTTGGCTACCAGCGCCCAAAATCACATAAACGACCTCACATACCCCAAGCATCCTTTTTTAAAGTGAAGAGAGCTATGGCGTAGTCAAAGTACACATAAGTAATTGCACTGCACAAGGAATATTCCAGTTTTTAGTTGTTTATTACAACTGTATCATATTTGTTCCAATATCATATGGGTATTTAAATATATCAATATAACATAATTTCTTATGCAAAAGAATCGACTTTCAAAATTATGATCTTTGAGAATTCAGTACAAGTATTCAAAACTGTAACATTAAGTTTAGCGATTACAAAGAATTAAAATATGGAATGGAAAATTATCTGGATATTATTAAAGGGTTGTAAATTAAAGAACTTCCCTGATTAAATGGATTCAGTCCAACGAAAAGGTGTGTCGATGAGGATGACGACAGGGCCCTGTCGCTGTCGACGACGTGGTGCTATCGCGAATCCTCGAAGAATTGATGAACCAAATAACCGGCGAAATCTTGGAAAATCGACGTCATTAGACTTCGTCGATGTAGAATGACGTGACGTTTCAGAGTCCAACAGGAAACTCAGATGGAAAAACTCAAGTTGAAAAACTCAGGATAAGATGATCATGGACATGGCTCAGGGCTAAAGATCACTGAAGCCTTCTAGCATATAGCCCCAGAATAGAAGTGCTGTCCATGGGAAACAGCTCCCTGACCAAAGGACCCTTCAAAATTGAATAAATTCCCATTATACAAAATGCATATCCTTAATTTTAACAAGCAATATTTTCAAATATCATTAATTATTGTTATTTATTCAATACTTGTCCATCTACTTATTTATCAAGCACAGACAAAATATCTAAACTGTATCAATTTGTCAGTGAAATTTTGTCTAAACATCTTTAAAAGTAAACACAAATTCACTCCTGTATAATAATGAAATACTCATATCATCACTATAATATAACTTTGATAAATGACTTAATTAAAGCCTTAATAAGTAATCAGAACTTCGCAGCATAATATCATGCCTAGCTGACTGACAAAGATAAACATTAATTCCGTTTCTTTCATAGTTTTTAAGACAAACTCTTGTTTAAAAATGCATACAGCCTTTTAAATTCAGGTTTCTGATTTTAGTACTGAAATAAAACTGGTAGAAAATCTACTAAACTTATCACCATTTTGGGTAGGAAAACTCCAAAAGTTAAAACAAACTGAGGATCATTGCTTGCTGGCTCCTCAGAACACAACCTCACTCAAAGGGTCAAAAAACGAAAGTGAGACCACTCACTGTGTACAGCAATTGGGTACACTGTACAAACAATGAACCTTGGGTGGTCTTGGAATCTTAAGTGTTTTCCCCACCTGTTACAAGAACTGAATAAATTATAGCCCTCTCCTGATCAAGTGGCTAAACACATATAATTAAAAATCTGACTCATCCATTTCCTAATTAGCAATACTGCCATCACAAGGTCAAAAAATACATTATTAATTCTCTCTTCTTATTTTTCCCCCAATACACAATAAATCATAATTTCTCTGTTTACACCTCTCCTCTGTGTAATTCAAATAAATTTTAAAATTTTGCTGTCGGAACAAGAAAAAAAAAATGAAATGCTTGTGACAAGAACGTAATTCTGACGTAATAATATTGTATATGTAATTCATAGGAGTGTATTGATTAGTCTTGATTTTATACAAGAAAGAGGCTGTAGCATAATTTGACTGTAAGGTGATATGATATTAAACCATAAATAAAATAGAACCTAATTCAGACGTAATGAAATTTTATGTGTAATATATAATGGTGTATTGATTAGTTTCGATTTATTTCAGAAAGAAACTGTAATCTAAATTAAGAAGAACAGTCAAATGGATGCACACTGTATGTCTATTATTTGTAAATGTACTTATTGTATGATACATGAAAAAAATCCGAATCTAATTTGACTGTAAATTTGATCACAGTTATTTAACATTAAAAACAAGTAATGCAAAGTTTACAGCAGACAGTCATTACAATTTTGTAATAACTGTCCCACAAGTGTGACAGCCTGCGACCGTAGCCTCGTATCGAAATGAGGGAGGACGTAACATATTAAAACAAGAAGTTTATTAAACTTCTAAAATGACGGGTTTTTTTTTTTTTAAACTTAGATTAGTCTCGCTAGCGCCCCCGGTGTTTGAATTCAATCAAGCGACGCCTATTAGCCTGCAGATTTTTATCCAGACCCTGTACATACACCTGCACAACAGTACACCCGACGTGGCCTGTACTTATGGAGAAGAAGAAGAAGAAGAAGATACGTGCTTACCCGGCGCTGGTGATACAATTTTCATTTGCCCCCACGTTCTTTTTTTTTTTATTTTGTTTTCTTCCTTTCCTTTTTGTAATCTTTTTTTTTTTAGGTAGCGGCGCCTTCGGCGCCATGAAAAAATTAGGGGGGGGGGTTGCGCCCCCAAGCCCCCCTCTGGATCCGCCACTGAGAGAAGAAAAGAAAGAAGAAGAAGTGAGAGTAGTAGCAGTAGTAGTAGTAGTAGAAGAAGAAGAATAAGAAGACGAGCAAAGAAAAGAAAGAAGAGAAGCGGGAAGAGAAGGTTGGGTCACATATTGTATTTATTGAAATTGATTGATACAGTGTGTATCAACAAAAGCGTTACACTTTTGAAAAAATATAAAAATTATATTTCTAAATATTCCGAAGAGTTTTTCATGTTGATATATGCTCAGTGGGCTCATCTGTCAAGTGCCACTCACAAACAAATTATTAATTCATGCTTGGCCGAACACTGACTGTTTTTGTTCAGAGTGTGAAAAATGACTTGCGCAAAATTGAAAGATGAGGGACAATTAAACCAGAATCTAAATAAGTACTCCCATTGAAAGAAATTGCTCTTTGCCACAGAGTTTCTCTCTTCTTGTCAGAAAATTTACCTATAAGTTGTGCAACGACTGTCACATTTCAGAATCATTAAAACAAATATTATAAAAGAATTTTGACATAAATTGCGTTCGTATAATCAATAAATAGTAAGTATAGATAACTATGTTCGCTGTATTGTGGACGAAACCATTAACCAAAGCTTGTAATTCGAATTTCCCAAAGTCTCTCCATTGTTGTCTGAATAAAAACAAACCAACAAACGAACGAAAAACAGAATCACATATAGCACATATAGACCGAGCAAAACATTACATTACCATCAGTGGCTGTATAAGTCTTGATTGGTTTGAACGTGTGAAGGAATCTATAGTTCTCTGATGGAATCAACAGATGATGGGATACTGAGCGAAATCACAATACCCCCCCCCCCTCCCCCGTCACAACAACGCCAGGGGGCGTTTCATCAACATTTGTCGTCTGACAAGCTGTCAGATCTGACATCTTTCCTTGATTTTGATTGGCTGAGAAGCATCGTTATTATGGCAATTGTCGAATAAAACAGACTTTGTCGGATAAAACATCCGACATGTCCTTTCATGAAACACTCCCCTGATCGCCAACAATCGAACAAAATATTACATTGCCACCGATTTTCAAGGGCTAATGAAAACTTGGCCGGTTTAAGAGTCGGTTTGGAGGTGCACCTACAAAGTTTGGTAATGGACGCAACACCTGTGTGATGGGCATTGGAGTTGAAACTGGACGCGTATGTAATGTGGAAAATGCCAAATCATCATGGTGGAAAAATTGTTTATCTGCAAGAGTTGAAAAAGATGAAAAAGTGAATAATTTGACAGAGATTAATTCAATTTGCCATGCAATGGTATGAAAACATGGTTGATTTTTTAAAAAAAAAACAACAACAAAAAACAAACAAATTAATCCATGGATTACATGTAAAATATATAAACTTTATGAAAAAGTTATTCTAATAGATATTCATTGTTTTGTGTCATACATTCCAACTGTCATGAGAAAAGGAAAGCAAAGACTTGCGAAAAATAATAAGTGTGATCACTCAAACAAAGAAAAACATCTTCAATAGTCTATTTTGTTTCCTCTACAATTCCGTCCTCAAATGAAGTGATTTTAAAGGAGTCATAATTATTAGATACCATTTTCCTTTAGATTTAAACCACTTCAAATTAAAGTATAGTACACTCTGAAATAGTGGTTGACTCTTTTGGGAGTTGCACATTTCATAGGGTATGATCATGATGTGACGTAATTTGTATGTAGTAGTCTCGACATCTGAGATATACAGGTTTGTTTTACTGCAGCATTATTGCTAAAATAATCAAACTGAAGTATACATAGTTCCTTTTTATGCTTGTTTGGCTACCATACGTGTATTTATTTCATAATTTATGAACTTCGTACACTTCATTTGAAGTCAATATTTGCCATGAGTATATTGCGTTACTCGATTCGTTTAATTTTGTTTGACCTCAACATTCATGTACAGTTTGTCCCCAAAAAATACGATATGGGCCTAAAAGTATTGATAATAAAAGAAATTTTGAAATATGAAAAGTCATTTTAGGTTATAAAACTGTAACTATTCCTCTACCAGTCAGTGAGTACCCATTCGGTCCAGTAGTCACGAAGAATACAAATTTTGAAACGGACGTCATAGGTCCTTCCTGTCCAAGTTAGGACAGATGGAAAACTCATAGCACAATGGACAGTCCCACTATCCTTCTGAATGGTTTACAAAGGAAATTGCTGTTTTGTTTTGATTTGTTATGATTGTTATTGCAGTGATGTATCATCATAGGTAATTATTCTTTCTCTAGTCCAGTAGTTAAAAGATCAGGGAGTCTTAAAGCGCGTCATTAGCCACTTTACTCCATCTTTTACTGTCCTTAGCATCCGCAAAATAAAAATATCTTGTTCACAGGAGACTAGTTTACAAATTTATTCCAATTCATGCATACTCTTTCAACAAAGATTGTTCCAGATTATGTAAAAGATCAAGACAAGGCACTTATGAATTAGTCTGATAATTTTGTTTTATGGTCACTGAATTTGTATTACTTACAAATGACCAACATCTTGAAAACTCTGAAAACTGCTCATCTTTTCTCATTCATGATTTATGTTGTCATGGAAAAACATATCCACATTTCTTTCATTTGCAGCAGCAACAACAACAACATCAAGAATGATGATAACTATGACAAAAAATAAAATTTTTTCATCACAGCCAAAGCACAAATAAAAAGAAAAATAGTGATTTCCGTTGCAGACAATTAAAAAAGGAGTGTGATTTGTCCATTGTGATTTGAGGGTCCCTTTTGTTCAAACTTGGACAGTAGGGACTTATGACATTGTTTACAAAAATCCCTATTTCTTTGTGATTACCGGACCGAATCAGACGGGGTCTTCACTAACTGGTAGAGAAATAGTTGTGGTTTCATAATCTACAATGACTTTTCATCATAGGAGCCGGAAGCGGGGGGGGGGGGATCGATTTTTGCCCCCCAAGGACCCCCTCGGAAGAAAAAAAAAAGATTTTTTTTATATCATACACAAGCATATGAAATGAGCATATTGACATGATTAGTGCTCTAAAATGCAAACTTTCATCATTCAAAAATCAAAATGTTCTTACTCGGTCGCTACACTTCCTCGTATTGTAATTAGAAGCAACGTTTCTCAGTATTTAGAAATTCTGTCATCTATGAAAAAGGGGCAGATGCTTGCTTCATTCGGGGTATTATTTTCAGAGGCGCTGGAAGCGGGGGGGGGGGGGTAGGCAGGGGGGCCATTGCCCCCATCATTCGAAAGGGGGGGAATCGGATTTTGCCCACCCCGGGCCCCCCTCGGAAGAAAGAAAAAGAATTTTTTGGATCATATACAATCATGTAAAATAAGGATAATGACATGATTAGTGCTCTAAAATGCAAACTTTCAGCATTCAAAAATCAAAATGTTCTTACTCGGTCGCTACGCTCCCTCGTATTGTAATTAGGAGCAACGTTTCTCAGTATTTAGAAATTCTGTCTATCATCTTTCAAAAAGGGCAGATGCTTGCTTTATCGAAGTTGCGAAACTGAATAGCTAATTTTCGGGCAAAGGGTGTCGGGCCCCATCGCCAAATTTACAGTATGCCATTCATAACCCTCCCATTGCCATGCCCGGTCTCCTGATTCTCTCACGCCATCCGAGCATGCTAGAAGCGGTGAACAAATAATCATGTTTCAGTACTAATGATGAGAGAAGATGGGAAACAGTTTTTGATAACAATATTGTCTTAATTTAAAAAAAAATCTAAACTTCTTTTATATGAAAAAATATGTATAAGGGGGGGGGGGGGGGAAGGTGTTTACAGGGTACGTTGTATGCTGGTAGTAAGCATTTCAGGTGGCCCCCCATAAAGGCTTGGGTTGGGCCCCCAGAGTGTTTGC
The DNA here is from genome assembly GCA_029962745.1 of Echinometra lucunter. Lineage (NCBI taxonomy): Eukaryota > Metazoa > Echinodermata > Echinoidea > Camarodonta > Echinometridae > Echinometra > Echinometra lucunter. The sequence goes on from CM057167.1 coordinate 7,590,454, forward strand.
CCCCCACCCCCCCCCCCAGAGCTGGGACCCTTCCGGCGCGCCTGCTTTTCATATTGCAAACTGATTTCTTTCATAATTGATACTTATAGGCTCATCGTAATTTTGGGGGGACAAACTGTATACATACAACACCAGGGCGGATCCAGGATTTTCTCTCAAGAAAAGAGGGGACGGGGGGGGGGCATTCGATGAAGTATGTATGATTTCAGTGATCCTTGGGGCCATTGCAATTAGGGATAATTTATTCTTGTTCACTTTCGTATTTATTTTCTGTCTCTCCCTTTATTCCCTCTGGAAGGTCAAAGGTGAGGGAGGCCTGGGTCATATCGACCCCCTTGACCTGCCTATGCTCTGAAATGATACAAAATGATAACATGAAGATTACTCCATACTACTCTGGACTGAGTGAAACAAGGCTATGACTAATTTGTGTGGCGCCGGCGTCCCTTGTCTTGCCTACTTGTCAACCATGACAACTTATTTTCGAAACCTTTGCCATCATTTTTTTTAATGCTGTAAGCAGAATTTATTATGAAATGTTTGTTTTAAGTGTTTGCTTGGAAGTCTACCAAGCTTTTACAATCTTGACTGTACATAAATGTGAGGCGAACGAGATCGTTAAAAATGTTTCACTTACTGTGTAAGACATTCCTTCTCTATATACATACATAATATCAATCACATGTACGCATGCTCCGTAACTGTAAATTTTCCATTATGTTTCCTACAATCGACTGTTCATAACAATTCTCGGCATTTCCATTTCAAGAGATATTTGGCATACAGCACGAAACTTCAAGGGAGGAAGTATCAAGGTAAGGTAATATTAAGCGCACAGAGAATTAGGTTTTAATCATTATGCCATGAATGAATAAAATTGTTAGTAGTAGAAGTAGTCTTATCATAATTGTGATAATGATTATTATTATCTATACGAGGCATTTTTCCGTACCAATTATTTCCATATTTTGCGTTCTCTGATTTGGCAGCGGTCAATATCATACCATATTTTCTCTCTTCCGGGTTTTCTCATTGACTCTACGTGTATACGAGCAGCGGGCAATATTCATGAAATCCAGTTTGAACCGGTTTGAGAAGCAACGCAAGCCGGCCATGCATGCAGTGCGCAAATAAAAAGATACGCAACATGCAATGCGCAAATACATTATGACATCCTAAAAAGGTATAAGCCGTGTGATTAAAATTAAGGCACATATACATGTTAAATGGGTACTTGGAGAGATGACTTTAATTCATTTTTTCATCAATTTCCTGTGGGATATAGATAATTATAATAATATTGACTGCATTGAAGTAGATACAACCTATATCGCCCTCTCTGAATCCAATATTGCCCGCGCCTTCGGCTTGGGCAATATCGGATTCAGATCGGGCGATATAGGTTGGTATAATTATCATTAATGCCAATCAATATTATATAATTATCATCTTTCTTATTATCATTGTTACAATAATATCATCATTACTATTATTATTATTTTGGGGGTAGATTAATCCTTTCTGGTCTTCTTTATTTTCTCATAAAAATATATACATTTCTACATTCTTAACATCTGCCCATATTTCTGGAGAGTAATACATGGCTTTCTACCTGATATATTTTCTTCTATTTGTAAACGGTAATTAACAAGGTAAAACATAACATGAACAAGTCCCTGTTTTGTTCTTTTTTTTAAGTTCCTTTCGAAAAAAAAAATAAAAACCACCCCTCTGTATTAAACACAAAACAAAACAAAAAAGTTCCCCAAACAAATCTGTGTACTTTTAAATCAGGAACATTTGAAGAAATCTGAATGCAGAGGCATTTAGTTATACTTCTCAGCAACATTTCATGTAAAATTCAGGGCAAATCCTTCAGTCATGTTTTATTCAGTGAACATGGCCTAAATGTTATTCATATTATTTTTTAGTGCACAAAAATAAAGCAATACCTACTCTCAATTTAACATGGTAATATATAAATTTATTTTTAATGTGTTCTTTTAACCGTAAATTAATCGGTATCATTTGCAAAAGTCGCATACACCCTTCTAAAAGATGAATTCCTTCGCATTAGATCAAATTTACCACGCAAAAGATGTCAAAACTGCAGTTTTTGCCATTTTCACCTTGTGCTCACTCAAGCGTGAAACTTGACGCACAATTCGTTTGGTATGTTGGGAAGCACATGCAATTTATGTCGCATGCCTTCTAAGGCCGAAAACTTGAAGTTTATTTCGATATCTTTAATTCAAAGTTATCAAATGAGGCTTGTGAACTTCAAAAAGTGACCATTTTGCGTTTAGGGTATGTTCACTGAAGCGTGACTAAAGGATTTGTCCTGAATTTACATGAAATATAGCTGAGAAGTATAGCTACATGAATCTGAAGCAAGATTTCATCAAAGGTTCCTGATTGAAAAATTGCACAGATTTGTTATAGGGTAAACTTATTTTTTGTTTTAGGTTTAGTAAAAAGTGCGCAGTTCAAAATCATATCGACATCTTTTCCTTCTTTGAACCTAATTCAATACCTAACCATACGTGACATGGTTTAAATTGAAAATTAGACATGCAGTATTTCTTTATATTCTTTTAAACCTCTCTCCAAAACTTAATGACTTCTTTACAAAAAAGAACATATGCATGCAGTCGCAATGTTGATAACAATAACAATAATAACGTAGTTCAGAGGCATTTACTTTCCATTTAAACAAATAAGTCAGTATCGCCAAAATATTGTACATAATTACTCTATTGATATTACAATTATAGTTATCATTGTAATTATTAGCATTATTGTTTATTATTATGATTATTATTACTATTATTATTATTATTATTATCACTATTATTATAATTATTATGATTATCATTATTGTTATCATTATTATTATCATTAGTATGATTATCATCATTATCATCATCCTCCTCTATATTATAATTATCATTTTATATCGCGAGCTAGAATTCGAATTTGTACAAATAACTGAAGGGAAAGAAATCCAGTGAGCTTTATTAATTTGTTGTATGTCCTTCAAAATTTGTTTTAATTTCTTTAAATATTAAAACTTGCTACTGAGTCTTAGGCATTCCTGCCAATTTCATTCTCGACTGTCAAGTTATTTTGGCGATGGGGAAGTGTGAAATTCATCAAGCAACCAGAAAAAGAAAAAAAAAAAAAAGAGAAATATCTTTTGTTTGGCTTAAAGAGATTTAGAATATATCTCATTTAAGCCAAAAGAGAATCGGAGATATTCAAGCTTCTTTTATAAAATTATTATTCATGCACGGGCGCGCCCGGGGGTGGTATTCTGAGGCTGTTTTAACTCTGTTTTAAGTCTGTTTTAGCAAATCGGTATTCTGAACACCGTTTTATCTCTGTTTTAACTTTTGTTTTAAGTTTTGTTTTATCTTTCTAACCGCGCATCTTACCTTGCATGCCTGGCGCAAGTCGTGCGCAAGCGCGTAAAAATACCATAAGTAATAAAACACGGTATTCTGAAGACCGTTTATCTCCTGCTTTAACTCTTTCCGCTTGACATTTCATGCTCATGAGATAAAACAGGGTGGGAGGTGTTTTAACTTTGTATGCGGTATGTCATGGCGGCAATTTTTCTCGCTCATAAATGTTTTTGGTTGGAATGAGGGGGATAACGAGATCCAATAAACCTTACTTTTATTCCCGGAACAACATTTCGAAAGAATTTTTGCCTCGGGTGGAGAAATTTGGCAATTGTCTGCGATAATATCAAAGATGATTTGCAAAAAATAATTCTGTCACATCATCACATCTGAATTAAAGCAAGAAACTAAGCGCAAGCTAATGCGCTCATTACAGCGCGAATATATAAGTTCACGCGTTTCACGCACCCCTTCCCCCAGGGAGCGATCTTATTGGCTGAGTCAGCTTAGACTCATCTCTAACGACTTTCCCCATTGGATAATATCTTTGCGGTGGGTGTGGCTTTGATGACTTACAACACCGTTAAAACAGTTCTCAGAATACCATTTAAAGACTGTTTTAGCGGTGTTGTAAATCAATGCCTTAATTAAAACAGAAGTTATAACAGAACTTAAAACACAGTTAAAACGGTGTTCAGAATACCACCCCCGGGACATTTTGAAAGGACGGTGTAAGATCTAAATTTGCCAACAAATTTGCAGGTGGTGACCCAAAATTTGGCGACAGTTATGCGGCACTCCAAGTCTAATCTACCCCCCCCACACACACACACACACTCACACACACGCACACGCACACACACACACACACACACAAATATTTTCAAACAGTATCACAGATGTAGATCTTCACTACTTTAATGGAACGTTTTGGGGCCGCGAACAGGCGAAGTGTTTTTGAAAGTTAGGGGAGCTGACGCTTCTTGCTAGATTATCAACAGTCCAGACCTGTATTTAAATATTGTGAGCTAGAAAAATATAATATTTCACGGGAGAAGTGTTATTTCATCATCGGAATACACTATTGGCCTAACCAAAAGTCTTTTTCACGGTGCAAGTATTATTTCGTCATCAAAAGACACTATTGGCCTATAAGATATCTAGAGGATATATTCGGTCACCTCGCTCGCCAAATTCGTTGGCTTTCCGAAACCATCCCGTTCCTAAATATTACGAGCGAGCGAGAAATTGGAAATTTACATTATCATTACACAGAACAAATTTTAGTGGTGGTAGTAGTAGTATAGTAGTAGAAGTAGTAGTAGTAGTAGAAATAGTAGTAGTAGTATTAGTAGTAGTAGTAGTGTAGTAATAGTAGACTTTACTGGATAACCTGTTCAGCACATGGCTAATCTGCCATAAGGTCCATTGTACAAGTGAAGAAACAATACACTGATCACATACAGATATGTAAAACGAGCACAGTTATAGTTAACAAGTAAAAGTTTAGAATACATGTAATGGGGAATAGTTGTCATTCATGTAATTACAGAATACTTCCATATCGAAGAGTAAGAACAAAGAAACGAAGAAACAAAACAAAACAAAAATAAATATTTATTCATTCATTTACTCATTTGAATATAGTTATACAGGCACAAAAGATCAGCAAACATGCTGTTTTACATCAATGTCCTGACTACAAAGTAAAATCGACAAAAACATGAGAGTTAAGTACATAAATGTGCAAGGATAATACATGAAGTACTGTTCAGAATATACTAATGAAATAAAACGAAGAATGAAAGAGCAAACTATGAATAGTAAAATAAATAAACTAATATTTGAATATATAATAAGATTGATTACATGGTATGTATTTAAGCACTAATTTCCTAAAGAGAAATAGCGAAGGTGTAATATTATCAAGTAAGTCTCTTTAGTGAATTGATTAAAAAAAATGTATAGATAATTTAAAAGTAATAGTACGTTTATTAGTTAAAACCAGTAAAGGGGAGACTCTTTTAGTTTTAAAATAATGATAATTATAATTTGTATTTGTATTTATCATCTTTATTTTCTAGTTATTATGTTAAAATGTTCATTTTAAAATGTGTTTGCGCTTGCATTTTGGTGGCAGCACTGTATAAGACTTGGTTCTTCTAAGCTGTCTCCACATTCTTATTTTGATATTTTTGTTTACTACTGTATATTTATGTGTTTTTTATGAATGAAATAAATTGAAATTGAATAATGCGATCATAATTGTCACAAATAATCAAAGTTTGTTGGACTTACCTAGTAAGTAATTAAATGTGAGTGGAATTACTATGGATAATATATAGAAACTTCTCCAAAATATTTGTAGAATAGGATAACTACGGATGAATTAAAGCCGCAAAAGAAAGAAAAGGAATAGTAGCAAAAGGGAAAAGAGAAATTTAAGGATTAAACAAAATAATAATTGTAGAAACCTCTAGAAACCTATAGGAACTTGAAAAGAGGCAAAAAAGAAATCATAATACCATGTATATGGGGATTATTGTATAATAAAGGGCTATGTTGACATAATTTGCATCGTTCTTACAATTCTTTTTTTGTACACTGTTACTACCTTTACGTATATTTTGCGTACAATTCCACCCGAAAAGTGCACCAAATCGTTCAATTTTAATTCTAACAATGCAAAAGCTCCTGCTTGGTCGCTTCGCTCCCTCGCTTGCGTCTTCCCTCAGATATCAAATATTGAATATATTCTTGCCCCCCTGGGAAAAATTCCTGCATACGGCCTTGTCTTTTAGCTTCTATATGAGAATGTGAGATCTTGTTGTTTGCCATTTGGTCTTAAGTTGGCAAGAATTAGTGTTTGGGAGTTGTCTTTTTATGAGCATAAGTTAGAAATGTCATGTTGTTTGGATGCACAGCCTTATCATATAAATTTGTTAAAATGAAAAATATTGAATAACAAAATTATAAGGGATGTGATATTATTGTAAGGAATGGAAATTCAGAACAATGTAGAAACTTTGGAAAGTGTAAACATATACTCCCTAGCATAGCATGACATAGAAGCCTAAGCAAATAGGATTTTTTTCGTGTGTGTATTGGGGGTGCGGGTGATTGTTTATATGTGCTGTTTTCATCAGAACAACCAACGCTCGTCCCCCCTCTCCCCCTCATAACCCCTTCTTTGAATAGCTATCTTATCTTCTCATGCTCATTCATGAATTGGAATGGAAAAAGTATGAAATTGACCGGGAAAACCTACATTATCGCACATACATTTTCTAAAGATCGATCTGAAGGGGGGGGGGGGCGCTGAGTGTGTAATGTGCACACGGGAGGACTTTATTTCTATTAAAAAAAAGAAGAAGAAAAAAAGATCGAACGTGAGGGGACTCACGATCATCCAAAAAGAAAGTAAACAAAATAAAACAAACAAATCTTGAATTTTCAAAGGCCCTTCCTGAACACAAGGCCTCACATGGAAAATTACCGGAGGATAAAATACATAAGATCATTGTTCGGTCGCTGTTTGAACAACGCTCATGCAGAGAGTCATGTTACAGGCAATTTGATCGCATGGGTATGTTTGAGGGCAGTGGCGTATCTTCGGGGGCAGGGGGGGGGGAAGTGCCCCGGGCGGCACTTTGAGGAGCGAAAAAATGCAAAAGAGAAAAAATGAGCAAAATGAAGAAAAATGATATTTTTAAAGGATTTTGTCCCCCTCTCCATTCGCAGAGTAAATGCATCAGAAATAAAGTTTCTAAGGGTTTAAAGTGCAAAAATTTTCTTAAGCTCGGTCGCTTTTCTTCCTCGCATTATTAAGCAATCTTTTCAAAGGAGCTTCAGGATTTAGAAAAATAATGATGCAATCGTGGCTGTTTTGCTCGCTGTCACTGTATGTTTCATCTGCCTCTTGCAAAATAGGCCTTCTGCTCCCCAGTGTGGCCTATAATACACCATTTGCAAAGGTTAAACATTTTGGAAGATCTAATATGGGTGGCACTTGGAGGGGGCTCAAAAAAAGGCAAAAGATAAAAATAAGAAGGAGAAAATCCGCAGGGTAAATGCATCAGAAATAGAGATTTTGAGGGTTTAAAATGCCATATTGTTCTAGAGCTTGGTCGTTTTGCTTCCTCTCATGAATAAATTACCTTTCAGGATCTCATGTGCTTTTTAAACAGCCTTTTTTAAGGGGTTCAGAATTTGGAAAATAATTGCAGTAATTGTTGCTTTGCTCGCTATCATGTAAGACTTAGTTTCATCTGCCTCTTGCTAAATACTGCCCCCCCCCCCCCGTATGGCCTAATACAGCATTTGCAAAGGTTAAACATTTGAAAGAAATCAAAACTTTTGTCGCCTTGCCTTTTAAAGCTTCCTTAAAGAAGTATTTGCTATCCACTTATTCGTAATCTTTTCACCTGCACGTGCACCCACTTGCACACACTACACCTCACCCCCTTCCTCCCTCTATTCCCCTTTTTTGTAGTATTTTTTTTTCAGTTAGTGACATCGCTTTTATGATACAGACATTTATATTCATTATGGTTTCCATGTAGCCCTTTCCACCGGCTGCTATTCATTCAAGCATTTTGCTTAAGATAGCTGGCCCCTGCATTCTTGATTTTTCTTCTACTTGTTCATTTCTACTTATAATCATGTCTTTATTCTGTTGTCATTTGTTATTTAGCTGTCACATTTGTCATTTGATCAATTATATTGTATATTTATTACTATTGTTTGTAAATTTGTTATTTGATTTGACAATAAATGCAGAAACTCCTGCAAAAAAAAAAAAAAAAAAAAATTAAGCCTCGACTATTTCTTGAGGGTTTTCGTTAATTTTACCCCCAAGTTTAAACTTGAGAAAATAGAAAACTGTTTATTAATATAATTTCGAACTTCTCTATACCGTTCAATTTCATTGGTCAATTGCCAAATTTCCTTGGTAAAATGCGCAAGAAATTGTGTTTTTACGGATTATTATTAATTTTTTTAGATTCGCTGCTTGGTCGCTTCTCCCTCGCTTGTACCCTAATGTAGATACATTTGGGCACTCGGGAGGGGGGGGGGGGGGGGGCGCAACTTCACTGTTTGCCCCGGTCGCCATAATGCCTAGATACGTCAGCGTACATTCGTGATACCGTTTAGAGAAAATAGATAAGGATAATAAATCAACATAGTATAAACTTTGTGATATAAAATGTACACCCTGATAAACAAGATCCTGTCAAAGTACAAATAAGTCCATAAAAGCAATATTACTTTGCTTAGAGGCTGTGTGCAAAATTGACGATCATCATTCGTGGTTTTGACGACAGTAAATGACAAATACATTATTTTGATAGAGAATTACAAATTTCTGTTGAATATGGTCGAGAATTTGAACTGAAAGATTGGCGGTTCCGTGCCTGCGTTAAATACCTAAGTCGCCTATGTCGCAGTATGTTTCTCACGGGGGAGATTTACCGAAGACTTTAAGTTTATCAAAATGATCCTAGTGCAAAGTAAATCTAAACACAAAACAAAAAATAAGTTCGCCCTAAAACAAATCTGAGTAATAATTTAATCAGGAACATTTGAGGAAATCTGAATTCAGATTCATGTAACTATACAACGCAGCTATATTTACTGTAAGATTCAGGGCAAATCCTTTGGTCACGCTTCAGTGAACATGACCTTAATTCAAAATAGTCAATAAAGTTCACAAGCCTTATGTCATAGCTTTGGTTCAATGATATCGGAACAATTTCAAGTTTTCAGCGTTAGAAGACATGCAAAATAAATTTTATGTGGTTCCCAACATACCAAATGACTTACTCGCCAAACTTCATGCTTGAGTGAGCACAAGGTGAAAATTTAAAAAAAAAAAATGCGATCTTGACATCTTTCGCGTGGTAAATTCGACCTAATGCGAAGGAATTCATGTTTTGCAAGGGTCTTTGCTCCTTTTGCAAAAGGAATGATACCTTATTATTAAAGGAATGATACCTTAGTCACCGTTGAGTTAACACATAATTAAAACAAATTTTCACCACGTTAAAATTATGAATACGTATTGCTTGATTTTTGTGCACCCAAATCATATGAATAACATTTTTAGTGTGTATATATATGACCGGTGTACATATAGCAATGATCCCATGGCATTCCATTGAAAGTTCACGCTTCAGTGAGCACGTGGGAGTGGAAAAGCTCTTTTTTCACTTATGAACTAAATTCAACTGCTTCCCTTGGTTAGCTATCAGAGGTCTTCTTGGGGAGTTCGTCTGATGTTAGTTTCATGGAAATCTCGATGTCTTTTGTTTCAGTGAGCAAAAGAGATGAGCAAATTATGCAAATGAGAAGAAACTTTAAGGCTCTGTCCTTACTCCGTGCCGTATATCGGATACTTAATTTAGCATAAGAGACTTTTAGTAAGTGACCTCCTGACGATATATGCCAAGTTTCATGAAATAACTCACATTAGAATGAACAAAAAACATCAATGAAAAAAGGCCAAATTTCACTTTTGTTAAACCTCTGCTTCCTGATTGTACATATTGTTAATGGAGGAAATCAGTATCTAACAAAATTGGAATTTGTAACGGCCCACATGATTTCTTCAAAAGTGACGAAGAAGCATGGTAAATTCAAATTGTACAGTTTCTGTAGAAATATATTCAGCTGCGAATAACAGTACAACTTTCATTATGGGAATAAGACAGAAGCGGAACTAGCAACATAGAGAAAAAGGTAATCAGACCGGCCTTATAATTCTGGAAAGCCTGTCGGTAAATACGAAAGGACAGTGCATTACAAAAACACATGTCTATGAACAGATTTAATCACGGCAATGTATTAGTATACTTGCTTTTATTAAGACATTTTTCTTGACTGGACAAAAATTCATTATAATGATCGTAGGTACATTTGTGTAATGCGTATTTAGCAATGACTGAACATCGCTGATAAGGCGTGCTACTTTATACACCCCCCCCCCCCCGATACAACCAATTATCCCTTAATTTATGGCATCAGTTTAAAGATAGACAGTTGGGGTCGTAATTACCGCGACCCACGCCAATATGACTTCGATCGTTTTATGTTAATGAACATATCTATTGAAAACTATTTTAGGAATAGAAGGCTATACATGTATAGTGCTGCTTCTCCATAGAAGTATTATAAACATTTTCTCCTCTTGGCTAATCAAGTTAATCCAGCTGTGGCAGACAAGAAGAAAAAAGGGGCGTGATTAACCCAGTGTTCTCTAGAAGTTGATTGGCTGATACATACTGCGAGCGACTGTGAGTTTGTGCCACTTATTAAAAGTCGCACTGACTACAAAATTTTCCGTTACAGTCCAACCTCGTTTATCCGGCTCACTCTATAGTTATACATATACGGATCTTTCTATATATCAAGCGGAAGCGACCTTGCAGTGTATATGTAGGCTTTTCTTTCACTCTGACTGACAATACAATTAAAAAATAGGTCAAATCTCACACAAGACAAAGTGGTTATTAAGCCATTCGCACTTTAAACAATCACTGTCGCTAGCGCACACGCAGATCAAATGCACAATACTTTACTTACCAGAGTGTAAACATAAAGTATATATATATATATATATATATATATATATATATATATATATAAGTGAAAATTAGTCTGCGTGGCATCTAGAATATATATATATATATATATATATATATATATATATATATATAAGCTTTCTTAGTGAAAACATAGAATTAAGCAGACCTTTCATATCCTGTTGAATCACTAATCCGGAATAGTGTCGGTCCCGACTTGGCCGGATAAACAAGGTCGAACTGTGGGGTAGCAACCGCACTTGGTGAGTAATGTATATCACCCAACAGCTTCTGAAGTGATGTCATTAGCGAGCTTACATAACCGCATCTTTAAAATACCGTCATAATTCACAATCCACATTCTTAAACCTTATTTGAGAATGCCTCCACTATTCCCGGTTATCTTTAATAAGCGCATTAAAAAAAAGAAGATAGAATTCCACCAGAATTTGTTTTACAATACCTCAGTGGCGGATCATTGGAGGGGGGGGGGGGGCAAAAGATTAGCTTTACAAATCTGTAGTGACGGTGACGTCATAACTATGAAATGAACTGCAAGAATCACTGCTGACAAATTGGCGATGAGAACAAAAGTGCCCTTGGGTGATACCAGCGAATGCGAATGCGGTTCAACCTTTAATAAAGAAAAGAACAAATAAAACCATAATCAGCATGGTTGACATTTACATTCCTTCAGCATAAAAAAAGAGGAAACATTACGTTTGATGTGTCAAACTCCCTATCAGAATGGCATACATCCAATCAAATGAAATACACATAAGCATATGTATATGGCGTTAATGCCAACTTCCTGCAATACATATTCATGTTTATCCAAATAATCTATTAAATTTTCTGTAAATGCATCTATATCTGTATCTGAGCTACCAACGCCTGTAAGGCCTAATCAGGACAGTATCCTAATTATCCTTTGATAACTAATTGCTATAAACCCAAAATAATATGCATAATACACTGTCTTAGCTTTCTCATGAAATAATTGACCTCCAAAATACCTGACCTCCTTTCTGTCATTGGCATTATCGTGAAATAGGAAACCACCGTTCACTTTGTACAGCAGCGCTTTATTCAGTCACACGCATTGGTTTCCTATTTCCACCTCCATTCTCTTTGTACACAAGTGCGTACGTCAAATGAACGAGTGGTTTCCTAAACCACGATATAGCCCTGTCATTTCATTCTAAAATTTCACTTGAAACCTTCCCTATTTCTTGACTCTTACTTTCCGTTCACAACTGAATCATACATCATGTTGACATAAACATTCATAAGCTTCTTGCCTACTTTTGTAATATCATGATCACTTGTTTACATTTTATGTTAATTACATCATACCAAAAACTATGTGTGGTACCTCTACATTGAAAAGGTATGGATATAACAACAATAAATTATCTTGTTCTGTACACTTCATCCATCCATCAATATCATTATCATTAACATCAAGCAAAGCAGTAAATATTGGGCTAAAATAATATGTAGTGATTTTCTACTTACAACATTGGGCTGTCTCAGGAAAACAAATTTAGCAGTAAACTTTCAAATTCAAAACATGTCCGAAACACGAGAAATAGTTGCTCCGTAAATTCCAGAGCTGCCATCTACGACCTGAGTGCGAATCAAACCTAAAAATGCCCGCTTATGACGTAACAATATGAACACGGGAGAAAACTGGTATCTACAAAATCCTTTGCATGATGTATTTGCACGATGTATTTTAGATGTAGCAAAAAGTGGAATGTTTGAATGGGATCGCTAATGATGATGATGTTGACGCTGGCGATTGTGATAATAGGCGCATTCACACAGAAGAGGAAATGAAATTTGAATCGCGATACAAAATTCAGTTTTACTGCTACCGTTCACACGCAAGGAAAAATCGACATTTGGATCGCGATTCTAATCGCGATCCAAATTCCGATTTTGTTTTTGACCATTCACACACACGAGGAAGCAATGGAAACAGGCGGGAGAGCCCACAAACTTCTCCGCTTAAGCTTCTGTTATACACGATTTTGGACGATCCCACTTATGCCCCTGAGCAAGGCATTTTATCTACATTGCTCTTTTATCAAATAAATGAACATGCTTTAGGCATTTGAATACCAACCTGTGAAAGTGTTTTTAAGAAAAAAGTGGGTTTTTTCCACCAATGTGTGCATGCGTATGTGCTTTTTTTTTTTTTTAATAAAAAATAGTATGTATACCACATAGATGTTGGAATTATTTGAACATAATATCATTGGTAAAACACATAACTGAATAAGGAATTTCTATTTCCATCCAACGATTACAAGTGATTCGAAGCAACGACCTCCATCGACTCCTTCAACATGGCCCAACCACCAGCATACAACCCTCCTGAGCAGCAGAAAAGCGCCTGGCCGCCTCAAGGGTCATATCCACAACCAGGTGCATACCCGCAAGGCCAACCGGCACCATACCCGCAAGGCCAACCGGCACCTTACCCGCAAGGTCAACCGGTAGCATATCCGACAGGCCAAGCGCAACCGGGAGTAGCATATGGAGGTCAGCAAGTGATCGTCACTCAAGGAAACGATGCCCGTGTCCATGTAAGTAATCCCATCAAGGGACGATATCTTCAAGTGTGTTTTCCACAGTGATAGGGCCTATCGTTTTCTTCTAAGGCAATTTCGTTCAATTTTTTTTCACGAATCATTGGTCACAGGTTACACATAACAGGCATAAAGAAGTCAGTCTTTTAAGTGATGTACATAGTATATATTAACTTAAGGAATAAAGAACACAATGTAGGCTTATATACACAGAGCCATTACCTTTTGCTTCCATTATAACCACTTAAAGATATTTTTGTATAAACGATCCCGCAGAAATGCTGAGATGTGCCCGAAATTCAAATTCAGCTTGAATCATATCGAACTGAACCACATAGATTGGAATCTAAATAGGCAGACATGGTTCTTATTATAATTGTTCAGAGAAATGAAGACAAGTGGGGTGTTGCAAGAAAGTTGCAATCGATTGCAAGTTGCAACTGATTGTCACTGGCCAATCAAAATCATTGTTGCATGCATGTCTTCTTAAAAGGGCAGACCCTGAGCCAATCAGAATGGTTGTTTCAAATTCAGCAATTATTTGCAATTGATTGCAACCTTCTTGCAACACCCCAATAGAGTATTTTTTTTTCTTCACAACCGTACAGGAAGAGAAAGCAGTTTCAGTAACATTTTTATTAAGCAGCGGACCTAACATTTTGGACAATTTAGATATCACATACCGCTTTCACACCAAGGTACGGTCGCTGGGTACGGTCGTAGAGACGTACCCAGCGACCGATCAGACGTGCTTTCACACCGCCGTCAAAATTTGGTCAGGCCCAGAGCGATCGGTCGCTGTATAGCTGACCTAGCCGGAAGCGGAAGTAGAGATAGCGCGTGGGCATGTATGGGGGGGGGGGGGGGGGGGGAGGGTCATTGCATTTCGATCGGTCGCTGAGTAAGATGTGCTTTCATATCAAGCTTGTATCGGTCGCGATCGGTCGCTAAAGTACCTCTAGGTCTGACTCAGCGACCGATCGTTTTTGACCAAAACGATCGGTCGCTGAGTACGATGAAATGCTTTCACACCATGGTTTCATCGGTCGCTGGGTACGGTCGCAGAGACCGTACCCAGCGACCGTTCCTTGGTGTGAAAGCAGTAACAGTTATTCAGTAGCGCCGAAACCGTGAGAGACAATGACTCGGGTGAGAGGGGGAGACAGGTTGGTTCGCTCCCCCCTCCCTCCATCCCTTGTTCTCTCTCTCACAGTTCCGGCGCACCTGCAGTTAACCATTGCATAGTTTCTTCATTTTGACAACGAATCATGACGATACGATGAAAACGGGCACCATTACTTTGAGGAACTTGATAGTTTTCAGTTTACAGTTATACATCTTTGAAATTTTTCTTTTAAATTGCGATTTGCGTTTAGACTAGATGTCATTGTTGTTCCGAGTACACCCCTCTGTGTAATGTCCACTTGCATTTTCTCCCCTAGACTGGTAGTAGTCAAGGAGGTTGCTGCGGCTCGAGCATCGCAGAACACTACAATACCAAAGCTGGGTTAGGCACTGGGGTGGTTCACCTCGTGGTATCGATCTTGTCTATCATTCTCGGTGGCGTTGCCTACGCGTTTCCAGTGCTTCAGGCCGGCTATGGGATCTGGTCTGCCATCATCGTAAGTTCATCCTTAGTTTCGGTGATTCACATTTGAATTCATATAGTTTCAGAAAATAATTCCCGACATTTCAGAAAATAATTCCCGACATTTCAGAAAATTGGGAGCGGAAATGACCTATAACGAGAAACAATTTTTTCACATCTTTAAACAATCTGTAGCTAATATGTTTCATTATCATTATCATTATTATTCAATCATTTTCCAAATTTTATGCCTAGTACTTTAATCTTGGGGTGACTTCGTTCAGAGGCGTCGATCCTGGGGGGGGGGGGGGGCAGGGGGGCAAATATACCATTACCCCAATAATTTCTGAACTGAAAAAAAAAACGGAAAAGAGAGGAAAAGAAAGGAAGGAAAGTGAAAAGAAAGCGGAAAACAAGGAAAAAAGAAAGAAAATGGGAAACCGGAAAGCGCTCGCTCGCTTCGTTCGCTTGTATTTAAGTATCTTATCCAATGCCGGTGATAATTACTATTCTTATGCAAGGGAATCGGTTTGCATCTTGTGTCTCTATATAATGTTATACACTTCTTCTACTCATCATGCTCATAGAACTTTAGTGATATTGCCAGGCCTGAATATCACGCCAAGAAATCAAGCGGTAAGTTGACCAAAAAATAGATACACTTTCAGTAAATAACGGCCTAGATTAAAAGAAATCCCATTTTTTCGTTCGCTCGCTTTCTATTCTCGCTTTTTAAAGTTAGAAACAAGATGATTTCGAGCAGCAAGCAGCTTACTTCAGCAGCAAAATTCAAAACTATCAAAATATTGGGGCAGCGGGGCGGTTGACAAATCTATGAAAACCATCTACAGTAGTTTGGTAACGATACGTATCTATATTTTTTTCTCGAACTCTGACTTTGCTATAGCTCGTCGAAACATGGTTTCACATGGCAAGCGAAGTAGCTAAATAGGGTCGTATTCGGCACACAGGTGAGCGAATTTACGATATTTATAGGCTATTTTGATGACAAATTACACTTCCACCATAAAAATGAATATTTTTCCTCGCTCGCTCATTTCATATTAATAGTCTCGGAAAGCAAACGAATTCGGCAATTCAGGTGACCGAATAAATCACTTATATGTTTCATAGACTCACAGGGTATTTTGCTGAAGAGGTTACTACTTCTACCATCATAAAGAATGTGTGTTTCCTCTCTCGCTTTGCTCACTTGTAATATTTAGGGAAAGGGTGGTTTCGGACAGCAAAGGGGCCAGCTATTTGCCAATATAGAGTCATATCTGGCAGAGAAGTGACCAAAATATGTATTTTCGATATTATGTAGGTCGATGTATTTTGATGACAAAATAACACTTCCCTTATAACAAGAAATTTGTTATTTTGGCTCGCTCGCTCGCAAAATTTAAAATCAGGCAGGTTAATTTTCCCCTAGATTAAAAAAAAAATACACGTCTCTAGAGGGCTGGGTTACTGTTGTTAATGTTTACATGATAGTAATAACATTTTACATACGCACATACACACACGCATATACGTACGTATAGTATATACAGTATCCAACAGAAGTGAGTACACCCTTTACAAAATGTTTAAATTCAAATATAAATTCTTACATGAATGTATTACAACTATGATAGAGAGGAACGAAATTCTGTGACTGGTGTATTGACAGGAATTATCTCTTCCATAACAGTAATGTAATAGCTGAAGGATTTTGTTTAAATTTCTGGCAACAAAAGTTAGGAACACCCTCAAGGGTGTACTCACTTTTGTTGGATACTTTATATGAAATTGTGATCAGTCTCGGTGATGTACGTTTTTGCGGTTCTTCATCATATTATATATGTGTGATGCGAAAAAATGGGTTTACGAAGAGGGCCGTTTCAAGACATATATACCACAAATTATGACCAAGCTTTCGGGCACCTGCCCTCCATCAGGATCTTCCGATTTCGGTATGAGTATTTGAATTTAATGTGTGTTTCTAGTATGCTTGAGCTAGATCAAGCACACTAGAAACGCACAATAAATTCAAATTCAAATACTCCCCCTTTTTCGGATCACACACACACACACACACACACACGAACACACCCTCACACGCCCATATATATACATATATATATATATATATATATATATATCGTCGCGGGCCGCGGGTTCATCTCCACTCGGTCATTTTGCCCCCCCCCCCCCAATCCCAAGAATGGATCGACGCCTCTGACTTCGTTGTCCAATCAGGCCATGTTTTTCAGTAGATAATTATCATACCCGATTATTCATTCTCTTTTGCAGTTCTATATCCCCACCGGAATCTTAGGGGTAGTAAGCTATTACAAGAACTCAAGCGTGGTAAGTGCGACCCATGCTTCTCTTCTTAACTGAACTCTCTCGTTCCCGTAAGCTAAGTATGGGGGTTCAGTGGCTATTAAAAGGGTTAGTTTTTCGATACGCCGATTGTAAAACATGGAATGGTTAAGCCTATACCCTTCAGAATGATTGATTCTCTTCATTTCTCTTTTTATGTATTAATGAATGAAGTGAACTAAATTGAACTGAATTTCTATCTGTTCAGGACCAATATATAAAACAGATGTTTTACCTGTATCTGATTCTTGTTATCCTGATTAAATATATTTCAATAAAAAATAGCTTTCAGCCTTTTATAACAAACGTTTTATTACAACACTTTCTTATAAAATGCTCCCAAATATTTTCTGTTGCCGGTTCTATCAGTAATAAAGGTAGACTGGATTTTTTTTTTTTTTTTTGGGGGGGAGGAGGGTGGGGAGGAGAAGGGATGAAATGACTTTTAGGTGGAAACTGGCGTAGCCAGGAATTTTCAACAGGGGGGGGGGGTATCCCACTTCCCACGGTAGAGAGATTTTTTAAAATTCGTGCATGAAAATTGCATTTTCTGCACACTGAAATTCAGTATTAGGGGTAACTTATGAGAAGTGGCAAATTTACGTTTTACTTTCATTTCGCAGGGTGGTAAGGTAAGTTATGTCTAGTTGGAATCGATGAGTTTTTGTTTTGTTTTGTTTTGTTTTGTTGGGGTTTTTTTTTTTTGCTCGCCGATCAACCGGGGGCCATGGCCCCTTGTGCCCCAAGCTACGCCAGTGTAAGTGGAAACTACCTACTGGAAGAAAAATGGTTGGGAGGTCGTTCCTCTCTAGCGACCTCGTTCTTATAATATAACGATAATCATGACGTTAAAAAACTGTGCATCTCTCTCTCATGTTTCGAAAAGATTCAAAAATTAAGTGCTTGCGACAACTTCATTGGTCAATTAGGCAATTTTTTTAGTAAAAAATTATCATACTCGATTAATCATTCTTGCAGTTCTATATCCCAACTTCAATCTCAGGGGCAGCGAGCAAGAACCATCTCTCCCATATTTCGAAAAAATTCAAAATCTAATTAAAAAAAAACAACTTCTGTTTACCACGCAGCTCTTTTCCTAGTATTGTAAATGTCATACTGAAAATAATCGACCCCACTTTTGCAAATTTTTATTGAAATGATTTTGGGATAACCTTCACAAGCAAGATTTTTCGTGTCATTTTTTTTCATATACAGTGTGTCCCAGAAAAAACGAAACCGAGATGTTATCGATGTTTATAATCACAATTATGATTAATACCTAATACATATTTGTAAAGTTTAGACCCCTTCTCTCATTAGATACCACTCATAATCATGATACATACTTCATGCATGAGTAAATTAGAATAATATGAAGAAGGGCTACCAAAAAGTCCTTTGCACAACCTTACTTCAAATTCAAAGAGATAGATCTGAAAATATCTCTGTTACTGTAATATGAAAATAGTACTTCTGAATAGTTCATTTTCTGCTCTTTAATATGACTCCTCAATGGATGAAAATGAGCCAGAGATGACTCTGTTCGTGTAAAATAATGCTTGCATTTCCATGATTTATTACATGAATCCGTTTGCATTCACTGCCTGTCCTAGCAGTGAACAAAGAAGACAAAAGACTTCATGCATGGTTGATCATCAAGAAAATGGAGTGGTGAGTGCAAAACCTCACACAAATTATGACAGCTGATTGATAATGAAGTATGTTTTCATTTCACCTTGCAGTTAACAACAGATTTATCAACGAGTATTTCTAGTAACAAAATAGGAACGGTCTGAGCTCGAGAGCCTTCAGCATGTTGCTGATGTTGCTGTCTGTCTAGCAGTGTCATGTCTGATTCAGTTTATGAATAGCTTTTATGGAAAGAAATTAATTCTTTAAGCATTGACAGCTGTTTGAATGAATAAATTTATTAGATGAACAAATGGCCATAACCACCTGATAACATCAACACACAAACACGCATACAGAGGGAGCGAGAGGAAGTGTGAGGGTGAAGAGTTAATGGTTTGGAGTTCCGAGTGAGGTTAAGGATGGGCAGGGGATGAGGAGGAGAGCGGGAGGGATGGGTTTTAACATGTTTTTTAAAATCGGTTATGCAGTGTTGTTTCACTAAATCTATCCATCAGATGAAGAAAAGACCATAACACAATATATACACCAACACACACACATAACGAGGGATTCAGAGGGAGCTTGGGGGGACTGTAGAGTTTGGGTTACGCGAGGGATTGGGGATGGGGATGGGGTGGGGTGTGATGGGCGATGAGGATGAGGAGAGTGGGATAGGAGAAGTCTCTACATGAAAGTTTTTAGATCACGCGTGACCATCTCCGCATCCATTCATGCGAATAATTGGTGCGAAAAATTGGTGAGAAGTTAGGAAACAAATGAGTTTATAAATCAAGGAAATGCAATCGATATTTCAGTTTAAGTTATCTCTATCATCTCTGGTTCATTTTTCCCGATTGAGGTGTCAAAAGAAAGGGCAAAAATGAACTTTCTAGATTTGTGATTATCTCTTTGAAATTCAAACATCGTTGGCCAAACAAATTTTTGGTTACCCAACTTCACACTGTCTTTATTAACTCATGCATGAAATATATATCATATGAGTGACATCGTATGAAAGAAGAGGGTCTATATAAGCTTTACGAATCTGTGCCACTTATTAATCATAACTCTGATTGAGTTATGATTAAACATCGATCAATCTCGGTTTCGTTTATTCTGGGACACACTGTATAGTATTTCATATAGTAGGCAGTAATAGTAAGCACTTATGATTTCCCCAATATCATGTATGTATCTGTATATAATTATGATTAGTTTCTGTAGAGATTGATTGTATCTAATGAAACCGTCATTACATTTGGAAATCAAAATAATGTTTAAAAGTTTGCTTATGATTTTTTCTATCTTTGTGATCGTTATGCTTTAGCTTTTATTTTTCAATATTTATTTTTTATGCCCAGCATCTACCAGTATAGTTTAGCCATGTCTGGGGTAATGTGTCTCATTTGTCATGCAAGTTTGAAAAAAGTTACCTTAAAAAATTACCACTATGGTTTCTAACTGTAGGTTTTTTGAATCGATATTATGGAAGATATTATGCTTGAAGGTACTAGACTCGATTAATATTCATGCTATTTTCTGGTATCGTTAGCCCTGTAACTTTGTTCTGTACGTTTTTCTCTTTGTTTCTTTTGTTTTTGTTTCTTGGATGACAGAAGTTCAAGTTTAGATTAAATGAAATGAGACGAAATGAATGAAATGAAATGAATTTGGTTGTTTTCAGACGGTCGCCTAACATTATGTTTTCATTACTATGGCACTCTTAACTACACTTGGTATGCTGGTTTACAAAGCGTTGGTTAGATTAAAATATACGATATCATTCCTCTTACCATGCTTACATCATGTACATTGAAGGTTTTTATTGGCATATCCAACACGAATATAAAGTAATTAAATGAAACGATATGGATCAATGGAATGAAATGATTTTTTTTCAGGTGGTGGCTTACATGGTTATGTCAATCCTGACTTCACTCCAAGCCTTCGGAATGTTGGTTTATGAAGCATTCGTAGCCGCTGTATGGAGCTTCTTTACGTACTGTTACTTCGACTTTTATTCCTATAGTGAAATCTGTGACAGTGAATTAATCTCCGTGGTAAGTAGTAATACACATACACACCCCTACACACACCCACATGTGCACTTGCGACACACGCACACACGCTCGCCCACCCCCCCCCCCCCCCCCCCACACACACACCTATGGTGAATACAAATGATGTGCAGGCATGAGTGGGTCGGTAGGAATTGCGTGCACAGGGTAACTTTGGGCATGGTTTAAACATGCCCAAATTAAAGTTACCGCGTGCACACATTTCAACCGACCCAAGAAATAAACCTGCGCATCATCTGTTTTATAGAATGGGCATTGTTTAAAAAGGAAAAAGAAAAAGAAAAAGATAAATAAGATAATTGCCCAACGCATGAAATCATTTTAAAGGACGTATGAATTTTTTTTACCTGACGCATGAATATTTTTATCGGACGCATGATTTTTCCAAATCAATTTTAACACATTTTCTTTAATAATTTTATATTTTATACAATGCAACACTAAAATTTACCTTCTTCTGAGAAAGTTGATTAGAAGGAATAAGCTACCCCCTAGGCGTTTGATCCTTGAGTGTTTTTTTTTTTATTTTATTTTTTTATTTGTCATGAGACAAGTACTGCTTGCTGGCTATCAGTGGCGGCGGTTTCATGTAACGAGGGGGGGGGGCGGAAACACCGAAGGTCAGCGCCGAAAATCTGTTTCGAGAAGTGGAAGGGGGATTATTTTTATTATATGCGAGCGAGCGAAGCGAGCAAGCTGAAAATAAGTGCAAAAAATAATGGAAGAAGCCTCTTTTGCCATCAGAATACACTCGAGGCCTATAAAATACTTAAGTGGTTGGGTTGGGTCACC
The DNA here is from genome assembly GCA_029962745.1 of Echinometra lucunter. NCBI lineage: Eukaryota > Metazoa > Echinodermata > Echinoidea > Camarodonta > Echinometridae > Echinometra > Echinometra lucunter. Next base: position 7,612,495 of record CM057167.1, read on the forward strand.
TGACTCAGAACAGAAAAATAAAAATATTAAGTTTTTAAAAAAGAGGGGGCGAAGATCCCCCCCAAAAAAACTTCTAGGGGGGCATGTCTTCCCCCGTTCCCCTGGGATCGCCGCCTATGCTGTCTATGCCTTCTTGTGCTATTTGAGTTACACTGCACAACGCTATATGGGATCGAGGTGAACGAAAGCTCGGTGATGCACAAGCCGACAAGGGCTGTAAACTCTTTTAATTCGTCACGCACATTGTAAATATCCGTAACTGTTAGATCTGTATGAAATGGAGGATTTATATTGATTATTTTTACTCACGGCATCAGATTCTTCAACTGAAGCTGCTAAATCATTGTTAGCCTAGTTAAAAATTGACCAAGGCTCCGGCCTTATTCCGCAGTGACCGATAGGTCCTAGAGCGCGACAGCATGTTTACAGTCTATTGTAATGATTTTTTATATCGGTCGTTTAGCCAGTAAAATTATATGCAAGGCTGTCGACCAATCAGATTAGGCCTACACAGATTTCTTGAGCCATTCTGTAATAATTATTATCATTGTTAGCACCATCACCAATTTCACAATCTTATTCCCTTTCCGTGATTTTTCTCATCTGGCCTTTATCCAACAGGGTGCTGTGGTCGTTCATTCCCTCCTCGCTCTCCTCGGCTTGGTCGAGTTCATTAACGCTATCGTGTCGGCTGCCTACTGCTGCCGAGGCCACTCCTGTTGCTGTGCCCCAGCATCCCCAACCAACCAAGGCGCTGTGACCACTCAGACGGTATGATGGTACCCCTACTTATGCTCCTGCTATGTGCTCCTGCTACACATGCTCCGACGACAATTGATCAGGGCTTTATTTCGTCAAAGATACATGTTAAGGGCCATCACACATGATACGATCCGACCGCTACCCGATTATAAAGGAAATCTTTAAAAAGTAAAATTATCCTTATTGGAGTCCTGTATAATGATAAGAATACTAAACTGAAATTTTGGTTCACTGCAAACCTTTCAGTCTGAGTATTGGCATAATCACATTCAAATCTTAGACAGGGGAAGACTATTATGACGTCACTACGATTCGCAGTCGATTTTGCTTTTTCTTCTTCGAAGAGGCCCGCGCTAGCCCAGAATTTCAATTTTAGTATTCTCATGAATATTATTTTAGAACTTTGATCAATAACATGAACAAGGTTTAACGTGTCTGAATTGCATGTATAGTGCTTTCACAAATTTGTCAAAAATCGGGGTTGAAGTTCAGTATTATTTTGGTCAGATTACAAAACTGACGCGGATCATTTGTCGCTGAAACATGTGCATGGTACAACCCGGTATTGATACCAAGTTAATACAAACGAATTCGGTTTCAGAACACTGTAGTTTAGGTCAGCCATAACGGGGGGGCTTCCAAAATATATAAGAAGAAAAGATGATTCAATAGGTTATGCAATGAGTCAGGTGCGATGAGATGTTAGTGTTTTTGTTAAGCATTCTTGAAGCCCCCCATTTAAACATTAGCATAAAAAACAGCACCCAAACTGAACAAGATTAGCAATCGCGGTACTTCTAGAATGTAGGATCAGGGATAACGAAAGTTTAGCAGTCGTCTTTGTCGTTTGATTAAAAAAAAAAAAACTTGCATCACGGAAGACTATATTCTGTTGATATTGTAAAAATAAAAAAAAACAATTTGGAAAGTTTGTAGAATGTTGAAAGAAAAATTATTTGATTTCTGTTAAAAGTTACCTGCTAACCATCTTGTCCGGACGACAACTTAATTTTGTCAAAAGTCTTCCATTAGGCCGTATTTGCGTAAGAAATACACAGCTCTCGAAACTTTGTCGAATAACAGTTTCCTTTTTTTTCCTTCAATGTAAAATTCCTCATTCTCTTCATGTTATTTAGTTGTGGAAGTGTGATTATCTTCGTGTACCGATCATATGTTTAAATGGGCATCTCCTCTACTTCAAGCATGGGTGTCGACCCGGCGGGGGGGGGGGGGGAATGGGGGATATATCCCCCAATATTTTGGTCAGGGGGTGGCCAGTACAATCATCCCCCCCCCCCAATAATTCACCTTGAAAAAAAAAACATTAAAAATTTCATAGCCTCCTGTAATTCCTGAAAAACAAACAAAAGTAAAGACAAAGACAAAGAGAATAAAGAGTAAAGAAACAAATTTTACAGAAGAAAAGGAAAGTAGAGGCTTTCAGGGCTCGTTCGCATTTTAAGTATCGCAACCAATGAGGTTATAATACTATCTTTATGAAAGCAAATCGGTTTGCATTTTGTCTTTCTATAATATACTATAATAATATTCGCATTTAATATTTTTGTTATGTTTGCCCAAACCAGTGAATATTTTCATTATGAAATGAAACTGGTTCGCATCTTGCCTGTCTTTCCAATGCTATACTGTGAGTAATATAACTGCAAGAAGTCGAACGTGAAGAAGACCCATAACCTGAGAATTTTCATGGAAAACGGCCTGTGACCAGTGGCCTGTTCCTATCTTACCAAATATAAAAAAGGAGGATGCCGATAAAATACGTTAATAAAATCATTAAATTGGAGTAACAGTACACGAGAACATGTTCTCAGTATTTAAAATAGCCCTTTCTCGCTCGCTCGCTCCGCTCGCTTAAAGAAACGATTTAAGATCGGGAGGCAAGCGCTCTTATTCCCTCGGCAACGTGTCCGAATATTGTAATATTTTTACAGCGAGATGTGAAGTGTTTTTTTTCGAACACATGGAAATAGTACATCATCAAATTCATCTAATTTATTTTGGTGGAAATTCTACATTTTACTTGAAAGAAATAGAATTTTTGTCGGTAGCTCGCTTGGCTCGCGCATATACAGTGGCGTAGACAGGTTCTTCCACCTGGGGGGGGGGGGGGGGGGGGGGGGAGGATGATTTGCCATTCACGAGAAATCGAGGATCAAATTTTTTCCTGGGGTGGGGCAGGATGCGTAAACATTTTCGAAGAAACTCGAAAGCGAGGGAGCGAAGCGACCGAGCTTGTCATGGGGGCGCTTTTGCATTTTTAAAAATGAAATTGAAGGATTTGGTGCACACTTTTGGTGAATTTGGGGGGGGGGGAGAAGTTGATCAAAACTTAATTTGTTGGATGTTTGTTTCTTCTGGACAGGTGCTGTATCAGTAACCTCAAGCTGAACCCATGACAGTGGTGGCTAAAAAATTTTGAAAAATCACCAGGACCAGGTAAGGCATGTTCTCGCTTGGGCGCGGAATGTTTTGGACATAGAATAATGACAAAGTTGTTAATACATATAAAGTGAAAGAAAGAGGGAATTTAAGGCAAGGTGAAAGGGAATCCCTTCCATATACTCCCCTTACTGTAAGACCTAGTTTTGTCGCGTTTTGTCCATGTTTAGTATTCTGGGTAATTGACTGCCCCCTTTATTATCGTCAAGCTGATGGCAGGACTTACATTGCGCCGTTATTGATTTGATAATCCTTTTGCTAACTTGCATTATTTGAAACTTTTTTAAAAGGTAGTTTAAATCATAGTTTGTGTTTATTTCATAGGATAATTTGTCCTCCACCTCTCCGTTTTTTTTTCTAGACCGCTGTGTGAATTTCCTGGTGATGATTAATTTGTAATCTCTTTGTTTTTTCCTTAAAAAAAAACATTTTAATAAGGGCGTATGCTTTTTAAAGCATGCATTGTAGATGAAGTCATAGGGTAAAAGAACAAATGCTCAAAAAAAAAAAATTTTAAAGATAAAATTCTGTATGGGACCTCCACTAACGTATTTCCTTTTCTTATATTTCAGAGAACCAACATTAGAGGTCATGATGACGTGTTATCCAATATATTCACGCCGAGAATAATCCCCAACCCAACCGTGTGATTGGTGTTGATCGGCAGATTTATGGACAATCTTTGCGAAAATTCGATAAGTTATACCCCAAATTAGGGTTTAAGGATATTTTAATAACAAGGTGGGAATGTAAACTTTATTCACGATGATAGGTTAGTCTGTCAGTGAGAAAGAATGAAATTGGCCATGGAGCGAAAAAAAAAAGTACAGAGAAAAAGATAAATAATTTTTGTAAAAGTCTTTAGTCATTAGGTTTTAGCAATGAAACTTCCGAATTGGTTCTCAGTTTAAAAGATGCAACATTGTAAAATCATTATAATATAGTATATCACGAAACCTTAACGACCTTGTAAATATGCAGGCCGAATTTAGAAGTTCTTTCTGTAACGGTCAGCGATTCACTTCTTCAAAAATCCATCCAAAGAAGGCTTCTCAACATAAACTGACTTTGTGTTTGACTTTTCTCGAATAAGACAGAAGTAAAGTCTATAAAAAAAAAAAAACATGACGATAGGGCTGATTTTGAAATGTATGCGTTTTGTATATCTTTGATAAAAAATTGCACATGATGATATAGCTCAATCTAGAACTGATATTTCCTCTCTTGAAAAAATAAATACAAGAAAAAAAAAAACACTTGAACAACTTTTTTAAAAGTCGTATAGGCGGATTTAAGAAGAAAAATTTTTCTTTGCCCATTGAAGTGAGATGTAAGATCATAGACTTTTTTACTGCTCTTCCGACGGCTCTTCGGCCTTCACAGCTTTCAAGTTGTTATTTTAGATTTGATATAGCAAGATTGTTACATTTAATTTCGTACTGGAAAACAAAATAAATTTGTTATGATGATGAAAATAATAAGAATTGGTTGTAGTTTCCTGTAAATATGCTTTGAAATCTTATAGGAATTATCAATTTTAGATTGTCATTATTTTTAGAGATATGGATTTTGATATCATTAGGAAAAACTGATTTGCTACATTCATTGCTGTCTAACATGTACATAATATGTTACATGTTTAAAGTCGAGTGTAACTGCTATTCAAATGATGAAGCGATCATTTATTACTATTCTTTTGTGTATATAGATATCAGGGACCGTGGAAGCGGGAGGGGTTGGGGGCTGTAGCCCCCCCCCCCCTGCTAAAACAACTATATTTCCAAATAGAAAAAAAAAATATTACTTACATTGCGCATAGGGCCGCAAAACCATGGAAACCCAAGGGCTTTGCCCCTAGATAGACCCACCTGTTTGGGCATCACTCCCTCCTCCCCCCCCCCCCCCCCGGCACTAAAAAAAAAAAACTAAAAAAACAAAAAACAAACAAACAAACAAACAAACGTTACGCGGCCTCTGGATATAAACACTAAGGATTATGAGCAATGCTCACACTTTTCTTTGTTTGGAAAACTGTCCCATTTACAGGCCGAACGTATTGGCCCAAACTTTCAGCACTATACAACCTGTGTGAGGCATACACTGCCTTCAAGTAGTCCTGTTTATAATACTAATGGCTTTCTGGCAAAGTACATAATAGGTGGAATTATCATTCTTTCATTTCGATCAGTCACTTTTGTACTACTAATCATGTTACCATTTTTTTATGTTTAATGTTTAATAGATCATTAGTTTACATGGTATAAACATATAAAATGGTGTGTACATACACGAATGGAACGTATGCTATGTTAAGTGCTTGATGAACTTAGACGTCCCAAAGAAATATATCCGATAGTATGGTTACAGATAAACAACATAATCATTCAAAGATGTACAATGATGGAAATTTATCAAATAGAAAGATGATATAGAATAGCATGAATTGTAGGCAGGTAGATGGGGAGGGAGTAAGAGAGGGAGAAGAGGAACTCTAGATCATGAATGTAAAAAGAACATACAAATTCAAGAACGATCTTCGAGAGACCTACTTGATTTGTTTAGTTTTGACTTTATTCCAGAAAGAGGCGATTATGTATATTAAGAAGAATAGTCAAATGTATGTATTCATTCTTTGTACATGAATGATACAAAAATATAGAATCTGATTCGGCCCTAAAAGCCTGTTATTTTGATCACAGTTATCTAAATTAACAAGAGAAATTGTTATTTCAAGACACTATTAATTAAAAGAAGGCGATCATTAGAGTTTTGTAACACATTTATCAATGGGTCATAAGTAGTATTTCATTAGTTTCAAATATTTGTTTACTTTCTCTGTCCTAGGTTCGATATCTTGCATTTATGCCTGAGAGAAAACGTATTCTCCATTTGGAATCCGAATTGGTTTTTTTGTTTGTTTTGATATTATTTCATGTTCGTTTTTCCTTCCAATTTTGAAGTGATATAAACAGCTATATTGAAAGCACATATACATGATTACAATGAGTAAATCTGGGTCCCGTTTCATAAAACTTGTAATCAGTAACAACAGCCACATTAATTTTTCTATGACAAATTTGCTCTCAGCCAATCAGAGGCAAGGATTTCGGTAGCTTATAACAGTCATTGCAACTTATGAAACGAGACCCAGGAGAAAGAATGAAAGGATTAAAAACATTTTAAAGGTGTGATGCTTATTTGTTTTGACTATAATTTCATGTTCGTTTTTCCTTCCAGTTTTGAAGTGATATAAACAGTTATATTGAAGCCATATACGTGATGACAATGAGTAAAATCTGGAGATACAATGAAAGGATTAAAAATATTGAACTGTGTGGTCTGATTTTACATCTATTATTAGAGTGATGTTCACATTTCAATTTCTGCTATATGGTTTTTGATATAGTAACATAGTTACTGTATTTGTCCTATTTTAGCTGCCCTGTATTTCCTTTTATATGCAACTTTGTACACTTCAGTATTATTTTTTATTTTGATGTCATTATTTGCCGGGAGTATACTGCGTGACTCGTTAAACTTTGTTTGGCCGCATCATACATACAACACCAGGCCCGATCCAAGATTCTCTCCCTCCCCCCCCCCCCAGAAAGTGTAACTCATTTAAATGATACCGAGGGCCTTTGCAATTTGGGTTAATTTCTTTTCATTCGCATTCGCATGCTATCTTTTGGTACGTAAAAGGTGAGGGAGGTGCATATTTAATGAATCTCCGGACTTGTTTTGTGTGCCGCCGGTGTCCTTTGTCCTTAGTTTCAAAACCATGACAACCTCTTTTCGAAACCTTTGCGATCACTTTTATGAAAAACGGATTTATTAAATATCAAACATCGCAGCCAGTGGCTGAATTGCGTTTGGTTTACAATTGTGATTAAAAATAAGATAACAGAAAAAAGACACTACATAATATGAAAAAAACATATTATTTTGTTTGCTGTATGTAGAATTTATTATGTAGTGTTGCGTTTTATGTGTTTGAGAAGTGGTATTGTTTGCAAGTCTACCAAGTTAATACCATCTTGGCAATCACTGAGTAAAACTTTGCTCCTCTATAATAATCATATATCAACCACATGTACGTCATGTGCGCATGCTCCAAACCGTGGAATTTTCCACAGTGTTTCCTAACATTGACTGATGATGACAACTCTTGACAGTGGCATTTCCATTTCTAGAGGTATTAGGCACCCATCATGAAATAGGTAAGATTCTTATTGAACTTCATTTTTTTGGTGAACATACAAAACGCACAGAGAAGTATTAATGCATTCAAGCTTTAATATCTTTATTATTATTTTTGTTATTGTTACAATTATCATTATTATATTATTGTCATTATCATTGTTATTATTGATGTTATCATTATTATCACTGTAACCATCATGATCATTATTGCTCTTATTATCGCTATTCTTCTCATTCTTTTATCATTGTTATTATCATTATTAATGTTGTCAAAACAGTTGGGCATAGCATGAGCTAGAATTTATAGGTTTACTGATAAATAAAGGGGGAAAATGAATAACCGCGTTTTGGGACTATCATGAAATTTTTGATTTTCCATCAAATATGAATATTGCCTACCGATACTTTCAAAACATTAATTACATCTGCTGATTTTGCACTTAAATGCCAACGTTTTTTTTTTTTCAAACGTGAGGAGACTCATGATCATCCAAAATCCTGGGCCTTGTTTCATAAAACTTGTTATCAGTAACAACTGCCACATTTCTATGACAAATTTGCTCTCACTCAATCAGATGCAAGGATTTCAGTGCTTATAACAGTTGTAACAAGTTTTATGAAACGGGACCCAGATCTCTGACAAGAAAATCAAAAACAAACAACCAAAAGAAAAAGCAACAAAATCTTGAAAAAAAGACATGCATGCGATCGGACCCATCTTCGAAAGGCCTGCACGATATAAAATTATCCAGGACAGAACTCGTGACATCTGTGGGATTTTAAATTCTCAAATGTTTCAGTCTCTGTTTGAATAACGCTCATGCATGTTTATAATTTTGATCGCATGGGCACTTCTAACGGGCCTTTCATCACATGAGCATTTGATCTCAGTCATGCAGTCATGGGCAACGTACATTCTTCTTACTGTGTCAACGAAATGCTCTATTTGCTTAGGTAAAATAAATAAGGATAATGCTATAAAATCAACATAGTACAAACTTTGTGCTATAAAATGTGCCTCTGAAAAAAAAATGTCCTGTCAAGGTACAAGTCCATTAAAAAAAAGGTTTTTCAGCTTAGAGTGTGTGAAAATAGAGAATTCTTAACATTCTTGATACTTTATTAACATAATATATTAGCATTTGCAAATTTAAATAAACTACATTTTGATTTTAATTTCTGCGGGAATGAAGAATACAAGATCACCACCCGCACAAGAGCAAACATTGTCCAACTTTTCTAGGTTTATGAGCCCAACCAACCATCCCGAATGAATGAGGGCTCGAGGGTTGACCAACCTCAACCTAGCAATTAAATCTTCAACTACCAACATGGCATATTAGCCCCTCTTTAGCACGCATCATTCCACTCTTTGTACATGAATCCGAGCCAACTGGTCCCCAACTACATTTCTCTTTCATAATTTAAATTACTCTGTATTGCTTGTATAAATTGCATTTGCATCTGAAATAAAATCACCGTTTAAGCACTTAGAGAACTCAAACGTAGTTATCTCGTTATCATTTCTCTCCCCTGGCTTTATCTCCCACACTTCACCATTCAGACTATTAGCCATATCTTCGAACATGTTGCATACGGTTATGCATGTAAACTGGGAAAGGTTGTGATGAAATAGAACTAATAGCACATCTTGTACGGAAAAAATATCAGATATCGAAATGGCATGAAACCTCCACCTCCGCAACTGGAAAATATCCAGCCATGGAACTATACAGGAATCGATTTTACTAGGACTATTTATACGCATACGTAATATTGTATATTCATTTTACCTCCATGTTTGCAGAAATATGCAAGAGCCTCCTGCATACCCACAACAATGGCAGCCAGGTGTTGTGTATATACAACCGCCCCCTCAACCGGTCTATATCATACAGGTAACGTCTACTTTTTTCTTTTGTTCCCCTTTTGGAGGAAAAGCTGAAAATCTAAACAGTTTAAAAGATTCTCGACTTTTAAAAACCCTTCTTATTGGATAAATTGACATGAGGTGAAATGAAACACGTACCCGTACATTCATCACATCCATTACATTGTTTTTCGCATTTTGCCACACTTGGGCCCCGTTTTATAAAACATCAGTAAAAACTGCCACATTTCTATGATAAATTTGCTCTCAGCCAATCAGATGCAAGGATTTCAGGAGCTTACAACAGTTATTGCAACTTGTTATTGATAATTGCATAAATGAAATAGACACCTTCTTGCAACAATGGCGCCGCTCGGTCCCACGCCCCCACTATTTTTAAACCCTGGATCCGCTCATGCACCACAGCACCTAGAAACATAGTAGGCGCATTATGAATGTGCTGTGTTATTGATAATATTATCATTATCATTAATATTATCATTAATTATGCACCACAACTGCTCAGCCCCACCATGCCCACAGTAAAATGTGATCTGTACAGTTTTAATTGTAATTAATTGTAATTAGCATTTTTGTATAATTTTTGTATCAGGGCTCTGTGGCAGAATTTTTTTTTTAAATTATGTATTGAACAGACTACCCGGAATAAAGATGTGAAATAAATAAATAGATAAACGCAATGGTATCAAAATACTTGGACAGCTTTGTTTGATTACGTGGAAATAATGCATTCACATTGTTTTCAAAATGTGAAGCAAAACACGTAGAATATGCACGCAAATTAAGTCTGTATTCACAATGAATACTCAAATACTCATAATGTTGACCAAGTAAAATTGCACATTGTGAATGACAATTTTAACAAAATCCAAGGAAACTTGTCCACTACAAAAATTGAATGTTGGACTCCACGCATTCAAATGCAGAGTGCACGGATACCTCCTTAACCAAACATGACATGATCTTATTATTTAGAATTTGTGTAGTTTGTTAATTTGTTTCACAATATACATGATATAGTTAAGTATTCATTTAGAAAAGCAGTGAACCATTTGATTGGCCCACTGAAGCTCTCAGTCACACTCTGCTGCCCAGCACATTTATTGATTTCAAATATCTGGTGAGGCTATGTTCACTTTTGCATTATATATACCATATACCAAAAAACCAAAAAAAAAAAAAAAACCTACACTAAACGAATATGAGCTGATAATCATGATAATGACAAAAGAAAAACGTAAAATACAACTTAAATCGCGTATGATACACGATCTTTCAAATAATTTCAAATTCACTCCTTTCTTCTCTGTTTATTGATTTTTAACAGACTATCCCGCCCCCTCAAAGAGGTCGATCGGAACAGTACGATGCAGCTGGTGGCCTACGTACGGGGATCACGCACCTGGTGTTAGGGGTGCTTTCGATTGCACTGTCGGGTGCAACCTTCGCCACTAATAACAAGATCTACAATCCTTATGGCATCTGGTCTGGCATTCTTGTGAGTCTCCATTTTTCTTTTTATTGGAAATAACGGCGTTAAACACATGGGTGTCGATCCTAGGGGATGGAGGGGGGGGGGGGATATATATCCCCCAATATTTTGGTCAGGGGGGATGGTCTGTACAATAACCCCCCCCCCCCCAATAGTTCACCATAAAAATGAAAAATTACATAGCCTCCTATAATCCACGAAAAAAAATAAAGACAAAGACAAAGAGAATAAAGAGCAAAGAAGCAATTTTTAAAAAGGAAATGAAAAGGAAAAGGCTTTCAGCGCTCGCTCACATTTTAGGTATTTCAACCAATAAGGTTGTAATACAATCTTTATGAAAGCAAATCGGTTTGCATATTGTCTTTCTATCAAATGGTATGCGGTTTGCATATTGTCTTTCTATCAAATGGTATGCTGTTATTGATCTACTCGCATTTAATATCTTTTGTTATCTTAACCAATGCCAATTATTATTTTTATCAGGGTTTATTATCAAATGAAACTTATTTGCACCTATCCAGTGTTATACATGTACTGTTATAATGTAACTACAAGGGCTCGAACGGGAAGAAGACCCATAGCAGAAGAATTTTCACGGAATAATGGCCTGTGACCAGTAACCTATTCCTATCTTACCAAATATGAGAAAGGATCGGATGCTAATAAAATGTACATTATTAAAATCTTAGAACTGGAGTAACAGTACACTAGAACCTAGCTGTTCTTGGTATTTAAAAAATAGCCCTTTCTCGCTCTCTCGCTCTGCTCGCTCATAGAAACAAGATCAGGAGGCAAGAGCTCTTATTCCTTCAGCAACATACCTCAAACTCAATTTTTTGGGTCAATTCTTGACTTTTTATGAGAAAATTAGCTAAAATGTATTGATTTCAATTGAAAATCAAAGTTTTAATCTTATTCCTCTCAGAATTCTATTCTCGATCATATATATAAAAAAATTACCATTGTGTAATCACTTTAACGGAAACCACACCCCAAGAAATAACTACTTATTCTGAAAGATTTATTATATTCTTACCCATTAATCTACAAGATTCCCCACTAAAGTGTATGAGAATGAGAGAGGCATTTACCTGCTATTATCATTTGTATTAAAATTGCCAGAACGCAAATTTCATAAATAAGTTGGTGCTCTTCTTTGGTGTTATTTCTCATATAAATGAAGTAGATTTGTCATATTTTTATATAGTTAGATCCGTTATAATGATTGTTGTATCTTTAAATGAGTTAGTTAAAAGCGTTTCCCTGTTATACATGTATATTCTTCAACAAATTTAAATTCTATCTTCTTATCTTTGATTTTTAGCATAGAAAATCAAGGTTTTGTTAGTGATTTTAAGAAGTATTTCGAACTAAAGCTTGATGATACATGTACAACTTAACTTCGCACGTCATATTTTCAAGAAAATACCTGCGCCCATGCCATGCTAAAAGGCATCACATCATGCCAAGAATATCTTCATTTATATGTCTCTTGTACATTTCCGTAGGGAATATTGTACATCAAAGGGCAGGAATACATCTCGTTTTGCAGAATACCTACACTTAATGTTTTTGGGTTTGATTTTTTTTTTAAAGTCTTTGCGACTGTGTTGGTCGGACACATAATCACCGTCATGTTGGGCTACCCAACATATCTGTGAGTGAAAACATGTTTTTATATGGTCCCACATAGGCGGATCCAGGGGGGGCCGAAGCGGCCGCGGCCCCCCCCCCCCCCCCTATTGGCGGAGCAGAAAAAAAGAGAGAGAAAAGGGAAAAAAAGAAAAGAAAAAGGAAAAAAAAAAGAAAAGAAAAAAGAAGAAGAAAGAAAATTAAAGTATGGCAAAATTTCCGCTTGCGCTCCACGATCGCATGCTTTTATCTTGAGATGTATAAGAAAGAATTACAAAGAAGTATAATTCATTTTATGGGGATTTTTCCGCTCATGATTTGCGCTCGCATTTATTAGGGGGAAGTTAATTGGTTATCATCAGTTTTAGAATGTGTTCAAGAATAAATGAGAGAGTCAAATTGCTCTGCCTTCAGGTTATTGTAATTTACAATTTGGGTTTAAAACCAAAATTTCGGCTCGCGATTCGCGCTCGCAATTGTCACTTCCTCAAAAAGGTACGGTCCACTATTTCCAAAGTTGAACCCCCGTAAAAATCCTAGGTACGGGCCTGACGGTCACTTACCCCCATAGTGTAAAACTGGGGTAGAGGAACCATTCCCATTCGACAAATTCGCGATTGCTGTCAGCAAAAAGAGAGGGAGAGAGAGAGAGAGAGAGAAAGAAAGGAGACTGAGGGAATAGGATGTAGGGGAAAAGGAAAGAATAAAAGGAGTAAGGTGCCAATATTCGGCTTATTTGCTTGCTCATTTTGACGACGAAATATCAATGGTACCACGAAAGAGAGCGTATATTTTTCCTCGCTCGCTGCGCTCGCTCGTATTACATTTCGGAAAGCAAACACAATCGGCAGGTGAGATGAACAAATATATAATTTAGGCCTAAATACTTTTAGGCCCATCATGTAGAATTATTACCTCTACCATAACAAGATATATTTCCCCGCTCGCTCGTATAACACAAGATGGTCTTGGAAAGCAAATAAATTAGGTAGGAGAGGTGACCAAATATTTCAAAATAGATATCTTGAGGGCCGATCGTGTATTTTGCTAAAGAACTTTCACTTCTACCATAAAAGGGAGTATTATATGTATTTTCCTCGCTCGCTATGCTCGCTCGTTCGTACAATACTCAGATACAAAGATGGATTTGGGAAAGCACACGCATTCGGCAAGCGAGTTGACCAAATGTACCTGCAAACATACAAAAAAAAAAGTTAGATATCTCATAATTATTTGGATGAAAAATTAACACTTCTACCATGAAAGATAGTATATTTTCTTCATTTGGAATCTCAAAATGTTTCAGCTCGCGCTTCGCGCTCGCATTTTCCATCATTTCCTTTTTTGCTCAGGAATTTTTTTTTATAATTCCTTAATTAAAGATAACCTTTTCAAGATATAAGCGCATCTACCTCATGGGGGGGGGGTGACCCACAAAATAATCTCATTCATTACGCCAATGGATGCAGCCTTAAACCATGCGTTTCTAATCAGTTTGGGCGGTTTTGAAAAATTCCCCCCCCCCCCCTATTGGAGAATGCTGGATCCTCCTCTGGTCCCCGTTGTGTCCAAAATAATCGTGTCAAATTTTTGATGTTTCGTTTGCCGGGCAAACATTTCCAAAGCTCTACAGAAACCTCCAAGGAACTTTAAAATGTTTAAAGCCCATTGAAATAATCCAACAAAAAAAAAAGAAGAAAAACAAACACAAACAAGACAGCATGTACTAAACAATGCATGGCATTCCATGAACTAATTTCAAACCTGTGGGGGTGTTCGTAAAGTTTAATACGTTTGACTTTACGAACGACTGGAATATGAAGTGCCAAATGATAAACCCAAAGTTTTTCCTGACATTTTAACAAAGTGTAACTGCATTTCCCGTAATCTCATTTAAACTGTGGCCAAAAAAAAAAAAAAATGCTTTGCAATAAAACTGATTGTAAACAATAATAATAATGTTAATCTATGTCTACGTAATATCACCTTTACCTGATGCGATTTAAAATGATTGAGAATCCCATTTAGCTTGCCATATTCAAGTCGTTCGTAAAGTCATTCGTAACCTTACGAACAGCTTTATGAAACATTCCCCTGTTTTGATATTCCCTTTCCTATCCTATCTCTCTTCAGTTTTACATACCAGCTGGAATTTTGGGTGTACTTAGCAAGAGCAAGAGGAAAGGCGTGGTAAGAGAGAATTATTCAACTCATTTAATCCATTACACTGCCATGACTGGAATCGGGGCCCCGTTTCATAAACTTGTTATCGGTAACAACTGTTATAAGCTACTGAAATCCTTGCATCTGATTGGCTGAAAGCAAATTTGTCACAGAAATGTGGCAGTTGTTACTGATAACAAGTTTTATGAAACGGGGCCTAGATGGTTCCTCCTTACATGCCTTATATTTAGGTAGAAAAACAGAAATAAGTGAATTCAGTAGTCAACGGGTTAACATCATCGCCTATCATTGTGATTAACCTATATAGGGTAAATGAAGAATTCGGAATGGAGAATCATTAAGATTCTAAATGACGACTCCTCTCATTGAAAAGCAATAGGGCATGTGCTTCTCTTTAGGCTCGGCTTCAACGAGGAGTCATTATTTTGCTGACGTTAGGACCGCGCCATTGCCTGTACGGTATTTTCAATTTGTGCGTTATGGGAGAGCGATTGTCAAAACAGTGCCAAAATACTTTCAATTTCCCTTCACCATGCTCACGGCTCAAATAGCACAGGTAATGACGCAATATGAATGACGCATCGTGTGAGCCGACCTTATGAAGAGCCCAGTAACATTTCGTTATTCTCATAAGATTCATGCTTCAATCGATGGTTTTATTGTAGATTACAGGGTATCTTGTGATGGGCGTCTTGTCCTCAGTGGAAGCTTTCGTAATGCTGGTGTTGGCTGGCGTGTGGGCGGGAGTCTTTTAGTTGGACTCAGAATGTCTTCGTCGCTGCAACTACTATTACGGTGGATGTGAAGACTTGTGTCGAGTCAAGGTGAATAACCCCATGGATATAATGGCCCATATTCTGCAGTGATGGAGTCGAGGCCGGCAATTCCGAGTCACGAGGCCGCTGCATAAAAATTTCTCCCATAGACTTTGTACACGTGACTCGGACTGAGGCCAAGGCCAAGACCGGCAAAAAAAATAGACGAAACTTTTACAGGACAGACGAAGAGAGAGTATATCGAATTTCGACAATCAGATATTCAAATATTCAAATACGTGATTAGATATTCTGGGAGTCAAAGAAGTTATGTGTATGGCTATGTATGCAGAAAAAAAAGACAGATTGAAAAAAAATCATTAGAATTAAAAATTGGGGAATGATACATATCGAAATTAAGACACAAGTACGCTTGTTTATGCAAAGCCAATTCTAATTTAGATGTCAAAGTAATTAAAGTAAAGTGCTCCAATATATTTTGATTGTGAATTGTTTGACAGCGCATGTTGTATTTACTGCCGATTTTTTTCTCTATCCAACTCACACTTAAGTATTAACACACACCCTCACCCACACCCCCTTACACAATTTTAATTTCTATTTTGCGAGCGAGCCAAAAATAACCACTTTTCTGATTTTAATCGCATTTTTCAAATTGAAAATTCTGAGATATGATGGTTGTTTATGACAAATTATCAAACATTTTACTAACTGATAATTAAAATATCATTTTCTTCCTTAAAAGTGTGGGGGATATTTGCACACGCCACCCCCCCCCCCCCCTGTCGAAAAAGTGTGTGTGTGGGGGGGGGGGGGTGATATACGGGATTAACGCCAATGATGTACAGGTCTATGGGGTATGGGGCAGACAAAAAAAAAATTGGTTTCCTGCCTGGCTAAAAAAAAAAAAAAAAGCGCACCAATCAATTCCTAAAAGTTAGCGCAGAAATTGTTGTCATGAGATTGTTTGCGCAAGTTTTGACAAAATTCTCTCTAATTTGAGAGCTGACGCGTTAATACGCGTTCATTAGCATAAGTGGCGGCACAAAGTCGCATCATATCTGAACCATAGATCTGACACAAAAAATGTGCCGGCACAATGTGGCTGCACAAAGTCGCATAATATCTAAACGCCACCTTTAAACCTTTCGCCAGTCTCATGCGTATTAAGTCTTCTCTGTATTTCTCGAGAATAGGAAAGTACACAAGAGCATGTTAATAACATTAAAGCAGACCCAACCATGAGGCGGAAAGATGATGTGGTTTCTTTTGAACCCCCTCCACTTCTGTGTCGAGTCAAGGCCGCAATCATTACATGATATTATTATTATTTATTATTATTATTATCATTATCATCATCATCGTTATTATCATTATCATCATCATTATTATTACTATTATTATTGTTGTTGTTATTATTATTATTGTTATCTTTATATAACCTTACTCTACAGGAAGCCACAGCCATCCACTCTGTGGGTCGCTGTTGTGGCCGTCCTCGAATTCTGCGTCTCTATCATCGGGGCTGCTTTCTGTTGCCGTGGATTAACCTGCTGCTGTGCCTCTCCAATCCGCCCAGGCATGGCAGATGCGACGGTAGGCAGAAATTTTTAACAGCGCCCTCCATGTCCAAAAAGTAATATGACTTCAGATACCCATAGCATGTTCCTATTTGATACACGATAAAAGAGCATTGTAGGTAAAATTCCTTCTTCAGGGGCATAAGTGCCGCGCTGGGGATCGAGCCCTCAACTCTCGCGTGTCCAGTCAAGCGCCTTGTACCACTCCACCACGGTACATTACACATACGAGCGCCCACACACAACACACACCTGCACCCGCACACACAAAACGATAATAATGATGATAATGACAATGATGATAATAACAATAATATTATTACTCTGGAGTGTAGCATGTAATGTCGGCTTTCCACTGTTCCCCAAAAGCAGTTTGTTGAATGCGAGCGCACATCCACTTCAAGGTTTTAGCTATGGATTTTTTTGTTTTTGTTTTGTTTCTGTTCTTTGATTTATGTTGTGTGTGTGTGTTTTTTTTTTTTTTATTGGGGGTAGGGGTGTTGGTTTTGTTTTTTGTTTTTACTTAACAAAAGACAAACTTTGACATCGGTACAACTTCCCTTGTTAAAACTCGACTTTAGACCTAGGGACGGGTTTAATCTTAGCAGAATATGGGCCATCAGGATGAATATTCAGTGGTTAAGTACGATATGACAAGTGTTTTGAATAATTAAGTAGATCTGTCTCTGCTAGGTGGGAATACAAACGTGTGGTACATACACATAGCACCAAAGGTAAACGCCATCATTAAGACTATAGTCCAGACTCTGTCCCTTTTTAAAATTCTTTTTTTTTCCCCCTTTAGCTAACCTTGTTCATTCGGCCACACTCTCACACGCGCTGCACTACACGAAACGCACGATCCTCGAAATTCACCTCTGCGAGGGCAGAAAAAAAAGCTACTTTCGCCGTCGTGACTGTTGGTGGTGTATTCTCAGCTGATCGAATGCGCGATATGGAACAGTCCAAGCAGTGGACTATTAAGACTACAGAAATATCAGCTCAGGTAATCCCACTTTTTTCTTCGTCTTTATTTTTTTTTTCTGCAGATTACGTATCATAGCCGCCTCAGCGGGTGGCACTCCCTCCAGAATAACCACAAGGTAAACCATTTTGGTATTTAAAAGCATAGCTATGGATTGTCGTAGTCGAGTGGTTTAAACATTCGACTGGAGATGCAATGGTTGTATGTTCCAACCCTGGCACGCCACCAATGTCTTTTGGCAAGACATTAATCTCCATGTACGTGTGTTCAAATAAACCCATGTGCTAAATTGATACTGGTGGGAAGGAACTGCTTGTACCTGCCCTTGCACCGAATTCGATATGGTCTAGCTACTCAAGCCGGAGTAATATTCATGATAAAAAAAAAAGCCCATTATTTCCAATTAAACAGCATAAGAATACTGTAGAAGTGACTAGAACTACCTAATGGTTGCACTCAAAGAAAAAAGGGTGCAAATTTGCACCCCAAATGCACCAACAGCAGCACCTTTTGGGGTTGCAATCTTGCACCCTACATGAAAATGTGCAAATAAGCACCATTTTGTACTTGTTTGCACCCGAAAATGCCCATCTGCAACCATAAAGTGCAATAATGCACTTAAAGAGTGCCAGAAATGTTTGTTTCCAAAGGGTGCAATTTTCACCTTCCCTAAAGGTATACTCTGCACCCTTAGGGTGCAAAATGTAGCCCACTGTACCCTTAATGGTGCATAATGCTTCTTTGGATGCAAAGTAGCACCCATAAAGTAGCTCCTGGTGTTGCATTTGAAGGGTTTGCAAATCAATTTGTTTTTTCTTAGTGTGTACCTGCTCACTCGCAATCAAAACCCAGGTTATCTGAGATGCTCGACAATAACGTTGCCATCTAAACAGAAAATTATACGAAACTCGCATACAAGAAAAGGAAATGGAATATTTTTAGATGTATCTTATAGACCCTTACTGTATTTTGATATCAAAATATCACTTCTACCGTCAAAAGGAGTTTATTTTTTTCTCTCGTAATATCTAAAAACAGGACATTTCAGAATTTCAGAGTACATGGCGCTGGCGCCCGTGATTTTCATTGTATATCATATTAATCCCCATTCATTGATAGAGAAATTATAGTATTTAAAAAATACTAATCAAACGGAGAGTAGACCGACCGCAAAGAAGTGGTAGTTGTGTTGTAATGAATGGAATCTAAACGTTCTTATTCCCCCCCCCAAAAAAAAAAAATAAAAAAAAAAAAAATCTCTGAAAATTACTATGACCCTTCCCTTTCCTACCGGTTTTTTTAATTTTCCAATTTTGCTTTGCTTTGCTTTGCTTTGTTTTTTGTTTTGTTTTGTTTTGTTTTGTTAATGGTTAAGTTTAGTTTTGTTTGGACTGGTTTGGTGTTGTTTTTTTTTTGTTCTTACAGGGAAGAGGGCAAATAAGTATGTAAAGATTCAACCCGATGAGTCACGAGGCATCTTCCATAAACATCGCGGTCTATTACTTTGATTAGCGTTCTCCACAGGCAACCAGGCAAACTTGTACATGTACTAGGAGATAGTCCTCAACAAAATGTCAACTCATTTGAGAGATGATTCTTGAGAACACATGATAATAAATGAAGTACTGATATTAACAAAAAATATCAACTTGATATTTTGCATGAAGTATACCTAGAAGTGGCTTACTTGACAATGAAGGATTCACATCTTCAAGGTTCTGGAATGTATCTATGGTGGCCCTGAAGTACCCTCGACAACAGGTCATGCGCGACGTGAATTTCGCATCCCGGGTCATGAATTTCGCATCCCAGGTCCCGAATTTCGTATCCGGGGTCCTGAACTTCGCGTCACGGGTAATGAACTTGCGTCACGCGTCATGAATTTCTCGTCACGGGTCGCGAATTTCGCCACTGGGGCGCAAAGTTGGCCGCGAAATTCACGCCGCACATGACCTGTTGTCGAGCGCACTTCAGGGCCACCATATGTATCGGATCATTTTAATCATTTAACAACCATGTGTGTCAATTTGGGTGTAACTCTGTAATGAATAGCTTTGCTCCAAGCATTTATACTTCTTTTTAAAAAACGGCAGTAGTGTTGATAACAGTGAAAATGTCTCCTTTGTTCTTCCAACTACACTGTTACATTACGTCTGTGGATGAATAGATAAGGCAAAATAGGTTGCCTTATATAGTTTTTGATCTCATCAACCCCCAAGTATCACAATTTCGAATTAGATTATATGTACAAAAATGAAAGCTTATACGAAATGCTAAAACAGTTTAATATACCCGCTTGTTTGTTTTTAGTTTTTGCATCGTTTCTGTTTATGATACATTAAATATTGTATGTACTTTTATACAAGCCGTAGTAATTGTGTCACGGTTTCGTGAAATAATGACGTATTATCATTGTTTCTTTGGGCGTCACCTGTGCCTGAGAGGCGATTTCTTTTTATTGTACATATACTACGCAAAAAGTATATATCAACGTCGATAAGTTAATTTATTTCATAATAAAATCATTAAGTTTCAAAAGACTTATATGATCGGGAGCTCGAACAACACTGCAGGGAAAAATATAAGAATTAGACAATATAAGTGCCAACGTGGAATAATACTCCCCTTTGACTGGTTCTGTGAAATACATCAAAGCTGTTGATATTATAGAAATAAACTGTCATTTTCTTAGACTGCCGAAAACAAAAATAAAACTACTTCACTATAAGACTTTGACCAGAATTTGTAAGTAAAGACTTGGAAATTTTATACAAAATGAAATCATCAATTTCTGTGTAATGCAGCAATACAATGTAATATATACAGTTGATATATTAATGTATCAGGATGTTTCATACATTTCAATTCAGGATACAAATAAACTTCAGTAATGTACCTTGTTAAATAAATGTCTAAACTCATAATGATCTTCTTGTTCTGCGATATGTGTGTACTGGCCTCCAAGGAAGCAGAGCGTG